>OY728126.1:726328775-727578775 GCA_963277665.1 Viscum album | reverse complement strand
AATAATGGGATGATCCACTAGGGTTATATGATTGTTTTGATTACAGTCAATAGAGGTATTAATGATGGTCCACTCAATGTAGCCCATCATATCAAGAGGATCACGTGCTTTTGGAATTAAGGATCTATATTTCATAATGAACTGTCAATTATGGAAACTACATCAGAAGAATTCTGGCTCTATGAGAATGGACAATTTTGGACGATTTAATAGAAATAGAAGGAAGAGGTTCATGGTATACTAGCTAGATTGAGTGATCACCCTGGTATTTATTGGTATAATAAATTCATCTTAGGAACTCACTGAGATTCTTCATGTATCACAATAACTCACTATGAAACATCATGTATCCAAGGACATGGTCCTATGTCTTACCAAGGCTAGTAATACACTGGATTGACTAGGAAATTACCAGGTCCGACAAGTTTTTGGATACTTCATGTATACTAGGTCCTCCCATGACTATTTAGACCAATAAATAACAATGTTCTGTTAGGTCTAGGATACTTCATGTACAACAAGTATGACATAGAATACATGAATTACTCCATCCACCTAGCCATTCCCAACACATAGTAGGGTTTCATGCTTCCCACATGGGTCAATAGGAAACTGTGGTTGAACTCCATCTGCTAGTAGGATGATAGGAACCGATATCCATTGTATGTTATTGTTTGTCCAATTGTAACATTAGATAAAGGGGAATGGGGTATGTGTAAACCAATCCATTCAAAAACTTATAAAGTATACAAAAGATCATAAAAAGTGGATCAAATGGTTTAGTTAGTTTATTGGAGTTCATATGGGGATCATGAACATCTCTACATTGATTCCATTCAAAACGATAAAGGACATGCCAAACTCGAATGCCAAGGCCACTTTGTCCCATTACCAATTTCTCCCAAATATCCCAACTTCCTTCCATACTACTTCTTTTATAGGTCCCTTAGTCTCACTTACATTTAACAATATGCCAATACGTGAACCCGAGTAATGGATCTACCTATTGATGGATCCTATATCTCAACCCCATCAATCCATTCCATCATTTCCCTCTTTGAGTAAACCATGAAACCACATTCTATATTTTAGTCCATCATAGTGGCCCACAAAAATCCTAGATCATTTTATTGAACTTATACTATTTTCCAATTCCATCCTAAGTCATAAAACTCTATTTCTTGTCTAAGGAGGACCTGGGAAAGACCACCTAGTTAGATAACACACTATGAAATGGAGTACATAGACCAAAACCCTCCTCTAATTTTCCCAAAGGAAATATCAGAGTGGCCAACTCAACTATAATCCAAAACCACATATTCCACTAACAACTCAACTCCAATAGTGCATAATATTATTGGTATTGGATCAATTGGGTTGTATTTTTATTGTGTTGTCCCAATATATATCCTCCAAAAGGCCAAATATAATCTTTAACTACCGTTTTTCACATACAATATTTTGATTGACAAATATGTCTACCATGAATTCCAAAAAAATCATAAATGTTATTTCACTCTCGATACACCTTTTTCTCCCAACATAGATTAAAATGAGTTTATGGTCTTTTGGTCATTCGACTCCCCTAGGAATGTGATAAAAAATATCCATTCTATTTCTCAACATCAATAATATGATCTTCCAATTAAATAAATTTATGGTTTTTGATGACATATAAAACACATGCGGGTGTACTTCATTCTTTCTAGGGTTCATGTTCTGATGATCTTGTCCTATAATCATTTAAATTTTAATTATGTTGAGTTATATATAACTTTTGAAAAAATAGGTTACTTTTTTGAATTGGGATTTTCTTTTCATTGTCCACATATGGTCCTAATCCAAACTGTTGACTTTCGATAACATTCCAACAACATGAACCATGTGATTTCATAACCTTATTACTATAATCGAAATGAATTTGTTCCCAATACAAATGTTTTTACATAGTAAAACCAATCCAAAAACCTTGAAAAACATAGGTTATTTAAAACTAGAGATAGATATTTAATCATTTAGTCATTTTTTACATCCATTACCAATATGAATAAATGTAAATCCATCGGTATAATATTGGTAGTTGACATATATTTGAAAATAATCACACACAACCCCACAATTCAGCTAGTCCACCACTTTTCCAACAACCTCCACTCCAATAACATGGAAAAACAATTCTAATATATTGACCATATAGGCATAAATGAATTATGGAATCATATGAAAAAAACATCTATAATAACCCAGTCAAATACTCAATGTCATTATGTTTCACACAAGACAATTAAAAATATCATTCGTATACTATATTATTTCTATTTGATTCGATGGTCACACTCAATAATTAGAGAGTACTATATGATATGAAAAACAAAATTTTACCATCAATTCCATGATGGAATCCATTTTATTCAATTTGGTTGATTCCCAAGGTTTGCATCCACAAGCGGTGTTTGAGATTATGTTCATGGAATATATTTTTAGTGTTTTTTACATGAAATTTCTGTAGTACCATTGAGGTACTGGGCTTATATTAAATCAATGACCCTCTCTAGTCAATGGCCTTGGTTGTGATCCTCTATCATATTTTTTATGGACTATTATTTATGGTATATGGTCTCCCCTCTAGATATATATTATTGTGAACTATAGTTTCACTGTATGATTTTCTCCATAACTCTTATAATATACTCCAAGATGATGCTCCAAGGAGTATCATCCTAGAGTCACGGATCTAAGTACCATCCTTGAGTACCATATTTTTTCAATGACATACACTGAACCAATGCTCCAATTTGAGTTATATGTTCCACATGAACCACACCAACTAGTCATGAATGAACTACCTTGCGCCCCAATATCCATGATTAATTGTTTTTCATCAAAATTACACCACTATTTTTTATGTTTTCCATTGAGTGTTATGCGAATTCCTTGAAATTTAGTTTATGGGGGTTTATCTTGACATGAAAATAGGATATCTCATTAAATGTCTATTTGAATCAACATGGATTTTATGGGGGGCATTTGATCCATGTTGACTCTCCAGTTTCAAAATGGGTGAGTTGAGTGAAAGCCAATGTCTAGTGGGGGATTGAGAAAAAACATCCATACACTCGTGTTCCACACCTCATATAGTTATATTAGATGTTCATCATAAAATAAATTAAAATAAGAGTGTTTTTTCATGGATTCACTAAGCCATAGTTGGTATATTATTGTTGATGACTCTAGTCACAAGGAAGCCTCCAACCCTTGATGCGATGTTTGTGTATAGGGTACTCATAGATCAGATGGGTTTTTATATCCATCATATAATGTGAACTTTTGTGAAGTATAGTTTGAATAAAAAAGGGACCATTCAATGCTTTTTTCCAAATAATTTATCATTTGAATTAATACATAAAAATATTGAAGGAAAGAGTGGTTAACTGAATATAAGTAAAGGGTTTAATTTATTTTTCTTATTGTAGGCTCCAAAAATTCTCATCTTCTAAACCCCTATATGAATTATCTTCATTTAATCACCATTATGAAATGTTTTAGTCTCCTATACTTCAAAAAGATACTTCACTATTATCCTTATTTGGAGAATGAAATTATGGACATAGGTGTAGGAAAATGTAATCACTCTAAGACATAGACTAATAGACCTCATCCAATTTATCCCTTTTTCAAATAATTAATTTTGAATAGTGACCAACCTGTGGGTTGTCTAAAATTAAATATATAGTTTCATTTATTTTTTTGTTTTCCATTAATACCTTCATTCTCTACCACAATCACTACATACACACCAATGACTTTATTATACTCTTGACCACCATTTCCAATTATTTTTATTTGAATAAAATAGGATATGAATTCATTAAAAAAAGTTATACATATTCCTTCCTCTAATAAAAATGTTAGTATCACCTTTTTTCAAATTCCTTCTTCTACATTAACTGAAACTTCCTCTAAAAATATCCCATGGGACTAACTAAGGATGTGATAGAGATATCTTAGCTGATTAGATGACTACAACCATCCTAATTCACTCTTTAATGTCAAAGGGATGCATCACTCATGGATTTCACTACGAATGACCATGTGACAGGTGGTGAAATGGTGTACATGGACTAGCATGGGATACATGATGTTTTCCATTGTACCAAAAACTGAACTGAATGACATTTTGAGAATGAAAAATTTACTAAAATAATTGGAACTATAATGGAATGCGTAATTGTTGGTTGGACTACTCTCTATTTATTTAAATTGTTACCATAATTTTAGTCATCATATAATACATCAACTACTATCTAGCTCTTGTCTAGAGCAATGAAAAAGAGAAAAGGCACCCCAAATCACAAGGAAATAGGTACTAGATCCATAATGGAGGAGGGAAAAGAAACTCCCATGTTAGAGGATTATTCTTTTTCATTAACTCATGGGAGATTATTAGGAATCATTGATTTATGATATTATCCATAGTTTATTATTGTACCAGCGCATATAATATTTTCTATGAATTGCATGAATGGTTCAATCATCCTTTTTGATTCACATGGTGTGGTATCCATTGAATATTAGTAATAAACACTAGATATTGTTTAAAAAACTCTTTATGTTCTTATCAAATCATGAAAAGGTTTTCCTTGAATGAATCCCAACAACTGGGGATATAGATGGAGAAGATAAATGAACTTGACCTGATTGTTTTTTGATCCCAAATTCGTAGTAAAGGGATAGTAATTTTATAGACACATTTGGGAATGAATTATATCAAGATCCTAACCCCAACATTCCCCAATGATTCTAGTCATCCAAGATAGGATGAACAATATAGTTATCCAGTACATGCTAATTTCAAAGGGAATGAAAGTATTTTTAAGAATTCAATTTGATTATATCCATAGAAATAATTAGAGGAAAAGTCAAATGAACATATAGATCATAGAATTGAATACCCAAATAATTTATACCATTAGGGAAGTCTACTCAACATTTGTTTCTTTTGTTTCGTAATCTCTTATAGAAAAATATTTTCCAATTTTGTGTAATTGGTTTTTGATTTGGTCCCATTATTTCAATGATGGTGGTTATAGAATTCTAAACCTGATATGATATTAATATACACCAGTGAGAATACCTAACCTCTACAAAACATCCTTGACCAAATGTGATATCCCACTACATTCCCTGATAAGTGAGGACCATCCACTAATTTTTTTATATCATTCCCCACACACCATTTCAGAAACTTTTGAAAGGGATTTGTCAACACCAAGTATAAAAAATAATATTTAAGGTCCAAACTATTTTTTTAGTAATTGGTTGGAAATTAATGATTGATTTGGTAAAGTAAATGGGTCCCCAGTAGCCAATTTCAGATAAATAGTATTCTGGGTTGCGTCAATTAACCTTTTAAAGTGGTTAATTTCATATAGGAAAATCCTAGACATGATAAGGTGGTGGAGGTAATGGATTAATTTATTTTCATAGATGTTTCAATCACTCAATGGGAAGGGGTATATATGTAATATATAATAGGAAAATACAACTAATAAAATCTTTCTTCTTTTCCAAAGCCACTAGTTTCATTGGGTTCCCTCTATCACTTTGGGGTTCATCGTTATAACAACTATAATAAAAAATACCATGTTCATGTTTTTAAAACCCTATTGGATGTCCTTTGTCATTAAATCCAGGTACATCCTATCATTGGATACATGAAGTTTCTAAGTGAGTACCTAGGATACATGATGTGTCATAGAGAGTTTCAGAGATACTTTAAGTATCCTAGTGAGTTTATGGGATACATGAAGTATCCCAATAAAGACTGGGAACTAAAATTCCCCTTTTACAAGTTGAGTGGCTCATGGTGAGGGTAATTATAATGATATAAATTAGCAAAACCCCAAGATGGTCACTTTTGTTGATACTGATTGGTAAAAACCCTACCAATGTGAAGATCATGTAATTTTATTATTGAGATGATGGTGCGGATGGATGTGTTCCAAATGGGTGATTGAGTGTGTTTCTATTGTAGGGTGGAATTGGGTCTTGGGGTTTGTGGATATGGAAATAGAAAATTCAAGTAAAGGAAATGTTTGATTGAGTGTCTCAGCGATCAATGAAAATTTTGGAATCATGTTTGAAGTGGATCATCATTATCAATGAGGAAAGAATAGTCCCTCCAACAACATCTTGAATCTAGTTGTTCCAGATATGGAACGGTTAGTTTTTCACTCGATCAATAGTGGTTTGAGTACAACAAAAATGTGACTCCATTTTACAATTCATAAATCAATGCATCAAAACATATATTAAACAAGAAATTGAATGATGACTCTCTGATATAGTATATAAGGTTTGGATAATGTGGTCTATGCATTTACAAAAGAAAATATGGAAATTTAAAATGGTGTCGGGGTGGTTGGAATTCTTTTCACTAATTTTTTATGTCTCTATATTGAGTATGAACTGTTATTGAGTAATATTTTTTCTAGTTCTTCCAGTCGACAGAAAATATCAATTAAACTATTGGATTCATTGAAGATGATCTTACTCACTTTTTAGTGAACTTATAAATGGATGGATGTGAGTTTTTAAGAAACGATATTCATCCAATGGTCCTAGTTTTCCATTGTGAAGCCATCCCAAAGGCATGTTCTGGCTAGTAGAATTCAAGCAGTGATATTATGGTAAAACTATCAATTAAATTGTGATAGTAGCACCACTCTTGTAGCATCAGTTCTTCTATAACACTCAACACCCCATAATCATGTGATTGGAGATTTCTCAATTAAATTATCTTTTAACTACCTATTGAATTCATATGCCAAATTCATGGAAATACATGATTGAACCACCATGGTCAATGAGGCGCAAGATCCCGATTCGAATATGATGAGATAGTAAATTCATAATTGTGCATGTATGGCATGGAGGGTTCAATATGGGTGGCTTAGAACCACCAACCAAAGAATTTATAAGGGTCCATTTTATTGATATACCACACCATGATGATATAATGAGAGGTTCCTTTGGACTATATCCCCAATATTGTATTCTCTATGTCTAAAAAGCCATATGTTTATTACTTATACTGCATGGCCAACTGCATCGCAACTAAAAGACAATAATAAGGTTTACTAATATTAATTCATTTTCTATTTCTATTAAAATTTATTTTCATTTTCATTTATTTTCATTTATTAATATATAATAGTTTTTCATTTTAAATATAAGTTCATAACTCAATTACCAATTTCAAATGTAATAATAATGAGAACATCACTCTATTCGGTAAGTATGTGCCTTCAGACATGAACTATCATTACCAGGACCATGGTGGATTTCTAAATTGGCTAAGAATACACTAACCTGAGTAGTGACCAAGGGAACGGGTCTCATGAAGGGCAATTCCAATATCATATATCACGTAGTCGATTGGATCAAGGGGGGAATTTTGGGTTAGATTTGTAATGGAATGATTGTTTGATCAGTGTGGTACTTGATGGCTATGATCTGTCATGCATGTATGGACGAATAAGAGGATCCATGTCAATAAAAATAATCCCATTTTATGTATTTTGACAAAAATTAGGATTGCAGTGACACTCATTTCAATGAATGGAGTTGATGTAGATTAATAATATTTCTATCCTTATCGAACTATAATATTCTTCATCTAAGTACTAAATGTCAGAGTGTGTTAACTCACGTGGTCTAGAGGTGGTAGTTTTCCTACGATAGAAGACTCACGAAGTCTAGAGTGAAACACCAGGATACATGATGTATATAAGGTAATATTATATAGGGGAAGACCATGGGAGATCAAGAAGTATACCGATAGTAATCGAAATGGTCGAAATAATCAGTTTTCTCACAATTGAAGATTTCATATCTAATGAACTTCAAAACCTGGTTGATTTGTCCAATACCAAACAAGCCCAGTATGTTTTTTACTAGATACCAATGATCATGACTGAATCATTATAAACTACCTATGTGATATCACCTTCATCCTTGAGCGTCACTGTATTGTTTTATCTAGTACTCATAATAACTACTCCCTATATCATGACTGGTCTGTTGGGCACACCAATCAATCTTTGACAAGGTGAACTTGATCATCTTATGTATGTTCATATTATTATTACGTGGATAATATTAAATTTATATTGTGAAAATTACTCTTTAGATTTATTATTGGGTGTTACAAACAATCCTTCAGTTCTCTTACCAGTTTGGTCTTGGGCATCATTATTTTCATGGTCTTCATGTTCGGTCATAATTACTGATTAGTTTTGGGGTTTTTTGAAATATAATGGATCCTAATTGAATTGGTATGACCATATGACCTCTTTTATTCACGCATTCCACATTTCCTTAGATTCACTATGTCTTCAAAAGCTACATATCGTTTTAGTCACTTTCTCACTAATGGATTGAAAGATCAATCCCCCATTACTCACTTATTTCATCATTTAATGTAATAAATCAAACATAATATGTAGCATGATCAACTATGGTAATTTTTTGGAAGTAATGAACCATCTCATTGGGTCTAATGTCACACTTTCCTCCTACACTGATTTTTTTATTCTAGAAAAAATAATTCTAATTCCATAATTTTACAAAGAGTGAATTTGGTATCTCATTGATTGGGGTTTGATATCCGATTCAATTCATCCATGCAGTCCTGTTTCTTATCATCATTGTGGTCCAATAGAAATAAATTATAGTATTTCTTACTACCTAATGAACAATCAATATTGGGTTTGGGTTTCAGGGTAACTACAGGATTAATGGATCAATTGTTTTTAAAAAAACGCATCTATTGGAATGGATTTTTTGGTTTAATCATTGAATGGAAGGTGAAGAGGTGTGTATTTTAATTGGTCGGGTTGATGTTTTTTGGAAGATGGGTTGGCAGTCAACGTTTTGGGCTACATTAGAAAACTAATCAAATCACCAGTTAGTCAACACTAGTCAAAAAAATGTAAATGGTGTTGGGAGTCAATATATGAATCCAATGAATAGAATGACCAATCCAAAAATATGAATGGTTTTTCATTCTATGATAATGAAGGGTGGATGTTAGTAGTGTAAAAACATCTTTTATTTCCACTAGTTTAATAAAAAAGTCATGCGGTTTGCTTCTTGACATCACACATGGGGTACCCTCGGTTCCTCCAGTTCCCCATTGAATTTATGTTTTGATACGTTTTTTATTTTATCCCCAAGAACCCTTCCAAAAATACTATTATAGTAATCTAACAGTATAATGACCTTTAAAAAATATCTAATTTTTTTATTTTATATGGGAGAAATAATCATGTAAGGCACCCTTCTCTTATACATATTGCTTTCTCACTAACATAATCTCATCTTACACCTCCCTCGGTTCAAGTCAAAGCCCAGATTAAGTACAATACTCTAAAATTATAAGCATTATGAATACAAAATCACAGACCATCGACCTAATGAAATATATAGAATCAATGAAAACCTTAAATTCTTCATAAATAATTTTACCCAATTCATTTTTCCTAGACCCCTTTAGGCTCTAAAAATCTAAAAATTCAACTCACTTGATCACTTTCAATGTTTACATGTTTTTATTCCTCAAATTCTTTTGTTATTTATTAAAAGTTCCATTATCATCTACCACTACCAAAAGGATGAAATATATATCATTACCTCACACCACTCATAAAAATTGGCTCGCCACCCTTATCACATCCCTTGGAATTAATTCTTGACTATTTTATTAAATCCAATATCTAAGTTCACATCACTAGATTAAACATCATATTGATTTCCAATGGATTACTCAAGACTATTTTGATAACCTATATCTATATATATGGGAATTCTAGAGAACCAATACATCTCCTTGTTTGAATTTTTTCCATTTTGAAATCCTAGATGCTATAAAAGTTTTCTATCTCTACTATGACTCATTAGTGTATTAAAATCCTTTATTGGTTTTGTTAAAGAAATTTTCAATCACCACTCGTACCTATGACTAGATTAATGATTTAATAAATAGGATGAATAACCTCTAGAACTGGGGTTAAATGAATTGATTCTTAAAAAATATATAGATTACTCACTATAACTGTAGAACTAATAGAATGAGGGAGTACCCAAGTCCACATTCTATAGTTTTTTAGGGTATTTATGGAATGAGAAAAACTTATTCAACTCCACCTATACTATCTGATTTCTTGTGCCTACATGTGTGTTGGGAAGTGAAATGGGGGAGTATAGTATGGGAGTTTCAGGCGGGAGAGTGGGGCTTCCACCTATATTATATTTGTGTAAGATTTTTTTTTGAAATCAATTTGTTTGGGAGTGTTATTTGTTGATCACACGGTTTATAGATGAGCATGTATGCCCCATTAGAACATTTGGGATGGTGTTGGGGGACATAAATATTTTCTAATAATATCTTACTACGTATATTATACTGATCACATAAAGTTGTTTGATTCATAATAGAGGGTCAAAGATAGTATGGGGAAGAACATGGGGGGGGGTATCTTGGTGGCTACATAGTTGGGAAGCTACATGATTGGGGTTGAATTAATGGGGGAAGGAACCCAAAAGTTGGAACCCATTCATATTCACAATTTCTGCATCACTGTTCTATGCTTTGAATGATTGAACATATGAGATTTTCTTGGGGGCGTTTTAGAATGGAAAAAATTTCCCTATGAATATGAGATGATGGGGGCATGAGTGAAGACATTGGAGAAATTTCATTTGGGTTTAGAAATGATGGTATGATGGGAAATGGAATGTAAATTTATGATTTTAATTTCCAAAATGCTATTAAGTGGTGTTCAGAATTAGGGTGGTTATTTGATGAAAGACAAGTAAAAATAGTCAACTATATTTGAATAGGGTAGTTAAGAGCATGACTAATGGTAACCTACACAATCAAGGTAGGGGAATTGGAGTTAAAGTCTAGAATTTATGGGGATCAAAAAATTCCATAAACAGGTATATACCTAGAAAACTGACAAAAGACATCCCAATACAAGTTCAAAGGGACTGAACACTATATAGTAAAAAGGGAAACAAGTGGATATCTAAAAAATAATGATTTATATTCATGGAACACAACTAATTTTTTGGGTTATAAGACCTAGAAAATTAATGATTATAATTTGGATTGCACCTGTTTGTCCAATCTGATTGTCTAGATTCTTATACTACCATAACCACCTATTATTCACTCCCATATGCCAACTATTGCACAAAAATAATACAAATTCAACATCATGTTGGAATCATAACCATTAAATTGGGCTATAAGGCCTACTGTTCATTTTCCAGTGGCCACGAGTGCATGGTGCACCACATGTGGGTATGGATAGGACATATATATTGGGGGAATCAAACATGTAGACATGGAAGTCAAGTGTCTATGTAGGAGGTAGATTTGAGTGGATGGAACAAAATTTTTTAATGGAGTTGGGTGTTATGATCGAATATGAAATAGGGCTACAAGGGTGATGAATCTCATAGAAATGTGGGGGCCAATTCTACAATCGATCTGCTAGTTTTGTACACCAGGATGGGTGATTCATTGATCCCCCATCATTCTATATCAATGGGGAAAATATATAGTTCATGTCTATATATGAGTCGATCCCAAAATGCCTTTATCCAGGTATGTGTCATGGAAACATAAGGAATGGAATTTTATTCCATCTTTCTTTTCTTTACTATGGCGTAAGGGACAACTATTATAGCATTGTAGTAATGATTCACTTAACCATCCCACTATGACCACAGTTTTCTGGATAACCAATGATAAAAAATTATTAGAATGATATTATTTGGGATGTCAATGCAATTTTGAACCCTCAACTTGAAAAAGCGATAGAATGGAGTGAAAGAAGAACCAATATATAATTATAATGAAGTAGAATATCGAAAAACAATTATTTACAATATGAAATTTCATCTCAAATAGGTCAAAAATGTAGCTCAAATAAAAATATATTCCTGCCTAACCCCTAATCCATCCTTGTGAACCCATGTAACTTGAAAATGAATGGCTTGAATCAAAAGCCAGTGGTAAGGAGAGCACGCTGGGAAACCATCGGTAAATCCCATAATCCAAAAATATTTGGGAACACAATTACTCATAATGCATTTTTAAAAATACGTAATATATTTTGAAGGATCTCAATCGTTTTGCTGGGGTATCACCATTGGGGTTGAACTGGTCATCGTTGGGAGACTAAAAATAAAATCTGGAATTGTGTAATAGATTTGGTGTTATTGGTCTATAATTCATGACACTAGTAAGGGGGTGGACTATCTAGGGAGATAACTCCATAGACTATATAGACAGGGGGGTGGGTATCCAAATGTAGAGACAGGCTTGGAAACTATGGTACTCGATGAAACTCAAAATATTAATGGGTATTTAGTGTATTATTGTGAAATAATTCATCTAGATACTGCATATATTTAGGATTTATAAAGTTATAATGCTTAGATGGCTAGTTTCTACCCCATAACCCCCCAATTCGATTATCTACTTTCCAATTAGTGACTAAGACCCATATACATTACTATTTCATTTTCACAATGACTATATATTAAATCTAATATGGTGTAGCTGAATAGTTTAACATCAATCCCAGAGAATTGAGTAGTGATTCTTTGGAATTCAATGGGGAGTTTTATAGGTGGAGTAGATGAATAGGGTAGGATATCCTTATGAATTGATTCATTCCCACATGGTAATGAATGAACAAGATTGTCCTTGGAAAATTACTTTCTATTGAATGGACCATTATGATATGACAAAATGGTTCCAAATAATGGATAGATTTTTTAAATCTATCTCCTAATATTATGGTCATTCAATGATTGAATATATTAATTGAATATCTTATAGGGGTTAAATAAAAACATATTTTATCTCCCTTTTAGTTTTTTGATGCCACTCAAATGTCTAAAAAGAACAATACTTATTTTTCTTTGATAATAGATAAAAATACCTCAACCTTTTGTAGTTAATGAAAATTTAATCATTTCTATGATGGTTATATAAAACATGAACGTGGTTTGGGAGAAAAAATAAAGGCTACCACTTGGATGAAATGTAATTCCTTTTGGGGAAATAGATAGAGTTCAAACATGACATGGTATGGGACAGTAATGGATAAACATGAGATGTTAGGGTGAATGTCAGATGTTAATGATATGTTGATTAAGTTGGTTAAAACAAAGTGGATGTTATCCTTTTCCATGATCATGATTTGTCTCCCAATTATCTAGTTGAATAGACCTAATAGTTACATAGCAACCTACCCCCACAATGTAAAATAGATTAACCAAGACATAAACCCATTAGTGATAAAGTTAATTAGTTATTTGGTCCTCAAATACATATTGGATTTGATCAACCACTTATTTATTTTCATCCCAACTAGTATGATGGATCGACACATTAAACCATTCCTACATTAAATGTTGGAAATGGATATTGCACTAGAAATCATAGTGGGAATCTCAATGAGAATTTAGGAAAAAATAATTATTATGGTGGAACACACACTATCAATTGAATGGGTGGTACTAATATAGGGGAGGAAGAACTATCCAATAAAATCCATGAACGTGGGTATAAAAGTCCCATAATATTTATTTAGACCTAAAACCATCACAAGTGTTTCTCTCCTCAATGATACCATTACTGTAGAATATGGTTGGTATACATTGAAATGGTAGTAAACCTCATTGAAAATGAGATAGTTTATGAATATATAATTTAATTCCTTGGATGAGATGGTTTGATTTAATGATATATGACATGAATCAAGAAGCTATCAAGCATCTTGAAGGTGAATTGGACTACTGGAAGTCATTTTGGAACTATTATAATAACATTCTATTTGATTTTGGAATCCTATCTATTATTTTACTACTAGACTTGATCATGATTCAATCAGTATATACAAGGTTAGTATTAATCTCTCAAGATGTCTCCCTTATCCCATGATAGATAAATATAACAATTTTTTCTATCAAAACTATCATATCTCATTCTATTGGGATGTAATTCATGGAAGAGGATCAATTGTAATTGTAATTATTGTGCTGGTTGATTTCATGGAAAATAAATATCTCAAATGAAGCCTCGTGATTGGAAAATAAATTAGTGGGTTTCTAGAGGCCAAAATTTAATAAGATGTTATTATTGTTACTTGAAAAGGAAATCTTGGGGTGAATGTGTGTATTGAAATGAACCACCATCCACCTTGGTCATCCACATAGACCACTAGGTGACCATCCTAAAAACAACGACTATATTTTTTTTAGTGATATATGTATAGGAATGAGGAAATAACTCACTAAGGAACACAACTTTCATATGGATTATATGATACTACTCATAATTCTTGGTCTTCGATAGCATTTTGATTATTGAATGCAGTAAATAGTTCCAGCATCCACTATTTCTTGAAGGTGTAGAGATGGTCTCAAGTGTGATTAGTTGTACCATTAACTCAGAAACCTCATGATGTACTCACGAGAATAGGGAAACTAGTACGCTATGGAGAGATCACTATTATCTCCCAATGACAAGTGTTATTTGAACTGGATGGTCAGTTATTAGTTTCAATTCAATAATCTACCATATAAACATATAAACTATATGTAAAAACTCTAGATGTCATTTGGTTAATGTAATTCCTTTAATAGATACTATGGTTCCATTCCTGGATTCCTTATCTGCATGTTTCCCCATTCAACCCATGCTTCATCTTTGTTTGATCACATAAATTATGTTCATCCCACAACTCCAGTAATATAATCCTATCACTATGATAATACACACACTATGTGAACCACTTGTCCACCATGACTTCTACTATTTTTTATGGTAGAAAAAAGTTAACTTAGAGACTTTAATTTTTTTCCCATGATCTGTGGGAGTACTTAAACCTATGGTTTAGACCAGTCCCTTAATATTAGTACTCTTTTTATGTGGTTTATACCACATTTTATATGAACCTTTAGGTAACCCAAGTACAATTTATAGACACTGACATTCAAATACCATGATGGATCAATCCATATTAGTATCCCAATAAATCATAGGTAGTAGGTGATATCAGCATTGTGGATTTGTGTTTCTATTAATATGGGGATCAATGTCTCATCGCACTATGGACATATCAGGTGTTAACACCTATGAAAATAAAAGTGGACCCACATTATAATTACTATATATGGATGGGTGGTCATTGGAAATTTCCAAATGTAGATGATAGTGTTCTTAAAATTACATCTCATATGTTGAGTATGGGTATGTTCAATATTTAGAATCCAATACACCTTGGGAAATGGGGTGTTCAAATAGAAAATAAAATTTGATAATCAAGACACTCAAAATTTCATATTAGATGTTGGTCACAACAGTAATATCTCAATAGATAAATGATGGTCGAATGGAACATGGTACACCAGCACCACATGGGTGATAGATAATCAAGACAAAATGTATAGAATATTGGAAGACTAGAAAGAAAAATGTGCTAGAATCAATTCTAAAGGTTCCAGAAAATAGTTATTACCCAATTTTTTCTATAGAGAGGAGGTTAATGGGGGTGTGGTTATAGAAAAAAGAGTGGATTGGTCAATTTATTCATTGTTAATAGAGTTGGGGGAGTGGTATATTTGTAATTGGAAATAGAGTTAGAGGTTTAGATCTATTTAGAATGGATGGGATGGAATAGAGTGTTTGGGGGATCGAAGGATGAACAATTGGGTGGAGCAATGGAATTGTCAATAACCATCTAATTACGGATCATAAAAAATATTCGAGTATAATTTTGAGATCATGGTGATAATGAAGTGGTTTGAGAATAATTGGTATATTGGAAAGGATGACAGTGGTGTCATATGTCATCAATTATTATAGTATAAATTTTTTGTGATGCATTATATTTAAGTATAGTTACAATTATAGGCTTGTGTTTGGATGGTAATGGAGAAATGGGAAATTATTGATGAATGATATCTTTTGATGGTGCATGACAGGGGTCTATTTTGGGTTGATTGGCCACACACCACTTCAATACCATACTAAAATCTGTACTCTATCCAAGTAGTACATTTTTCATCACAGTTATAGTAGAGTAATATGGTTTACTGTGGCTAGAAATTAGTTGATCAACTCATGGGGTCATCATTGGTGAATCTCAAGATGCTGAAGATAAATTTTGGTGGTGTTAGTGTTGAAACATAATGAATTAAGGTTAGTGGATATGGTGATGGTCTTTATGTCATGTGGGGTGGGAACTCAGTATTGTATTCTAATTGATTATCTTCATGTTCAGATGAGCAGTGGGAGAGAATAAATATATTGATGATATGAGTAAATGATATAGAAGAAATACATTGGAAATCAATCAGTCCTGATATGTTTATGTGATTCCTTGTTTAGTATTGGTATTCATTTCTCTAGCTATCCATTCCTAGGGGATTACCTATACATTTCCAAAGGAGTTGGCCTTATGGGATCCAAATTGTAGAACCCCTACTACTCTTATTCATTCGGTACCCCTTTATAATTCATTAGTTGTCAAAAAAATACAAGGGTACAGGTGGGTCAAAAGGGTAGAATGATCTAAAACAATTTGAATGTTATGAGTGATACAATACCGATTTCTAATGAGTCGCCTAATCACCCAGAGGTTAAAGATTACTAAATAGTGAGAGTGGTGTGGTTTAGTACCAATCAAGTATAAAATGTTAACTACCAAAAATTATACAATTCCATTTCAAAAATATTTTAAAGGGGTTACGTTGAAGTTGCATCCATGTCATTATCATTTGGCCCATAAAATTTCCATTGGATGTTTTTTGGAATCCTATGTATAATGGAAGTCCCCAAATGGACCCTAATGAATGTTTTGTTTTGTGGGTGAAAGATATAAATAGATGATCTATAACCTACATACCAGGCTTTTAGTTCATCCAACAAGGATCCCCACCCAGTTTTATAGGTCGAATCACTCAATTCAAGGCTTGGGAGAAGTTATTTCATCCACTCATTGGTGGTTTAAATTAAATTAAAATGGAGTCATCAACTGAAAGGAAATGATAATATCAAAGAATTGACTATCTACAAATGTTATATTCTACCATGATTGTCGAATAAGAAGATATAAATTAGGAAAATGTTATATAAAAAGAGATACAAATGGTGTATTAGAGATCATAAGTACTTTGTTCGATAAGAACACCAAGCTGATCAAGTGGCATTTTTGGTCAAATTGACATTACATCTCCATTACTTCATCAATAAAATGGTGCATAGATGAATATCCTATGGAATCATATAAAAGAAAATATATTGGACAAGTTACCAGTTTTTTTCCTATTTTGTGGTTTTATTCCATTGTTAAGGAAGAAAGTTTGAAACATCAAATTGGTGAATGTGTTTCGAATTAGGAAACAATTTTAGAACATTAGACTGGGATATTTTATGTCTAGTTTTCCTTGAGTTGAATTGAACTAAAAAATATCCATCTTTACTTAATTGTTAGTGGAATGAATAGGGAGAGCCTTGGTGAAGAATCCCAAGTTTTAATACTCTAAAACCATCAATGAATGGTATTGAATACTCAAAAAATTTATGTGTGTGCATCACAAGATTAATTGGTTATGATTGGTCAGGTGATCTATTAATATTTCCTTCAGATCGTCCAGTAGTCAGCTATTCTGATCCGAATAATCTTATTACTTAGCAGGTAGTTCATTAATATTTCACCACCCCCATCATGTGTAGTCCATCATTTTTATTCTACTATGACCATCAATTACAAGAAAACCCTGGAAAACATTGTTCAATAGATCATATTAGGTCACCCACCATTTTTGATTCTTAATTATGATATGGGAACAAAAATTACTTATTTCTCACAACCCAACATCCATTATAAACACTTTATTAATCATATGTACCCATTTATTATCAACTCAATACAACTTTCAATCATTATTTTTAGCTGAATCATAGAATTCCTACAACTATGGTATGTTAAACCCCTTCCGTAATTAAAATACAAGAAAATAAAATGATCTAACCAGATAATTAGATTATATATAATATGTTTAGTCAAGGGAATTCAAAGGAACTAAAAGGAATAAACGTCAATTGTATTCAGTAACCCTATATAATTTTGTTGATATGTGGTCCTAGGACAAATGTTTTGGGGCCACAATTCCAAAAAAAGTCATTTTCACATGGGAGAAGGATGGGAATGTCTTGTGAGATGGATATAATGACTATTCCTCTACTCAAATAGTCTAGTTAGATCTCAATTCTGTAATATAATTTTTCAAGTAATGACCATGAATATCTGAAACCATTCTAAAAGGTGGCGCTTTATTGAACCACTAAGACACAGAGTGGTGTTATGGTACTAATACCACCTGTTGTGCTATCAACCCACTTCAATGTCTATAATTCCAGATGCATAAAAGGATGATGTGTTCTATAGTGAAATGAGATTTTGTTGGGATATAGGAATGGATGTGGTGGGATTGAAATGGTTGAGTGTGTTTTAATATATATGAAATAGTGGTTGCATAATCTCTATATAAAAAAACTTTATATGCTATAATACATAATTTTGGTACTATAAATCACTATTATTGTATATTACTAGTCAAAAAAGGCAACATTCCAATCATTTTATTTATGATCCCAAAAAACTTTTGATGGTAAACTACTACATGAGTTGATGGAATGTTTAGATCTCATACGTATATATATTGGATAAAGGCATATATTTCATTGGTTCTTGAATTGGTGGATTGGTATCTATTTTTTTTGATCTATTTTCCTCTTATTTTTGGCCACATTTACGAAAATATGACCACACTCAATAATATACTCAAATAGTGACCCACTTTTTTTCTAACAATTTCCCGCTTTTTTATCTTTTAAATTCTACTTGATTTGTGTATTGGGCCTCTATTAGTGTTATTCACCGATAGTTTTTTCCTTTTATTTAAAATTCAATGATGGATTTATTTCATTTTATGCTCACCTATGGGGATGGAATAGTACACCCAACTCCCTTGGGAAACGATTTTGTTGCACTAGCATCCAACCCACCGTGTGTGCGATTTACTGGTATGTCACACATCATGGATGAAAGCCAACTGTGGGGTATCAAACCATCTATACAATATGGTAGATGGTCGATATTATCTCTTAGTATTGATCTATCAAATCAAAATCACACATGACATACCAGGGGAACACCGTACGAGTTGATGGTTATTCATGTTTTAAAATTCTTTTACCACCCTATAACTTTGAATGGTTTCAGAGAGGCCTTGCCCAAAATATATTAAACATTATGAATTGATTACATATATAGGGAAAATAATTAGTTTAAAATGTTCAAGAAGAGGGATGAAACTTGCATACGTTCATGACTTATTCCCCACATAAAGACAAACAATGCATGTTTTTTAATCAGGGAGATAACTGAGCCTATGGTACCACCCTTCTACGATACAGATACAACACCTTTTATGAATGGAGGAAATGATAATCATAATTATCCATGTGAATAGGGGAGGATGTCTTAAAAAGTTAAAGATAGGATGAGACTGCTTCCTTATTTACTTAATAATCATATCATACTTGGAGAATGACCAACTTCCATAAACATAATGAATGTGATTAAATTGATGTTTTGTGTGGCCCTTGGTGATCTATTCAGTAACTTATTCCAATTTTCATCAGTTTTTGACTCTATATATGATCATAGAAACTTGTATTATTTATAAGTGGTATCTAAATCAGTTTCCTTTTCCAAACCATCTATTTTTGTACGATTACAATTAATGATAATGAATATACCACATATCTAAGTTATTTTACTTCGATTCGTACAAAGGATGGGTTTGGATAAAACAAGGCTTGATACTATTATAATGTAAATAAATAAATAAAAAAATTGAAATACATATAAATAAAATAATATAAAGAGATTGGGGATTGTGGTAGAGAGGTATGCTTGAAGGAATATTTTTATAAATTAGTGATTTATGTATTATATGTCAATCCAGGTGAAGAGGAATATATAGAATCTCATGAATGTCAATACTCTATTTTAATTATGAATTAATGTACACTCCTTAAAGAAAAACAATGATGAGCGTATTCAAGAGTCATGAGTCATGGGTGGGGGGGTGATCCTACCATTAACATATTCCATGGGATCTTGTCAAATATCCATAAGATTAATATTTATGGGGACTTTTCTAGAACAAAAGAAAAAATACTACGCCTTTATCAAAAGAAATATAGATTCTTTCAAGTAAGACTATGCAACCTCCAAAATGGGGACCTCTATAAACATGTTCTCATGGATGTATATTGATTTAAGGATGTCTATAATGGTTTTGGATACATTACCTGTTCACTTTAATTTCTCTTAGACATTTTAGAAGACCAAAAGTTCAATATCACCAAAATTGGCTTATATAGAAAGAATATAGTCTATAAAAAGGATTGTGATTTCAATGAATTCATGGGGTCAACAACATTCGATTATGAATTGATAGGTCTAGGTATATGAAGGAGAATAGAAATAATTTGTACTAGGACCAATAAATGATGTTTTTAGGATAACTAATTCTATAGTTCTTCTTACAATAACTTTCTCGAATGATGAGAATGGCCTTGGGGCCACAAAATATGTAATGTGGGTCTTGTGGTGCGGAAAGGAATGAGAAACTTATTTGAATGTCGTAAGGATAATAGAATGGTCAATGAAACAAATCAATTCAATAGCTCGCCCAATACTTGATTATTGACTCAGAACCACACTAAACTTCATAGTACAATAACCATCATTATGCTATATTATAATTAATGCTATATATATACTTAACACACTAAATTAGTTCAATTTCTGAACCCATAACTTATTATTTCTAATAAGAGGTTTGTCCAAGATAGAATACTCATAGGGTCCTCCCTTAGATAATGGTTATTATAATGAACTAGGCCTTCCATATAAAGTTATTCCCTAATGTTTTAACAATATACATTTCCTTACAGAAACAGACACATTAGGACTATAATTATGTAGTTCCTTTGGAAACATAGAACACAATAGTCATAATTCCTAAAATATTTTCAATGTCTCCCATATAGATCTTCCCCTTTTTTACCCTTTAGAAACTAACCATACTAAAAATGTTCCTTCAAAAAAAAGGTAAAGGAAATATAATAATGTTTGATATCAAATTCTTATTAATGGTAAACAATGGATATAAAAAAGAATAACATGCACATAAGGGTATGAGAACACAATCATACCATTTCAAATCCACACCCAACATGTCAAAGATCATAATCTTGTGACATTAAATAATGAATATTAGTTTCTAAGACTTTAATCATAAGGAAATCAAAGAACATGATCCATGAGAGCTTAAAATTGACATAATACATGAAATTATGTCACACACATAAGCATAGAAAATAAATTTCTTTATAGTAAAAATACCTTAATACAATAAGTTCAATCATTATTCTAGACCTATATATATCTTTAGATATAAATATTTACTCAATGCATTGGTTTGAGATATAGGACCTACATATATTTGGTTATAACATAACTGCAATCATTGTTTGTAACTTAACAACCTTCCTTCGTTATAACATAACCACCATCACATAATGAAAATAAAACATATGTGTGCTATATAATCATTAAACCATCACCATCAAAGATCTAATGAAATGGAATGAATTTTAAAAACATTTCATCATATCACAAAATTTGTAAAAGTGATAATTTTCAGAATTATTTCATCATTTCATCATAGCATAATCCATTAAAAAGAAGTGTGTTTCATAATAATTTGTTCATGGTATAACCAGTTTAAGAGAAATTGGTTTCATAAAAATCTTCTAATAATGAAAAAATAAGATAAATAATATTAGTTTTATCCTTGTTTTGTATCCATAAAAAATCATAAGTATCATGAATAGATTTCATCTTAGATGGAAAATAATTTTGAAAGATAATTTAAAAACATTTCATGAAGAAAATATCCACTATGATTTGAAAAAAAAAACTTTTTAAAACATAATTTTCTTGAAAATATATTTATTGGAAAATAACCTTGAAATATTATAATGAAATGTTCAATTAAATGATTGTTCATGATGTTGTAAAATTCTTATCATTTCATACACCTCAAAATGAATATTCCTTTCACATTTCATTAAAATCCAAATAAGAATTATTTAGAAAAGTACCTAAATTTTCCCATAATTTATTTTAAAAAGGTAAAAATGTGAAAAAATTATTAAATAAATAATTTGGAGAATAACAAAAATAATTTATCGAAAATATGTATTTTGAAGAAAATAGATTTCTGACCGAATTGATGAATAATGTCATATTTTAATAAAAAAATTATCAATAATTTTATTTACCAATGAGTGAAAAAAATGGTAATTTAAAATGAAAATATAATGAATAATAATAGGATAAAAAAATTAACTGCTTTATTGAGGGATGGATCATAATATTTTACATTGAATTCATAATCATAAATAAACTCGATAATTTATGAGATTGTGACATAAAACTAATTCCACATTGGTCAATTTAGATCATAAGCCATACCAAACAATGATATAAATTTGAAATTAAAATATCCTTAGGATAAATATATTTATGATATTACATGTCAAAACGGATTTATATTCACCTCATGAATGAATATAGGTGCGTAGTAGAATGTACATTTCAAAGAAGTGAAATTAAGACAAAAATCCCTTACCTTACGTCTTGGATTCCAATGTTCCTCATAAAACATCTTGTATAATAAATATTCATTTATTATAAATATATTACAAAACCATTTAATATCTTACATAACATATAAGATTTTATTTTGACCTTTTATTAAATATTTATTAATTATTCCATGTTAATGTCATGTTTAAAGAAATAATCACTTTTTTTCTTATATATTCTGATTTGTTATTTTTGGACCTCTTACACTGATAATTATTTAATAATATTCAAAATTTTAACCATTTTAAAATTTTCATATATTTTCAATATATATGTATTTATATTATTGCATATAATTTAGTTATGTAAAATGAAATACATCATTCATGGATATTATAGGACATACATATAAGTCAACGTTATTTCCATTTTCTTTTCATATTCAAATAAAATAGGTAAAAGGTATATATTATCATTTTAGAATCATTTTTATATCATATATATATAATATTTTTATTAAATATATCCTTAATATATTCCATGTAATGGGTGAAGGAATCACATTGCTTCGTGGGGCCATAGTCAGTCTTACAGACAAGGAATGTTATCGTATTCACATAGAATGAAAATAAAAAAGGTAAGTGTGATGTAATAATTATAGAAGAATAATAATTTCACATATACTTTATAAAAATAATAAATAATTCATAATATCCAACCATGAGAGGTTTTCATGGAAAAATTAATTATACCAGTTCATGAGTGGGTAGTCTCATGTACACACGAATGCTGATTTGGTAAACCATTTTATAGAACTTGATATGGATAAATTTTTCGAAGTGAAAATAATAACATATTAGTATATTAGAGACAATGTTGTAATATATTGGGGTTTTTAAGAAATAATTTACATTGGAAAAAGAATAATGAAAATGAAATATCTTACTAAGCTAATTATATTCTCTAAGTAAAACCTCCTTTTGATATCCCCTTAAGTAACCTTGGAATGGTGTTTTGGTAAGATCATTAGATCTTGAATATAGATAAGAAATATAAAGAGAGACTATTTAAGGGATTTTTGAATCCAATTTAGAATTATATTTTTAAATAAGTATGGGGAGGGAATTCCGTTTTATAGGTTGGGAAAGGGGGCCTCCTTTGGAAATTACATGGAAATTTCCCAATGGTATCCAAAATTATAAATTAATTCCCCTAAAAATGAATCCCTATGACTATATATTAGTAATTAGTAAGGATAATGTTTAAATAAGGCTATAAAATAATACATTGTATAGTTTTTAATTCATTTTATGCAATATCTTCTTAGTTTAACCCCATGACAAACACATTTTTACCATAACCACAATAATCAATAATTAATGTTTTCACAATCAATTAAGGTCAAATATTAGGTTTATCTTATTATATAATATAAATTATTCTGATTCTAAATTTGAAATAAACTTTTTAATTCCATTCATAAAGGTGAAAACATTTAATTTAATATGAATCTAATAGACCTCATAATAAAATAGTTATTTTAAGAGAAAATGTTCAAATGTTTGCAAGGTTTTATATCCAATTTAAATATGAAGTTGATTTAAATGAAATATATTTGATTCATTGATGTGTAATTTTAATAAATTTACATCAAAAGAAATTTAAAATATAATTTTTCACTATAAATTAATTAAATAAAAATTTATTTTTTAATTAAAATTCATTATTTTACACTGATCATAAAATAATTAGACATATAATAAAAAAAAAAATAATAAGATAATTTTGAAATTATATTTGAAAAATTGAATATAATTTTTTCAAATAAATTCTATAAATGTGGAAAAATTATTTTAAAAAATGACATATAAACACAATTCATTCATTCAAAGATTCATTTTTATTAAAGACAAAGAAAAACTACAAGAAAAAAGAATACAACAAAGAAGAATACAATGAAAAACTAGCTAGGGGGGGCTAAATTAAGAGAGACCCAATTGATCACCCTAATCAAATTAACCCCCTATGAATACAATTTCAAATAACTAGAAAAACAAATGACATGATTACCATGATACGCCACCGCCAATGAAGCAAGATAATCAGCCACTTTATTTCCCTCCCACCTTACATGACAAATATGAATATTAGTGATGCCAAAGATAGCTTTTCACTTCCTTATAGAGTAGGATATCGACCAAAAAGCAGTAATTTTACAATGAATTGCATCGTGAAAAATTAAAGAATCAGTTTCAACCTGGTTGAGTATAATTATATTAACCACAATAACATTTTATGTTAACACAATGAAAAATAGGGATTTAAAGAAGGGTAATATTCAACCACAAGAGGATTTTATATTAACTCAATATCTAAAAATAATAATTATATTAATATAAAATTATTTTTTTTTGAAATATGATATATAAATTTCAATTAAAAAATCATCACTATAGAATATTTTTTTTAGTTAAAAAAGGGAAACATTATTTACTTTAAAATAGTTTTTAGAAAAAACCTTTTTTAAACCGTGAAATAATTTTATCCTAAAATCTAAAATAACGTTCATTAAAATGTAAAAATGTGGGATAAATATAAATAAATAATGATTATTTTAATTTAAAAATTTGTGAATTTAAATTATTTAATTTATTGAAAATAAATTATAGTTTTTAAAAATGATTATTTTACTATTCAATGAAAAATTAATAAATTTTAAAAGATCCAAAACATTATGCATGAGTTAGTTTTGATAAAATGATTTATGAAATGAAGTTAATTTTACAATCAAATTTTCATAAAAATATAAAACTAATTATAATATTTTCTCATATAATTAAACAATAATCATTTATAAAGAAGGCATATTTTTTATTTATTATAGTTATTATTCCAAAAATCAATTGGTTATTTACATAGAGATTATGAATTTAAATTTTAATGGGAATTTTTAGATATATTTTCTAAATTAGTTAATACTATTCATAAACACTTATTTTAATGTCTATGTAATAATGTTTAAATTTAAAATAATTTTATTTCAATGTTCGCTAAAGCTCGGTGTCGCTCGTCGTGAATGCTATCATTGTTTTGTGTCAAAAAAAGATAAACATGATGTTTCATATAATGAGATCTATGATTATTATTATTCATAAAAAAACTAAAATTAGTAGTTCATGTAATGAAAAATTTCAAAATGATTATATTAATTTTACCCCCCATAAAATCACAATAAACTAAGGGTGTTAGATTTTATCCCCAATAAAAGTAATTTCTCCCACATAATTTTTCAAGTCATCAAAACATTAAGATTTGAAAACTACTTCACAGAAAAACAAATAGTAAAAATTCTTAATAAAAAGTCCTCATGAAAAATAGAAATGGATGTGAAAAAATCATCTTTAATAAAACATAATAGGTTTTCAAATATGAGAACATAGGTGGGAAGTGAAAACATTGAAATGAGAGAGAATAAACACCACGAATATATTGATAGAGAGTGATAGAAAACATTGATTACAAGAAATTGGGTGATCTAAAGAAGGTTAATAACCAGAAATTCGTAAACCAAAGTGGTATGAAAATGGTCATTGATATCATCAAAAATCATGATAATATGAAAAAAATTTATTTCAAGATCCTTTTCCATTTTTTGAATAATATTCATGAGAAGATATAAATAATTGATTCCATTCCATTTCAATATAACAATCACATCCATTGGTTGTGCCATGAAAAAAATCCACTTCATCTCTTATTCCAATAAATAGAGGTGTAATTTTTTTTTCTGGTGCATAAACAGATCACATGATCCATAAATAGAATTATAATTCATTATATATATCTTTATATATCATCAGAACAAAATGGTTAGAACTGTATATCCAATAAGGATAAATCTTCATATGGTTAATTGATACATTAATATCTAAAGCCTAATACAATTTTTAATATAAACCAATTCATAAATGGTAAGAATATGACCATTCATAAGTCTTAAAATCCAAGAGAATAGAATGAAGGTCACTAAATTACTCAAAATCTAATTAACATTAATCCCCCTTATATCCTAATGATTATATTGATTATAACATACCAAATATGTGAATACATTCATCATGTATTCTCTTGAAACATGGTAATAACATGAATTACGATATGACCTCAATAAAAATATGCATTATACTTCATTAATTGAATGAAACAACATATTATTTAATATAATTCATTGATCTAATAATGTTTTAATAGCTATCAATAATAAGATAACACACATTGTAAACAAAAACTTCACAAATTATGAGGTCATCAATATTATCCAATTTACATATTCCATATCAATCCTCAATCTATCAAAACAACAAAAAAAATTTACAACCTTTATAAAATATTAAGGGTTATTATCTACTAATAATCATATTATGTTTTCATTAAATATTTTTCTAATTCATAGGTACCATTTAAAATATTCTTGAAAATCTTTAATAAATACCTACTGGGAAAAATATAGTGATGTCTCATGATTTTAATAATCAAAATAAAAATTCTAAAAATATAATTATTTGAATTCAAATACATAAAAACATAAATAAATCCACTTTATTCATTAACCATTAAAAAGGTTTCCTTTTCTTATTCCTTAAAACTTCTTCCTTTTATATGTAATTTGTTTTCTCTTCATCATTATAAATATAACAATTAATCATAAAAACTTTCTTATATTATTCATGATCATTAAAACTATGAAATCATTTTTAATAATGTTCATACTATAAAAATTTGAAATTCCAATGATACCTTAAGTAGATCATTATTCTCATCCATTATGTTAACTAAAATTTTAATATTTCCTTTGAAGTTACTTTCTTTGTTTCCTTCTTTTACACATCCAATACAACTTCTAATACATGATATACAATACCTTTATTTCTTCTTGCCACATTTTAAAAATATAGAAAACTGAATCTTATTTGTCCATTGTCTCCACTACTCTAACTCTTAGTAAACACTATCCTTCAATTCTTTGGTGAGTTTGAGAGTTTGGTAAGGCGTAGATTATTTATCATGTTCCATAATAATTGATTAGGAAAAATCTAAACATCATTCACTCTAATTATCATCCCATTTGGATGATCATCAAAAAATTTCCTTCTCATTTATTGGAAACACAATTTCTTTAGGTTCATTCCACTGAATAAAATCAAATTTATTGATTGAGAAATAATATTCACTATGAAAAAACCCAAAAATCATAACAAAATCACATATAGGATGCCTAGATCTTGGCTTATTCTGTTTAATCCATGCAAACATATGATTATAATAGGTCATTATTAGTTATCATGAATTTAAATACATAATGATGGTTCCTAAAGATCTTGTTAATTATATATATATATCGCCTATGAGTGTCAAACTAGTTGTGCAATAAGGCCCATTTTCATGCACTGTGTGGTGATCAAGTCTATCTCAATTCACCCATTTCATATTTATTACCCCTATATACCAGTATAAGATAATCACATCTATTTCTTTATCCACCAATTAATGTAATTTATAGAAATTATTTTTTTGTCCTTTACCAAAATTTTAGAACATTAGCTCATACCTTGACTCATCATCGAACTTAGCCTTAGAGAAAACCCTAGACATATCATTAGAAATATCCCTTATGATCTCACTACTTTTTTTATCAACCTATTTTCCAAAGGTTAACCAAAAAATTCCTCTAATGTTTACTATAATTGATCATTATTATCCTATATATATATTACATCATTTTTAATATTCTTTTCATTACACCATCACATGATGAGGGGCTATAGTAATTTAGTTCCATTAAATAATTGGAACATAATATTCTTAATTCTTATAGACCATCAATGTCTACCATATATACCTTCCCATTTTTTACTCTTTACAAACATACCCAATATAGTTTTTCTCCTTACCCAAGGAAATGAAACATTAGAAAGAGTGATCTTAGATACGCAATAAGGGTTAAAAAAGCATATATGTAAGCATAACATGAGAATAATGGTACGAGAACATGAAAATAAAATTTTAAAATCATTACCTACATATCAAACATCGTAATCTTATGTCATTCCATAAATAATGGATATTCATGACACATAAATCATAATGAAATCATAGAACATGACCCATGAGAGAAGAACATTATCATAATACATTGAATCACAAAATACACATCGACATAGAAAATAATTTCATTGTAGTCATGGATAATTGCAAAAAAATATCATGGAAGTATATGGGTGGATAAAGCTCTCAGGAGGTACACAACACCAATCCTCGTAGCATATCGTTCCTCATAGTGTCATTAGATTACTCTCCTAACAATCACAATAGTCATGGTTCATTCCCAATACCATATTATTAGAAAACACTCTTAACGTACAGAGTTCACTCCCAATTCTAATCTTGTATTTCTTATGAGATAAAAATTGTCTACCATTTTTTTGGAGGGAGATATCGGTCCCACCCATCTTTGGTAATAAGGTAACCACATTATTTGGTTGTATAGTAACCACTATCCTTGGTTATACCATAACCATCTCCACTTAATGAAAACAATACTTATGGGATCCACAAGATTATAAAACACGTATCATATCATAACCCATGGCATAAAATGTGTTTCATAATATTTTGTCTTATTGTAACCTATATAAATGTGATAAGTTCCACAATAATTTCCCCACAACCTAACCCATGAAAAGAAATGTGGGTTAAAAAGAATTTTATCATGGTTTAACCCATGGAAGAAAAACAAGTTTCATAAACATATTTTCATGTAGAACCATGAATATAAATAATAAAAATGGAATACTTGGTTCATATCCCCAATAATTCAAAAATAACATTAACATATGTTATCTTTGATTGAAAATACTTTTTAAAGATCATTTAAAACATTTTTTTGATGAAAATATTATTTTTCATATTAAAACCACACTTTTTTTAACTTAAAAAAATTAAACTTCTATCTTTTAAAATTATACTTTGATATTATAATGAAATGTGAAAAGAAATTATTTTTCATGATGTTGGAATATCCTATTCAGGCCATATAAGTTAACAGAAAGATTCCTTTCACATTTTTTTATAAAATCAAAATGGGTATTTGTTAGAAAATGACATGAATATTCCTTTAATTATTTTTAAAAAAAATGTAAATGGGTAAATTTTTTGTTAATAAATAATTTTGATACTAATAAAAAAATGTTTTATACATTTTTAGAAAACATGGTATTAGAAGAAACCATTTTTTGACTGAGGTGAACAATAATGTTGTATTTTCTTAAAAACATTTTCTCAATTTTTTATGTACCAATGTTTGAAAGAAATGAAACTTTTAGTTGAGAATATAATGAATAAAAATATGAGAATAAAAATAATGAGTCTGTTGAGATATGGATCAAAATATTTTATCATCCAAAACATAATCATAAAAAATCTCAATAAATTTTTAGAATGTAACATTAATTTATTACTTGTTTGGCAACATTGAATCATAATCCCCAAGAAGGAATAACATAAAATATAACATAAAATTTCATCAAAATAAATATATTTTTAACAAAAATGTCAAAGGGTTTTTTATATACCAATTGTGAAATAATACATGTTCATAACAAAACATACCTCTCAAATAATGAAAATTTAGACAAAATCCCTTAAACATATGTCTTGACCTCTATCATAATCATCCACACCTCATTTATCATAAATTTATGTTTATTATAAATTTAATAAGGAAAAATATTCATATATATATATATATAACCATATATGATTTAATATGACCTTTTTTTACCATATTATAAATAATTCCATGTTAATGTCTTATTTTGGGAAATAACATCTTTGTTTTTCATATATGTTTTGATTTTTTATTTTTAGTCATATTACTTTGATCAAAATTTCACCATATCCATAATTTTATCCACATTATATATATTATATATAGGAAATTTATATTTATTTACACTATTATATAAAATTTAGTGATGGAAAATGAAATACACCATTCATGGAGATAGTAGGTCGTATATACGCATTAACAAAATATCTATTTTCTTTTTTTCATTGAATTAAATAAAGTAAAAGTATATATATTATCATTATAGAATAATTATAATGTAATATAAATCTCATATTTTTATTAATCATATCCGTAATATATTCCATTTATACCATGAATGAATCACACCGCTTCGTGAGGAGTTAGACTTCCTGACATACGAGCTACATTATCATATGCTCACAAAAAGGAAAGAATGAAGGTAAGTGTGATGTAATAATTATAGAATAATAATATCATAATATATATCATTTATAAATAATAAATACATAATTATTTCCAACAGAGAGGTGGTAATTGGAAAAAATGAATCTTGTTCGAGATTTTGAAGTACTTCATATAGATGAATGATGATTTTATAACACATTTGATGGAAGTGGAGATGGATAAATATCAGGGCCTAAACATAATAAAATCTCATAATATTATATATATATATATATTTAATTATATTTTTTGTGTTAAGAAATAATTTATTTTTGGAAATGAAGAATGAAAATGAAATAGCTAGTTAGGATAATTACATTCTCTAAGAGAAAATTCCTTTGTATCCCCTATTAAGGATCCTAGAGAGGGAATTTTTGGAGGGAAAAGATCTATAACTTAATTAAGTATTATTGAAATGGAATTGTGTTGGGTTTGGTTGAGACAATGGGACATAGAAGGTGTGGATAAGTAAGTGGAGGAAGTTCCCTTTTATAAGTGGAGAAATGGGTCCTCCATTGAAAATACATGGATATTTCCCAAAAGCATCTAAAAATATAAAATTATTCAGATGAAAATATATTCAAAATTACTATAGATTATAAATTGGGAATTATAAGGATGAAATATTGCCAGAAAATATAATATTTTAAATTTATTAATTCATTATATCCCTTATCTTCTTAGTTTAACCACATGGAAAACCAAATTTTACCTTAATCATGGTAAATAATTTTTACTTTTTCACAATAAATTTCTCTCAAAAATTAAGATTACGTTATTATTTCATTTAAATTATTATAATTCAAAAAATGGAACCCATTTTTCCAAATTCCACTCACATAAGAGGAAATATTTATTTAAAACTTATCCCACAATCTTGATGAGAATATGGTGTTTCAGAGAGTAAACATTAAAAAGATTACAATGTTTTTAAATCAAATTTCAATATAAAAATTCATTAAAATGGAAAATATTTATTAATGGATGTATTATTAAAATTTTTTTACTTTAAACCAAATTTTAAGTACAATTTAACAAAATAAATAAATTATACAAAAATTAATTTTTAAATAAAATTCATTATTTTTCACTATTTATCAAAAAATAAATGTTTTAAGAAAATTAACACAAATTAACACAAATATAATTTTGAAATGAATATTTGAAAAATTAAAATTATTTCATCATTTAATGTCTATATAATTGGAAAAAAATTATATTTAAAAAAAAGTGATGAAAAACTAGTTTTTGAGAAGGTTGTTTTGAAAGGTAAAGATGATTTTATATTTACTCTATATATAATAGTAATCATTATTTGAATATAAATTAAAATTTAATTATATAAGGAAAATATATTTAAATTTTAATCTGTAACACCCGAGACATTTATGTTATATAAATCATCAAAGGAGTCTTTTTCTACACACCACTTGCTTGGCTTTCTTTACACGAAATCGCGACCTTCCTCGATAGCTTGTGTTGTACGCAATACCGAGTTTCACTAAACAACGATATGCTATTAAAATATCATTAAAACTAGCCGTTATGAATATTAATAACCACTTTTTGAAATTTTATAAATTTTATTTTGTAAAATGGACTTCATTTTTGGATTCGGAATATCAAAATTAGCCTAGGGTGAAATTTTGGTATTTTTCTGAAAACTTCCAATTTTTGATGAATAGTGAAACCACTAAGTTGTAGTTAAAAAACTTAATTTTTCATAAAACATAATTTTACCACTTCTGTGAGTGGAATTTTGAAAATCCGAGAGACACGGTTAATATCAAGGACTAAAATGTGGTTCAATGAGATGAAAATAATTTTTGGTGAATAGTAACTTTTTACTTTTTTTTACCACGGTTAAAAGTAAATAAGGTAATTAAGGGTAAAGATGATATTATTATTATTATCCTATCACATGTCCTAATTCTATTGGATAAGTTTAATTCGACCAAAAACAAACGTAGGAATAAAATATGACCATTTAGGCCTACTTGGATTAGATTAGGACATTTATTATTAATTTATTTAAAGAAGGTTTAAAATAGTTAAAATACATGTTTAATAAGTAAAAAATTTTAATATGGGGATATACATTAGATAAATTCGACTATAAATATTCATTGGAAAGATAAAAAGCTTTCCTACATAATGGTATTTTATTTGTAATTTTTAGACATTAAATAATTTAATTTATTTATGACACAATGATGATGCAGTAATTATCTTATTAATGAAATATTGACATAATTGATGTTATAAACACCAAAATAAATGTAATTTGAGACTTTTTATGAATCCCACTAATTTTATAGGTTAATATGACATGTTAGTATTTATTTAATTAACTTGGTTCGAACTAATAATTCTGTTATGAGTTTCACAAAAATCAATTACTAAATAGTGTCGAAATTGACATAAAATAGTTTTTAAAACAAATATTATATTGGTAATTGTTATTTTTTTAATAAAAATCTAAGGTTCTGCAAAATGACTTAGATAAGGTTATATATATTAATAATAAACAACTTGGGGTTCGTTTGACTTCTTATAGTAAGTTTATTAACATTATAGTATAAGAACACAAGAAGACATAGTAAAAGTAAAACTATTTAACATAATGTTAAATCTGAATGATAAGGTTTAAATAGGAACCTAAACTTGTCTAAATTCTATTGGATGAGAGGATTTTGACCCATACCCACCTTATCTTCGAACTATATCAATTTGGAGCTATTTAAAACCGAACTTGACTTTATAATAAAATAATAGTTTTAGTTATTCCAAAGGTGCCCCTCTCCTCCCTTATAAATGGACACCTCCTCCCCCTCTTCCTCACACCACTTTGAGCCTTCAAGCTCGGAAAACCCCTTCCACTATCTCCTCTACACTTCCCTAGAGACATCCTAGAGGTTTTGGTCTACTTCAAAGACCAATTTTAGTGCCCTAAAAGAAGGTCTCAAAGAAGCACTTCAAAGAAGAGGTAATGTCTGTTACCGATTCTTTCATCTTTATTTCTTCTTCCAGTTCTTCTTCTTTAGTTGTTCTATTATGAAGTAATAAAATCAGTATCACTCATATAATGATATGTTTTTATAAGTATTAAACAAACCTATTTCACCATATAACCATCCTACGGAAAAAGAAATCACCGCGCGTGCGTACGTACGGAATACCGTCTCCACGCCGTGGTGTAATCTATTTTCCACCACCACCTTACTTGGATGGGTATAATGGTGTAAATAATGACTATATATGACTATTATAAAGTGATATTGATTCTGAAATAGTATACATATAATCCAATACAATTCCACGATCATAGGAACAATATCATCACTCGTGCGTACGTACGGAATACCGTCTCCACGATGTGATGCGACTCGTTCTACATGATCTTCATTTAATAATGATTATATAAATGAATTGAATGAATGAATATGATATGTATTACAATAATACCATTATGTAAATGAGGTATCTATACCCTAAAGAAAATAATAAGAATTTATTCGACAAAACACGCATAAGAACAAAAAGTTATAAACACCCGAATAACAAGTAACAATGAAATATTACTACTAAGAAGCTAGGAATATGACCATATATGATATCATAAAAATAAGTATGATTCTGGAATAAGTCAATAACATTATTTAAATCATTATACAGGAGGTTCAAACACTTACAAAGCAAGTCGGACCTAAGGTAAGGGAAATATCACAATCTCATTTTTATCTGAGATTGTTTATTCGTAAGTATTTAATGGGGTGTATTTTATCATCCACATCCATGTTTCATCCATATGTAATATTATTTCCATCCACCTACAATGGTTTAAATCCATTTTTACCTTTTGGTGATTTTAAGTAAAGGATATGAAAGGAATCTTTTGTCGTTTTTCATACGAGGTACTTTTTGACTTTTCCGACAAAAGTATGAGAAAAATGTTTTTTTAACTTATACGGCATGAATGGATTTTTAAACATTATTTACAAGAAGCTTCCTCTACAAGTTTTCATGTTTATTTTTAATCAACTTCTTTTAAAATTGTATGACATGTTAAGAAAAGAAAATGTTTTTGAAGTGGAAATGATATTTTCCTCAAGAATGGAGTTCAAGTGTTTTATCAAAATTATTTTCCATCTAAGATATTAAAGGGTTCTGTTTCTATCCCTATTAATACATTGATTTGATTATGTTGTGATGGAATTATTTTTATGAATTCATTTATCTTATATGAATTGTTTTACGATGTCATGTTGTTTATGAATCCCATTTTTACTACATGGGTTATGCAATGATGTATGGTTTATGATTTTGTGGCACACATAAGAATGGTATCATTATGAGATGGGTGGGACCTATATCTCCCTCTAATTCATTGGGTAATGATTTTATATCTCATGAGATAGACATGGCTGGAACGGTAGGTTATACCGGTTCAGTGAAACAGGACTGAAACGAGGGTGACTCAGTTCAGAAAGGGACTTTGTCCACTAAGATAGTCTTGGAAATGAGTCTTGACTAACAAGAAATGATTCTCTATGATTATGTGTGTAGTCCACAAAGTTTCATGTTTTAAGTTATGATTATTGTGATTACATTTCACTGCCATGATTTATCCCATGTTATGAAATTATGATCTCTTTTGCAGGTTAAGATTTCCAAAAGTTATGTGCTTGTGTATATGATGTGATTGATATTTCTTTTGTTTACCCATACTGAGCATTTGAGCTCACCCTTTTGTATGTTTTATTTCCCCAGGTCAGGAATAAGGTTATTAAGTAGAATATGCCAAAAAGGGACTCTAGATATGATGAAATAAATGGGAGGCAAAGTAGATGCTTTATGAACCAGTTGTTTATGTTTCCCAGTTTCTAAAGACACTATACCTATATGGTCCTTTCGTGGTTTTGTTATTTGTTGTAATAAGTATGCTTCAATTTTGAAGTATTAACAATGTATGTAATGTATGGGTCGTTATAGTTGGTATTAGAGGAAAGGTATAGTCAACCATTGGAAACTACGATGTGAAAGCCTTAGTAAGAACCCTAAGGATAAGTCTAAGCATAGAACACAATATTAGTGTTTTAGAAATGGCCATGAATAACATAGGATAAGACCTTAAGTGTGAAATTTTATTCTTGATTATGTGGTTTTCCTATTATAATTAGTGTTGCTCACACTATTCTTCTTGGTTTTAGTCAATGGCTGGAACCTGAAGGAACCGTGTTAATGCGGAATGCGACGGGCAATGCAATGATTGTCCCCCTGAGCAACCAAACGCTATGGGATCTGGAATGAAAAATATTGTAGCCATGCTCACATAACTTACTCAAGCTATGAATCATGAAGGACTTCCAAATGAGCAAAGGTAGGAGCCACATTCTGTTGAATCCTTCATGAGGCAGCGTCCACCTTCTTTCAGCGGGTCTACTGATCCATTAGTTGCTGAACAATGGATTAGTACTACTGAAAATATATTTTCAGTTCTTCAATGTTCTGAACATGATAAAGTTATCCTAGTAGTGTATCGTTTGGAAGGAGATGCTGATCAATGGTGGAATCTTATTAAGAATACGAGGCAAAGGAATGAAATTGAGTCCATGTAATGGGATGAGTTTAAGAACTTATTTTTCAATAAGTACTTCCCTCATATTCTCCGAACAAAGATGGAGAAAGAGTTTCTTGAACTAAAGAAAAAGGATGATGAATCTGTTGGTACCTATGAAGCAAATTTTACAAGACTTGCAAGGTACGCTTCTGGTATTATTATCCAACCTTAGAGTAAGATCGATCGATTCTTTAGTGGCTTAAAACCAAGTCTTCAAAGGGCGTTAGCCATAAGGGACTTCAATAGCTACGATGAAATCTTTCAATGTGCTCTCAAAGTCGAGATGGAGATTGGAGTAACCCATCAGTCATATGGGTTTGATAAGAAGAGGAAAATGGAATTCAAAGGAAAATCTAAAGAGCAGACTGAAAAGAAGATGAGCTTTCCCTTATTCTCAAAGTGTGGAAAGAAACATGGAGGGAGTTTTCTTAAAGGGACAAGTAAATGTTTCAAATGTGGAAAGGAAGGTCATTGGGAATTTGAATGCCGCGATGATGGGAAGAAGATGTCTAATGATGAAAACAAAGGAAGGGATACACATAATGAACCTACTACACTTCAATGTTTCAAGTGCAAGGAGATGGGGAATTATGCCAATAAATGCCCTAATCAAAGGGTTGATGATGATGGTCGATGTAAAGAAACTCTTAAGGCTAAATACAAAGGAAAGTCACATGCAATTTCTATCAGCGATGTGGAGTACGATAATGATGTGGTGAAAGGTACACTTACCATCCACTCTAAAGTAGAAAATGTTTTATTTGATTCTGGATCCACCCACTCTTTTATTTTGAAGAATTTTCTAAGGGTATCACCGTATTACCTCAACAATTAGATGTTGAGTTATCTGTGACAACACTTAATGGCACAACAGTTGCATCAAAACTTTATAATTCTTCTCCGATCGAAGTTTGTGGGAAAGTGCTTCCTTCAAATCTTGTGATCCTTCCTATAGTCGAATTTGATGTGATTCTTGGCATGGATTGGCTTTCTTTATATGGATATCATATCAATTGCCAAATAAGGGAAGTCACATTTCATATTCTAGATCAATCTATGATCATCTATCAATGCAAGGATGAACATAACCTTCCAGTGGAAATTTCTTCCATTTTATGGGTATTGATTCCACTAAATGAAGGTTATTTATCTCAAATGGTTGGTGAGAAACTCACGATTAAGAATATGCCCATTGTACGGGAATTTGATGATGTCATTCCGGAGGAATTACCGGGTCTTCCACCAAATAGTGAAGTTGAGTTTTCAATAGAACTCGTACTGGGTGATTTTCCTATTTCAAATACACCTTATAGAATGGACCCAATTGAGTTGCAGGAATTGAAGAAGCAACTCCTAGAGAATCTTGATAATGGATTCATAAGCCCTAGTTCGTCACCTTGGGGAGCACCTGTTCTATTTGTTAAGAAGAAAGATGGATCAATGATACTCTGCATTGATTATCGAGAACTTAACAAGATCACTATCAAGAACAAATATTCTCTCCCGCACATTGATGACTTATTTGACCAACTACGCGGAGATCAATACTTTTCCAAGATTGATCTTCGTTCAGGGTATCATCAATTAAGGTTCAAAAGGGAGGATATACCAAAGACGACTTTCCGTACAAGGTATGGACACTATGAATTTATAGTGATGCCATTTGGTCTTACTAATGCCCCTGCTATCTTCATGGATCTAATGAATAGAGTCTTTAGAGACTATCTTGATCAATTTTTGGTAGTCTTTATAGACGATATTCTTGTCTATTCAAAGGGAAAGGAAGAGCATGAAGATCACTTGAGAATTATATTGAAGACCCTGACAAAGGAGAATCTTTATGCCAACTTTACCAAGTGTGAATTTTGGCTTCAAAAAGTTGTATTTTTGGGTCACATAATCTCAAAAGAGGGGATATCTGTGGATCCAGAAAAATAGAGGTTATCGAAAGATGGTCGAGACCAACAACAGTAACTGAGATCCGATGTTTTCTTGGTTTGGCTGGATATTATCAACGTTTTGTGAATGATTTTTCACGATTATCAAATCCACTCACCAAGTTGACTCAGAAAGGAGTTAAGTTTGTTTGGACGGAAGAATGTGAAGAGAATTTCAAGGAGTTGAAAAGAAGGTTATCCTGTGCACCTGTGCTCACACTGCCTTGTAGTGGAGAAAGGTTTGTGATCTACAGTGATGCATCCAAGAAGGGATTAGGGTGTGTTCTTATGCAAAATGATATGGTGATAGCTTATGCCTCATGATAGTTGAAAATCCATGAGCAAAATTACCCAACACATGATTTGGAGTTAGCTGCGGTAATCTTTGCATTAAATATTTGGAGGCATTACCTTTATGGTGAAAGGTGTGATATTTATACTGATCATAAAAGTTTAAAGTATATTTTCACACAAAAGGAGCTGAATATGCGTCAAAGAAGATGGTTGGAGCTGATTAAGGATTATGACTCCTCAATCCATTACCACCCTGGGAAAGCAAACAAGGTGGAAGATGCATTAAGTCGACAAGACCATGATAGTTTATCCATGATGAGGATCACAAAAGATCCAATATTTATGGATTTACAAAGGATGGATCTTGGAATTATAATGGAAGGGGAAAAATCTTATCTTTCTCAAATGAATGTTCAACCATCAATACATGTGAAGATTAAAGAGGCATAGAAAGAAGCTGTCGAGTTACAAAAGAAGGTGAGAAATGTTCCTGAATTCAACCTTGATTATGATGGGATAATAAAGTTTAGGAATCGGGTTTGTGTTCCTCCCATCCCCGAATTAAAGAAGGAGCTGCTGGATGAGGCTCATAGTTCTTCATTCTCTATTCATCCTTGATGGACGAAGATGTATATGGACCTGAAAGATTACTTCTGGTGGGATGGAATGAAAAGATATGTTGCTGAATATGTCTCTCGATGCTTGGTGTGTCAGCAAGTTAAAGCTGAGAGACAGAAGTCTAAGGGGATGTTACAACCATTACCCATACCCGAATGGAAATGGGAAAACATCACTATGGACTTTGTCACAGGACTTCCTAAAACATCCAAAGGAAATAATGCTATCTGGGTCATAGTTGATCTTCTTACCAAGTCTGCACATTTCATTGCTATTAGAGAGGATTTCTCTCTGGATCAGCTTTCCAGGATATATGTAAAGGAAGTGGTAAGATTGCATGGAGTACCACTTTCTATTATATCTGATCGGGATCCGAGATTTGCCTCAATGTTCTGGCGAAGTCTTCAGCATACTCTAGATACAGAGTTGAGTTTCAGCACTGCTTATCATCCTCAGACAGATGGTCAGTCTGAGAGAACAATTCAAACCCTAGAAGATATGTTGAGAGCTTTCTCTATGGATTTCAAAGGAGGTTGGGATCAACACCTACCTTTGGTGGAATTTTCTTATAATAATATCTTTCACTCCAGTATTCAGATGGATCCTTATGAAGCTCTCTATGGAAAGAAATGCAGGACTCCAAATCACTGGGATGAAGTTGGGGAAAGAAAGCTATTTGGACCTGATCTCATTGATGAAATGGAAGAAAAGGTCAGATCTATTCAACAACACATAAGAGCAGCTCAGAGTCGACAGAAAAGTTATGCCGACAACCGAAGAAAAGACCTAGAGTTTGAAGTCGGTGATAAAGTGTTCTTACGAATATCTCCCTGGAAGAGGGTTATGAGATTTGGAAAGAAGGGAAGTTGAGCCCTAGATATATCGGTCCTTTCGAAATACTGGATCATGTTGGGAAGGTAGCTTACCGATTGGCGCTTCCACCGAATCTCTCTCAAGTTCACGATGTGTTCCACGTATCTCTCCTAAGAAAGTACATACCTGATCCTTCACATGTACTCTGCTCAGAAGTTGTACCGCTGGAGAAAGATCTTTCTTATGAAGAACAACCGATAGAGATTCTGGATCGTAGCGAAAAAGTCCTACGAAACAAGACCACTCGATTGGTGAATGTTTTATGGAGGAACCACCAATTAGAAAAAGCTACATGGGAGCTTGAGGATATGATGAGGGAGCGGTATCCACATCTGTTTGTTACAAAGTGACGAATTTCGAGGGTGAAATTCATTTTAAGGGGGGTAGAATGTAACACCCGAGACTTTTATGTTATATAAATCATCAAAGGAATCTTTTTCTACACAACACTTTCTTGGCTTGCTTTACACGAAATTGCGACCTTCCTCGTTAGCTTGTGTTGTACGCAATACCGAGTTTCACTAAACAACGATATGCTATTAAAATATCATTAAAACTAGCCATTATGAATAGTAATAACCACTTTTTGAAATTTTATAAATTTTATTTTTCAAAATGGACTTCATTTTTGGATTCAGAATATCAAAATTATCCTAGGGTGAAATTTTGGTATTTTTCTGAAAACGTTTATGTTTTGACGAATAGTGAAACCACTAAGTAGTAGTTAAAAAACTGTATTTTTCATAAAACATAATTTTACCGGTTTTGTGAGTGGAATTTCAAAAATCCTAGAGACACGGTTAATATCAAAGACTAAAATGTGGTTCAATGAGATGAAAATAATTTTTGGTGAATAGTAACTTTTTACTTTTTTTTACCACGGTTAAAAGTAAATAGGGTAATTAAGGGTAAATATGATATTATTATTACCCTAACACATGTCCTAATTCTATTGGATAAGTTTAATTAGACCAAAACAAAAATTAGGAATAAAATATGACCATTTAGGCCCACATGGATTAGATTAGGACATTTATTATTAATTTATTTAAAGAAGGGTTAAAATAGTTAAAATCAAAGTTTAATAAGTAAATAAATTTTAATATGGGGTTATACATAAGATAAATTAGACTATGAATATTAATTGGAAAGATAAAAATATTTCCTACATAATGGTATTTTATTATTAATTTTTAGACATTAAATAATTTAATTTATTTATCACACAATGATGATGCCGTAATTATCTTATTAATGAAATATTGACATAATTGATGTTATAAACACCAAAATAAATGTAATTTGAGACTTTTTATGAATCCCACTAATTTTATAGGTTAATATGACATGTTATTATTGATTTAATTAACTTGGTTCGAACTAATAATTCTGTTATTATTTTCACAAAAATCAATTACTAAATAGTGTCAAAATTGAGATAAAATAGTTTTAAAAAAAATATTATATTGGTAATTGTTATTTTATTCCTAAAAATCTAAGGATCGGCAAAATAACATAGATAAGGTTATATATATTAATAATAAACAACTTTGGGTTCGTTTGGCTGCTTATAGTACGTTTATTTACATTATAGTATAAGAACACAAGAAGACATGGTAAAAGTAATATTATTTAACTAAATGTTAAATCTAAATGATAAGCTTATAATAGGAACCTAAACTTGTCTAAATTCTATTGGATGAGAGGATTTCTACCCATCCCCACCTTAGCTTCTAAATATATCAATTTGGAGCTATTTAAAATAGAACTTGACTTTATAATAAAATAATAGTTTTAGTTATTCAAAAGGTGCCCCTCTCCTCCCTTATAAAAGGACACATCCTCCCCCTCTTCCTCACACCACTTTGAGCCTCCAAGCTCGGCCAAACCCTGCCACTTTCTCCGATCCACCTCCCTAGAGACATCATAGAGGTCCTAGTCTTCTTCAAAGACCAATTATAGTTCCCTAAAAGAAGGTCTCAAAGAATCACTTCAAAGAAGAGGTAATGTCTGTTACCAATTCTTTCATCTTTATTTCTTCTTCCACTTCTTATTATTTAGTTGTTTCATTATGAAGTAATAACATAAGTATCACTCATATACTAATATGTTATTATAAGTATGAAACAACCCTATTTCACCATCTATCCATCCTACGGACAAAGAAATCACGGCGCGTGCGTACGTACGAAATACCGTCTCCACGCCGTGGTGTAATCTATTTTCCACCACCACCTTACTTGGATGGGTATAATGGTGTAAATAATGACTATATATGACTATTATAAAGTAATATTGATTCTGAAATAGTATACATATACTCCAATACAATTCCACGATCATAGGAACGATATCATCACTCGTGCGTACGTACGGAATACCGTCTCCACGATGTGATGCGACTCGTTCTACATGATATTAATTTCATAATGATTATATAAATGAATTGAATGAATGAATATGATATATATTACACTAATACCATTCTGGAAATGAGGTATATATAACCTAAAGAAAAGAATAAGAATTTATTCGACAAAACAGGCATAAGAACAAAAAGTTATAAACACCCGAATAACAAGTAGCAATGAAATATTACTACTAAGAAGCTACGAATATGACCATATATGATATCATAAAAATAATTATGATTCTGGAATAAGTAAAAAACATTATTTAAATCATTATACAGGAGTTTCGGACACTTACAAATCAAGTCAGACCAAAGGGAAGGGAAATATCTCAATCTCATTTTTATCCATGATTGTTTATTCGTAAGTATTTACTGGGGTGTATTTTATCATCCACATACATGTTTCATCAATATGTAATATTATTTCCATACACCTACAATTGTTTAAATCCATTTTTACCCTTCGGTGAGTTTTTAGTAAAGGATGTGAAAGGAATATTTTTTCGTTTTTTGTACGAGGTACTTTTTGACTTTTCCGACAAAAGTATGAGAAGAATGTTTTTTTAACGTATACGGCATGAATTGATTTTTAAAAATTATTTCCAAGAATCTTCCTTTACAAGTTTTCAAGTTTATTTTTAATCAACTTCTTTTAAAATTGTATGACATTTTATGAAAGGAAAATGTTTTTGAAGTAGAAAGGATATTTTCCTCAAGAATGGAGTTCAAGTGTTTTATCAAAATTATTTTCCATATAAGATAATAAAGGGTTCTGTTTCTATCCCTATTATTACATTTATTTGATTATGTTGTGATGGAATTATTTTTATGAATTCATTTATCTTATATGAATTGTTTTACGATGTCATGTTGTTTAAGAATCCCATTTTTATTACATGGGTTATGCAATGATGTATGGTTTATGATTTTGTGGCACACATAAGAATGGTATCATTATGATATGGGTGGGACCTATATCTACCTCCAATTCATTGGGTAAAGATTTTATATCTCATGAGATAGACATGGCTGGAACGATAGGTTAAACCGGTTTAGTGAAACAGGACTGAAACGAGGGTGACTAGGTTCAGAAAGGGACTTTGTCCACTAAGATAGTCTTGTCAATGAGTCTTGAATAACAAGAAATGATTCTCTATGATTATGTGTGTATACCAAAAAGTTTCATGTTTTATGTTATTATTATTGTGATTACATTTCACAGCCATGATTTATCCCATGTTATGAAATTATGATCTCTTTTGCAGGTTAAGATTTCTAAAAGTTATGTGCTTGTGTATACGTTGTGATTGATATTTCTTTTGTTTACCCTTACTGGGAATTTGAGCTCAACCTTTTGTATGTTTTATTTCCCCAGGTCAGGAAGAAGGTTATTATGTAGAATATGCCAAAAAGGGACTCTAGATATGATGAAATAAATGGGAGGCAAAGTAGATGCTTTATGAACTAGTAGTTTATGTTTCATAGTTTCTAAAGACTCTATACCTATACGATCCTTTCGTGGTTTTGTTATATGTTGAAATAAGTATGCTTCAACTTTGAATTATTAACAATGTATGTAAATTATGGGTCGTTATATAATCATTACTCATTAGGTATTATTTTAATTGATTAAAATGTAGAAACATTAGGCACTTAGTCGATTTTTCCAAAAAACTATTTCAAAACTCCAATATAAACTTATAATAAAATAAGATATAAAGTTAAATAAAATTTTTCTAAGTGGATTTAATATAACTAAATAATACATATGTTAAATTAAAACATAATTTATAATTTATGTTACATAATTCATTAAAAATAAATGATTGTTTTATAAAAAACTGTATTTTCACTATTCAATTAAAAATCATTATTTTCTGAAAATATAAAAAATTCACCATAAGTTAATTTAAATAACTTATCTTAAAAAAATAATTCAAATTATCCAAAAAAAATATTCATGATCTTTAAATTAATTGTAAATTTTTATCATAAAAGGAAAAAATATTTATTTTTGAAGAAAACATATTTTTGATGAATTATTATTTCTCTACAAAAAATCACATGATTATATACTAAGTGATTATATATTTATATTTAGTAGGAATTTTTTTTGAATAATTCATAATTTAGTTAATAATATTAATATACTTCAATTTAATAGTTGGGTTATAATGGTTATATTTAGAATAATATTGTTTCATAGTTCACTAAATCTTGGAGGCATGTGTCATGCACACTATCATTGTTGAAAGAAACACAATATAAACATTTTGGTTCATATAACACATGATATAATAATTATTTAATTTAAAATAAGATAAAATTATTGTTTCTTATAATTAAAAATATCAAAAAATTAAATTCATTTGAAAACATAATTAATGAAAACTCGGGGTGTTTTAAGGATGAAAGTGGAAACACGACCTGTAAAACATTGGGAGAATTGGTGTGTATGTAGAGACCCAAATAATGATGTACATGGACATTACATTACTTTTGATGAATACTTAATACATAAGAAAAACAGACACCAAAGGACCGTAATAGTTTAGTGTCTTTGGAAACTCAGAATATAATCTTCTAATCTTGGTGAAATATCATAAACAACTCCCATAAAGATCTTCCTTTTATTTTCATAACTAAAACCTTTCTTTTTATACTGGGGAAAAGAAAACATAAAAAGGGTGAACTAAAATTCCCAGTAAGGGTAAACATAGAGAACATAAAACAATCCATAACCATTTGAATGCAAAAACTTGAACATAAAATCTAAACATCAAAATATGGAGAAAAGACATGAATCTTAGAAGAACGTAAGGCATATATCATAATGGATCATAAATCATGATAAAATAGAATGGGAATAGAGCATGTAATTGTTCCAACCATTAAGAGAATGTTATGATTTCCATAGTAGCCAATGCATTGCTGCCAAGACCATCTTAGTGGACAAATTCCCTTTCTGAATCGAGTTCACTCCTCGTTTCAGTCTTTTAACACCAAACCAGATTAACTTACCGTTCCAACCATGTATATCTCAGGAGATATAAATCTTTACCCAATTCATTTGAGGGAGATATAGGTCTCACCCATCTCAAAATGAAATCATTTTTACTTGTGCCACAATATGAACATAAATCATTCATCGTTTCCCAAAGTATAAAATGGGTTTCATAAACATCATCCCATCATAACATAATCCATACAAAAAAATGGATATCATTTCATCACAAGAATAGTGAAATCATATAAATAATAGAGTAATTATACTTGAAACATACACATATGAAATAATTTCATCTTCGATCGAAAATGGTTTTGATAAAACACTTGAAATGAATTCTTGAGGAAAATATCTTTTCTTCTTCAAAATCATTTTATTTTCACAAAATGCCATGAAATATTAAAAGTAAAGAATTTTTTTTTGAAAAGAATCATGAAATAATGTAGAGGATTCTTTATGTAAATAAGGCGTTATGAAATAGTAAAAATCCATTCATGCCGTATAAGTTAAAAAAACATTCTTCTCATACTTTTACCAAAAAAGTCAAAAAGTACCTCGTATGGTAGACAAAAGAAAGATTCCTTACATACCATGTAGTAAAAGTAAAAAAATGGGTAAAAAGGTATTTAAACATACATGGTACCATTTTTAGAAATCAAGGACATGAAAGATAAATCTAACACCAGTAAATACTTACGTATAAGAAATCTTGGATAAAAACGAGATTGGAAAAGTTATCCCTTACCTTATGTCTGATATGATTCATATGTATCTGAACCTTTTGTATAATGATTTAAATAATGTAATTAACTTATTATAGAATCATATTCACTGTTATGATATCATATATGGTTTACTTATGACTTTATATTACCCGTTCGTTTGTAAATTAGATGTAAAAGAAGAAATTTGGGTAAAATCGTTTCATTTATTGTACGTGTTTCGACTTGTTGTTCTTGATATTATTACTTATATCCTGATTTACTTAATTCTAGAATGTAAAACATGATTTATATATTATAGATTTTCATCATATACATACATATATATATATATATGATAGATCGATAAATGGAATGAAATACACCGTTCATGGAGTCGGTAGGCCGTACGTACTCATGAACGTTGTTTTGGTTTCTTTTTTGAATTGAATGGAATTAAGTAGATGAAATATATATATATATATATATATATACATAAATACATTATCATTATTATGTCATATATTTATTTGTTATTCATTATATGTACTGTATAACCATTCATTATTTCTTTCATATATTTCTTTGTTATTCATTATTGAATTGATTATATGTACTTTTTAATCATTCATGAATGGTTAACATGGAGAATGAATCTCATTGCGTCGTGGACATGGTAGTCCATACATACGGATGAGCGATGATATCATTCCCTTAATCGTGAAATTGTATTGAAGTGTATGTATAATATTTCAGAATCAATTTCACTTTACAATAATCATATATAGTTAATTTTTTACACCATTATACCCATCCAAGTAAGGTGGTGGTTGAAAACGGATTACACCACAGCGTGGAGATGGTATTCCATATCTAGGCACACACGGTGATTTCGTTTTCCGTAGGATGGATAGAAGGTGAAATAAGGTTGTTTAATATTTATAATAACATATCAGTATATAAGTAATACTGATGTTATTAATTTATAATGAGACAACTAAAGAAGAAGATGTAGAAGAAGAAAGAAACTTGAGAGAATCGGAAGAACATATTACCTCTTCTTCGGCGCACCTCCTTTAATCCTTCTCATAAGGAAGTAGACTTGGTCTTTTGAGAAGACAAGAATCTCAAAAATGTTTCTAGGGAAGTGGAGAAGTAAAATGGGCTAGGTTTGGCCCTGCTTCATGGCACAAAAGGGTGTCAAGAGAAGAGGGAATTGGTGCCCTTTTTATAAGGGAGGAGAGGGGCACCTTAAGAAAAACTTAAAATATTATTTTATAATAAAGTCATATTCAGTTTTTAATAGCTCAAAATTGATTTATTTAGAAGATGAGGCAGGTATGGGTTGAACTCCTTTCAACCAATAGGCTTTAGACAAGTTTTTGTTACTATTTTATCCTTATCATTTAGATTTAACTCTATTCTTAATAATTTATCTTTTATTGTGTCTTCTTTTTTCATTCACTATATGGTTAATAAACATACTATAACAAGACAAACTAACCCCAAGTGGTTCATTATTAAAATATATATCCTTATCTAAGTCATTTTTCTGAGCCTTATATTTTTTGGAATAAAATAACAATTAATAATATAATATTTGTTTTAAAACTATTTTATGTCAATTTTGACACTATTTGGTACTTGATTTTTGTGAAAATCATAAAAGAATGATATAATGGAATAAAGTTAATTAAATAAATAAAAACATGTAATATTAACCTATAAAATTAGTGTAATTCATAAAAAGTCTCAAATTACATTTATTTGGGTATTTAAAACATCTATTATGTTAATATTTCATTAATAAGGTAATTACTGCATCATCATTGTGTCATAAATAAATTAAATTATTTAATGTCTAAAATTTATAAATAAAATACCATTAGGTTAGAAGTCTTTTTTATCTTTCTAATAAATATTTATAGTCGATTTTATCTTATTTATAACCCTATATTAAAAAAGTTTTAGTTATTAAACTTTGATTTTAACTAATTTAACTCTTTTTGAAATAAAATATTAATAAATGTCCTAATATAATCCAAGTGGACCTAAAAGGTAATATTTTATTTTTAAGGTTTTTTTGGCCCAATTAAACTTATCCAATTGAACTAGAACATGTGTTAGGTTAATAATAATATCATTTTTATCCTTAATTATCCCATTTACTTTTAACCGTGGTAAAAAAAAGTAAAAAGATATTATTCACCAAAAATTATTTTTATCTTATTGAACCACATTTTACTCCTTAATATTAACTGCATCTCTCAGATTTTCAAAATTCAACTCACAAAAGTGGTAAAATTATATTTTATGTAAATTTTCAAACTCTCCTAGGAGGTGGGTAAAAGACAGTGAAAAGTTTAATAAAATTTTTATATGTCTAAAATTATTATAAAATGACTCCAATGAATTAAATTGAACTTATATAAGTATTATGTATAAATTTTGACCTAAAATAAATTTAAATAAAATAAATAATTATTTATATAAAAAGTCGGTATTTAAATAGTAACCCAGTGTTTTCATTGTTCATCAAAAATTTAATGTTTTCAGAAAAATACCAAAAAATTCACCCTAGCATAATTTCAATATTCTAAATCCAAAAATGAAGTCCATTCCAAAAGATAAAATTTATAAAATTTCAAAAAGTGGGTATTACTATTCATAATAACTAGTTTATATAACATATCGTTGTTTAGTGAAACTCGGTATTGTGTACAACACATGCTATCATGGAAGGTCGCTATTGCGTGTAAAGAAAGCCAAGCTGGGATGCATGTAGTTCAAGCTCATTTTGGTGTATCTTACAACATAAGACATCAATGAAATTAAAAATAATATTTCTCATAAAATCTCCGGGTGTTACATTCTACCCCCTTAAAATAAATTTCGCCCCCGAAATTCACTGAGGTTATAAATGGTTTACTACTCAAATGTTTTAATAGAAACCCACAACATAAAAAGGAATACCAAAACATATGATTAAAAACTAAATTATGAAATGTAACTGTTACCCAAGTTAACTAATCACTGGGTTTCCACATAGGAGAACATATGGGAAAATATAGATATGGAAGAGAAATATGACCCTCATGTTCTGATGGAGAGTGGTAGAGAACATGTCTATGAAAAATCCAACAAACACAAAGCCATAATTTTGTGATGATCTAAGGTACCATATTATTTGTTGGATATAAGGGAACTAGGAAAACATTTTTTGTTTTCAAGATCATTTCCCGAAAGCTGAATAATTTTGAATTAGAAGAAATACTTACTTTATTTCAGTATAATCTCACAGTTGTTCGTGCCTTGAACAATTTCCACATAATCTCATAAAGAAATGAAGTTGAATTTTTCATTCGTGAGGTGTTAGCAGATCATATGATAGAATGATGGGTCATTCCATATGTCTCAAACAAAAGGTTGGTAAAAGTTATCAAATATACATATGTCCATATATGGTGAAGTTAATTGTATATGATTCAAAAAATGGACTTATACTGCATCTATCATACTTATTTATATAATAAAACTTGTTTCTACTATCTAGGGACTTCCTGTAGGCCAGTGGTAGGTGATAAAGGCCTGTCCCACATCGGTTGTGGGTTCGATTACCACAACATTGTCCGACGCGATGAGTTGTCTCACGTCTTGTAGGTTGTCCTTTTTCTAATACAACATTATTATAAAATTCCATTAATAATATCAAAATATGTTCTAGACTTAAACAATACTAACTTATGTCCAACATAATCTATTATAATCACTAGGCTTATCCAAAATACTTCTGTCCAAACTCATAGTATAAGGAAAACAATTTCTAGAAATTCTATCTGCCAAGCATGTGAATACCATCATTTATCCCCCATATATCATACGATATATTTTGTTGGTCACATTCCAAACATGTGAATAACTTAATCATGTATTCTATTGAACCATAGTGAAAACAAGAATGTTTTCACTAGGTAACTCTTTCCATATACCAAAATCCAAAAAATTATATATACTCAAACCATGATATATCTTTTTCCTTATATTAGTCATGAGCTCAATAATACTATCAAACATTTCATTATCTTCTTATCCCTAATTTATGTGCATATCATCTGCTTTCCAAAATATTTGAATCACTTTTCATGGTTACCGGTACTATATAATTATCTAAAACCACAATAAACCATTACATAGATATTCAAATGTTCCACAATACTATAAATGAGATTCCACAACATTATTTTGGAATCCCATTACATAAACACATGATCATTCCACCACATCGTTGTCATACTCAAAATTTCTAATAGTGATCGCATGTGACTTCACTTTGTCCTTTTCCTTAAGAGGTTTCTCACATTGATCATCATTAACCCTTGGATTAGGGCATTGATTAGAATAATGCCCCATTTCCTTGCACTTGAAGCATTGAAGTGTTGGTGGTGCGTTCTATACCATCTTTTCTTTATTCACATAATTATCAACCCTTATTCTATTACAACGACACTCAGATGCTCGATGGCCTTCTATTCCACACATAATACATTTTCGAGATCCTTTAAGACAATCTACACCATGATTCTTTCCACACTTTGAGCATAAATAAACATTCATCTTCTTTTCACCATTATTCTGTGATTCCTCCTTGAACCCCATCTTTCGTTTCTTTTCAAAACCATGAGATGTATATGTAACACCATCTTCCATTTCTTCCATGAAAGAACAATGCACAATTTCTTCATACCTACAGAAGTCTCTTATAGCTAATGCCCTTCGAAGACTTGGTTTAAATCCACTGAAGAATTGATCAACTTTACATTCAGGTTGGATGATAAAGCCAGATCCATACATTGCAAGCTTTGTAAAATTCGCTTCGTATATACCAACAGATTCATTATCCATTTTCTTATGATTAAGGAAATCTTTTTCCATCATTGTTTAATGAATATGAGGGAAGTAATTATCGAAAAATAAGTTCTTGAACTCAACCAATTCCATGGATTCAATTTCATCTCGGGGCCTCGTATTCTTAATTAGAGTCCACCATTTACCTACTTCACCTTCTAAATGGTAAATAGCCAGAATGAATTTTTCATGTTCTAAACAAATAAGTATGGAAAATAAATTTTCAATGGTACTGATCCATTGTTCAGCAACAAGTGGATCAGAAGACCCAATGAAGGAAGGTGGATGTTTCCTCATGAAGGACTCTATAGAATATTGTTCCCTTCTCTGTTCATTTGGAGGTCCATAATGATTCATAACTTGGGTAAATATAACAAGAATATTTTTCACTCCATCTCCCATAACATTGTTTTTTTCAGGAGGAAAATCATTGCATCGTCCATTACATTGATCAACATGGTTCTTTCGGGTTCCATCCATCGTCTAAAACCCAAAAAGAATAGTGTGAGAGGCAGAAATCATGCTAGGGAAAACAACATAATAAAGGGGGAGTACCTTCGATATCTAACATCATAGGTTTAATTATAATATCATTACCATAATTCTAGGACTATAACCTATAAATATACTTAACCATAGGGACATCTCTAGACATACCGTAGAAATATCTCTAGGGATCTCACTAATTTTTTTGCATCCTATTTTCCAAAGGTCAACTAAACCTTTCCTCTGATACCAACTATAGAGACCCAAAGCTTGACATACATGAAATTACATTAATTTTGTGGAATACTTAATACATAACAAAAAAAGACCCCAAAGGACTGCAATAGTTTATTGTCTTTGGAAACTCGGAATTTAATCTTCTAATCTTGGTGAAAGATCTTCAACATCTCCTATAAATATCTTCCTTTTATTTTCTTACCTAAAAACATTCTTTATATCACGGGGAAAAGAAAACATAAAAGGGGTTAGATCAAATGCCCAGTAAGGGTAAACATAGAGAACATAAAATAATCCATAAACATTTGAATGAAAAAATTTTAACATAAAATCTAAATATCAAAATCTTGAGCGAAGACATGAATATTGGAAGTACGTAAAGCATAAATCATAATACATAATCATTGATGATAAAATAGCATGGGAATAAAGCATGTAATTGTGTCAACCATTAAGCACATGTTATTATTTCCATAGTAGCCAAGTCATTGCTGCCAAGAACATCTCTGTGGACGAATTCACTTTCTGAATCAAGTTCACTCCTCATTTCAGTTCTTTAACACTGAACTAGATTATCTTACCGTTCTAGCCATGTCTATATCATGAGATATGAATCATTACCGAATGCATTGGAGGGAGATATAAGTCCCACCCATCTCATAATGAAATCATTCTTAATTGTGCCACAACATGAACATAAATCATTCATCATTACCCAAAGTATAAAATGGATTTCATAAACATAACCCCTTCAGAACATAATCCATACAAATAAATGGATATCATTTCATCATAAGAAAAGTGAAACCAGGTAAATCATAGAGAAATTATACTTGAAAAATACAGATATAAAATAATGTCATCTTAGATGGAAAATGGTTTTGATAAAACACTTGAAATGATTTCTTGAGGAAAATATCCTTTCTTCTTCAAAATCATTTTATTTTCACAAAACTCCGTGCAATTTAAAATTAAAGGATTTTGTTGAAAAGAATCATGAAATCATGTATAGGAAGATATATGTAAATAAGGAGTTATGAAACCGTAAAAATCCGTTCATGCCGTATAAGTTAAAAAAACATTCTTCTCATACTTTTTCCAAAAAGACAAAAAATACCTCGTGTGGTAGACAAAAGAAAGATTCCATAAATACGAAGAAGTAAAAGTAAAAAATGGGTAAAAAAGACATTAAACATACATGATACCATTTTTAGAAAACAGGGACATGGATGATAAATATAACCCTAGTAAATACTTACATATAAGCAATCATGGATAAAAACAAGATTGGAAATGTTATCCCTTACCTTATGTACGATATGCTTCGTATGTATCTGATCCTCCTATATAATGATTTAAATAATTTCATTAACTTATTAGAGAATCATATTCATTGTTATGATATCATATATGGTTTAATTATGACTTTATATTACCTGTTCATTTGTAAATTCGTTGTAAAAGCAGTGATTGGGGTAAAATCGTTTCATTTATTGTACGTATTTCGACTTGTTGTTCTTGATATTATTACTTATATCCTGATTTACATAATTCTAGAATGTAAAACATGATTTATAACATAATCCATACAAATAAAATGGATATAATTTCATCGTAAGAAAAGTGAAACCATGGAAATCATAGAGACATTATACTTGAAACATACACATATGAAATAATGTCATCTTTGATGGAAAAGTTTTTGATAAAACACATGAAATGAATTCTTGAGGAAGATATCTTTTCTTCTTCAAAATAATTTTCTTTTCACAATATGCCATGAAATTATAAATGTAGAGGATTTTTTTGAAAATAATCATGAAATCATGTAGAGGATTCTTTATGTAAATAAGCCATTATGAAACCATAAAAATCCGTTCATTCTGTATAAGTTAAAAAACATTCTTCCCATAAATTTTCCGAAAAAGTCAAAAAGTACCTCGTATGGTAGAAAAAAGGAAGATTCCTTACATACCATGTAGTAAATGTAAAAAAAATGGGTAAAAAGGGCTTTAAACATACATGATACCATTTTTCAAAAACAGGGACATGGATGATAAATATAACCCTAGTAAATACTTATGTATAAGCATATCTTGGATAAAAACGAGATTGGAAAAATTATCCCTTACCTTATGTCTGATATGCTTCGTATGTATCTGAAACTCCTGTATAATGATTTAAATATTGTCATTAACTTATTATATAATCATATTCACTTTTATGATATCATATATGGTTTACTTAAGACTTTATATTACCCGTTCGTTTGTAAATTCGATGTAAAAGCAGCGATTTCGGTAAAATCGTTTCACTTATTGTACGTGTTTAGACTTGTTGTTCATAATATTATTATGTATATCTTGATTTAATTAATTAAAGAATGTAAAAAATGATTTATATATCATACATATTCAGTATATACATATATATATATATATATGATAGATCGATAAATGGAATGAAATACACCGTTCATGGAGACGGTAGGTCGTACGTACGCATGAATGCTGTTTTTGTTTCCTTGTTGAATTGAATGGAATTAAGTAGATGAAAAAATAAATAAATATATATATATATATATAAACAAATAAAGAATCATTATTATGTCATATATTTCATTATTATTCATTATATATACTTTATAATCATTCATGAATGGTTAACATGGAGAATGAATTTCATCGCGTCGTGGAGATGGCAGTCCGGACATACGCACGAGTGATGATATCATTCCCATGATCGAGGAATTGTATTAAAGTGTATGTATAATATAGCAGAGTCAACATCACTTTACAATAATCATATATAGTTATTTATTTACACCATTATACCCATCCAAGTAAGGTGGTGGTCGAAAACAGATTACACCACGGCGTGGAGACGGTATTCCGTACGTACGCACACGTGGTGATTTCATTTTCCGTAGGATGGATAGAAGGTGAAATAAGGTGGTTTCATATTAATAATAACATATTTGTATATATGTAATACTGATGTTATTACTTTATAATGAGACAACTAAAGAATAATATGTATAAGAAGAATGAAACTTGAGAGAATCGAAAGAACATATTACCTCTTCTTCGACACACCTCCTTTAAGCCTTCTCTATGGAAGTAGAGTTGGTCTTTAGAGAAGACCAGAACCTCCAGAATCTTTATAGGGAAGTGGAGAAGTGAAATTAATAGTGTTTTTCTGAGCTTCAAGGCTCAAAAGTCTGTGAAGAGAAGAGGGAAGGGGTGCCCTTTTTATAAAGGAGGAGAGGGGCACTTTAGGAAAACTTAAAATATTATTTTATAATAATGTCATATTCGGTTTTTAATAGCTCCTAAATGATTTATTTAGAGGATAAAGTGGGGATGGGTCTAAATCCTCTCAACCAATAGGTTTTAGACAAGTTTAGGTTAGTATTTTATCCTTATCATTTAGATTTAACTCTAAGTTAAATAATTTCACTTTTACCGTGTCTTTTTGTTTTCTTACATTTTATGGTAAATAAAATTACTATAACAAGAAAAACGAACCCCAAGTGGGTCATTATTAATATATACATCCTTATATAAGTCATTTGGCTGATCTATTGATTTTTAGGAATAAAATAACAATTAATAATATAATATTTGTTTTAAAAACTATTTTATGTCAATTTTAACACTATTTGGTACATGATTTTTATGAAAATCATGAAACCATGATTAGTTAAAAAAAAAGTTAATTAAATCCATACTAACATGTCATATTAACCTATAAAATTATTTTAATTCATTAAAAGTATAAAAGAACATTTATTTGGGTATTTATAACATCAATTATGTTAATATTTCATTAATAAGGTAATTACTGCATCATCATTGTGTCATAAATAAATTAAATTATTTAATGTCTAAATTTTTTAACTAAATTACCATTAGGTATGAAATCTTTTTAGATTTCTAATTAATATTTATAGTCTAATTTATCTTTTGTATAACCCTATATAAAAAAATTAATTGTTATTAAACTTTGATTTTAACTATTTTAAATCTTTTTTAAATAAAATAATAATAAATATCCTAATCTAATCCAAGTGGACCTAAAGGGTAATATTTTATTCCTAAGGTTGTTTTTGGTCGAATTACACTTATCCAATAGAATTAAGACATGTGTTATTGTAATGATAATATCATTTTTACCCTTCATTACCTTATTTACTTTTTACCGTGGTAAAAAAAGTAAAAAGCTACTATTCACCAAAAAATATTTTTATCTTATTGAACCACATTTTACTCCTTGATATTAACCGTGTGTCTCGTATTTTCTATATTCAACTCACAGAAGTGGTAAAATTAAGTTTTAGGTATATTTTTAAACTCTCCTAGGAGGTGGGTAAAAGAAGGTGAAAAGTTCAATAAAATTTTTATATGTCTAAAATTATTATAAAATTACTCCAATGAATTAAATTAACTTATATTGGTATTATGTATCATTTTTGACCTATAATAAATTTAAATAACAAAAATAATTATTCATATAAAAATTCGGTTTTTAAATAGTAACCATGTGTTTTCACTATTCATCAAAAAATTGAAAGTTTTCAGAAAAATACCAAAAATTCACCCTATGCTAATTTCGATATTCTGAATCCAAAAATGAAGTCCATTCTGAAAGATAAAATTTATAAAATTCCAAAAAGTGGGTATTACTATTCATAAAGCCTAGTTTATATAACATATCTTTGTTTAGTGAAACTCAGTATTGTGTATAATACATGTTATCGTAGAAGGTTGTGATTGCGTGTAATTCAAGAAAAGTCAGGGAAGTGTGTAGTGCAAGCTCCTTTTGGTGTAGCATACAAAAAAAGACATCAATAAAATTAAAAAGAATATTTTTCATAAAATCTCGGGGTGTTACAGCGTAATTCATGGGCTGGCATGCTAATCACTCTGACCTTCCATTTTAAAAGATAGATGTGGTGGGATGAAGTCATATATTAAAGTCTTGATGGTATATGTGACACACATTTTATTATTAATGGTCCATGATAATGGGAATCACTGTTTAATGGATGTGCCAACCACGATTGAAGGAAAAGATGATACCACAACAAATCATTTAGATTTCCCTCTATAATAAAGAATATTAAATTAGAATGACTATTTATCTCATATTAGTATTCCTTGGAGAATATATATGCTACCCCTATACAAACCACCCATCACAAACATTTTCTGTTTCTAGGTTGATAAATTGATTAAAACCTTCACCCAACTTCTCAATTAATGGTTCCATTGTAAAACTATGACTCCCTAAGGACATACTGTCTTTATCCAATGTGTGTATGTTATGTAACTCCTATAATTTCCCAATTCAAGCTATTTCCTTGGCCTTTCCTCATGGGGTAAATTGATAATAAGGTATTCATTAGAGAATTATAATATCTTAATAATTTTTTAGGCAATCCTCAACAATTATATTAATTATTCTTTGGCAAGTCTCGTTTATGGTTGATCTGGTTGAAAATTTTTAAATTTTAGAAGACATTTGGGCCATGCACGACCAACACATAGTATTCCAAAACTATGTAACCTATTCGTTCAAACCAAAATAATCCCACATTGTAGTGTTTTTCACAGTTGGTACTCAGATTACTAAATTGTTTATCACCACGAACAGAACATGCATCCCACAGTTGGAGATCATGGTTAGGGTTCACATTTAGAGAAACTGGGAAAAATTTCCTAGCTAACTATGTTAATGGGTTTTGATTATTCCGAATATTATATTTAAAATCACAAAACCCCCAATTTAGGTGCCCGATGATCCCATTCGACCAGAACCTGAATTATTATTCCTTTGATACTCCCGAGAGGTGATTGTGGAACCTCTCGACTCTTTCCAAAGTGACTCAAATCTAGGAAAAAGTCATTTGATCTCTCCTGGATAAGATTTATTCAACCACTTATTTTCTTCTACTCTATTAGTATTTCCTCATTTGGGTTTTTTATGTATCCATGTTGTTGGAGGATATAATATATGTTATTTGAGATATTTAATTGAGGTTTTATTCACATATCTTCATATATAATGTTCTTCATTGGTGTTTCCCACTACGGTCACTGTGATTCATGATCCCATGATCCAAAAGTATGTGGTTATATATATGTTTGACCAATAAATTTAAACATAAATTTCCGTATTTAAATAAAATCACCTTAAATTTAATATTTTAAAACGATCTTTGGTATGAATTCATATTTTAAATGGATTTGACATGAGAAATTGGGGAAAAGTCCCTGATTCTAGTGAATTGGGGTGTGATTTGATTTTGATTAAAATTGTGGAATTAATTTTTTTGAAATTGGATTGTGAAGTTATTTTTTATTGAATGGTTTAAAATATTTTGATAAGAGACCATTTGTTTTATCTTGAGAAAAGTAATTGATTGATTGAATAACCATTATTAGTTTTAATGATAAATTGGAATATTAAAATAGAAAATAAGGGATTTATTTCAATAGTTTTGATAAAATTATCCCGTTATTGATTGTTGTTTGATAACATTAAAACCTAGGATATTAGTGAGTCATTAGGAAAAATAATGCTAGGATGGGAACTCACTAGGAATAAAATGATGCTTTAAATATCTAATATAAATTTATTGTTATACCATATCATTTGTAGGATGTTAGTCAGTCCTCTCTAAATTGATTTTATGGGATGTGTGTACACATTGTTGTTTTTATTGTATAAGTAGGTGAGGATCCCGTAACTTGGAAAACTTTACTTATTATAAGATTACCATATTTCTCATCTGTGAATATTTTTATATATTTCATTATTTGTAAAAATTATTTATATATTACCTATTAATTTATATAAATTGTTTTATATTATATTTTTATTATGAAATTAATTAAATGTTTCAATCCTTAGAAATAAAATGAATGTTATGTTTTTAATATGATCTTGTACTACCATGCATACTTTATTTAAAATTGAAATCATTGTTTAGTTATTTTTTATGTCATGTTATAATATATTCATTAAAGAGACGCTAGTTAGATATTAGATTAAACCCTACATGTTCCTTCAGTTGTTTCTAGATTATCTTCATCCTAGTTTGATAAATGGGAAAGCACCACTTGGTGGTGGTTTTAATTATTGGTCCTTGGGATTTTGAGAGATGTATCTATTGGTGATTGGGTTACTTATCATTCAATTTCTAGTTCCACGGGGTTGTACATTGGGTTTATATACCAATTTGAATTCTAGTATTGTTCTCCTTATGGATTTTTCTTTTGATAATGATGACTTGTATCTATTTCTTACCTTATTAGTGTGGAAAACCCATTATCACCAATATATTATATGATTTTAGGTGTTAGTCATCATCCCTTAGGGATTCTAAATTCCCTTATGTCCATGTCAGAGCTGGCTCGAGAATCAGTGTACTAGGGAACCTGGGCTGGTTCATGAAAAATTAGTATTAGAGGTGGTGGTTAAGAATATTTCATTGATTTTAGTATATTATTGTTTAATTTTGTTAGAAAAAATGTGGTAGTTATGACTGAATACCTATCCAACTCTCACCATAATGAGCCTTAGATAACTAGGGGTGTTTTGGGAAATACATCTTATTGACTAGTACTAGTCTTCTATCTACGTTTGTCTTCATTTGATTGAAAAAAAATATTTTTTATCTCTCTCTTATGGTTAATTTCTTTATTTCTCTTGTTTGAGATTTTTACTGTGTAATATTATGACATATTCTAAATTTTCTACTGAAATTGTGTAGCTTCATGCCTTTGAGATGACATGTAAATACATTCTTGGAAGAAGCTGACAGTAAACCACAATTAGAAAATTCTCTAATGGACCTAAATCAAGATGTTGTTGTTGTTCATACTATTCAAGATCTCGGGAAAGAACCTACACCCATTCCAATTCTGGCTCCAGTTATGGAAGATTAGATAGTTGAATTAACGATTTTTATTTAAGAAGTCATTTTCTAGAATCCATGGGTGTTCCAAGGCTCAAGTTATCATAAATGTAATGAGTTCTAGTTAATAATGGTTGACCATTTAGTTTAGTTCTTATAAATACATGATTCAATAAAAGTTAATTATGCCACCTTCAAGAAAGAGAGACCTAACAGGAGAAGTTTGGATTAGATGGCAATGGTGAAGAATCCTGACAGATTAGAGTGTAATGAATTTAATCCTTTTTTAACTGATTAGTTATAAATATAGTCGATGATGTTGGTCAAAGATATATACTTTTTCAAACTCGAGAAAGCTGTCTAGACCACTACAGAATATGAAAACCATTTTTATAAGCATGTTTAGTTTGAAATTAGATAATATTTAGTAAGAATATAAAGACTCGGTGGTTCATAATGGGATTTCAATATGGTATTCATTATCATGTTTTATTTATGAATCTACCTTCTAATACTGATATTTTAAAAAGAGTGTTAATAGTTGAAATGGACCAAGATGTTAAGTTAGGGACATCATCAGTTCTTTTTTCTCCCATTGGTAATTCTGCGAGTTCCCATAAAGGGAAGAGGAAGTGTGATGATTCTATTAGTGGTTCTAGAAATCTACGTTCTTCTAGGGATCCCGTAGTACTTAGAAGAGGTCCTTTTATTTTCTAACTGTGTGGTATGTATATGAACTCAAAATAAGTTTTCACTAAAGAACCCTAGGTATGTGTTTCTAGGGGATTATCATTTCAATTTTGGATGTTCTATCATATCTATAATGTTCCACATAGTGGCATGAGATCATCTACCCCCAAAAAGTACAATAGTGACCTCAGTTTCCTTAAGTATTAAGGGGTTCCAAGCATAAGCATCTGAAACTAAGATTCATCATTTAGTCAAAGAGTCTCTAGAGGAAGCCGATAAAAGTCCAATGACTGTGATAGGTACCAAAACTAAAACATCATCATTATTGAATTATTACTTTGATAATAATTCATCTTATACATTAATTTCAACCCGAGTCAAAATTATAATAATGATTTTTTATCTTATGTTATGGACATTACTACACCCATCAGAATGAAATGATATTAGGGACTCTATTGTCCCACATGTGTCTGCTCTTTTATAAAAAATTGACCTTTATTGGTATTTTCAAATTCTCTAAATAAATCTTCTTAGTGTAATATTCAGGATGTATTGTCTCATTTCTTATAAATCAAGAATTTATTTCTATCATCAGTGGGTCTCCTTTACTTCACCCAATTGTATGTGACTTATCCTTCAAGGGGAATGAGAACCAAAGTCGATTAGAGATGGAAGCTCTTATCCATATTTTTGGAATAAAATATTAGAGTTCTCATATAATTTAGAGGGATAATCTTTGAGTGATAACCGCTCTCCAGTTATTTTTGATTTTGATAATTCATTGCCAGTATAATTCTCTGGCCTACCCGCATTAAGTGAGGAAGAGTTTTCTATTGATTTAGTAAATGGTACCCAATTAGAGTTTTCTATTCATTTATACTACATGGAATCAACCAAAATTATTTAATTGAAGACTCAGCTAGAGGTTCTCTTGAAGAATGTAATTGAACATCAGAGTGTGTCACCTTGGGTGGATTTTATTCTATTTTCTAAGAAAGATAATGAGTCACTTTTCCTTTTTTTTTGATTACCAAAAAATAAATAGAGTCATGGTAATGAACAGGTATCATGTTCCACTAATTAATGATTTATTTGACTAGTTAAAATGGTAGATGTGGTTTTTAAAGATGATCTTTGATCTGGTTATTATCAGGTGAGAATAAAAGAATATCACATCTATAAAACCATCATTCATATTAGTAATAGCCTTTATGAGTACCTTTTCATGCCATTTGATATAACCAATGATACAATAATATTTATTAATTTAATGAAAATTATTTTCCATTAGTATTTTGATACATTCATTGTGGTCTTTCTCAATGATATCTTTGTTCACTCTATTTATGAGGGCAATCATGCCCATAATTTGGGAGTTATGGAATTTTTGAGCAATCAACTTCTTTATTCCTATATTTTAGAATGTGATTTTTTTTATTTCTGAAATAATGTTCTTGAGGTTCTTGGTGTTAGAATAAGGTATAGCTATTGATCATGATATGGTGAAGGATATTATGAAATGGGAACTACCGGATAATGTTTTTGAGATTCTGTACAACTTGGGTTTAACTAGGTATTATAGTCTTTTTACAAAGAATTTCATAATTTGGGACTCTTTGATGACTTATCTACCTCATGAGGGAGTATATTTTTTTGGGAAAAAATATTCCAAATATATTTTGCTGAGTTGTTATGAATTTTGACTACTGAACTGATTTTGACTCTTCTAATGGCCGGGAAGGGCTATGTGGTTCTTTTTGATTCATTAGGTTCAGGTTTGGGATGTATTGTTATAAAGATATATCACATAGTTTCATATGTTTCTTTATATATTAAGACATATGAGAATAATTATCCAAACTAAGACATTGAACCCTTAGCTATTATATATGCATGAAATATTTGGTGGCATTACCTTTTTGGAGAATGGTTAACCATGTTTTCCAAAAATAAGATATTATGTTATTTCTACTCTCAAAATGATTTTATTATCCATCGGATTCATTGGGTGGAGTACCTAAAATCACTTTAATTTGACATCTCCTATACCCCAGGAAATGGGAACATCATCGCAGATTCATTGTGCATGAATATTCTTACCTAGGGCATAAATGAACCATTATAAGTGTTAAAAATGATGTATCTATTTTCATAGTCACACATATATGTTTTGGAGTATAGGGATAAGGTTTTCTTTTCTAGTGTTCAATTAACATCTACTCATCTTGAAATGATTCTTCACAAAAATCAACTAGATGATGAGATCTATATTATTATAAACACTTCTTATATTTGAACGATCATTGTCATGTATTCAATCACCATAGATGGTATTATATGAGTTCGAAATTATTTTGGAATTCCATTAGTAGTAAGAATATATGTCATAGATGATATCTATAATTACCTGTGGTCTATGCACATGGGAAAGACACCAATTTTCAATTACATGAGGTGATGATTCTAGTGGCCAGGTATAAGACAAGGAATTACTAATTTTGTATCTCATTGTTATACATGACAATAGGTTGTGGTCGATCATAAGAGGCCTTCATGATTTCTTCATCTACATCAATTTGATCTTGAATGTGGAAAGATATATATATATGGACTTTGTGGTGGGGTTTCCGTGTACCCAAATAATGAAGAGTGCAATATGTGTTGTGATCGATTGACTAACTTGATCATCTCACCTCTTAGCCATTAATAATACAACCAAATTTTCAGAGTCTATAAATATCCTTATTAAATAGATTTTTATTCTCCACAATGTTTTAGCTTATATAGAATCTGATGGAGATACCCATTTTACTTCCGGTTTTTGGAGAGTCCTTTATAAGGAACTAGGATCTCAGGTGAGTTTGTGTACAAAATAACTTCCATAGTTAGGTAGCCAGAAAGAGAGATCTATACAGACACTTGAGGAAATGATTAATTATTATGTCCTCAACTTTGGTGGATCTTGGGATGACCATTTGGGTCTGCTTGATCTTTCAATAACAATAGTTATGAGTCCACATTCAGAATAGATCATTCTGAGGACTTGTTTGGTCGGTGTTGTAAAAATTCTTTGTGTTGATCAGATATTGATGCATGTTCCTTGGTAAAAAACATTCATTCAATTGATGAAAATAACAACTTAGTTGATTAATTAGAGGATGTTGATGGCATAGATCTGGTATAAGAATTACACTCATCGTCACTATAGAACGTTGGAATTTTCAGTTGGGTATTTAGTATTCTTGAATGATTCCACACATTTGGGTTATCGATGGATAGGTAGGCAAAGGAAGCTTTCTACCTTTTGTTTTCGGACCATTTGAAGTTGTTAAACATTTGGGGAAAATTTATTATCATTTATTACATCCACCAGAGATGACTTTTGTACATAACATGTTCATTTTATGTTATCTTTGAAAGTATCTTTTTGATCCATATCATGGAATGAGTTGGAGTGTTCTCTACATTGAGCATTATTTATCTGTTACAAAAATCTAATATGGTTAGTTGATTCTACAACCAAGGATATCTGTGGGAGGGTGATAACATCACTTCAAACATTGTGGAGTCACAATTCTGATACTCTTGAGAGGTGGGAGATAGAGTCATTGATGAAATATCACATGCCTCGTATTTTGGACATGGGATATTATTAATAGGCTTTCTAAGGATATAAGGTGTATATGACGTGGAGTTTGTAAAAATATGTTAATCTTTTCAAGTACTCCTCAACACCTATTTGGTCTTTCTTTGGTTGGGGTCATTTTTATGTGTGATTCCGGCTAAAATTTTGAAATTTTAAAAGGTTATTGGGATGTGCATTATTGGTGCAAGGATTTCCCAAACCACATTCTATTGTGGTGAAAATTTGGCAAACCCAAATAGTGGGGTTGTTCACAGTTCACACATATTTTAAAAAAACATTCACCCCCAATTAGAAACCATGAGCCCCACATCATGGATACACATTTAGGTAACACAGTTTAACAGATCATGTGACCATTCCAAACTAACTATGTGCACAGGTTTTTATATTTCTTAAAATTAATTTCAAAATCTTGAAACCCTTATTTTAAATGAATAATGAGTCCATTTGACCCTAACTCAATTTATTCATCCTTAGAGGCTCCCTAGAGATGATTTTGGGACCTCAAAACTATTTTTTAATGGAATAAAATGTAGGAAAATGTTATTTGTTATATAATTGGTAAGAGTCCCCCCCAACCCTTCTCTCCTACACTATTCTGAATCCCTCCTTAGGGTTTTTAGGTATCTATGTTGTTGGAGGATCAAAACATCCATTATTTTAGTTCTGAAATCTTGGTAAAATTATCAATTCATCAATTCATATGTTCTTTTTTGGAGTTTCCCATGGAGGACTTTGTAAATTGTGATCCCTAGTCAAAAGGTAGGTGGTTCTATATTAGTTTGGCCAATTGATTTAACCATAATTTAATTGATTTAAATTAAATTTAATTCTATTTAATGTATGGAAACCCTATTCAATTTGAATTAGTATTTGAAAAAGATTAGGAATGAGAAATTGGGGAAAACCCCCAATTCCAGTTAATTGGTATGTGATTAGAATTTGATAGAAATTGTGGAATTTGATTTTGTGTAGTTGAATTTTGAATTATTTTTAAGAAAATTGATTAATTCATTTAAATAATAACAAATTTGATTTGTCCTGAAATGAAGGAATTAATTCATTAAAAATCCATGTATTAATTTATAAATAGAAATTGGAATATTAAAATAACAAATTAGGCAATTTTATTTTGAAAAAATTTGAATTTTTTTACTATTAATGAATGTTGATCAAGCACATGAAAGCCTGGGTAGTTACTTATTTATTAGGGAAAATCACACTTGGATGGGAATTACCTTATAATGAATTTATTATTTATAAATCTAACATAAAATTAATTAGAAGATCTTATACTTAGTAGGTTGTTTGTTTTTCCTCATTGAGCAGTGTCAACAGGATGTGTGTGCACATTTATATTTTTATTATATAGTTATGTGAGGTTTCCATAACATTGAACTATTTTAACTCTTTGTAAATAACCGTGTTTCTCATTTGTGAATATTTTCATATATTAAATTTTTGTATAACTACATTAAATATACCTTATAAATATATATAGACTATTTTATATAAATTTTTTATTAATCTATTGTTTAAATTTATCAATCAATTTAAATAAAAAGAAGGTTTTGTTTTCAATATTCTCTTTTACTTACATGCCTTCTTTACTTAAAATTGATATCATTATTTGGTTATTTATTATATAATAATATTATAGAATATTTGGTGAGAACCTACCAAGATATTAGATCACACCCTACTTTGGACTTTATGTGTCTATAGTTTATCATCATCCATGTTTGAGAAAGGGGAATGTACCACTTGGAGGTGGTTCTTGTTTTCAATCCATTGGACTTGGATAGCTATGTCTCTTGGGACATGGGTTTTTTATCTTTCATTTTTGGTTACTTTGTGTTGGTACATTGGGTTAATGAACGTGTTTGAATTCTAGTCATATTATCCATATAGAGTTTTTTTTGGGTATACTAACTTCTATATGTTTATTCTACTATTCTTTGGAAAAAAGTTTACACAATTATCTTGTATGGTACCAGAAACTAGTCACCAACCCATGGGGATTAGAAATTCCCTTCAAGCTATGTCATAATCCTGATTGGTATCATTATACCGGGGTATCTGGGTTGGTTATTGCAATGTATTTTTTTGGCTATATTCGGTTGTGTATATGATTGTGATTCCTCCAATCATCATAATATAGAGAGGTCATATATTCAACACAGTAGTTCAAGTATTGTTGAATCTAATTAGAGAGTGTGGTTCAACAATGTGTATTTTGGCATCGTTTCATGGAACATATATGATGGAATGTGACATTGGAACCCCTTGGACCTCTCTAGACTATAAGGGCAATGAGGCCCATGGTATTCCATGATCAATTCATTTTTGTAACCTTGATTCCCACTAATCCAAAAGGTAGTACACTTGGTGTATGAATGGACATGTTCAAAATAGGAAATGAATAAAATCTAGCTAGATTTTCATTGAATTTGAGAACAGTATGGGTAGTGAACTAGACATGGGGTGAAAAGTTGTTGAATATGAAAACAACAGCTAAGGTATTGATGATATGGCCTGATCCACCTAGCTACCCCAATCAGACATGAATTGCAACTCAATTCATAGTGGTTCTTGGCGAATGAGAGTAATTAGGCTATTATGTACCAACTTGTTTATGATTTGTGGTTCCATATATGATTAAATGGGAATGATTCATATGTGTTTAAATAAATTAATTCATATATAAAGGGGTTCATGGAAATAGGTTGAAGCATCCTTCATTTTACCCATCCAATATCCTTCTAGAATAGACTAAATCTTTCCCTTCAAATCAAATATGTTGCAATATCATATTTCCAAAGACATAGGGAGGAATTCCTTTTCCATTAGCGGCCTAATATTGAGGTAAGAAACTATCAATACCACAAAAATACTTCTTATAATGAAAACTCAATTATAAGAAATAAAATGGAAAGGGTTATGTAGATGAAAAATGGGGCTACTAGTGCACTAAAAGATCTTAGGTCACATACTAGAGTCAAATGGTTTAAGAAGGTTTGCGGTTTGAAGTGGTTGTGTGTGATTAAATGATGTAAAAAATTTGATATGTACTTTTTTTGACACCATTTATGTAGTTTCAGGTCAGTTTTTTTCCTAAAAATAAGGCACTTTTGAGCACAATGATTTATTGAACTTTTAGTTTCTTGACATAGTTTTGATGAGCCATTTATCAACTTGTCTTGAAGTAATTTTGTGATGAGAGAGATGGGTTATTGAAAATACTATTTTCTATATTAATGGTATGTAATAATTGACACCATATTAATGATAATGGGTGTTTATATCCTTGGATTCCAGCTGCTCAACCAGTCTCATCTTAGGTATAGCATTGAACAGGTGTCAAAAATAATAATACTAGAGCAATTCCACTGATCATATGATTATGAGTGCATAGTGAATCGAGTCATCATACTGGGTGATATTGGGCTCAATATTAGTATAATCTTCATGATGGATGGTTAACACATATCAATATAGTATAAAAAAGTTTTTAGAGTGGATGGATCTATTGGTGACCTTGTAAATGGGTCCATGTGACTTCTATTACACCTACAAGCCTTTAGGTTTAATGGGGTCTTACCATTTGTAAAGAGAATACTTTATAAATCCAACCCATTCTAAATCTAAATGTTAATATTTAAATGAATTCCAAATAGGTGTTAGTTAATGTGATGGAGTATGATCCATCTAGTAATGAAACCATGAATTAGATGTGGTGGTAACCCTTCTATATTGTTAAGAAAATAGGGGCATCCATACACCCATCAGTTCTAGGGGGTGAGAAACAGAGACAGTTCTATTATTGAGAAGAGGGGTATTTTTTCAATAATACACCTGAATATTCCATGGGTAATATCCCATATGATTTGTATGATTGGGAAAACCATCCCTCATCAATTTCAATACTAATACCAAAGGGTAAGGTAGGCTATATTCCATAGAATTCTCCATTTTTGAAAGCCTAAATAGTGAAAATTTATATGACTCAATCTATGTATGTAGATATTTAGTGTAATGAAATCATGACTGGTCAACTAATTAGTTTGAGGATCTGATAGCCCCATTCAACACTGCAACATCAATGTATTCTACTCGTATGATTCATCTACTGAAATTGAATCAATGATGGACATTGAAATCAGTTTACTATGTTGTTAAAAAACATTTTCATCTATAATTAAATAGATCCACCACTTACTCCCATTGACCCAAATCCATTCCATTCAGTACACTTGTTGTTTAATTGCTCTTTTGTAGAATAATGATGATGAAATAAGTACACAATGAGTATTTCTATCTTAGATGATATCCTAGTCATTACCATTGAAGATTAGGTCTAAGTATTCCATTTCACAGTGTTATCAATGTCTATGATAGGTTCTCTATGGTCTCAAATACATCAGGTATACCATGTCCTCCCTAGATTGGCCAGACAGAGAAATGACTAGGGTGTTCTTCGATTTCCTAACATGGCTCAAGAAACAGACCTATGTTTCAGGCTAGGAAGTTAATGAGTACTGATTTCTAAATCTATCAAATCAACACATTTCATTGATCCAATATTCATAAACCAATGGAACATCCCTCATATTATTTGGTATTCTCGATGTTATATATATATGGTATGAAAAGACATTAAAAAATATTCAATCATTCCTTTAATAGGTATGTTCCATAAATGGTTCTATATTGTTAAGAGATGAAGGTACAAGTAAAAAAAGTCATTAGTGTAAGTTTGATACAAGTATTAGACATTCAAGAATAAATTAGTTTAGATGATTTATCATGATAGATGCTGACCATTCTATGTTTGTTCATATCTACCCCTCAAAAATTCATGAATTCAATTATTATGAATCAAAATGTATTTCTTAGAGTGGTAGAAGTCATTCCCTAGTCTCAGTTTTCCCACTGAATAGTCTTTCATGCTACATTTATTTATATTTAGAATATTAACCTAGAAAATACTTTTTCACAAGACACTCATGATATATTATATTATTACCCATATTTCTCATTAAAATAAACATCACTCAAAAGTATAATGATATATAAGAAGCTATAAAACTATATCCCCACCATACAACCTTTAGAAATCCATGATTAAATGTGTGTAGGGAGAGCTATGACATGAATAACTCAATACCTGGCTAGAAATGTTTCTTTAGAATAATGAAAATATACAATGAATTTAAAAAATACATCGACTGAAAGATATTTTCCACAGTTGGTAGATTACCACTCATCTCGCTTTGGCCTTAATTCTTAGTCTTCCACTCATGTTAAGAACAAGACCTCCCATTATTGAAAAACTAATATAGAGGATTTTTATACACATGGGTAAGACTAACATATCACCAAGCCCTTATTTTCATTCATGTGGATATATCCAAAAATATTTCATTTCATTTAACGAAACTAAAATAATATTAGAAGGTCTTTAGGGTGGATTTATTCATCATCATACAATATATTGGGTATATAGACATATATATTCATACCATCATTTTTTTGTCAATGATGATGGATAATGAAGGATCATCACATTGTCATTCTAGTGTAGTACTGAAACCAAGATAGAATATATATATCATTGTTAAAAATTTTTTGGAAATCTTACCCATTTTCTAGATATTCGTAAATAAATACACAGTCTTTATCTATTGCATTGGAATCATTCTACTAACATTTTAATTGTTCAAGTAGTGTGATTGTATTTTGGTAAAGCACTAATGGACTTTTATTTATGGGTTTTGGTGATGAACCCATCTCTCTTTCTAATCTATCAGTTCTATTCTAAGGACCCAATGTTTTCCAATCCCTAAGAGAAAAATCTATATGGGACATATTATATCATTAAAGAAGATACATGGATTATTTAATAAAATGAATAATATTTATTTATATGAAAAAGATGCATCAAAGGTGACGAATTATTGAGAGAAAGAAAGGGATCAATATGTATTCGATTAACTAAGGCCTTAAGGACCATAGAATAAGGCTAACCACATATTAAAGATCTTTAATCTCAAAACCCTGGAATACACAATAGTGTCTATGTAACACCCCGAGATTTTATGAAAAATATTCTATTTAATTTCACTAATTTCTTGTGTTGTACGCTACACCAAAAGGAGCTTTCACAACATGCATCCTTGATTTTCCTTGCATTACACGCAATCACGACCTTCCTCGATAGCGTGTGTAGTACGCAATAACGAGTTTCACTAAACAACAATATGCTATTAAAATATTATTAAAACTAGCCGTTATGAATAGTAATAACCACTTTTTGAAATTTTGAAATTTTATTTTTTTCAAAATGAATTCATTTTTGTATCTGTAATATCGAAATTAGCTTAGGGTGAAATTTTGGTGATTTTCGGATAACTTTCATATTTTGATGAATAGTGAAAATTACTAAATTTTAATTAAAAACAACTTTTTAAATCGAAATAATTAATAGTGATAAATTATTAATTTGAGTGGTTTTAAAGTTTATTTAGAATATATTTTTACAATTTAATACAATGTTGTTCATTTGATGTAATTTCACATTTAAACCAGACATAAACAAGTGTCAAACTTTTGATAGTTATTATCTCTTAAGAACACACTATTTGTTTTGACGACGAGAATTAATTTTTAAATTAATTAATGCAACTGTTATGTTTTGAATTTGGTAAAGTAGAAATCATTTTTTAGTTCATAATATCAAATATATCTTAGGCCTATGTTTTGGTATTTTTCTGAAAACTTTCAATTTTTGATAAATAGTGAAACCACTAAGTGGTAGGTTAAAAACTGAATTTTGCATAAAACATAATTTTACCGCTTCTGTGAATGGAATTTTGAAAATCCGACAGACACGGTTGATATCAGTAAGTAAAATGTGGTTCAATGAGATAAAAATAATTTTTTGGTGAATAGTAACTTTTTACTTTTTTTTACTGCGGTTAATAGTAAATAGGGTATCTAAGGGTAAATATGATATTACTATTACCCTAACACATGTCCTAATTCTATTGGATAAGTGTAATTCGACCAAAAACAACCTTATGAATAAAATATGACCATTTAGGCCCACTTGAGTTAGATTAGGACATTTATTATTAATTTATTTAAAGAAGGGTTAAAATAGTTAAAATCAAATTTTAATAAGTAAATCATTTTTAATAAGGGGTTATACATAAGATAGATTCGACAATAAATATTAATTAGAAAGCTAAAAATATTTCCTACATAATGGTATTTTATTTATAATTTTTAGACATTAAATAATTTAATTTAATTATGACACAACGATGATGCAGTAATTATCTTATTTATGAAATATTGACATAATTGATGTTATAAACACCAAAATAAATGTAATTTGAAACTTTTTATGAATTACACTAATTTTCTAGGTTTATATGATATATTATTGTTGATTTAATCAACTTGGTTCGAACATATAATTCTGTTATGACTTTCACAAAAATCATATATCAAATAGTGTCAAAATTAACACAAAATAGTTTTAAAATCAAATATTATATTATTAATTGTTATTTTATTCCTAAAAATCTAAGGTTAGGCAAAATGACTTAGATAAGGATATATATATTAATAATAAAAAATTTGGGGTTCGTTTGGCATGTTATAGTATGTGTATTAACCATATAGTGAAAGAAAACAAAAAGACATGGTAAAAGTTAAATTATTTAACTTAGAGTTAAATCTAATTGATAAGGTTAAAATAATACCCTAAACTTGACTAAATCCTATTGGTTGATTGGATTTAGACCCATCCCCACTTTAGCTTCGAAATAAGACCCTTTGGAACCATTATAAACCAATTTTGACTTTAATATAAAATAATATTTTGAGATATTCCTAAGGTGCCCCTCTCCTCCCTTATAAAAGGGAACATCCTCCTCCCCCTCCTCCTCACACCAATTTGAGCACTCAAGCTCGGCCAACCCCTGCCATTTTCTCCTCTACACTTCCCTAGAATAATCCTAGAGGTCATGGTCTTCTTCAAAGACCAATCTTAGTTCCCTAAGTGGAGGATTCAAAGAGGCGTCCCAAAGAAGAGGTAATATCCATTACCGATCTTTTCAATTTCTTTCTTCTTCAACTTATTCTTATTTAGTTGTTTCATTATAAAGTAATAACATCAGTATTAATTACATAATGATATGTTATTATAAATATAAAACAACCCTAATTCAACTTCTATCCATCCTACGGAAAAATGAAATCACCGCGCGTGCGTACGTACGGAATACCGTCTCCACGCCGTGGTGTAATCTATTTTCCACCATCACCTTACAAGGATGGGTATAATGGTGTAATGAGTAACTATTTATGATTATTATAATGTAATATTGATACTAAAATAATATATATATACTCAAATACAATTCCACGATCATAGGAACGATATCATCACTCGTGCATACGTACGGAATACCGTCTCCACGATGTGATGCGACTCGTTCTACATGATCATCATTACATAGTAATTATATAAATGAATTGAATGAATAAATATGATATATGTTACACTAATACCATTCTGGATATAATAAATCTATAACCTTAAAATAAGAATACGAATTTATTCGGAAAAACACGCATAAGAACAAAAGGCAATAAAGACCCGAGTAACAAGTAACAATGAAATATTACTAACAAGAAGCTATGAATATGACCATATATTATATAATATCAATATGTATGATTCTGGAATAATTCAATAAAATTATTTAAACCATTATACAGGAGCTTCGGACACGTACAAAGCAAATCGGACCAAAGTTAAGGGAAATATCACAATCTCATTTTTATCCGAGATTGTTTATTCGTAAGTATTTACTGGGGTGTATTTTATCATCCACATCCATGTTTCATCAATAAGTAATATTATTTCCATCCACCTACAATTGTTTAAATCCATTTTTACCCTTCGGTGAGTTTTTAGTAATATGTATGAAAGGAATCTTTTGTCGTTTTTCGTACGAGGTATTTTTTGACTTTTCCGACAAAAGTACGAAGAATGTTTTTTTAACTTATACTAAATGAATGGATTTTTAAAAAATTATTTCCAAGAAACTTCCTTTACAAGTTTTCAAGTTTAATTTTAATCAACTACTTTTATTTTAAAGTCATATGACATGTTATGAAAGGAAAAATGTTTTTGAAGTAGAAAGGATATTTTCCTCAAGAATGGAGTTCAAGTGTTTTATCAAAATTATTTTCCATATAAGATAATAAAGGTTTTTATTTCATTCCCTATTTTTAAATTGATTTGATTATGTTGTGATGGAATTATTCTTATGAATTCCTTTATCTTATATGAATTGTTTTATGATGTCACAATGTTTAAGATTCCCATTTTTATTACATGGGTTATGCAATGATGTATGATTTAATATTTTGTGGCACACATAAGAATGGTATCATTATGAGATGGGTGGGACCTATATCTCCCCCCGATGCATTGGGTAAAGATTTTATATCTCATGAGATAGACATGGCTGGAATGGTAGGTTATACCGGTTCAGTGAAACAGGACTGAAACGAGGGTGACTCGGTTGACAAAGGGACTTTGTCCACTATGATAGTCTTGGCAATGAGTCTTGACTAATACGAAATGATTCTCTATGATTATGTGTGTATTCCCCAATGTTTAATGTTTTAAGTTATGATTATTGTGATTACATTTCACTGCCATGAGTTATCCCAGGTTATGAAATTATGATCTCTTTTACAGGTTAAGATTTCCAAAAGTTATGTGCTTATGTATATGATGTGATTGATATTTCTTTTGTTTACCTTTACTGAGCATTTGAGCTCACCCTTTTATGTATTCATTTCCCCAGGATATAAAGAAAGGTTTTAGGTATAAAAAAAGGGAATATCTCAATGGGAGATGTTGAAGAACTTTCACCACGATTAGAAGATTACGTTCCGAGTTTCCAAAGACACTAAACTATTACGATCCTTGTGTGTGTATTTTTGTTATGTACTAAGTATTCCGAAAAAGTAATGTAATGTCCATGTACGTTAAGCTTCGGGTCTCTACAGTTGGTATCAGAGGAAAGGTTTAGTCGACCTTTGGAAACAAGGATGCGAGAACTTTAGTGAGATCTCTAGAGATATTTCTAAGGTATGTCTAGGGATGCCTCTAAGGTTAAGTATACGTATAGGTTATAGTCCTAGAATTACGCTAAAAAATCATAGAATTTATCCTAAGATGCTAGATATTGAAGGTACTTCCCCTTTACTATGTTGTTTTCTCTAGCATGATTTTTGCCTCTCACAGAATTATTTTTGTGTTCTAGTTAATGGAGGGAACAAAAAGGAATTCGGTTAACATTGAATCCAATGGAAAAATTGGTGACTTTGAGCAACAAAATTGTGTAATGACTAGAGAGAAAGATATTGTGATTATGCCGAATCAGTCATCGCGATATATGATTAACAAAATGAAATTTGGTGGTATGCCTAATTCATCAAAGAAGAGGAAGATAGACTATTATGCATGTTCACATGTTGAGGAGCATAAATAAAGGAAGATTGAGATTTCTAAAGAAGGGAAGAAGAACCTTGAGGAATACCTCAAATGGAGGGACCGATGTTATCTGTGTGGAGAAAAGGGTCATAGAGTGACAGACTGTTATGGAGTTCAATGTATTATTTCTGGAGAACATGGGCATTATCCAACTCAATGCCCTGACCTAAAACGTTACATCTAAATCAAGGAAGGACTTATTCCAGGACAATAATTGAAGAGGATGGATTGAAGTGTTTATGTATTGGTATTCAAGAATAATCTTGTTGAGGTACTTTTATTGTGTATTAGAATATTTTTGTATTATTCTATTGTGGTTTTCAATAATCGTATGGTACCGGTAACCATGAAAAGTGATTCAAATATTTTTGAAAGCAGATGATATGCACATAATGAAGGGATAATGAGAGAATTAAATGTTTGAAAGTATTCATGAGATCATGATTGATATAAGGACTAAGTGATATCATGGTTTAAGTATATTGAATTTTTGGATTTTGGTATGTGGGAAGAGTTAACTTTTGACAACATTCATGTTTTCACTAAGGTTTAATTGGTATTCATTTTTCAAGAGAATACATGATTAAGGCCTTCGAATGATTTGAATGTGACCAACAAGGTAGGAATGTAGTATTATGATATATGGGGGATAAATGATGGCATTCACGTGATTGTTCTGTGACATTTCAAGTAATCCTTTTCTATATACTATGATCTTGGACCGAAGTATTTTAGATAAGCCTAAAGATTAGAATGGATTATGTTGGACATAAGTTAGGATAAAACGTTTTTCGATATTATTGATGGGATGTTATAGTAATATAGCTTTAGAAAAAGGATAACCTGCAGGACGGGCGACAACCCATCGCGTCGGACAAGGCTGTGGGAATCGAACCCACAACCGAAGTGCGACTAGCCTTTATCGCCTACCACTGGCCTATAGGAAGTCCCTGTTTAGTAGAAACTAGTTTTATTATATTAAGCAGAATGATATATGAAGTATAAGTCCATTTTAGGAACCATATATGTTTAATCTCACTATATATTGACTTATGTAAATTTAATAACTTTTGCTAACCTTTTGTTTGAGACAGATGGAATGACCCATCATTCTATCACATGATCTGATAACACTTCACGAATAACAAATTCAACTTCATTTATTTTAGAGATGAAGTGGAAATTGTTCAAGGCACGAACAACAGTGAGATTGTACCAAAATAAAGTAAGTATTTATTCTAATTCAAATTCTTCAACTTTAGGGAAACGATCTTGAAAACCAAAAATGTTGTCCTAGTGCTCTTATATCTGATTAATCAGATGGTACCTTAGATCGTCACAAATTTATGGATTTGTGATTGTTGGCTTTTCCATAGCCATGTTCTCTACCACTCTCCATCAGACCATGATGATTAGATTTCTCTTCTATATCCATATTTTCACCTATGTGGAAACTCAGTGATTAGTTTATTTGGGTAACCGTTACGTTTCATACCTTTGTTTTTAATGATTGGTTTTGGTATTCCCTTTTTATAATGTGGGTTTCTATTAAACAAACTTTTGAGTAGTAAACCATTTATAACCCCGACGAATTTCGAGGGCGAAATTCATTTTAAGGGGGGTAGAATGTAACACCCCGAGATTTTATGAAAAATATTCTTTTTAATTTCACTAATGTCTTGTGTTGTACGCTACACCAAAAGGAGATTTCACAACACACATCCTTGATGTTCCTTGCATTACACGCAATCACGACCTTCCTCGATACCGTGTGTAGCACGCAATAACGAGTTCCAATAAACAACAATATGCTATTAAAATATTATTAAAACTAGCCGTTATGAATAGTAATAACCACTTTTTGATATTTTGTAATTTTATTTTTTTTAAATGGAATTCATTTTTGTATTCGTAATATCGAAATTAGCTTAGGGTGAAATTTTGGTGATTTTCGGATAACTTTCATATTTTGATGAATAGTGAAAATTACTAAATTTTAATTAAAAATAACTTTTTCAATAGAAATAATTAATAGTGATAAATTATTAATTTGAGTGGTTTTAAAGTATATTTAGAATATATTTTTACAATTTAATACAATGTTGTTCATTTGATGTAATTTCACATTTAAACCAGACATAAACAAGTTTCAATCTTTTGATAGTTATTATCTCTTAAGAACACACTATTTGTTTTGACGACGAGAATTAATTTTTAATTTAATTAATGCAACTGTTATGTTTTGAATTTGGTAAAATAGAAATCATTTTTGAGTTCATAATATCAAATATATCTTAGGCCTAATTTTTGGTATTTTTCTGAAAACTTTCAATTTTTGATGAATATTGAAACCACTAAGTGGTAGGTTAAAAACTGAATTTTGCATAAAACGTAATTTTACCGCTTCTGTGAATGGAATTTCGAAAATCCGACAGACACGGTTGATATCAGTAAGTAAAATGTTGTCCAATGAGATAAAAATAATTTTTTGGTGAATAGTAACTTTTTACTTTTTTTTACTACGGTTAATAGTAAATAGGTTAACTAAGGGTAAATATGATATTACTATTACCCTAACACATGAACTAATTCTATTGGATAAGGGTAATTCGACCAAAAACAACCTTATGAATAAAATATGACCATTTAGGCCCACTTGAGTTAGATTAGGACATTTATTATTAATTTATTTAAAGAAGGGTTAAAAAAGTTAAAATCAAAGTTTAATAAGTAAATGATTTTTAATATGGGGTTATACATAAGATAGATTCGAAAATAAATATTAATTAGAAAGATAAAAAGATTTCCTACATAATGGTATTTTATTTATAATTTTTAGACTTTAAATAATTTAATTTTATTATGACACAACGATGATGCAGTAATTATCTTATTTATGAAATATTGAAATAATTGATGTTATAAACACCCAAATAAATGTAATTTGAGACTTTTTATGAATTAAACTAATTTTATAGGTTTACTATGATAAATTAGTGTTGATTTAATAAACTTGGTTCGAACATATAATTCTGTTATGACTTTCACAAAAATCATATATCAAATAGTGTCAAAATTGACACAAAATAGTTTTTAAATAACATTTTATATTATTAATTGTTATTTTATTCCTAAAAATCTAAGGTTCGGCCAAATGACTTAGATAAGGATATATAAATTAATAATAAACAATTTGGGGTTCGTTTGGCATGTTATAGTAAGTGTATTAACCATATAGTGAAAGAAAACAAAAAGACATGGTAAAAGTTAAATTATTTAACTTAGAGTTAAATCTAATTGATAAGGATAAAATAATACCCTAAACTTGTCTAAATCCTATTGGTTGATAGTATTTCGACCCATCCCCACTTTAGCTTCGAAATAATACCCTTTGGAACCATTATAAACCGATTTTGACTTTAATATAAAATAATATTTTGAGATATTCCTAAGGTGCCCCTCTCCTCCCTTATAAAAGGGAACCTCCTCCTCCCCCTCCTCCTCACACCAATTTGAGCACTCAAGCTCGGCCAAACCCTGAAATTTTCTCCTCTACACTTCCCTAGAATAATCCTAGAGGTCCTGGTCTTCTTCAAAGACCAATCTTAGTTTTCTAAGTGGAGGATTCAAAGAGGCGTCCCAAAGAAGAGGTAATATCCATTACCGATCTTTTCCATTTCATTCTTCTTCAACTTATTCTTCTTTAGTTGTTTCATTATAAAGTAATAACATCAGTATTACTTACATACTGATATGTTATTATAAATATGAAACAACCCTAATTCACCTTCTATCCATCCTACGGAAAAATGAAATCACCGCGCGTGCGTACGTACGGAATACTGTCTCCACGCCGTGGTGTAATCTATTTTCCACCATCACCTTACAAGGATGGGTATAATGGTGTAATGAGTAACTATTTATTATTATTATAATGTAATATTGATACTGAAATAGTATATATATACTCAAATACAATTCCATGATCATAGGAACGATATCATCACTCGTGCGTACGTACAGAATACCGTCTCCACGATGTGATGCGACTCGTTCTACATGATCATCATTACATAGTAATTATATAAATTAATCTAATGAATAAATATGATATATGTTACACTAATAACATTCTGGATATAAGTTATCTATAACCTTAAAAGAAGAATAAGAATTTATTTGGCAAAACACGCATAAGAACAAAAGGCAATAAAGACCCGAGTAACAAGTAACAATGAAATATTACTAACAAGAAGCTAAGAATATGACCATATATTATATAATATCAATATGTATGATTATGGAATAAGTCAATAACATTATTTAAACCATTATACATGAGCTTCGGACACGTACAAAGAAAATCGGACCAAAGGTAAGGGAAATATCACAATCTGATTTTTATCCGAGATTGTTTATTTGTAAGTATTTACTGGGGTGTATTTTATCATCCACATCCATGTTTCATCAATATGTAATATTATTTCCATCCACCTACAATTTTTTAAATCCATTTTTACCCTTCGGTGAGTTTTTATTAATATGTATGAAAGGAATCTTTAGTCGTTTTTCGTACGAGGTATTTTTTGACTTTTTCGACAAAAGTACGAAGAATGTTTTTTTAACTTATACGGCATGATTGGATTTTTAAAACATTATTTCCAAGAAACTTCCTTTACAAGTTTTCAAGTTTATTTTTAATCAACATCTTTTATTTTAAAGTCATATAACATGTTATGAAAGGAAAAATGTTTTTGAAGTAGAAAGGATATTTTCCTCAAGAATGGAGTTCAAGTGTTTTATCAAAATTATTTTCCATCTAAGATAATAAAGGATTCTATTTCTATCCCTATTTTTACATTGATTTGATTATGTTGTGATGGAATTATTCTTATTAATTCCTTTATCTTATATGAATTGTTTTATGATGTCACGATGTTTAAGATTCCCATTTTTATTACATGGGTTATGCAATGATGTATGATTTAATATTTTGTGGCACACATAAGAATGGTATCATTATGAGATGGGTGGGACCTATATCTCCCTCCAATGCATTGGGTAAAGATTTTATATCTCATGAGATAGACATGGCTGGAATGGTAGGTTATACCGGTTCAGTGAAACATACTGAAACGAGGGTGACTCGGTTCAGAAAGGGACTTTGTCCACTATGATAGTCTTGGAAACGAGTATTGACTAATAAGAAATGATTATCTATGATTATGTGTGTATGCCACAAAGTTTAATGTTTTTTGTTATGATTATTGTGATTACATTTCACTGCCATGAGTAATCCGAGGTTATGAAATTATGATCTCTTTTATAGGTTAAGATTTCCAAAAGTTATGTGCTTATGTATATGATGTGATTGATATTTCTTTTTTTTACCCTTACTGAGCATTTGAGCTCACCGTTTTATGTTTTCTTTTCCCCAGGATATAAATAAGAGTTTTAGGTATAAAAAAAGGGAAGATCATTATGGGAGATGTTGAAGAACTTTCACCACGATTAGAAGATTACGCTCCGAGATTCCAAAGACACTAAACTATTACGATCATTGTGTGTGTATTTTTGTTATGTACTACGTATTCCGCAAAAGTAATGTAATGTCCATGTACGTTAAGCTTCGGGTCTCTACAGTCTAGCCATTGATGGATAAATAAAACTATTATAAGAGTACTGATTTATATACTATTAGAGTAAAACTTCCATCCCGATTAGAATGAAAAATAGAAGAAATTTTGATCACTATATGAATACATTGAATGCAAATAGATAGAAGGCCTTTAACCTAACTAGCCCAAGAACATTTAATGTAAGAATAAAAATTTCATCCGGAATAACTATGAAGACAGATATTTTCAGACATTGTTTCACATAAATAACTTTTCGTACATATATTCTCAAATATATATTGAATAGAATATATTGCTAAGTAGATATTTGCAAGAAGATTAGACAAGTAGATGGTCAAAGCATCACATGCGGGTCTTGATGTTGTGAAGGAGTCGAGTGATGATGTTATTCTACTTTGAAATAGCTAATTGATTTCCTTTTAATAATTGACTACCATAAAAGAGAATATAATTTATTCACCTATAAATCATATTCCTAGAGTTAGGAACAAAACTTGGTAGGGTTGATGATGGAGATAACCTATTTTTTATAATTACATAGATCAACTACTCATACTTATATGGATAAACCATATCCCATCAATTAATAACCTCAATAAGATGAGAGAGGCTCATATAAAACTATTAGGAAACATACATATATATCATATTCAGTAACGAGATATTCACATGAGTATATGGTGGAGAGATAACAGATGAGAACTCATCAAGAATAATGAAGTCATCTACATGACCAATGGACACTTCAAATAAAGCATGGATAAAATCATTGATGACTGGGTCTCATTATAAGTGAAGAATTTTGATACCAAAAAATAATGTCTCAAAAGGAAATTGAATGCATTTTAAGGTCACCATCCTCTAGTATGGATGATATTTTGAATGTGTGAATGAACTATTCTGTCTATTTTTAATGCATGTTATACTCAATCTCATTGTACTAAATGTGGGTCTATTCTCATTGCTTAATCTTAAAATGAGTTCAATGTTCCATAAATACTCTTATATATTTTACACCTATATCTTAGGATGTCCATTAACAAAACACCATAGCTCATATCTTAGCATTAGTAGAATAATTTGTTTCATATTTTTGTTTAATGGTTGGGAAATTGGGATATATCAATTTGATCAATAGTTTGAAAGTCAAAGCATTTGTCTTTAGATAATTTCCAATCGTTGAATAAATTCCTAGTTGTTTTCCCAATTGTAGAACTATGGTCATAATTATTCTTGCCACCTAGACACGTGATTATGTTTGATTCCACTAATATCTATTACAACATATCTATTTCTAATGATTATATCATATGAATGATACCTCTGGCTCCCATAGACAAAGTCAATACTGTTGGAACCAAGGCTGTTCTTTGCTGAAAAAGGACCATGGGTTATGTTTGTTGTCAATACTCTCATGGATGATTAGGGTGATTGTAAGGAAAAAGGTCGTACAGTTCAAGAATTTTTTTTTGAAGGTGACGTCATTTCCCAATGTTTTCCAATTTTTTGGGTCCAAAATATTGATAATGGAAAGCATTTTCAAAATTGGTTATTCTTGGATGCATTATCAAAATATGGAAAAGGTAGCAGTTTCATAGAGACGGGCTTCTTGATTTGTATTTCATAGAGATTTAATGAACTAAGATGATGTGCTCTACGATTATGAGAGTTCGATCAGTTAGATATGTGAATGTTATTTTTCTAGAATTAAAATTTCATTTATATAGAAAAAGAAATTTTTTCCATGAATACTAGAAAAAGTATTTAGAATAAATTAATCTATTCTATTTGAGATGGTGTTTCTATGCGGTTATGAAAATCTCTGGGGACTAGAAATTTAGGTGAAGCTTTGAGAGATGGACGAAGCATCATAGATATGTTTTGACCAATTTGGATTTTGCGCAGGAAAAATCAAAGATTCGTGATTCAAACATGCCTATAAATAAGAGGCCACCCCTTTCCATTTTGTATGATCATAAGAGTGACAAATTAGATTATCTCTAACATCACAAAGCAAGGGGTGCTCCATGAGGAAAGCATCAATTAAAAAACTGGTCATTATGAAAATACTATTCAGATCTTTATTAAAGTCAGTTAATTTATGTTTTCTTCAACTCTAAAATATGGGTTTCTCCGCATTGGATGAGTGTGCTTCGTGAAGTTGGTTGCTCTGTGAGGTAGTGAGGTACATGAATCGTTGTACTCCAAGAGGAGGTGAAATCCTCAATGGATTCTTCTATGCTAAGTGGTGTGCTCTATAAAGGTATGATCTTCACTAAGGGGCCTTGTGAATCGTTTTTTTGAGTATTAGTGTTGGTTGGTTAGGGATTTCACTAAGCATCTACTTAGGTCTTTGATGTATGTAGTGTCTCATGCTAGAAAGTGACAAAGACACAAATTCCCATCTTTTGATGCCACCTTCATGTCGATAAACTGAGTTAGACTTATCTCAAAGTAGTGAGCCAGGGGAGTTAATGGAATTATTCCAAGGGATGTAGTATGCCGTCCCTAAACTTTTATAAGAGTACTGTTCTAGGAATAGAGTGTTTGTGACCAAACTCTTATACTCCAAAACTGGTGAATATTAGTTTTTTTAGGTATGACCGACACACTATTGGCATATGATCCATGGAAGTATCTGTTTGTGATGAACTAAGTAAATGTGTTATTTCATCTCCATGGTTTCATTGGAATGATAGATTTAAAGAGTTCCTACCAATGTGGGTACAAGATCCACAAATTCAAAAAAGAAAAAAGTTGACACCCTGATTCACCCCTCCCCTCTCCTAGTGTTCTGGGGTCCTTTAAGTGGTATTAGAGCAAGGTTACTGTTTTTTGATTTATCTAACCATCATGAAGAATTCATAAAGTGTTAGGGGAGTCCCCCTCTTCGGTGGAAGTAATTTTTAGATTTTCTGAATAGAATGAGATATCATTTATGATCCCTTAGAATGAAAGTTATTTTTCCACTATTCAAGGAATACAAGTTACTAATCCAACAAGGATGGTTATGAATGAAGCAGAGTAGAGAATTATTAATACAAATGCTAAAGCATATAATTCACTGACATCATTCATTTCTGATGAGATCTATTTAAGGGTGATGAGTTTCACCTTAGAAAATTCAACACTGGATAAACTTGAAAATATTTATGAAGGAGAAAAAAATTTGAAGGAGGGGAAACTAATAGTCCTTCACAGTAGGTTTGATGATCTGAATATGCATCCAGATGATAATTCAAACTCCTTCTTCAAACGAATTACTGATGTGGATGGAGAAATTTTAGTTCTAGGTGAAGAAATCATATATGTTGATATTGTAAAGAAAATATTGAGAAGACTTACACCCTTGTACAATGAAAAGGTTTGAGCCCTTGAAGAATGATATCCTTCAAAACTATCTCTGGTTGATCTACTAAGAATCCTGGTAGAATATGAAATGAGAGTCAAACCGAAAGATTCTATGAGTCAAGTGATAATGGAAATGTTGTAAAAATCCATGGAAAATGTAAATTTCAAAAGATAGTTGTGGTGAAGACAAAGAGAGAAAATAAATTCTTTCTCAAATTTCCAAGAATTTCTAGAAGGGGAAAAGGAAATTTAATTGTATTTTACCTATGGATTTCTTTTGTTGTGTAAAAGATCAACACATTTTCTCTGAATGCTTAAGAAAGTTCAAAGATGAAGATAGTGAAGTTGAAAACCTTGAGATTTCTCTGAAATGGTTTATCAAAAACGGAGAATTAGAATCATGAATGAAAGAATATAAGTAGTGTTTTTTCTGTGAAGTGGAAGATGATGATAATGAATTCTATAAAGAATAAGAACAAGAATTTAAAACTATAAACCATACTTCCATGATGGATACCATTGAAAAGCAAGAAACATCAATAGAAAAAGCTGGAGATAACCAGTAGACAACCAATGATGATCATAAGTTAAAACATAGGAAGATTTTGGTAAACTTGAAAATAAGTGTAATAGAAGAAGTAAGTGGAATGAAAGGGTGGTAAAATCATCAGAATATGTTGATCAGCTTCAAGCTTGAATAAAATGACTGGAAGGACTGATGAAAGTACAATAAGCAATATTTGAAGAATTTTTGATATAGTGCAACTAAAGATCAGAATCAATGAACATGAAAAGGACATGAACGAATATACCTCAAGACTGGTGGAGAAGTCAAAAACTATTGGGGGACTCGAAGAAGAAGTTGTTACTCTTATGTGTATGACCAAAAGTTAATCATGTTCAAACAAATAAAAAAAGAAAATAATATTTTGTAGGATCTCAGATGATGAGCTGCTGTAGAGAGAAAAATGTGTGTTTTATGGAGTTGAAAATATTTTGAGTGATTAGAGACACACACACACGTGAAAATTGGATTCAATTATGATTCCCACACATCAAATGCTGCGAACAAAGTTGACAAGAATAAAGGTAGGCTGAAAGTCGATCATGTCAAAAAATCACCAGATTCTTTGAAAAAGAGACCCTTAAATCAAACTGAAAGGAGAAAAAAATACTATCATCAAGCCTCTAGGAATAAAAGGTAGTAAAACATGATTCACAAGGAAGTAGGCATGGGAAAAAATAGAATTGATAAGACATTTCCTGTCACAAAGTGTCAATTTTGTGGATATATGGGTCATAATATATAATATTGGGAAGAGTTAAGGAGAAATGTAAATCTGGGAGAGCTAGGAGTGCAAAGGTGGAGTAAAAAATCATATCCTACTACATATAGAAGAAAACATATCTATGGATATTGTTTTATTTTTCTAATTTTGGCCATAAATCCATTTTTTAGAGGAAAATGAGTGACATGGAAACCTCACACTGAAGTTCAAGACAAGTGAATGCTTTTCAAAAAATCAATGTTTCCCTTTCCAGTAGTTTTTCTCTTCGGGAAGAAGATTTGGACTTTTAATAACTCAAGTACATGAATGTTTGAATTAAAAGACGATTAATGTTTCATACTTACTTGAATGTCTCATGCAATGAAAAGAAGAAAATTGGGAAATCCAACCTTGAATAGGTTGCCCTCAAAGATACCAAAAGAAACGGAACCTGGATTCATGATAGCAGTTGCTTGTATCATATGGTAGGTAATGTAGATATAATAATAAAGGTCATTCAGGGGGTTGATTGAACAATATGGTTTGGAAATAATGGAGCTCTAAAAATCAAAGGCATTGGAAGTACTGAACTAGATAATGTAGAGATAAAGAAAATTGAAGTCCTTTATGTGGATTCCTACATCATAATCTCCTTAACGTGATTAAACTATATGGATTAGGACTTATAGATACTTTTAATCCTAATGGAAAAACTATCAAGGGAATTATAAGAAATTCACTTATGAAAGGTTGTAGAATAGAATGCAACTTTTATCAGGTTTATAGTGAATAAAAAATTTGCTACATGACCGTTGAAGAAGAAAATAACCCATGGAATTAAAGATTGGGGAACAACAATCAAAAATACATGGAGAAGATATCAAAACAAAATATTTTCATAGATATTACTGATATGAATCATGAATGTGACATTTCTTGTGATTCTTGCATTCAGGGGAAGCTGGTTTGCAGTTCATATCATCCAAATAAGAAAAAGATGTCTCATCTTCTTGATCTAATTCATACAAATGTATGTGGGCCAATAAATGTTGTCAAAACTCATGAAGAAAGTTAATTAGTCTTTTTTCATAGATTATTATAGTAGAATGGAATTTGTACTATTTATATTGAGTAAATGACATGTTCTTGACTGCATGAAAGCATATCATTGAATTACCAAGAATGATACTGGACAAACAATAAATGTACAACGATCTGACCATGGAGGGGAATACACATACATTTATTTTCAAAATTACATGTAGAAGAATGGGATTTAAATTGAGGTAGATGTTGTGATAACTACAATAAAAAATGGAGTTATTGAGTATAAAAATTAACAGGTGAACAACATTTCTAGAACTATGTTGATTGAGTGTCGTATTCTTTGACATTACGGGAAATAGGTTATTCAAGCTACAGTGTGTATTCCAAATCTGAAAGGGAATTATATGGGTGATACAAATAAAACATATGAATTGTGTCATAGAAGGAAGCCCTATTTGAAAAAATTTCATTTTTTGGAAGTAAATGTATAATCTGAAACAAAGAATGAAATCAAGGGAAATATGGTGACAATGTCGTTGAAGGAATTTTCCTCAGATAGTCAGTGAATAGAAAAGCCAACAATTGTTTCAATAAGCACATGAGAAGGATTGTGTATAAAAGAAATGTTAAGATAATTGATGAGAATATTGTAAATTCATTGAGGAATTCATTTACTGAAATGATTGAATATGAGAATGAAAGAAAACATGAAGCAATTGTAAATACAGAAATAGATGAAGGTGTCAAAAATTATCTGGAGCTACATAATGATGTTGACTAAATAGAAGAATTTGAAGAGGAAACCATAGCTGAAGATAATTGGTATGAATCTCAAAGGGGGAATCTAAGAGAAAAAATTGACCAAACAAACATTATTATAGATTGAACTAAACCCACGTAGATCTAAAGAATGAGGAATAATACAAAATGTACATTTCTATCAAATGTTGAAACATCCTAATTTGATGAAGCTGTAATAGTTGAATATTGGATGAAAACAATTAATTAAGAGTTAGATCAGATTGACAAGAATCAAACATGGGACCTAGTGAAGAGACCTAAATGTGATAATGTGATTGGTATGAAGTGGATATTCAAGATCAAGATTTATGAGCATGAAAATATCATTAGAAACCAGGAGTTAAAGGTTTTTGAAGGTTACTCAAAAATATAATGTGTTGATGTTGAAGAGACATTTTCTCCAGTAGTAAGATTGGAGTTAATCGGGTTATTTCCTGCAATGGAAGTCCATAGAGGTTATAATGTTTGTCAAATGGATGTCTAGACAATATTCTTAAATGTAATTTTGGAAGAATAATTCTAAATTGAACAACTTGTGGGGTTATTTCTTGGAAATTATGACCTGAAGGTTTAAAAATTAAATAAATCCATCTATGACCTGAAATAAGCCAAATAGGTGTGGTACTCTCAGTTGGACATTTTTTTGAGAAAGCTTGATTTTAAAAGAGGCGGAGTAGAGAAAAATATCTATGTGATGAATTCTCAAAAGGATCTGTTCATGGTATTGGTATATGTGGATTATATTATCTTTGGTGGAAGCAGGCATAAATCGGTTGATGAATTTTCCAATCACATGAGATATTAATTCAATATGCCTATGATTGGTGAACTAATATAATTTTTAGTGTTGAAGGTGATTCAGAAGAAGGATTATACCTTCATTTCATTGTAAAAGTATGCAAGAGAGCTCCTAATTAAATTCAATGTGAATGATTCCAAACCAATGTCGATTCCAATAATGGTTGGAATGAATCTCGATAAGCATGATGACTAGACTTCTACGGATCCCACCATATACAGAAGAATCATTAGAAGCCTATTGTATATGACGAAGACATAATCATATTTTGACTTTACAACATGCCTTAGGGACCACATTTTTAGTAATCTGAAGGAAGAATAAATGGTGGTAGTGAAAAGAACTATGAGATACATTCAAGGTACACGTAATTATGGGCCATACCTTTCTGTAGGAAGAGATAGTGAACTATCATCATTTTATGATGTGTATTGGGATAGAGATATAGTGGAAAAAATGTCTACTAGTGGTAAATCATTCTATATTGGATATAAATGTGTGGGACGGTAAAGCAAGAAACAGGAAAGTACTTCACTTATAACTCTTGAATATGAATATTTATTTTCCACCAAGGCATGTACATAGTTACTTTGGAAGAGCAATGATTGTTTGACATAGGTGACGAGGTGAAACTACCAATGCTGATTGACTGTGATAACAAGATTTAAATTGATCTTATGAAGAATCCTATTCATATTTATCATATAAAACATATTAAAATTATAAATTACTTCATCAAGGAAAAATATGAACATGTCATGATAAAAAATGGATCATGTGGGAACCAGTGAGTAAGTGGAAGACATTTTGGATAAACCATTGTGAGAAGTTTTTTTTGAGAAACATATGTTAAAACTCAGGGTTCAGCCATATCCTAGTGCATAAGGAGGTTAAAATATTCCTCACTTCTCAATTGTTTGAAATATTTTTAATCTGCTTGTTAAAAAGATGAAGGTTTATAGGGGAGATCCGATCTAGGGGAGCTTATTTTTCTTTAACACTACAAGTCCTCATTATGTTCATTTTGTTTATTTCCAATGAATTATAATGGATAAATGCAACTATGGGAGAGAAAAGAAAAGAATAATAAACCAATTAATATCCTCTCTTTTTTTATTTCTACTCCAGGCACTGATGATGTAGACTTCATGTGATGTCTAGATTGTTTCTTGAATGTTCAGGTTTTGATCAAGGATGGTGCTTCATTGTATTTTATTGGTGATTTCCAACACACAAAAAGTGGGAAATTTTTAGAACCATGGATGTTATTTTCTGAATAAAGAGTATGGTTTGTGTTGGATGTCAATCCTCCCATGTATTATCACCGAGATTACAAGTAAATGGGTCATAATGTTCAATCCAAAAGCTGTTTCGAAGGTGACGTCGTTTCCTAGTGTTTCCCAATTTTTTGGGTCCAAAATTTGGAGAATGTAATTAATTGTGAAACGTTTTTCTTCTTGTAGGCCTTGTGAAAATATGGTTGTCACAATAGTTTCACATAGATGTGCTTCTTGATTTTTAATTTTCAAAGATTTAAAGAAATGACAGGGTGTGCTATGTAATTATGAGAGTTTAATCTTTGAGCTTTGTGAAAGGTATTGTTATATACTCAACATATCATTAATATGGAAAAGGAATGGTTCTTGTGAAAGATGGATTATTATTTAAAATAAATTAAGATCATCAATTTGAGATGGTGATTCTTTTTGGTTACGACAATCTCTACAAATAGGGAAATTCAATAGAACTTTTTGAGATGGATGAAGCATTGTATAGATGTTTTGACCAATCCAGATTTCACGCCTAAAGAAGCGGAGATCCACAATACAATGGTGCATATAAATAAGAGGGAACCACTCTCCCTTTTGTATGAACTTAATAGAAAAAATTCATAATTGTTCTAACATCGTGAAGAAAGGGGTACTCCGCAAAGCAAGGATTCATTGCAATCCTGAGCTTTGCAAAAAGACTATTCTAGACTGGATCAAAGGTAGTGATTATATGTTTTGGTCACCTCTAAAAGATGGGATGTTCCATCTTGGATCAATAATATTCATGAATTAGGTTTATCTACGAGGTAGTGAGCTTCCTGAATGGTTGTGGTATGCAAGGTAGTGATCTCTATGAAGGTTTGTTCTCTTCTAGTTGGTGTGCTCTACGAAGGATTGTGCTTCACGTAGGGCCTTTTTAAATTGTTGTTTTGAGTAACAATGATGAGTGGTTGGGGATTTCAGTGATCATTTACTTAGGTCTTTTATGAAACTATTATCTCATGTTTAACAGTGAAAAACACTCCAATGGCCATCTATTGAAGTGAAAATCAAGTCAAAAAATTGAGTTAGACATCTCTCGTAGTAGTGAGCTAGGGGTAGTTTACAGAAGTAGTTATAGGGAAGTGGTGTTCCATCCCTATACTTTTTTAAGGGAAGTGTACCTGGCATAGAGTGACTATGTAAAATACCTTGTACTCCAAACTGGTGAAGATTACTGGAATTAGGTATGACCGACACACTATCAGCATATGCTCCTTAGATGTAAGCCTTTGTGGTGAGTCATGTAAAATTGTTGTGTTATCTCCTTGCATTCATTTTCCTGAATAATTTAGAATTTTTCTAACAATGTGGGAACAAGATCCAAAACATTATAACAAGAAAAATTTGACACCCGGATTCACCCCTCCCCTATCAAGGTGTTCCCGGGTCCCTCATGTACAAAGAAGGTGATGTTCAAATTATTAGATGGTTGATGTTTGAATATGTTCTATTGAGATCTGTGGATTTATTTTTTGTTCATTTTTTATGCATTAAAATCACTATTAATAGTTACTTTATATATTATCCAAAACTACTATATAGTTATACGACATTATCCTTTTCTGATCTTTCAGAACCCACTAATGATATTTGAACTACTATTTAAATGCATCATATTTTATGGTGTACGTCATATTTACTCTATTGGTCCATAAAATGTGGTGATTAATACTTTCTCTCTACTTCTTTGAGGATATTTTGATATCCAATAGATTACTCTATTTTAGTGTTCGTTTCAAGATTGTGTTTCAGTTACAAACTCGAACCCCACTCGTGTTGTCATCTTTGCATATTCTTTCCATGTAGTATAACCACATCACTACTCCCTTGCTCAAATGATGATGATATCTATCCTATATGAACTTCTATATTTGGTATGTATACATTAATTTCATAATTTGTTTAGCTCTATACTATTCCCAGTCATTTAAATCAATGTTTCATGGCCCATAATATTCTTTATTTACTCTAGAACTCGATCCACCAATCTTCTGGCGCGACTATGAGAACTAACAACATTGGATCACCTTCATATATTTGTCATCGTAATTTACCTTATCAAAGTTTCTATAATGAAACCTCTTGATATAGTCATCAAAATCATAGAGTGTTTTATATCATATTTTATGTTGGAATTGACTATCTATTGGAAATATTATTTTCAAAAGTAGAATGGATAGTATAGAAATGTGGTTCAACCTACAAGACACTATTGACGATGGATGGTTAGGAAATGCACTTTCCAAAATTCCCAACAAAAAAACCCCAAGTAAACACTAATCCATCTATTCCAATTAATATTCCAACATTTCACCTGTAATATGCCCTGTGAAATAACCTTCCTAGATAAAGGAGAGATGGTGGTGGGGAAAATATTGAAGACATTAGATTTACCATTCTATTAATGAAAATTCATATGGTAGCATCAATGATTTAACATTATTGTTTATAGTTGTCATAGAGAGATGGATATTAAATGGGGGTTTGTTTTTTATATTTCTGTTTGAGTATTGGTAGTGGTGGATCAAATGGAATTAGAAACAATAATAGCATATTTCCTCTCTGCGCATTATCATTCATAGATGGGGAATTGGGCGTGGGGTGAGTTGGCCAGTTCGATGGGGATTAATTCAAAGAACCCGGAACAATAAAAGCATAAAGGTATTGAAATGTGGTTTTTTATCATCTCTATGGTACTTCTGCCAAGATCTTAGGGTGGAATGCCTTCTTTGAGGGAAAATCAATTATGCACTAAGATCCCCTCATGTGGGTCAAAAAATGATATCACTAGTAAAAAAAATGATCACCCATTGCCTCCCATTATCCCATTATTCATTGAAACCAGGGATGGTGATTGAATGGATAAATGTTTAATAGGGGATCATCAGTTCAAGGATTTCTAGGCGCACAGATGGAGTGCACATGAAATTATCTTGAAAGGGGTTGTAAAAATAAATTTATGGACCTTTCAAGCTGATATGATTGTGATTGTCTGTGAGAGGTCAGTGATGAGAAATGAAACTCCAATACGCTCTAATATTTCCCATGAATTTTTAAACTCGAAACCCAAATTCGAGGTCTATTATATTAGAGTACTGATGATGTTCATGGATAATATAAAACGGGGTGATTTGGTACCTTGGGAGCTCTATGATATTGTTATATGGGGGCTCAAAGAGGAAAATTAAATACATCATTAACTCCAGAATACCAAATATGGTTAAAATAATCAAAAAAAAATGAAACTTCATGCCAAATGTTTGATGAATCCATGTATTGGAAGACCTCATAGGTATATTTTTTTATCTTAAACCTGGGAAGACATGATCATTTTTGAATTTTACTAGTCATTGGAGGACTAGGTTATATAATGTACCACATACCATAGAGGACCTGGTAATTTCCTAGTAAAACCTGTCATGTCAGGACCTGATATACATAAATAATCCAAGACCTGGGAGGACCTAGTCATTCCCATGTGTGGAATTTGAATACTGTTCATGCTCAATTGGCTCAATGAAATATATTTTTCATCATTTATAGGATAACTGGTAGCACAAAGAGGGTTCCATAACTTTTCTATGACAATAAAATAGAATTAGATGGATAGAGTGTGAATTGGGGTTCTCAACCAATACTTGAGACACATAAAAAATGAAAATACTTTCATTTAAAAAATTTACCTTACATCTATGTGATAACGTAGATGTATGAAATCCAACTAAATTACTAGATCATTTGTGATCTATTGTACCACACTAGACATGTTGGTGGAGCAAGATGGTGTATCAATTCAACAATTTAGGATCTCTTCCCTCCCAATCCCAAGTATACCAAATGAGTCTATGGAGAAACCCCTAGGTTTTTATGTTATGGATGGTATTACCCCACTCCAAAGGGGTACCTGTGTTACTAGCTACCATAGATTCACCCAAAATAAACTCTAAATACTCAAGAAATATTATATATGTATATATATCTACATGTTTTTTTTCCAATTATTCCCATAGAAAAATTGAAGTGAACAAGGTTTTTTATATATTTTACCACCTAAGTACTATCCCAATGCTTAAAAAACACTGTTTGGAATCACAACAATCGATGAGAATTTGAACACCATGAGTGTTCACTGTGTAAAAGCCATGAATGGTGCTCAATAGTACTCCGTCCCAGTCACTTTCACTACATTTACTCTTCTCACTATAGTTGTGAAAAAACACACTATTCCACCATTATCTTGAGTAATTATTTTTCATCCCTTGTATACACTTCTAGTGAGGTTTTCCCGAAAGAGACCATTTGACTCATGATCCACAACTGGCCAGCCCCACCTCATTTAAAAAAAGGATTCCGAAGTATAGGTGATATTATTACTATATTATTTTATAAATATTCATATTCTCAACCCCGCCACAGCACCTTCGGTCCTTCTCCTAGGGGTTTGTTCTTATGTTCCACCATTGGGAACAACCCCATAATCAATTGAGCAGTGAAGCTGTAAATATGAATAGCTGGAAAAGTTAGTGAAAGTAAAAGATAAATCCTCTCAATATATTTATAGAGAAGGCCATGGTATTTTGATAGAAACTAATTTGGAAGTTTGTAGTCGGAGGTCCCATATACACGAGAAAGGGGAATGGGGTTTTGGGATGTCAATGGAAGTTCTACTACTCGTGGATGGATGAATTCTATGGTTCAAAGTTCACCTTGTGGATCAATGATTTGATTCCAATATAAGCATGGGTTCCTACAATCCTGTACTACTAAATGAAATTCATGGTTCTCCTATAGTTTCATTAGTGTGGTACAACGAGGTTTCCCTATATGTGACGTTATAAGGAATTAGTCTATTCAACAACATGGTTAATATTTTCAAATACTAGCATGAGAATATGTTTCTATAGAATTGGGACCACATCATTCTCATAAAATTCCAACTGGAGGATGGGGAACTGAGATATCAAATGTAAATTCAACTTATTATTTAGTATTTATATCCATCCTTGAAGCCTCATTGTTCGTAGCACCATATCACTCGAGATGGGGGTCATAAATTAAAGATTTAAAGTTAACTAAGGTGGTTTAATACTATTAAACTGATTGATATAGTTCAAATAATATTTCATGGTGTATGGGTTTTCATAAGGGGTGATGACCATATTTCATAACTCCAATGGAAAAAAGAGTGATGAATTCTTCCAACGATGCATGTATGATTGGGAAAATAGATGGAATATATCAACAATATCACTTTCAACCTCTATGATGAGAAAATAAATAGGTTTAATGGGGGGTCTATCTAGAAGTTGTTCATATAATGAAATAAATTTCCAACCTAATGGTGAATAAGGAATGGGAAAATTGTATCTCATCATGAATGCTCAATTTTCCATCCTAGTATGTGAATTCGGGCATAGTGGATGGTTCATGGTGTATGAGAAATTTTATTGGATCATCCAATATACTCACTTGATTGGATAAATTACTCAGGAAGGATGGGGGATATAGGTTCCTTCTTATATGGTAAAAATTAAATATTGGTATGAAATAATGGGATGAACTATGATATCATTTAAGCGCAACTGATGATGTTCTCTCCCCCGAACTCCAAACACCTTTCTTTACCTAAAGCTACACCTTTGACATTCTCTAGTTTCAATCATTCATTTGGATTTGACATTAATATATTCTTAATAATGGAGGGTTCTTGGATTTCTATCCCTAATCAAGACATCGAGGGTGATAGGGTACCATCTACGACTTTGGGTTAGCAGTTAGTGGCATTTGACTGGTGGTGGATGGGTTAGGGCCTCTTTCTTGGGCACCTACAAATAGGTCACTAGATAAAATATGAGTGGATGGTTAAATATACTATTTAAAAAAAATTATTTTAATGAGGTCATTAGGAATAGATTATATGGAATGGGTCATGAATTTCTGGCATCGGTGAGCAAGCTCGGAGAAAAATATTCAATCACCACACTATTCACCTATAGTCTATAGTGGTAAATCCAAGCATCAATAGTGATAACTAGGTAGGATGGTTCTATTGGGATGAAGGTGATGTGATGGTCTATCTACCATTAAACAGGATGTCCAAGGCTAAATTGAATGGGTGCGAGACTCATTAGTTAAAGAAATGTTTGAAAATATTGGAGAAAATGAAAAAATTTGACTAGATATAATAATTTTATCAACTGAGAACATGGAAGTAGCAGCGTCTGAGAACCACAGGGTGAGTGGGATCATGTGGATAGTAGGAATAGAAAATTATTTTAGAACCTATAACCCTACAACTTTGACATTTTAGAACTAAAGTAGAAATGTTGATATATTTGGATACTGGAATTGTAGTGACAATGCTAAGAAATAATATGTCTATCCACCTTTTAGAATAGAATAATAATTAGGTCTTTAGGGTGGATATTCATGTAAGGTCTAAATACTTTGTATTGATATTGACATAAAAGAGGGAGTCCTAGAATTTATCCAGACCACGATGAGTAGATTCTTAATGAGTAATATGCAACAGGTTTGAATTATGTATTGTCCATATTATCCTATGTCAACATGAGGAAGCACCCTAAAAAATGATTGATATACCAAATTCTTCCTTCAATCTGATAGTCCAACATGTACTGTGTGGGGAATTTGAAATAGCACCCACAACATTTTGAAGGGGGTGAAATATAATAAAAATTATAGGGTTGTTTGGATAATTGATGAAGATAGTCGCGTGGTCATGTAAATAAAACACAATAGATTAATTTAAGTGTCTCATCAATAAATTGATTATAAATGGTATATATTTTTCATGATGGGTCAGTAAGTCAATGGAAATACACCTGGAGGTAATAGGTATTGGAGCTACTCAACATTGGGACGTACTGCCTTTGAAATTGAAACTGATCAAGATAGCCATAATTAGGTGTTAACTGCCATGTTGGCAGTGGTGGACTGAGCCCATATATGTGGAAAATACTAGAATTATTTGTAGAAAGGGGTGATAGGCCAACCAAGATATTGTATAACTAGTTTTTCAGGGAAACTATTTAAGTAGTACCAATATACAAATGAAATGGACCAAGGTAGAGGGTGATGGTTATTTGAATTGGCAACAGATTTGTAATTCATGGAGGTGTTTGACTCCATTGGTACAATATTAGATTAGTGGTCTGGTATCAATGGTATCAGATAGATGGTGCGGTTCTATGATCCCTTATTGAGAGGGAAAGATACAAAATCACTAACAACATTCCACACAAAAATATATAATTGTGTAAGGAAGTGGGGGTATCAATGATTGTTTACTGTTTATCTTGTATGAATCCATATGGATGATTGAAATCATCAGAGCTCACTAGTAAAGGGAAATATAAAACTAAAAATTTGACAGTTTTATAAGTGGTTTTCCAAAGTGATGAGTTTATTCCATCATTAAAACAAAAATACCATAATGATGGAGTTATTAGATGTGGAAAATTACATTGATATATAGAAGGGCTTTGGCTACTATGCCTCAGGTTTTATTAGAAGAGATAATTGTGACACGAGTGTATTATTTTAGTCTGGATTCCTTTGGGGGTGATAGTAGCAAATCATGATTTCAATAGGTGGTCAGAATATTTGATTGAATTAATCCCTTGGAACTTCTTTTTACAATAGGGGTACTCAATATTTATAGGTCAATTTTAAGGATTATAAAATTCCAATCAACATGTATATTATACTTTTTTTGTGGTTGTTGAAAGTTAATTATTAAATATTCTAAGAGTATTAATCATACCCCACAATGGAATATTGTGGAGTTCATTAGTATTATTCTAATAGTGTTTATACAAGACCTAAATTAGCTATATTATGTATTGGTTTTTGATGGGTTTCATTAGGAAATGTTTCATAATCTATAAGGGTGACAAATATTGGACAATTTTTGTTGGTCAAAGTGATTATTAGATGGGATGGAGGTGTTTTAAGTATATAAATTCATTGAATACCTATATAAGGATGAGTTTTGGGGAGAATTAGGTGGTGGGGTTTTATAGGGTGATAGAAGAGTACCATGATGTCTTCAATATATCAGTTCTGACATTACCCCCAGTGAGAGAGCATTTTGTGAATTGTGTTTAAACTAGCTATTCAATGATATCAATGTATCTTTATTAAATGGATCATTATGAGTTGAGGGATTTTTTTGAATCAAGAAAATGACATCATGGATATAGCCCTCATTTAATCTAGTGAATTTCATTGGGGAGATAGTTTTTTATTTGAGAATAAGGAAGATGTCAATTTGTCTTTGTGTGTCGATTACTATCATTTGAATTAGGTGATGGTCAAGAACTAATATCCTCTCCCAAGTAATGATGATTTATTTGATTAGTTTAATAGATTTTTATGATTCTCAGAGATCAATTTTAATTTTGGGTATCATCATACTAAATTGAAGGATAAGAATATCCCAAAGACTACATTCAGATGTCTTTATAGGAAATATGAGCTCATTGTGATACCTTTCATAATTAAAAACACCCTATCCATGTTCACAAGATAGATGAATGCAGTGTTCATTAGTTTTTTACACTAGTTTGAGGTGGTTTCCATTGATGAAATCCTTATATTCTCCAACTCATATGAGGAACAAAGAGGGAATTTTCAGGATGTCTTTGGAGTTTATTGGTTTCATTAGTTATTCATTAAGTTGTTGAAGTGAGAGTCATGAGCCAGTAAGGTTGGTTTCATAAGAAATGTGATATCTTAGTGTGAAATAGTTTCAGTGTGACACCCCATGATTTTATATTCCAAATACTGATATTTTAAAATGAGATAATCAATTTTATACTGTATAAGATACACAACATCAACATTAAATAAACAATGAAATGTTTTTATTTTAATATTACCATTATAGTCTCCCGAAAAAATTGGAGGGCATGAATAATAATAACTGATTTAGGACTTAAATATAAATTTCCAACTCACATTAAATTATGTGGTAAATTCTTGGAAAATAATAACAAAATTTTAAAAAATGTCATTTTATTCTTCAAAAATATGTTATCATTAAAATTTCGGTTTTTTTAATTTTATGAGTTAATATTATAATATATTTAAATAAATTTTAGAAAATTTATTTTACAAAATGAATTTATTTTTATATTTTGTAACATTAAAATTATGTTAGATTTAATTTTTTTGTATTTTTGTAAATTATTGTTTTTAATGAATTGTGAAAGTACAAATTTTTATATAAAACTATATTTTATTCTAATTTATAAAGAGATATAAATTAATTTTTATATTATTTTTAAAAATTAATTTGTCCCCCTTATTTTTGAAATTTACAATTACGGGGTATTAAATGTATTTTACACTTTAATTTTGTCAAAATTATTATATTTTTTAAAATGCATTTCTCTGAAAAATAGTTTTTCATCAGGTTTTCTTATCTAATATTAAAATAAATTATAAACTTCCATATTTATAATTTTTGAAAATAGTATCAATATTTGGTATATGGTTTTTAAATTTGGTAAATTTTCCAGTTATATTTTTAGTCAAAATTAATAGTAACCTTAGTAATTATTGTTTCCACTGTAAAGGGTAAATCATGTATTTAAGGTTTAAAAATTAAATGTTAAGTACTAAAAAATTAACCTATCAGTTGAATAAATTTAATTTTAGGGTTAAATTTCATATTTAACCATCCATAGTTTAAATATTTGGATTTTTTCCATTTTATGTGATTATGACCTTTATAGTATTTAATTTTAAGAAAATTGAATCATGTCACACTATTGTTTACAATGAAAATAATTTTTTTATAGGGTTTACTAGAGGTAATACTAAACTACAAATTTTATTTTCAAATAAAAGGTATTTTGATTATTTATTGTAATATATTTTTAATTTCAAAAAATAAATAATTATGTTAAATTCTTAGACAACACAAACACAATATTTATTCAATTAGAAAAAAATTAAAAAATGATATAAAAATACCAAATGTAATATAATTTGAGATAAATAATGGGTTCTAATAAATTCATAGAAGAGCATAAAATGATAGGGATATAATAAAATATTTTTATTCTAATTTTAATTGTTATCATGACTATAATAATGATAATTATTGAATATTTTTGAAATTTAAATTATTGTTATTTAAAAACATATAATTTTTTATTAAACAATATTAAATTACAAAAAAAAATATTATATTCATGAAAATAATATTATATCATTTATAATATCATCCATGGTCAATTAATGGGCCATTTTTACATTTACAATAACTATATTGAACCTCAAAATGAAAAAAAACATATTGTCATAATAAATTTAAAAAGGGATAATGAGGTGTTAAAAACAAGATGTTAAGGATAAAAAACATGATCAAAACTATATAATTTTTACTAGATGAGACTATTTTGACCCAAACCCATAAAATATTCTAAATAAATCATTTTAACTCAATAGTTAATTGAATATATATTAATATTAATTTAAAATTTTGAGTAATTACAAGAGGGCCTACACCACTACCCTCCACCCGGACATCCTATTGAGTGTTTTCTCATTGAATATATTATAAGGGGATGTTAACAACATAAATTATATGAGTGCCCCTCCCTAATATTATACAAGGGGAAAACTTCTTCAAATTTATTAACACTTGTAAGCAATTTTTTATTGGAATTTATTGAAAAAAATCCATTCCTAGAATACATCGTATAATTATAGTGGCCTTGGTTTAAGAATAACACCATGCTCAATCATCTCAAGGTGTTATGAACTAGAGGGTATTCGAATAAGACATATCATTTTTAATCAAGCATTTCTATTTAATTTATTCCCGAACCTCATTCAAATATTCATAAAACATGATAAATGAATAACCCTAGTATAATCCCTATTATTATATGTAATTATGTTAATATCATACCCTATATCCATCCCCTCTTCCATAAAATGTGAATTAATTCATTGTTAATGCGTATAGCGGACTACCGAAATATGAACCGATGATATTAATTTTTTATCCCCATCATTCAAGACTGGTTATAATTATGTAATTAATGTTTATATATGATATTAATGAAATATTTATCATTATGAATATAATATATATAATTTATCTTCTTAACATCCAATTCAGTAAAAAAATTATAATGTCGTTCATGCCTACATATGGACTACCACCTCCACGAAGCGATGTGATATATTTTTCATCACCAAATAACATGAATAATATATATAATTATATTAAAAGGAGAAATATTATATTTATCATATTATTATCAATCCAGAAATATAAAATAATACATTACTTTTCTTAATACCGATCATTGAAAAATTGAAACATCACTCATGTGTATGTATGACCTACCGTCTCCATGATAGTAATATTGGTCATTTTTAATAACCTTATGTAAGGGTATAATTTAAAAGTGTATAAAATTTATAAAAATTTTAATTATCTCATTATTATTATTATGTATATTAATTAATAAAGACTTCTTTGACCATAGTAAACCTATTGAAGCCATTTCAGACATCTGAGACGAATATCATCAAAACTGCCAATGTGAATTTAATTGATTTTAAAATTCTATATAACATGTTATTTAATTAAATGAGGAATAATGAAATTGATGAAAGTTATTAATAAATTATAAATTAACCCAAATTTTTTATTTACAATGTTAAATAACATAAGTGATGATTCAGACTCAATGTAATTGAATTTATATTAAAATCATATTTTAATGATTCCTTTAAATCAATAATTTTTTATATCTATATTTCCAAAATAATTACAGATGTATTTTACTATTCTAATATGATTTTATAAAACAAATTTTCCACTTATTTACATTTTTAAATGAGATTTAAATATATATTTTTTTCATTTTACAAATGATATACTTTATTACATTTCCAAAAAAACTATGAAAGGATTATTTTTTAACAAATACAAAAAGAATAGATTTTCCCACCACCATGAAAAATATTTTATTTTAACATTCATTTTCATATTTTTGATGTTATTTTCAAAAAAATTCTATTAAAACTAGACCATTTTTTTAATATGTTTTTTTAAAATGGGAAGGATATTTTCATCATGAAATGTTCTAAGAGATATTTCAAAATCATTTCCCTTCTATGATAAAATACATTTATGTTACTTATTTCAAAATATTTATTTACCTAAATAATTTTTACAACAGTGTTTTCTCCATGAAAAACCCACTTTCACTTTTTTTGTATACTTTGGTATCAAAAATGTGTTTTTAATATAAAAGGGTATTTTGAAATCCGAAAGTGTTTTTTCATATGGGTTTTAAAATAATTTTTCCAAAGTTATATGATTAAATGGTGAATGATTAATTTTTTATGGTAATTTCTGATCATATGCAAAAATGATGGGCTCAATGCAACTTATACATTGGGTGCACCTAGATAGCACGAGGTGATCCTGTTATAGTATTTTGTGTTCTTCAATATCGCTCCAATGTATTGTGTAACGTACCATGTATTTCAAGGAATGAATGAGGGAGGGACTAGATGGGTTCTCCAATCTATTTAATTATAATCCCATTATTTCTAATATGAGATTAAAACAGGCTATGAATGGGATGATCAATGTTTCCAAAAATCTGTTTTATTTTCCTGACATGGGTTTTCTATGGTTTTATTTTTGTCAAAAGTGTGTGTTGTTTTCATTTGGAAGTTACTTATTTCATTATGTAAAAGATAATTGAGATTTTTTATAATGTTTCATGGTATTTCATATTTTTATTGGACTATAAGATTTATTCTTTTTTATATCCCTCCATGAGAATTTTTCTCCCTTTCCACATTTTAAATTACTTTTCATAGGGTTTTAAATATGGGTTAATAAAATGAATAAGTCATGTTAAATTTCTGATGATTTTTCATGAAAATAAATAATTTTCTATTTTAATGGATTTATATTTGGATAATAGTTTTTTAAAATGTTTCAAATCTGTAAAATATGGTTTTTATGTAAGATTCATTACTTAATTCTCTAATACCCAAAATGTAAATGATCCTTTGGAATGTAAGAAAGTGAATTATTTTATAAATTCCCAAGAATATATAATTTTTATGTATATTTCTTTATAGTTGGTCTTAGTATAAGGTTTAGTCAAATTTTATGATTATGAATATTTCAAGTAAAATAATCTGAAGAGTCATGAATATTATCATGGGTTTTATTGTTTAAGTATGATTATATGTTCAATGTCTTATAAAACTATTTTTTTGTGTCTATGTGATACCAATATCATAAAAAAAGATCATTATATATGGATTCAAGGTATAAATTATTTTATTCTATTAGAAGTATGAAACATGATTGATTTTATATTGAAAATTGATAAAGAAATATTCCATATATTTATATAAGTATTGAAATACGTTTTGATTATGTATAAAGTTTTCAAAATATGATATTGTGGTATTTTATAAATATTATGGGAATTATCATACACCGAAGAAATATTCAATTGATGTTTTTTCATAAATTGCAAAAATATATTTTTTATAGAATTGATTACATTGAAAATTTTTATATTGAAAAGGTTATAATTTTTGTGAGTCATTCATCATGTTTTTGAAAGTGTTTGAGGTACATGTAACACTTAAGTTTATGATATGAAAAACTTTATTCGAGTAAGAATAAAATTAGTTTTTTAGGAATTTTTTTAATGGTATTAGTAGCCTTTATGGTTTATATGATCCTTTATTTAGAATTATTTATGGGTTGTAACAACTTGGGAAGATATGTTTTATTAGAAATTGACCTGGTGGTCAATTTAATTTTGAATAAGATCACTATTTTTGGAACCTTTTATGATATTATTGGATTTTATTTCTGAATAAATGTTGACATTTATTTTTGGAAGAATATTTGATTTTAATATTTTATTCAGGATATTTTTTCATTTAAAGAGTTATATTAGTGATGAAATGACTTTTTCATATACATATTTTAGTATGATATATTATGCCTGATTGATGTTTCCTGGAGACAACTATAAATTAATCATGGAAGACAATGTGAAAAATCCATCTAGTTTTTCTCTTTCAGTATTATCGTGGAATAATTTTAATAATCTTATTGAAATTTATTTATAGAATGATCTAAGTTAAACTTTTGGTATTATTTTTGAATTTTAGAGATTAACTTAGTGTTCCTTCTTTTAGAGATTTACTGGTTTGGTGAATTACCTTATATTGAGCTCTCTATTTTTGATGTGTTTAATATCTAATTATAAGAGCAATTGATTTTTTTCCTTTTTGGTGATTATCTGATCTATTATAATTTGATTATATTGATTTAGGACTGAAAAAAATTATCATCATGAATACTAATCACTTGTAAAAAAATATGATTTTTTTAGAAAAAATGGTTAAAAAGATTAAAATATTCTTGACATGTATGTATATTTCCTTATGTCTTTTGTCAAGGAAGAAAAAATTATTCCCCAATGATAGTTAAAGGATTTTAAAATTAAATCTTTTTTCATTTAAATTTAATATATTGAAATCCAAGGACATTTATGAGATCAATGATTTATGGGTTTTTATGGTTATCTTTATCATGACCATGTTTTCTATCACCCTTTATTGGTCATAGGAAGAAAGATTTTTTATCCATATACAGTTTTTCACTAACCAAATATGTAATTCTACTTGTAAACCTAATATGTTATAATCTATATGACTTTCATACTTCCCTTATTATATTTAAAAGAGGATGTTTTATTGAATTTTTTTATGATGTGGGTTTTTAACACAAGTGAGAAGAACATTTATAGTTATCGAGCCTAAATAAAAATTAGGAGGACTAAATTTCAAAAATAGGATGGGGTGAGACATTAATATCCAAATATTTTAAAGTTAAATAATATGTTTCACAGTGAACATCATACAAAAAATCTATCTAAAACAAAAAAAAACACATATTATCATTTAAATATGACCGTTAAAACCTAGTTGTTAAAATGGTGTGGTAAAATATGAATAACTAATTTTTAAAATATATATGAAGGTCGTACAGTATATAAATTCATTTATAAATTCATAGAAAACAAATAATTTATTTTTAGTAAATTAATTTTAATATTCAAAAGTATGTTCCCTTAAAAAATGTGGTTTCATTCATTTTATGAGTGAATATTATAACTAGTTAATTGAAATTTTAGATATTTTATTTTATTAAATGAATTTATTTTTTAAATTCATAATTTAAATTTTATTCTATTATTTTTTATAATTAAAAAGAATGATATTTAATGAAGACTGAATTTTTTTTGAATTTTCAACGAACAGTGAAAAATATTGAATTTGTTTAAAAATCATATTTTATATTAATTTAATTAAAAAATAAACATATATATTGATTTTTTCAAAATTTACCTAGACTATTTTAATTTAAAAATATCCAATTATGGGTTTGGAAATGAATTTTATAATTGAATTTAGCATAAAAACATTTTATTTTTTAAAAATTCAATTTTCTAAAAAACTATTTTTCCACATGTTTTACTGATTTGATTTTTAATTAAATTATTAAACCTCCATGTAGTGATTATTGGAAAATTACTTCCATATCTAACATCACGAGGTCTAAATTTGGTAAATGGGATAAAAATTAGTATGAATGATTAACAAAATTAATATTTTTTATTTCCATGGTAAATGGTAAATCTAGAAATTAAGGTTTAATAATAAAATTTTAATGACTATAAAATTATATTAAAATTTGTCTATATTTTATTGGATTATTATATTATATCTTTAATCATCCAAAGGTCAAATAAATTATTATTGGATTCCAATTTTTTTATTATGTCCTTTATTTGATTTTATTTTATAAAAATTCAAACATGAAAAACTCTTGTTTTTATTAAGTGAAAAACTATGAATATGAGATTAGACAGAATATATTTTTTACTGTAAAAATAAATTTGATTGTAAAAAAAATTTATATCCATAAATGTAATGAATTTTTATATTTTAGTGAATGAATAATTAACATAAATTGTTACATGATGTCAATGCTATAATTTTTCAATTAATAGAATAAATAATATAAATGATATTAAAAATATTAAAAGTAATGTAATTCTAAATAAATCGTAACACCCCAAAATTTTAAAAAATAAAATTGTATTTAATAGTGTTTCTAACAAAAACACCAAGATTAGAAGAAAATATAACACCTCAAGACTTACAATATATTTATCTTTAAATAAATTAAATATCTTCAATAGATTGTATAACATGAAACACTATATTTATAATGAATTAAAAAAAGTTTTTATCATTCATTACAAATACACCGATTTTAGCTTTCATTACAAAGAACATAAAGACTATCTTGTGTTATACGAAATAAGTTTTAGAAAAATATGGTAGATTACTAAAAAAATATTTGATGTGATAGTAATCAACTATCCATTAGAATGAAGCGTAAAAATGTAATTAAATAAATTATAAAAGAAATATTTTACACATTTTTATTATTTATTTATTTATTATAAATTAAATAAAAATTATTTAAATTAAAAATAAATGTTCTCTATAAAAGGACATTTTACTAAATGTTAGAATAGTTGTACTTTGTGAACATAATATAAATTTATTTCTTACCCCTTTTCAAAAATTTAATTTTTAATTTAATTTTTTAGAAATAAGAATATCAAAATTATTATATCATCAATTTTTGGTATTTTTCTAATGATTTTTATTTTTTGATGAATAGTGAAAAATAGAAAATGTTAATTAAAAAATAACTTTTGGTTTACATTATTTATAATTTTAATTATATCTGGAATTGGTTTTAATGTAAAATTGGTAAAATTATATATCAATTAATCCAATTTAGGTCATTTTAATTATTATTTTTTTGATATAAACAAATTGTAAACTTTTGAACATTTTCGCATTCAAAACCTGCTTTCTCATTACTTCTTTGAGATTAATTTTAAATTAAATTTGGAAAGATAAATAAATTAAATTTATAAAAATAGTTTCCATATTTTGAACAATAATAAATTTTATTATCTAATACGTTCAAATTAATTTTTGACCATAATTAATAGGGAAAATATAAACAAATAATTACCATATTTAAGGTTAAAATGAATTTACATGTGTGTTAAACTAAAAAGATAAGGGTTATAAATTACCTACAAACATTTCAGAAATTAATTGGATATACATATTTCAACATCATATATTCTATTTTCCAGAAGGGAAATTTTTTTAGTCTTATGGCATGATAAAAAGTTTTTAATGATAGAATCTTTTCAATGTATTACAAGTGTACCACTCATGACATTTTATAATGACCATCCATATTCTTTCGTATTCACACCATAAAACCATTTTTTTGGTTGGGAAAAACCCATAGAAATAATTTCTTATGTTACCTAATATCAAATTATAAGCCTTATATTGTGAATAAATCCAATATAGGAAATATTGGGTGGAAACATAATGGGATACCAGAAGAAGAGGTAATGTTCTCCAACAAGCATATTTATTTTATTTATTTCTCTACAAATTTCAATTATTATAAAAACATTATTATATATGAAACATAGTGTATTCACTATAATAAGATTTTTTTAATAAAAATATAATGACTTAAAACTATCCCCACCTTTATCAAATGAGTTATGAAATCATTGTTCTAGTGTACAATAGAATATTGCCTCACGAACCAATGTCCTTCGTTATTCTATTATAAATTTTAACAGTTTGGTATAATGGTCGATATAAATTATATATCATATATTTATAACATATTTATACCTGTGGAGAAATTATATAATATATATATATATAATTATACTTTCCCTTCTGTATGGGATACAATCACATTATTCATGTGTATGGAGGTCTACCGCCCCCAAAAAGTGATGTGATTTATGTTTCACTAACACTTTACATAGAATAAAATATTGTTAAATATAATATATATATATGTGATATAAATGACATAGTTATGATATTAATGAAATTGATATAATTATTTAAAGATAATATGACATTTTATCTCTTACATTTATACACATTTAAAGATGATAACATCATTCGTTTACTTGTGGACTACAGTGTTCATGAAGCAATACAACTCTATTTTTAAAACCACGCCACATAGATGATATATATAAGTATATAATATGGTATTTTTGATATTATGATACAAATATAAATATAAAATATTACTTACCTATATTCCATAATGATTATTGTTAAATTGAAACGTTGCTCATGCGTACGTATGGCCAACCATCTCAATGATTATAACATATATCATTTTTCATAACCATATTTCATGATGGGTTTAAAAATTAATATTGATGTAAAAATACCAAAATTATGTGATTATTATTATTATTGAGGTTACAAAACTATAATATATTCACAAGAACTAAAACATTAAAAACAAATAGTTAATAAGAAAACAAGGCAATTAACACCCGAGACAATGAAGATAATGAAATATTATCAACAAACGAGTGATAAGACATTCGGAAATTATAATATATTAAATTAAAAATATTAAAATGTTTCTAATTATTTTTAAATTTTAAAACCACTATAAAGGATGTTAATGAATATAAAAAATTAATCCTTATGATAAGGATTCCTTCTCAATTTCATTTTATTGAGGCATATGGTATGTTTTGCCCCCAATTTCATTTATATTATATGTATAATAAAACTTTAAAATGTAATATCGTGAATACCAAATTCAACATGCTATTTAATGTTTTAATTTAAATTTTTTCTCTAAGGGGATTTGAATTTAAATTTTCCAAGTGGAAAATAATTTCATAACTCAATTTCTTTTCATTGGGTCATATTAAAATTCGTTATCTTTTATATTATAAAATTTTGTATACAATTTAATTTTACTATATAATATTTTATTTCCACATATTTTATTTATATTTATAGTTTTTAACATAATATGGGCATTTATTAATTCTCACATCTAATTTATGTTAACTGAAATGGTTCATTTGATAATATAATTCTATTCGAGATTTTTTATTTTTTATTTTTAGTTGTAGAAAATTATATAATTATTGTAATAGAACCTATTTTTGTTTTCTTCTTCATTTTATAATTCATTATATTTTAAAATAATATTATAATTTTCCCATTATTTTTTAATTAAAAAAAGTTGATAAAACTTTTTAAGAAAATCCTACTTCATTTCTCTCTTCAGTCGCAAATCAGTTTTCTTCTAAAACTACATTTTTTAAAAATGTTTTCAAAAATATTATAAATATTTTCAAAATAGATAATTAAAGAAATTTTTAACCATTTTAAATTTTTGAAACAATTATTCAATGGAAATTGATATCATTTAAAAAAACAGTAATTTAGAATGTATCAAAAATTTCAAAGGAATGTGGTTTTCGCTTTTCGAACAAGGCTTGATTCTAACCATTTTAAATTGAGAAAGGAATTTTCTTTTTAGATTAAATAGTATGTGAAAAATTTCCAACTTTCATGACTATAATTTAATTAAATATTACTTTTCATATAAAAAATAGTATTTTTAAACAAATTTGATTTCCTAATATTCTAAAAATTCAATGTTTTTAAAATAAATTTTAAATCAAAAGGATTTTAAATAAATTCAATGCTAAGAAAAAGAGATTTTAAAAACATAAACGATAATTTCTTCAAAAAATTTAAAATATGTTATTTGGTATTTCTAATCATCAATGAAAAAATCCATTTATATTTTCCCAAATGGATATATATTTCATTTATTCCATCATTATTATTCATCACAATGGTTTATGATCATTTTGATAATGGAATGTATTGACAACCACTTCCATGATTCATTTTTTGTCATTAACTTTTCAATGAATTATACACTTTCTTATGGATATTAGATATCCCCTATAAATATATAATATCTATCATGGATAGGCTTATTTCATAAACCATATGACATTTATACATACAATTTTTTACATTGATAATGATTTTATTGAATGGGGAAATGTTGATAAATCTATATATTTTAATCAATAATGATATTTTTTTGTGAATAAACATTGTTCATAAATTAAATAGAATGATAGATTTATGAGTATAGATTTTTCGATGTAGTTATAGGTATGGAATATTTATAGAAATCCACTCAATAAATCAACATGTCTCATGAGTCCAATCTATTGTCAAACCCTATGAATTCATACCATATAGTTTTAAACTATCCTATGAATGGACTTGAAAGTAGAAGTATGGTTGGTTAACAAATATCTGTTCATACCCATTTTTTAAAACTATTTTCTAAAAGTTCACGATGGTATAGGTTTCATGTTCTTATGACTTGACATTCAATAATTAAGCATTTCAAGAATTGAGTTATTATTATCCCAATGGTTTTCAAAATGATATTATCCTTAGATGAGTTTTATTTTGAATTTATTGATTAAGTGGCTTGTAGTTTTAGTTACTTATCTTTACGTATTGATTATTCCATATCTAGTTATGTTATATATGATATTGACTAAATAGCATGTGTTTTCAGTGATTTTCCATTAAATATTGATTACATATATTGATTTCTGATAGCTTCCACTATACATAACCATTTGTAATAATTTGAGAGCACCCTTATTTTTTCCATTAAAAGGAATCCATAAAGAGTACATTGAATGATTTTCAAGAATATTCAAGAGGGAGTTATTACTTTTTCCAAAAATAAATCATCCTGTAAGTTTTCTAATTAAATTTAATAAAGAATCATGTATATATATATAACTCTCTATGTATACTAAACTATGTTTTCCTTTAGGAAGTGGTTAATTATATCTAATTCAAGTGTATTAATACAGGCATAGACTCTGTGCTATTGGGGTTTGTGTTTCTATAGTTTGTATCAGAGGTGGATGAGTAGAAACCATGGAAACTAGATTTAAGAAAATATCGATTAAGGTACTTAACCCTATGATAAACATTGAGGATAAGTATAAAAGAACATACCAAAGTACTGTTAATTTAGATCTTGAGTTTTCTTTTCATTACATCTCTATTTAGAAAATACAAGTGGATATGGTTGTGTCATAGATGTTCTTATGTTTAATAAATGCAATAATGAGCATTGTACATCACCTGATCTTCACCTTGTTCATGAAATTGAGCCTTACTACACACTTGGTTTAACACACTTGGGGGATATTCATAGGATAATTCAAATTTTATTGAAAAAATATTATGAATTATTTGAAATAGAGATATCCATAAAGATAACATGATTTTGGTTATGAGAGTAGCTATGTTAAACAAATCAATTTTTGCAAAATATTTCACTTGTTTTGGGGGTGTAAACTATTCATTAAAATTATATATTGTAATCTACAATATTATATCATTTTAAAATAAAACCTAGTATACGGAATGATATGAACATAAATACACAAAATAAAAAGAGTAAGAAAGATCTTTTCATAGATGGGTGTTAGCTAATCTTTGAAAGGGAACAAGCCTACTAAACATTCCAACCATATGAGGACATTGTATCATTTTTTAACATGATAGGGAAGTAATTAAATAATAATAATTATTGAATAATTAATAATTTGATGAATAGAATGAATGAGAATATATGGATAATGGGAAGAAGGAAAAGAAGTATTTTCCAACATGTGGTAACTATACAAAGAAACAACCTAGTGCTTTCTTAAAACGAATGGGTGTTTACTATAGGTGTGTAGATAAATTTCACTATGATTTTGATTAAAAGGATATGAAAATTTTTTCCAATGTAAAATGATTCAACAATTACGAGATGAGGTAGTATATAAATCAATGTCTTAAGTGTCAAATGAATATACCTAAAAAGATAATATATCATGGTCTAACTTAAGAAATTATCATAGAAAAAGGGTAATAATTTCTGTAATCATGTTTGGATACAATAATTATGAAAATTGAGTATTTTATCAATGATATCATGGTTATATGAATTATAAAATGAGTAATGATTTTACTACAATACTTTTTACTAAAGGATTTGAAAGCGTATTCTGAATAGTACTGGTGAACAAGAAAAATGATTCAGCAAAATATTATAATATTTGGAAAATACCTAATTTTGGGAAAGATAACCTTTAATATGATTGGGATGTTTGAATAATGGATTTTCGGGATAAAGGGTCAATTGATATAGATAAAGTACATTAGATAACACTCATAACGTGTAAAAGATTAATGATGGGTTGAAAAATTTCATTATGGTTGATGGAGTTTAAAATATTTTTGTATTTAAAAATTATCCAATAATATAACTTTTTCTTAATGAATAAGGAATCATTCATGTAATGACCCAAACTGTTGAATTAAATTAGTTTCCTGAATTTTTGTGTTATTTTATTTTCTACTCATCAAAACTATAACCTTTTATTAATGTTGTTTGTAAAATTAAAATAAGACCATTGGGTTTAGACTGAAAAATGACCATTGGAAACTATACTATTAACATTATTATTGTTTATAAATACAAACGACCATGTTTAATTAAAATAGAAATACGAGTTGATGGCCTCATCTAGTTGACTCAGGCCATACGAAGCCTATCTATTAGAGCTTGGGAAGGAGGTAGCATAACTAGCCTTTTCTCTGGAACAATCCCAAGCCAAACTCTAACACGTTAAGATGGAATGGAATCTCTTACGGGAGAAGTTCAAGCTAACAGAAATCACCACTCGGAAAATGTTTTCCGAGCCGCCCTAAGATTTTATCACCACTTCACACCTTACTCTTAGGTCATGTATAGGTGTTATAAGTGGATATGTAATGAGGCAATAGTTACTTTGTGCAATCCTTTTGTATAAATGAAATTGTTATTTCTTATTATGGTACAATTTGTGAGTTTCAAATATCAAGATAAATGTATGAAGAATTTATAAATGTTCCATATTACTAATGAATATTGGAATTAATTTATTTTAAAATATTTTTTATTCTTTAAATAATTAATAATGTGAAATTATTTTAAAAAAATATTCTTCTATAGTTGTCATCAATAATATATTATAATTTTAATAAGATCAATGTATTTTTTGTTGAATAATAAATATTGAATAGTAATATTACCGATATGAATAGTAATGTGACCAATGTAATTGTATCCTCACATAGGAATGTATAAATATAATTTAGGCATCTTTATTAGTAATGTGATATTATAGCATAAGCAAATAACTATTTCTAAAATTCTTTGTTAAGTATTAGTATTTTTTCAGGTAAATTGTAATTTTACATCAAAATTAAATATCTCACAATTAGAAAATTATTTTTATAAAATCAAGTTTATTTTTGAATTTAGATCATTGATCATAGGTTAGGGTGAATTTAAGATATTTTTATAAAATGTTTTTTTCAGTTAATAGTGATAATAAAATTTTGAGTTTCGGTGTCTTTGATGACATTATTAATGATGTAATAATTCAGATGGACCTATGTATAGTAAAATATGTTATGAGGTGTCTCATGTGGATAGTACCATGTGAAAATACCATGGTAAAGACCATAGGTTTTCAAATACCACTAATGAGGTGTCCCTTGGAAATTAAGAAAATATTCCCTCACTTTTTCTATAAATACCAACCCATTCCTTCATTCCTCTCATTCCAATTTCCTCCTCAATTAAGCTCTTGTTTTTTAAATCCAAAGTAGTTCTCCCAAGGTTCCCTAAATCCACCCAATTTATAAAACTTTTTAGTTTTTGATGTTACTCTTCAAGGTATGGGCACCTTTTAGCCTCTTCTTTTAGTCAACACTTATTTCATACTATGTGTTTGAATTTCCATTTCCACTTGTAGGGGCATGATATTATGTATCCCTCTAACTGTACTTTTGGTTTCCTTATTATTATATAACCTTTTTATTCTCATAAATTCATTTTCTTAATTTTTATGCGATGCTGTTAGGCTTCTGAATTTTCGTAAAAGAAATCACTTCTTCTCTTTTTTTCAATTTTCCCTTTCATGTGGTAAGTCATTAAAATATCCATAACATTATCTTATTTACGTTTTGTTATATCTCTATACTGTATTATGAGTTATTTATGAATGTAAACTCTTGTCCCCTCTCTTTTTAATGTTTTCTAAAATCATGTTATATAGTCGTTATGATGTAGAATTTTCATCTCCAAATCTCTCTCTTTTTCTCAAGAAATTATCTTATTTTATTTATGTTAATACCCAAAAAAATTCTGTTCTTTGGTATTCTTCAATACATAAAAATAAAATATTTTATTCTACAATTGAAATAATGAAAACCCTCATCCCCTTTTCATGGGTTATTTATGATACAATGATCTTGTTTATAAGCACTTTTTAAAACATCACAATTTTCATAAGAATCTAATTTCTTATATTATCTTTGGTTTATTTACTAAATATTTGGTTAAATTCTATGTAATTCACATGAAAATAAATACATTTTAATGGGTCTCCCTGATAGAACTCCAATTCCTTGGTTAAATAAATTAATCTGTTGAGATTACATGTTTTATGATACATTGCTGAATAACCTTGGTAATTTTTAATAGCTTGGGGAAAAACCTTGGTGATATATTCATTAATGTCTAAAATAATTAATTTAGCCACATATTGATTTTATAATTTATGTTATTTTTATTATGTGACACCTCTTTTTACATTTTTCATGTCTTTATGTATTTTTTCATCTCTATTTTGATATCACAAGTAAACAGAATCCCCTGTTTTCCCTTACAAGGCCTTATGCTCACCCTTTCAATTAATGTAGGTATCCAAGTTATGTGAATTAGTAATTTTACTTAGGATGAACCTATAGTGATGCCTGAAAAGTGGATCATAATAATTCTTTTATGTTTTTAGTTGTTATGTTCCTGATTTCCAAGACACTAGACTTTAAATATCGGTTTTTCGTAAAATCTAATGAAAATTCATCAAAATAATAGGAGATATGTAATATATGGTATCAATGGATTATTTAGTTATGTAATGAAATTTGGATATGAAAATTTTAGAAATAACCTTATAGAATAGTTTAAATATATAAATACTTCATAGTATTTTGGTGAAATATTAAATAAGTTGTTTCTGAATGAATAAATACTTTTCTGGAAATGAAAAAGTGGATATGTCTCTAGGACATATGTACCTAGGAGTGAAAGTTCTGATATAGAGTTTCAGGCTTGACCTGGGCTATCCTGGTAGTTGACAATAGACCCTACCACACTCTTGTTTGACACTCTTGGGGGATATGTTTATTTAATCACATGTTTTTTATGAATCATTTGCAAGGATTTATAGAGAAATTTAATTGTTGTTAAAGAATAATATGTTTAAGAATAATGTTATAAGACATAAAAATCCGTTATAGTTAGAATATTATAAATGAAATAATCTTCTAAATATAGTATTATTCATTAATTAAATTTTTAGAAATAAGAGGAACAGTGCAAATGGTGACAATAATGGACCATCCACTGACAACCCTCCAATGGAAGCCAGAATGGAAGCATTCATGAGAATAATCAACCAAATGAGTCAATTTATGGTAATTAACATGAATCAAGAAGTGAGACTGATCTCACCAAGAGGGGAACAACTTTCTGTTGATCCCTTTATGCATTAATGACCACCAACCTTCAGTGGATCTACAAAACCACTGATTGAGGAACAATTGATCATCTCTACCAAGATGATCTTTTCTATGATTCTCTATTCAGAATAAGATAAGGTCACCATGGCTATTTATTGATTAGAGGGAGAAGCTGATCAGTGGTGGGAACTAATTAATAACATGACGCTAAGAGTGGAGGTTGAATTTATGTAGTGGTAAGAGTTCATAGGTATCTTCGTCAATAAGTATTTCCTTTATTCTATGAGAACATAAATAGAGAAGGAGTTTCTATAGATAATGCAGAAAGAGAGTGAATCTGTTGGAAACTATGAGATGAACTTCACAATACTTTCTCATTACACCTCATGATTTGTTATAGATCCTAATAGAAAGGTTGATAGATTATTTGGTGGACTAACACAACATCTGCAGAAGAATATGGCCAATAGAGAAAGTGATATATATGAGGAGATCATGTGGAGTGTTATGAAAGTCTAATTGAAGTTCAGTGAGACATAGTGGTCTCATAAATCCAATGACTAGAAGAGATCAATAGAGCCCATCTTAGGGAGGACCATTGATCATGAAAGTGGAGGAATGAAAGTGAAACATCCCACTTAAAATAAATATTTGAAGAATAATTTGGGTAACTATATGCTTGAGTGTCCGAAGTGGTACAAGTGTGTAAGAGATGGCCATATCACCTGAAACTATCATTGTGAGTTGAAGCCTCAACTTCCCAATACTGACCACAAGGTGAAGATATTGTAAGACCAACCTGATTCCAATGCTATATGTGTAGAAAACGTGCGCACTTTTCTAATCACTATCCAAATCTTAGGGCAGTGGAGGGGAATCACCATTATCGTCAACAAAGGCCATGGGCATAAGGTCATGATTTTGCTATCCCTACAACAAAAGTTGAAGAGAAATATAATGTGGTTGATGGTAATCTTGTTGATCTCTCAAAGCTAGAAAATACGTTTTTTATTATATTTTTAAAAATTCTATTATTTTATCAGGGTTTGTAAGGAACTAATAATCCACTACTGATTTTCTTGAATTAGAGTTATCAGTCAAGACTCCTGGTTGCATTATCCATGCTTCATCAGTGTTTAGAAACTCTAGTATTTAATTTTCTAAGAACCATCTAATTGAAAATATAGTTGTCATTCGCATGATAAAATTCAACATTATTCTAGGGATGGACTTGATATCAAAGTATAATTCTATGATCAAATGTAGAATCAAAGAAATCTTGGTAGTCTTGAATGGAAATCCTACAGTAATCTTCCAAGGAGAGATATGTCAACATGATATTTGTTTATAAGAACCTCTAATATCCTTGATTATGTGGTTTATTGATGAATAATAATAATGAAATAATCGTATAAAGATAGAAAATGTACCAATAATTCTGTAATCCATTGATGTATTTCTTGAGGAGTTACCCAGACCTCCCGAGAAAGAGACGTAGGGCTATCCATTTAAATCTTACCTGGATCTCATCTATTATCAATGACACTGTATAGGATGGAAAATGAGGAGGTAGAGGAATTATAGAAACAACTCCAAGACCTTTTATATAAGGGGTTTATCTGACTGAGTGTATCTCCTTGTGGAGCACCTGTTATCTTTTTGAGGAAGAAGGTTGGATCAATGTGGATATGCATTGATTATATAGAACTGAACTAGATCACAATGAAGAACAAATACACTCTTCAAAGAATTGATGACATATTTGACCAACCATCGTGGGATCAATTGTTATCTAGGATAAATCTTCGATCTAGTTATCATAAATTGAAGGGGAAGAAGGAAAATATTACAAAAACTACATTTTGATCAAGGTATGGGAATTATGAGTTTGTTTTTATGCCCTTCAGACTAACTAATGGAACAAATTTTTTTAGGGATTTGATAAATAGATTTTTTAAGGACTACATCAATAACATTTTAGTAGTTTTTAATAATGATATTATAATTTATTCCCAATGTTTCAAGGAATATGGTGATCATGTAAGATTTATTTTGAAAAAACTGTGGAAGTAGAGGCTTTTTGGAATGTTTATAAAATGTGCACTTTTGTTACACAAGATGCTTTCTTAGGGAACATTGTTACCATTAACGGAATCATATTTGACCCTACAATGACAAAGGTTTTAGCGAAGTGGCCTTAGACAATAACAATAACTGAGATTCATAGTTTCCTTGGATTATCAGTATATTATAGGAGGTTTCTGAAAAACATTTCAAGACATTATAATCCATTAACCATGCTAACTTGAAAAAGGTTCAAGTTTATCTTGACTAAAGATCATGATGAATGTTTATAAGATCCAAATAAGAGATTGGTTACTGCACCCATGTTAACTCTTCCATGAATTGGAAAAGAATTATTTATTTTTAGTGATGAATCTATGAAAGGGATTGGGTGCGTCTGAATACAAAATGAAAAAGTCATTTCTTGTGAATCTCGACAGTTGAAGACTCATGAGAAGAACTATCCAACACATGATCTTGAGATAGAGGATATTATTTTCTCTGAAGATATGGATGCTCTATCATTATGGGGATAATTGTGATATATACATATACCATCAATGTTTGAAGTATATTTTCACACAAAATTAATTTAACATGAGACAAATGAGATAGTTGGAACTTCATAAAGACTATGATTATTCAACTCATTATCATCATGGAAGGGAAAACAAAGTCAAAAATGAATTAAGTAAGAATGACCGAGTAGTTTTGTCCATGGTGTGGATTCAGAGAGATCCCTTGATCCACGACCTAGTGAAAATGGACATGGGAATTATAAGAGAAGGGACATCATAAAAAATACCCCAAATGACTTCTTTACTGACTTTACTAGAGAATATTAAGAAATATTAGGACGAATATACATTTTTAAGGAAGAAGTTTTAAGCTATGATGGATGATAAGTTTCCTGAGTTCAATATTGATAAAGAATGTGTAATGAAATTTCATACAAGACTATGTGCTCCATCTATTCTTGAAATAATAAAGGAGCTGAGGGATGAGTCTGATAGCTGTACATTATCAATAAATCGTGGGAGTACTAAAATGTATAGACACTTCATGGTCCTTATTGGTTTGACATCATGAAAACATCGGTCGCTGAATACACTAAAATGTTCTTGGTATGTAATCAAGTGAAGGAAGAGTGATAACATTCTAAAGGGGTATTAAAACCACTACCCATACCAGCATTGATGTTGGAGAATATCACGATGGACTTTGTCTCTACTCATCTAAGAACATCCAAAGGATGCAATGTGATATGGGTTATTAAGGATAGTCTCACTAATACAATGCATTTTTCATATATTTGGGAATATTTTTATCTTGATCAACTTTCCATGATTTATGTTAAGGAAGTGGTAACGCTACTTAGAGTTTCAGTTTCTATCATATCTGACTATAATCTAAGGTTTAAATATATATTCTAGATAATTATTCAACATTATCTATATATAGAATTGAACATCATTATTTCCTATCACCCCCAAACTAATGTCCAATCAGAAAGGACAATTCAAACCCTTGAGGACATGATGAAAACATGATTAATGAAATTTAAGGGTGGATGGGATCAACATCTCCCATTATTTGAGTTCTCTTACAACAATAGCTTCCACTGAAGCATTAAAATTTTCCCCTATGAATCTTAATATGTGAACAGATGTTGAAATATGACTTTTTGAGATGAAACTAGAGATAGAAATCTTCTGGGGCACGATATTGTGTAAGAGATGACAAAAAATGTCCATGCCTTCCAGCAACAAATTAAGGCTCCTCATAGTCGTCAAAAGAGCTATGTTGACAACCATTTAAGGGACATAGATTTTGATGTTTGGGACAAAAGGATTTCTTCAAATCTCATTTTATTAGAGTTTCATGTGGTTTGGGGTGAAATGGATGTTCATCCCTAGGTACATTGGAAACTATAAAATCCATGATCACATATGAGCAGTGGAATATCGGCTTGCACTTCCTCCAAATCTAGCACAATTTCATAATGTCTTCCACGTATCCCTCTTGGAGAAGTTCATGCTCGACCCTTCACATGTAATAAATCTAGAGGTTGTAAAACTGGAACACGACCTCTCTTATGAGGAGAAACCAGTGGATATCTTGATTTGTAGAGGCTACGTTCAATGCAACAAGCCATCCCACCTTGTTAAGGTTTTTTGGAGGAACAAAAATTTTGAAGAAGCCACATGGGAACCAAATAAGTTTATGAGGAAGAAGTACCCACACTATTTCTCATTAGAGGGTATGTGGTGAAATTTCTGGGTCAAAATTTCTTAATTGGGTAATAATGTAATGACTCGAACTTTTGAATAACATTTGTTTCCAGATTTTTTTTGATTTAATTTTGTACTCATAAAAACTATATACCATTATTAATGAAGTGTGTATAATTAAAAAAGACCATTGGGTTTCAAATGTTATACGACTGTTGGTCAATATGACTATTGGTCATTATGACTGTTAGTTAATATGACTAATAGAATCTGTACTATTAACGTTATGATTACTGTTTATAAATACAAATTATCATGGTTAATTGTTTTATGAGGAAGATTTGGTGGCCTCATCTAATAGACATGGGCCGTCTGAAGCCCATCTGTCTGAGATTGGGAAGGAGGAAGCATCCCAGGTCTATTATCTAGACAACGCCCATGCCGAAATCTAACATGTTAATCTTGAACGAAATCAGTTATGAGAGAAGCTAATGCTGATAGAAATCAACACTCATGAAATTTTGTTCAATTTGACCCATGATTCTATCTTAATTGAAAGACATACACTTAGGTCCTATGTAGGTGTTATAAAGGCAATGTAATGAGGCCTTAGTTACTTTATGTAATCATTTTGTATAAATAAAATTGTTATATCCTATTATAGTCAAATTTTTGAATTTTAATTATCATGATAAATATACGATGTATTTATAGAAGTTCCATATTATTGTTGAATATTGAAAAAAATTATTTTAAAATATTTTTTTATAATTTAAATAATTAATAATGTGAAATGATTTTAAAAAATGGTCTGTTATAGTGGTGTTTAGTATGAAAATTGGATTCAAATAAGATCGACATAATTTTCTGTGAATATTAAATTATGAATAGTAAAATTATCCTTATGAATAGTAATGTGACCAATGGAACAATAATATAAATTAGGAATTTATAAATATAATTTAGGTATCATTATTGGTAATGTGATATAATTGCATAATTAAATAACTGCTTCAGAAATTATTAGTTAATTGTTGTCATTTTTAAGGTAAATAGAATATTACTTAAAAATTATATGTATCATAATTATTATTTTTTTAATAAAATAGAGTTCATTTTTGAATTCAGAACTTCGATATTAGGTTAGGTTGAATTTATGATAATTTTATAAAATGTTGTGTTTTTCAGTGAATAGTAGAAATACAATTTTGAATTTTTGTGTGTTTAATGACATAATTAATGATGTAATAATTATAGAATAAATATGTACAGTAAAATATGTTATGATATATCCCATGTGGAAAATTTCAATGGAAAATACAATAGGGAATCCCATGGTTTTCAAAATACAACTAATAAGGTGTCCCTTGAAAATTAACAAAATATTCCCTCACTTTTTCCCTAAATACCAACATCCTAATTCATTACATTCATTCCAAATTCCTCCTCAATGAAGTTCGATTTTTTACCTCCAAGGAGTCCTCCCATGGTTACCTCAATCCCCCAAAGGTTCCAACCATCATGTTTTTTATGTTACTCTTCAAGGTAAGGGAACCTTTAACCCTCTTCTTTTAGCCAACACTTCTTTCATGTTAGGTATTTGAATTTCCATTTTCATATATTGGGGTATGTTATTATGTATCCCTCTTACTATAATTTTAATGTACTTATTATGAGATGCCCTTTTTTCTTCATCAATTCATATTCTTAAATTTTATGTGATGCCATTAGGCTACCAAATTTTCATAAAAAATCACTTGTTCTGTTTTCTTTAATGTTTCATTTTCAGGTGGTATTTCTTTCAAATATCCATACCATATTCTTATTTACAATGTATTATTTTCCTATACTATATTATGAGACATTTATGAGTAAGATACCCTCGCCTCCTCTCTTTTTATTGTTTTCTAAATCCATGTTATATAGCCGTTATGCTACAGATTTTTTGTCTCAAGATCTTTCTCTTTTTCTCAAGGAATTATCTTATTTTATTTATGTGAACACCCAAACATATTTCATTTATAAGGTTATTTATCATTAAATAAAAATTATTTATTTTATTCTCCAATTTTTATACATAAAACCCCAATTCCCATTCCATGGGTTATATATGACATAATGATCTTGTTTTAAGCACTTTTTAAAACGTCGTGATTTTGATGTAAAACACTTTTCTTTTATTTTCTTTGGGATATTTAGGAAGTGTTAGGTTATGATATATGTGGCTCATTTGAAAATAAATACATATTAAGGGTCTGACCTAATTGTTCTCCAATGCATTGGGTAATGAAATTAATCTCTAGAGATTACATGTTTTACAATACCTTATTGAATAACCTTGGTAATGTTATGACACCTTGAGGATGGACCTTGGTGATATGTTCTTGAATTTATAAAATAATTTCTGTATCCAAATATTCAAGTTATTATTAATCTAATTTTTATTATGATATTCCTCTTTTCCCATTGCTAATTTCTATATGTATTTCATCAAGTTCTTATTGATATCACAAGTAAAATGATTCCCTTATTTTTTCTTACTGGGCCCTATGCTCACTATTTCCATTGATATATGTCTCGAGGTTATGAGATGGAGTAATTGTACTTAGTATAAACCAATGACGAATCCTTAAAAGTGTATTAGAAGAATTGTTTATGTTTTCATGTGGTATGTTTTTAATTTACAAGATATTTGAATTTTAATATCCTCTATTAGTAAAATATATTGAAAAGTTATGTAAAAAATAGGTGAGATGCTATAATTAATATTTTCAATAAGGATAACTGGAAATTTAGGTTACTATCATGATTGAAGGGAATACATTATAATGGTATTCACATGTTTTTCATTTGATGAATAAGAGATAATCCATTTTGTTTTGTAATTACTGATAAGTTTATTTTTGAAATTCAGGGACTATCATAATGATTTTTTGGATATTAATATTATGGATTTCCAAAAAACATAACCATTTATGAAATGTATTAAATTTAACATTGATATATGTTATTATGATTACATTATTACTTCAGTACATGGATGTTTATGCAGATTTGATAACTTTTTATAAAAAAATAAGTATTGGAAAATAGATAGTAGTAGAGAGAAAGACACATCCCTATTTAATGAATCTTATGACCTGTTAAAAGTGAATTTAATTTCCTTTTCTATAAAAAAATTATTCATGTATATTCATTTTTTGAGTAAGTGATAAATTGGATATTGATTGAAACATAACCAATGAATGAAATTTTGATTATGAAATAGAAATGTATCATGTAATTATATTTAAATATATACTTAAACAGTAAGTGGTTTACTCAAAATTAAGAGAATGATATTGAAATAAAAATTATACACTATAAAATTAATAACAAAAGAATGTTATGGACTTTTAATTTATCACATTTTTTGTTGTTTTGAGTCCCTTAACATTCTATTAATCTGTCATTTTCTTGTGATCAATGACCTTTATCACTCTCTATACTTATTGACTAATTTCATATATGTACACATATTAGCATGACAAAAACTTTCTTATACACGGAATCCTATTTATGTTATACTCCATGATATATTTCTAATCAACTTTCCCTCTTATTAAGATGATATTTTATGAACTATTTTTCTGATGTTGGTTTTGAAAAATACAGTTTTCAAATATCAATCCTTTGATTAATGAGAATTTGTTTAAATTCAAAGGTTACAATTAATTTATGGTGGGGATAATGTAGAACCACGAAATTCTATAAATAACATTGTATTTGATAGATTATATGACAAAAAACACCAATTATAGATGAAAATATAACACCTTAATAAATTATGATATATTTATTTTTAAATAAATTCATCATATTCAATAGAATAAATATAACACAATATTGAGTTTTTCTTCAATTAAACACAAAACTAGGTTTATCTTTTATTACACACAACAATGAGTTTATATTATATTATATGAAACATTGAGTTTATCTTGCAATATACACAACACTGTGTTTTAACGAAATGTGATATATTATTAAAATATTATTATTTAATGTGTTGTTTATCACATAGCCATTAAAATGGAGAATATGAATTTTATTAAATAAAGCATGGAAATATTTTTTTTTATAGATATTAATTTTAAAATTATTATTTTAACATAAAATAATAATCATTGAAAAGAAAAAAATGTTCTCTGAAAAGCTGTATTTTTTAAAAGATGGATCAGTCATGCTTTGAGAACATAAATTTAAATTAATGTCTAGCACAATTATAAAATTTATTCCATTCAATTAGATTAATTATTTGAATAATAATATAAATTTTATCTTTGGGTTTTTTTTTAGATTTTTCAAAAAGTATCAATTTTTGATGAATAGTGAAAAGTACTGGATTTTTATTAAAAACATTCTGTTTGTTTAAATTATTTATAATGATAAATTACATATTGAATTGATTTGGAACGTAAATTAAGTAAAATTTTATGCCAATTAATATAATTCAGGTTATTTTATTCATTTTCAAAATGGTTTTTTTATATGAAAATCTTGTATCCTTTTGATCATTTTCTCTTTGAAAACCAATATTCTATTCAATTTTTTGGAATTAATGATAAATTATAATTTTCCAAATACAAAAATTGATTTTGGAAAAATATATAACATAATATTAATCATCATAATTTATAATTTATAAAAATTTCAACTTATTTTTTACCAAAATTAATTGTGAAATTAGTAAAAATAAATAACAATGATTAAGGTAAAAATGAATTTAACTGGGGGTTAAACTAAAAAGATAATGTTTACAAATGACCAAATTTTTTTAATTACCCATTAGATGGACATCTTTGGACCTTATTTATTATAGGTTCAATAATGTTCCATTTTATGACTTTTATAATGGTAAAAAAGTGGGTATGATTGAATCTTTTCAAATAATTACCAGTGTCCCACTCACCTCACTTATAAAAGGGCTCCCCCTATTCTAAATTATTAACACATTCACACATTTTTCTCAAAAAATACTAATTGAAATGACTTCCAAAATTCCCAAAAATAGTATTAAATGTCTTATTTTCGGTATAAATAGAACCTCATAAGGATTTAGTTCAAACAACAGAGGATACCCGAAGCAAAGTTAATGTTCTTCAATGAACATCATTATTTTCGTCCTTTACACACCTCCTTCAGTTCGAATTAAACCAGTATGATATAATAAATTCAGTATATTAAAAAAAATTGATTATTTAATAATAATTTAGTTACCTAAAACCATATTCACTTCTATCAAATGTGTTATGAAGTTATTTTCATGTGTACATCATACTACAGACTTGTGAAACTAATACGTTTATCATTCCATTATAACCATTTAATGTAGGGTATGATGATGGATATGAAGTATATATATTTATATATAATAATTATTAAATATTTATATCTATATTTTAATTATATCATATATAAATTTTTACATTCCATTTTTTGAGTGATACGAGAAGGTCGCTCAATTGTACAATGGACTACCGCCTCATGAAGCAATGGGAATCGTCTTCCAATAAAACATTAAATAGAATTTAATAATTTTATAGTAAGTAAATATATGTGAGATATATTAAATAATTAATATATTCATGAGAGATTTATTATTATTTAAAAATAATATATCATTTTAATTGTTATGTTTTCACTCACTTAAACACGATAACTTCATTTGTGTGTGTGTGGACTACCTCCTTCACGAATCAATGTGACACTATTTTCATAACTTAACAAAATTTATTAAATATATTAGTATATAATATGGTATATATGTAATTATTGATCTCTATTCAAAGATTATTTATTAAAATCCTTCTTTACATAATGATCATTGGAAAATAGAAACGTTAATCAAGCGTATGTGTGACCAACTATCTCCTTGAGAGTAATGAACTTCATTATCCATAACCAAATTTAATTAATGTTTTTAGAAGTAAAATTGATGTAAAAATATGATAATTATGTAAATATATTTATTATTGAGGATATGAAACTATATAGTAATCATATTAACTAGATCAATGATGATAACAAATGAATGAGAAAATATAGAAATTAACAAAAGAAACAATGAAAATAATGAATGATTATTGAAGAACGAGTGATAAGATGTTGTGAAAGAAAAATATGTGATATTATATATATTTATATGTTTCTATTATATGTCAATGTATTTTTAAAACTACTATAAAACACGTTAAATAATGTTCAACTAAAAGAATACATGAGGAAATAGATTTCATTTAAATTTCATTTCAATGAGGCAGATGGTAATGTTTTGCACTTAATTTATTTTAAATTGTGTATATACTGCCCCTTTTAAATGTAATATCATGAATGAAAAATTATTAATGTTATTTGATGTTTTAATTACAATTATTTCATATAATGGGTTTTTAATTATATGTTACTAAGTGGTAAAGAATTTCTTAACCATGTTTCTCAGATTACTCATTCATTAGATTTTATATTCTAAGATTATTTATGTATGTTATTTTGACAATATATTGTTGTATTTATAAAATTTTTATTTGGATTTATTGTTGATACACATAATTGATTCATATAATAATTCTTATTTCAAAGTTTTGATCATTGTAAGTCTTTATTTCACAATATCATTCTAATCGATACTGTTTATTCTTGAATTTTATTTGAAGGAATGTATTTGATAATATTCAAAATAAAAAATAATTAATTTTTCCCCTATAATTATTAATTATATTATAAAACAATTCTACTATTATACGCTATATGGTAAATAAAATAATTAATAAAATATGTATAAGAATGTCTCACTTCATTTCATATTCATTCAAAAATCTATTTTATTCAAAAACCATCTAATATAAAAATTCATTCTAAAAAGTTTTTAACATTTTTAGAATAATTTATTAAGTAAAATTTTACCCAATTTTTATTTTTATTTTTTTAAAGTAATAGTAAACTATTCTCTAAACAATACTAATTTTTCTTTTACTGAAAATCCAAAATGAATCTATTTTTCTATATTTGAAGAACTAATTTTCCTAACATTTTTAACATCAAGAATTAATGTTTTTTTAACTTTTATGGAATAAATGTAATTAACCATTTTCATGAATGAGATTTCATTAATTCATTCATTTCAAGTCTATAAGTATTTTTTTAGAAATTTTTTTCTTAATATTTTGGTGATTCATAGTTTTTATATGTGATTTTCAAGGAAATGGATATTAAAATTTTATATGTTTCTTAAAAAAATTCAAACAAAAAGATATTTCTGAAAACAAAAATTAAATGTGTTTTTATGGAATTTTCTATCATCAATGACTACAAACCTTTATTCTTAATCTATTGGATATATATAATATTGATATGATCCTTATTTTTCCTTTTGATAGTTTATTATAATTTTGATAAAGGAATGTATTGATATTTACTTCCTTGATCCTTTTTTTCGTCATTAACTTTCCATTTTATTATTCACTACACTTTGGATATTAAATTTTTCTTAAATATCAATATCATTTATCATGGATATTCTTATTTAATAAAACATATATCATTTCTACTTTCGATTTTTTATATTGAAATTTATTTGACTAACTAGGGAAATATTGATAAATTCATATCTTTTACTTAATATATATATTTTATTTGATATGGCACATTGTTCATCAGTTAAATTGATCTTTAAATATATGAGTAATTCATTGAAAATGTATGTATAGATGGGAACCATTTATTTAATACCCATTTATGAATTTATAGGTCCCCTGAAACATTTCATTTGGCCAAATCCTATGAGTTTGTACCAAGTAGTTGAAAAATCCTTTTGAAATTTCTTCTAAATACAAGTATTGTTGGTAAAATTATATCAGTTTTTACCTAGGAGTTTTCAAATATATTATTAATGTTATTTATAATAGATGTATCATGTACCTGAGAGAATGGGTCCAATGATTATAAATTTCCTTCATTAATTTATTTAGTAACCAAGATATTTTCACAATGATATTATCTTTGGATGAATCTCCGATATTGTTTATTTTTTAAACATCATGTGTTCTCTGTTATATAACATTGTTAATTTATTATGCCTTGTCAAGTTATGAAAGACATGATATTGGTAAAATGTAATGTGTTTTCTATTATTTACCTTTCCATATTGATTATTCTTATTTATTCATCATAGATTTTATTTTACATACCAAAAACTAGGTATTTGAACTCACCATTATTTTTTCCATTATCAAGAATCTATGAAGTGGTCTACAAAATATATTCAAGAACATGCTAAATGGAAGAATAAAATTTAAATAAACCATTATGTTTTATTTTTTTATTTTCATATGTAATATGGGAATCATGTAGGTAACTAATTTACCAATACTACGAAACTATTTAGTCATTTGTGATGTGATTCCTTGTATCTTATTCTAATGTATTACTTCATGCATTATCATTAGGCTACTCGGTTGATGGCCTCAAAATAAATAATATGGGAAAAAACATTATACATTCCCATGACATGTTAGTGATTCAATAAAATATGTTTTTCTAATATTGGTGATTTTCATGATGTTATTATAGTTAACATAATTAATAGTTATAAAATTTACTATATTGATATTTAATAAAAAATAATAATTTAATATATGATGAAAAATAAAAAATAATATATTCATAAAAATGACAAGTATAAGGTTGATAATGTTATCCATAGTCCAATTTTTATATTTTTTATCATTTATATTTGTTATATTGTCCCTAAAATTGTAAAAAACTTTGTTGTTGTGATAAGTTTTAAAAGGGTTATCAATGGGTTAAAACAGAAATTTATGGATAAAAACATAGAAAAATCTCATCTAATGTTTATTATATGTTAGTATTTAGACCCATTATTATCTTATATAAAAAATAAATTGGCCTATAACAATATTGAATTTATTTAAAATTTATCTTAATTTGATATTTTGTGAAATTCCAAGAGTTCCCCAATCCTCTTTTCAGAAAAGAAAACAATTATTATTATTTATTCACACATATAAAACCATTTTTTCTTACCAATATCAACCCAAATACCTGTCTAGAATCCCTAAAAAAATTATAGAGCTATTGGTTTAGGAATAACACTAATCAAAGTGGTCTCATAGTGTTACAAAAAGAAGGTTATTCAAAGAACATGTCTTATTTTTAATCATGTATTTATATTTTCTTTCTTCTTCCACCTCATTAAAATATTAATAAAATGTAATAAAAAAATAAAAAATGTATCCTTCGTATTCTAAAATGTTATTATTCCAATATCATAACATATATCTATATCCCCTTTCATAAAATGGGGAGAACATCATTTTTATGTGTGGTGGACTATCGCCCGACAAACCGATGTAATTCGTTATCCATCACCATATTTCAATAACAGTTATAATAAAAGGATTTATTTTTATATATGATATTTATGAAAAATTTATCATTATATAATTACAATATTACATTTTTCTTATTATATTTCATTTCAATGTAAAATTATAATGTTGTTCAATCATACATGTTTATTATTACCTTCTTCACAATGTAATGTGATTCATTTTTGATCACTACATCACTTCGATGATATATATATAAGTTTATTTAAGGTTAAATTTTATATTTATGATTTTATGATTATTATGAAATGATAAAATATAACTTATATTATTTCTACAATGATTATTGAAAAATGGAAATGATACTCATGCATACATACAACCTACCGTCTCTATGATTAAAACACCATTCATTTCTCATAACCATATTTAATGGTACAATTTAAAAAAATAATTAATTTTAAAAAATGATAAATATTTCATGATTATTAGACTAAATAGGATTTAATAATTAATAATATGACCATATTAAGTATACCATAGTCATTTATTACATGTGCAATGAATATCATTAAAATTCTTGACCTGCTATAAATTTGTTAAGTAATTTTATAATACATTATATTAAATGAAATAATTGAATAATGGAATACAATAAATTTCTTAATAAAGTATAAAATTTATAGAAAAATATCTAGAATGATAAAGAACATACATTATGAGTAAAAAATCAAGGTCGAGGACTTTATTTTAAAAACCATATTTTTTATTTCCATTAAAACTCAAATTTATTCCATATCCATACTTTATTATTCTTTTTATAAATAATGTTCATACTATTATACAATTAATTTTTCCATCATTTTTACCTAGGTTTAAGTTTTTCTATAGGGTTGGAAATAAATATTTTTTTTGTTTTCCAAATGATATACATTATGAATTTACAGAACAATTTATTAAAAGAATATTTTTTATCTTATACAATTTGAACTAGATTTACCACCACAATGAATAATATTTTCTTAGATGATTAATTTACGAGTTCTTGGAGTTCAATTAAATAAAAAAATTTTCTGATAAAATTGAATAGTTTATTACTATTTGTTGTTTAAATGGAAATGATATTTCCCCATGAACTTTTCAACATTATATTTCAGAGTGATTTTTCATCTAAGAAGAAATTTTCCTGATGTTGTATATTGTTAAAAGCTTATATTAATATAGACATTTTTAAATGATATTTAAAAAAAATCATTTTTCCCATTTTCATTGAATTTTTTACTCAAAACGAGGTTAAAATGAAAATGGTATTTTTATTTCCAAATGTTTTTTTCATAAGGATTTTAATGGAGTTTTTAAATTGTGTTATAATAAAAAGGCCAGATAATAAAATGTTTAATATAATACTTGAGAATTATAATTGAAAAAGGGGATACATATTTAGATTATACTAATGGTTGAGCCCCAATATATCTCATGGTTGAGCTTGATAAGGTTTATACATTTTGTGTGCACATATTTCACCAGGTGGGCTTCTTATAACATTTGGGTGCACCCAGATACCACTCCAATTCATTAAGTAATGTAAATTTTATTTATTAAAAATTTTTAGGGAGTTTCCATTGGTTTAACCCTATGAATTTAACTAGGATGTAGTGATTTTTGACAGGGGTTTAAAATGGATTTTGATTGTGCTTCTATTGTTTTATTTAAATTGGGTTTAATTTTCTAAGGATTTTAATGGATTTATAAAAATTTTATTGTGTGTTTTTCATGTGGAAATTATTTATTCCATTCAATCAAGGACTATTTAGGTAAAGGTAAATTGTTCAAAGGATTTCATTTTTTATAAGACTAACAGATTTCATGTTTTTGTTTCCATTAATATATTTTTTATGATCATCCAATGTTTTTTTTAAAAACATTTAGAGGGTTTTATGGATGGATAGTGAAATGGAAGAATTCATGTTTATTTCATTTTTAATTTTTATGAAAATAAATCAAACTTTATTTAAAATATTTTATATTGTGGAAATAATAAATATTGATAAGAAGTGTCCAATTTTTCAAATATGATTTTTTATCTAACAGTTGTGACCTAATTTAATGAAAATATAAACCTAAAATACATTTGGAAATGTAAAAAATTGTATTCTATGCTAATGTTACAAAAATGTATACATTTTCAAAAATATCCTTGTATTATGATATAGCTATTTGTAAATAAATTTGTGGAGTTTTGTTAATTTTTCACATACAACATTAATCATAAATGAACTGTTACATACTATAGAAAAGCTGTGATTAAACATGGCTCTTATCACATAAAAATTAGAATTAGCGGTATGAATAAGACAACAAAAATTATCAAAATAATGTGTAAAATTATTCAATATTGAGAAATTATTTATTAATATCGTGAAAAAAAGTACTTTATTTTAAATTCTAAATATAATATTGTGTCTTGATATACTATTAATTTTTAAATGTTTATTTTTTTTCTATATTTTTAATTTATTTATCATTAAGGAACTAGGTTTTTGATGATATTTAATTTTTTATGTATAAAAAAATTAATAATAATTCATTAATGTATCATCAATAGGTTATAAGTGAAGATATAATCATTTATAGGTAAAAATGATATTTTTTAGAAAACTATTTTTTATTACATGTAATTTATTGTATTATAATACAATAAATTAATAAATTTTAGTGAATTAATTTAATGAAAAATATAGATAATATATTCAATGAAATATATTAACATTCATATAATTGTTTTTACTAGCTAACGACTATAAATAAATTCATTATTTTACTCAAAAATATATTTTTATAAGATCATGCTTTATTTCGTTTAGAATAATTATTTATAAATTAAAATTTTCAAATTTATTGAAATTGAATTTTATTAAATGGTTTCCTTATTTTAAAAACATATTTCTAAAAATAATAAATAGTTAAATTTCAAAAAAAAAATCATTATAAAGAGTAACTAATGTAAATATTCATTACTATAGAATGGTTAAAAGGGATAGTAAGGGTTTAAATAATATGGGATGAATATATATATACCCCATATAATCACATATTTGAATTTAGGTCAGTTTTTTTCTAATTTTTCATGAGGGTGACATTTTTATATTTTAATTTTTCTAATATATGCATGTTTTTCGCCCACCTCACTTATAAAATGGAACCCCTTATTATCAGTTTCCATGGATCCTGATCAATTTAAATAGACCAATATCTGACAAACCCTAATTAAAAAATAAAGATAAACTAATTTGAGGTTATATTCTTTCCAAAATACCCATCCATGAAGCCTTAAGGTTCCTTTTAAAGGAGGAGACCGAAAGAAGAGGTATATATTCATTGATACCTTTTTCATGTTTCATTGTCTAGATTCCCCCTCAAAATAATATATAACCATATTAATATGTTTAAATTAGTATGTTCAATTTAATAAAATGTTAATATATTAATAGTCATCAATTTTATATCATCATTCTATGTAATGGATAATTAAAAACTCGCTCAAGTGTATATACAAACTACCATCCCCAAGAAGTGATATATATTATTTTTCATCAACAAATATCTTAGTTGAATTTATTGATGAATTTAATGGATATATATGATGTTTATATCATAATTATAACCATTTAAATATAATAAAATATATACCTTCTTAAATGTTCATCCATTAGAAATTGATAATGTCACTCATCTATACATGTGGCCTAGAACACCCAAAAGTGATGCGATTCATTTTTAATATATTCTTAACATGGATGTAGATAAGGATTCATTATAGTTATTTATATTATATTTATAATAAATTAATTATTATTTAATGGTTATTTATTTATTTTACCATTCTCATGTTCCATCCCTCGAAATGTGGAATCATATATCATTCATATGTATAGACGACTATCTCTATGATGTAAAGTAATTAATTTTTCAACACCACCTTATAAAACAAGTTTCAAAAGATTATATAATAAATTTGATGATATGATTTATGTTTACAAAATCACATTATTAGAAAAAAAATTCTAAAATGAAATAAGAACAATTTTTAAAACATAGAAGATAATGACAAATTTTAATCTAAAATGATAATCTTTTACCCACATTAAATATTCTTAGTTTTTCTCTTGTCTAAATGATCCAAAACATATATCTTGGATTAATGAAACTAATCTACAATTTTTAAAGTTATTCCAATGAGTTTCCAACCTTCAGCCACAATTTTTTTCCTCTAGTTTGCATGTAGTGAAATAATGGGTGATCCTTATGAGGAGGGGGATAGAATTATTCTATTTTTTTTTGTAAAAGGTGTTTCTGAAACATTATTTAACATATTCTATCTAATAATATAATATTAACTATAATTAGATAAAAATATATAAATCGTATGAATTATAATTTAATAATCTTGAAAAATAATGGCTGAATATGTAATCACTATCACATACATCAGTTTTCTCAGTTTTCTATATGAAGATGAGAATTTTTTTTACAATTATGTATATCAATAAATTTAAAAAAGATATTTATATCATGTTGTATGGAATTTATATTTTATAATAAGAAACTAATATAAATGTTGTGGTTTTTGGATTTCATGTGATTTATGATTTTTTGGGGATGCCTCTTGATATTTAGCAGATATTTTGTGTCTTTTCAATATTTGTTTCAATTTTTTATGTATTAATATTAATATTATTGAAACTGAGTAAGAAATTTAAAGATGAAAATATTATGTGAATTTTATAAGATGCTTGATAAGTTATTTAATTTATTTGAAACTATTTTAACATGGAATTGTTTCATAGAGAATGATTATATTGATCAGTAAATGTTATTAGAATATGCATGAAAGTTTCTAGATATTTGAAGTCTTTGAATAATATACTGATTTATTTAATATGAGAATTAAAATGGTTATTTTATAAATACAAAATTCTTGTGGCTGAGTAAACTAATTCATGTTTTGAGAAGTCTTAATTTCCTCGATGTAGAGCCTTAATTTTCATATTAAATATGTGGATAACACATTATTAATATATATGTGTACTCTAAGATAATTGGAACCTTAATGCATTTCTAATTTTTGACATATAGAAAATAGATGTTTAATTTGGGTGTCCTTTATGATGGTAGTAGCAGATGAGTCTAAGGCTAGGTAGTTTCTCTTGGTGTGCTTTAGTGTGATATATTCTATATCTTGTAATTTCATACCCTACACTTCCCATCTTGGTAAGATAACCTATTGAGTCAAATAATCACTTTCTTTTTTTGAAAATCCAAATACACTTCATTAAGTATTTGATTTTACATTAGTTGGTAGTGTTATATTTGATGCCTGAAAAATGTAATTCAATTAAAAAAATACGGATATTGAACTGTTTTATGAAATATTAATGGTTAAAGGATTTTTGTAAATATAAAAAATTTAGGTTTTCTAAAATATTAAGGATTTAAGGAATTATAAAAAACCGATAACCTGAATGATCAAATCATATAACATTAAATGATTTTAAAAACACTATAGTGGTGCTATATAAATTTATAAATATACATGGAATGAATATGATTCTATATGAATTTGAAATTTTAATTTCATTATATATTGGTAAAACATAAACCAAATATTCCAGAATACAACCATTGGAAGTCACTTATAAATTAAATCTTTCTTTTAAGGATGTATGTACACATAGAAAAATTAAGGAGGCTACACTAAAAGAACGAAATTTCATTAATCCTTCAAATGCATATTGTTTAGTGTGATTTTGATTACTTTTATTTTTGAGTTCCTTGTAGATTTTTTATGATTATGAGTATCCATTATAGAGTTCTTATTTTTATTATTGTAATTTTTGTTCTGCAAACCATTGATTAAACAGATTATTGGTGTGGGTGATAGAATTGTGATTTGGGATTATTGAAATAGATAATTTTTAATTAGTCTGGTCATTTGATTCAATCAAGAAGAGGGTTCCATGATTTTTGTCTGTAAGAGGGGAAACCTTCTAAATTGTTTATTGTAGAAAAATTATCTTGTTTTGGGAAGGAATTCCATTTAAAATTTATATAGTTGAAGTTATCTTGAAACATGTTTTAGTACCCCCATTCACTTTGGGTAAAAGTGTGACTTTAATAATATAATTTAAGGGGTAATTGATTTGTAAATAAATACTCAATAATTTTTTATGTAAACTGTGTTAATTATTTTATATATAATTATTAACCTTTTCAATATTAATTATTCCTCATTTTTATTACATTTATTGATAGAAATAAAGTACTGATTTTTATATTATTATTCTATATACATTTATATTAATCTTATTATATTATGGGTATATCAGATTAATTTATTTCCTTTATATTTTATACATGATGAGGAAAAATGTTTTTTTCCTTTTAAAAAATAATATACCCCTCTTGTGGTGAGATTTCCATCCAAATTTTGTGTAAAAAATTTTTATCAAAGAAAATGTCTAAGTTTGACACCGAGTTTGATATATTTATTTTGTATTTCCATTAATATATAAAATTTTCATTTTTTCGATTTCTTACACCAATGTTCTATAATGAAAAAATATCATTTATTTTATTGAAATAAGGTATTATAAATTTAAAAGGTTTGGTGAATGTAAATCCAAATAGAACACCAATTTTCAATAAAAATTATAATGTGTATTGAGGAGGTCATACAGAAAAATGTTTTATTAATATTGGTCCTAATAATTTTGTTATTCAATTTGAAAAATATAATATTATCGGGAAGGATTATTTAAATGTTTCATGATTGATAAATTCAAATTTTAGTAGAATATACGAGTAAATATTAATTTATTACATTCCATCCAAAGAAACATTTACAGTATTATTTATTTTTACCACACTACAAGTAGATATTGGATGAAACATGAAGTTAATCACATCAAAGAAAATATATTATTTTAGAAACCGAGGGATCCATGTTGTGGCCATATTATCAATGTTCTGATTTAATTATAAGAGAAAAATTATTTTAGATGCATAAAAGACTTATGATAACAGTAAATAGTCTATAGACTCTTGGTGAAAAAGTGTTCTTAGATACCCATTTAGCTAAGAATTATATAGATACTCCACCTAATGAATGAGAATCCAAATGGAAGAGATATATATTAAAATTCATTTTAAAAAAAATGAGTTTTGATAATTTAATTTGAAATCTTAGAAAATAATAGAGAAAATAAATGTTATACGTAGAAAATAAGAGAAAGAACAACATTATAGTTCTTACATCAATATGAATTTCATATATTATAATGTATAATCCATGTAAATCTAAGATAACTATGAGGAAAGTTTATGATGATAGTCATATTAAAAAACATATTTTGAAATATCTCACAAGGAAATAATGATGATTACAAATAAAATATTTTCATAAGTTATTGAAAATATGGAAATGATAAGATTGATTCTACAAAACAAAAATGTTATGAAAACATAAATGAAGGTTATATTTCACATGATTACCCTAATTTAAAAAGGAATGATTATAAATTTTCTAAAATTTATTCTATAAATATAAGTATTAAATTCCTAAATTACAATGTCATAATGAGTTTATGTGATTAACATACTTCTTATGATATTTCATCAAAAGATAGTGACATTAGTATAAAAATCACAGGATTTTATGAGAATCCAAAAAAATCATTTTATGGGAATATTTAAAACTAAAGATATATTAATTCAAGAGTTAGATTTAATTTTATTATGATTCTTATAATGATACAGAAGAAAATTTATGTTATTCAGATGATAAGAAAATAGTTTATGAAACCAATAAATAAATTGAATAATATTTTTCTAAATGTGAAAACATTTTCCTGAATATGTATACGAAGTAAAAAGTTTTAAATGATTATATTAATAAAAGATATTAATTTTTTTTTAATTTTAGGTTAAACTTAATGACGTTATAAAATAAAATACCAAGTTTTTTCTATGGAATACAAGTCAAAAGAAATGAGTACAACAAATATCACTGAATTATTTCGGGAAATGAAAAGATTAACCATAAAAAACCCATCTTAATATTTATTAATCAATGAAAAAGAATTATAGAATGATTTTGAAGGGGGTGAATTTTTTTCAAGTTATATATGATGTCATTAAAATAGCGTATGATGTTGAAATACTAATTTATTTATTTATATTATGTTTACTTTTGGTTGCACTGAGTTTGAAAAAAATGTATAGACATATAAGACTAAGAAAAAATACATATGACTTGGGTAGTAAAACCATTATATGTCATCATAACAATAAAATTATTCTATTGTATAAAAATAATTTTTTTTAAAATAGTTTTTAGAGAGGAATCTTGTTGATAAAAATTTCACTCAACAAAGTATAAAATTTCAAAAGATCCTGAGATTTTATCTCTAAGATACTATCTTCTTATGAGAGATATATCTCCAAGAAATTATGGGTACTAATGATCTTATTTTCAAATACTAATAAAACTAATAATTTATTACTTCTAATGTCTTAAATTCAAAGTGAAATTGCATCTCAACACATATTACATGTTCATGTATCATATTTTAGGGTTTATTTGAAATAATATTTTTAACATGTTTCATTATCTATATAGTTTGGTTGCTTTTAATATATATAATTTTTTACTTCTATTTGGGAATAGATTTTATTTTTTAGATAATTTATAAATAAATAAAATTAAATTTAAATCCATTAAAATATTAGAGGTTAGAATTTATCTTGAATAATGTTTGAAATAAAAATATTAAACTATTTTCAATGGTTCATTACGTTAAAATAGGTGTAACTATTATTCATAAAATTTAATGCATTTTTTAGAATTTTTTACTTTCAAAAAAATGATGACTTTTTTAGAAAATAATGGATCTATTTTTATAATGTTAAGATAGTTAAGTTTGAAAGTAAAATTAATGTTTTACTTTTAAGATAATTAAATACTATATTACCAAAACTAGTCTTTCTTTCATTACCATTCATTAGAGTGTTATTTCAAAAGAAGAAAAATTGAAAGTAATGATATATATTTATGTAAAATTTGAAATGGGATATTTATTTGGAGTTCTTAATAAAGAAGGAAATGCCACCGATTTATTAGTAGAATTATGTTCCAATGTTGATTTGTTTCAAGGATAAATGATCATATTCTAAAAAAAAGGTGAAAGAATAAGTTCACTGATTGAATAGAAAAATTTAATGTCAATTTGAGAGTTATTAAGGAAGATTTTAACATTCATGACATAAATACAAGAATTTAATCATAGTATACAAAAAATCATGATAAGGATATTAATTTTTTATGTTTTAAATACTAAATAAAAAATAATATTTTAATATTAGCGAAAGGGGGCATGAAAGAATAGGAGGTGATGCAAGGTATGATGTTGCATAAAATTATGAATACTAACGGAATAGACATGGATGATATTAATATAGTATATATGTAAGGAGAGTAATATCAAAAAAGGGTTCAACACTTCTACTTGATCCCATTTTGAGTCTAGAGTTTATTATAATTTATTAACCACATGTCAATTGTGTAAGATTTCAACAACAGGGGTTAGTTTAAATGCTATTTTTTGATGGAATAAGTTATTCTCTAGTTACTCAGTTGATGGAAAAATAGATAATTTAAAATCATGGATTGTTTATATATAACATAATATAATTTTATTTTGTTATACATTCATAGATTTATGTGGGAAAGTAAAGCTTGATAATTCACCTAAATTGCACTTCCCCATCCACAGAAAGCTATGATTCCATGAATATTGATCATTTTCCATCTTAGGATATGCCTCCTCTATTCATAACTCCTTATTTCCATGATACATTAGTATTTACATGTATATCACACATTAGAGAAATTTAGTATACAAATAAACCTCATTACATTCTTCAACATTTGTTACATCCAGAAATGGATTGGGGTTCTAGGGCATGATCAAATGAGGAATATTGGACACCTATTATAGGGAGATGAGATAGTGAACCAGGAAAAAGAATCTAGATTTGTGATAATTTTTTTTGGACAAGACTTTGGTGTCGGATTATATTATGAGTTTCCCACATCAACAAACAAAATTACATGTATAGAATGAAAAGAATATCATTTAAAATGGAACCTATATTAACATTGAAACAAGAAAGAATAAATTGATCTAAAATGTGATTTTTGATATAATTACCCATGAGAAAAGTCCATATATTGATATCACAATATTCATCAAAGAATAGGTGAATCCATGATTTAATATATTTATTCTTGTAGTATATACATTTTGATGTCATATGTTATCCTTTTATTTAAATATTTTAATCTATATGTAGAGATTGATTTTCAATATTTGATATCCAAAAACTATCTTTGGTAAGGATATTAATACACCAAAGTCTGCTGGAAAGAGTGTCTTGAGTATGAAAAGTTTATTTCAGCCCACTAAATGAATTGAAAGTAATAAATCTTGAGGGTGATGCAATTAAAATGTAGTAGTCATGGTCATTTAAAAGTTGTATTTTGTTACACGGATATTTCTAGTAATCATTGAGGATTGTTTAAAAAAATTAGAGTAATATTATCGCCTAATTAATGGTATGTTCCATGGATAGGAATCAAGGAATGTATCATGGGAGACCATCACAATTATATTTTTAATAGAAAATTGCACCTCTTATAATAAAATGGGATATGTTATCATAAATGATTATAATACTACCATGAAGGACATGATAGATATGGGATCCTGAGGATATATTAATCCAATTATCTATAAAAAACCATATTTATTCTTAATAAATATGTATCAAATAGAGTGTCTTGAGATTAATCTATAAACAAGATTGGATTTCAAATATGGAATGTATTCAAGAATACTATTGAGATTAATTTTCCCCCTCATTTACATTTTATTCGATCAAAGACAATACAGTACAATGATGATAACCCTATTTATGAGAATCTTAAATGAATGAGTTGAGAATATGTTAGTTTTTTCTAATAAAAATATTTGGAGTCCTACAAATTGAGAAAATATATGATTGGATAAAAGAAAATAAACTTTTAATTGATGTTATATTCCCTATGAGTGAGTGAAATATTCTCTTCTAATTTAAAACCCTTTATTTTTATTTTTGAAATCTATCAAAGTTATGAATTCCAATCATTCCATTATAGAGTTGGGAATATAGATATTAAATAAAAAATTGTATTCTGGTGTTGCCTAGAATATCCTTCATGTTCTTGGAGTTCCTTCTTGGAAATATTTTAGAAATCAGGACAATAGTTATATTTATATTGATAACAAGACCATAACTACAACTGTAATAATTTAATATAGGTTTATTTTTTGGATATTTGTATTATAACTTCATTAAATAAGATTATGTAATATGTTAAAAGAGATGGGATATGCCATTGAATGCATATCAACCTCTATAATGGTACAATAGTCCATCATAATTATATGGAATATTTTTTATATTATGATCATTTAGGGTGATGATAAAGAGTCCCAGTGAAAGAGGGTCACCATGTGAAGGACCCTAATGAGTTTAGAAAACAAAATTTCCTTCCCCTTAGAGATATGGTAAACCATAGTGAAGTAAATAAAGGGAAAAGGTTGTAACATACCCACTCCAAATATCCACATTATCTATAGACCTTGATGATGAATATATATTACATCATATCATGGAACTTATCCATAAAAATTTAAATTATTATATTTAAACCAAACATCCATATTTGAAGATAAACTTTCATTTCATTATCCAAGACAAATACACATTGTATCTCTCTGCTTTTGATGAAACAATGTTTTTCATTAGAAATATTAGATCCTAAATTCATTTTAGGAAATTATTTTAGAATAGAGGAAATGATATTATATGAATAGTTGCATAAATATATGAGTAAAAAATAACTAAGATCATTCAGGTTACTCATCATGGATATAAGAACATGAATCTTGGTAGAGACAACATTAGGGAGAATACCACTTTTGAATAAATATTGGAAATCAATAATAATATCAAATATAAATATATCCTAATCTAATATGTTATGGGAGCTAGAAAATAAATTGGGGGATAAAGTTCTGCCATTATTTTTTATTTTTATATCCTCTATACTATCCATATCATTCAATACTATTTCCATTAAAATTTATTATAGTCATTCTTTAGATCGTACAATTTTCTTAAAAAAAATTCTAGTTCATAAAAATTGGTACCCTATATGATGACATAAATTGGACATTAATATAAATATGAGGAGTGTGTGAGCATGGTGGCCAATGAAATTAGCATCATTGTGGTCAGAACCCTCATCAATAATTAAGTTAATTTTTAAAAAATACTTCTTCTCCATAATTTATGAATAAAAATACACATTATTCATATCTCCAACAATCCAACATTTATATCTTGATACCTATATGTTTTACCATTATTCCTCAAATAGACCCTATTATAAGATAATGAATTTTTTGAGAAAGTGCAATAAATATTTTATCATCCCGTTCATCATGGAGATGACTATCATACATATTAATTTATACTTACAACCATTGGTCACTTAAAAAAAGATGTAGACTATTTGTTTTCATATAATAATATACCCCATTGGTCTAGGAAGGTTATTTTTTACAATCATTCAATGACTATTCTACATAGGTGTTTACCAATTTGAGTAATCTATGCCTTTAAACCCATTTTCTCCATCTATATATTAGTGTAAAATAAATTTTTCTCCTCACCCACAATATAATTCATTTGGTGAATCATATTTGAGTGGTTGGAGGGGGATTGTGGAAAGAAATTATCATTTAAAATATTTAAATTTGAGATGACAATTGCATTTCCCAACCATCTATCCTAACTACTCTAAACTCTAACACTTCCATGTATTTTTAACCTTGTAAATTTTTCATAGTAAATCAAAGATCATGAATGTTATTGTTGGTTAAAAATTAAAAAGAAATCTCTCATATCCTATCATGTGTAATGGTTTCTTCTATTATTTTTTGATTGATAAAATATTGTATTTAAATCACCCCTTTAAACCAAGGTTCTGATTTAGGATATATGTAGGATAGAGTGTTCCAAATAGATTCTCATTCCCCCACGAAACATATTGAATATATAATCGATAATAATAAATCTATTTGATACTTATTGAACATAATACAACTTTTATGACAATATTTTCAATACATACCACCTGAAATTGATCCTTTCAGAAGATATATATGCAATATTTGATTGGGATATAATGTATTATACTAGCTATATAATGTCTAGGAGTATAGACTTTAATTTTAAATGCTCTATGTTATTATTAAAAAATTATTGGAATATTAATTTAACTACTTCCAATAACATAAAAAATATATTAAATTTTTACTGGGGATATAATACCCTTAGAAATCCAAATAAGAGAGTATATCAGGAAGATGTTAGAGTGTATGCCAAGGGGAATGAGACACCTTTATATTAGATATAATTGGTACTATATGTTTGGTAATGAATAGTTTTTTTGATCAGACATTTGGGAGGTGGAGGTATACCAACCTAGACTATTATATATTAAATTTATTTTTTGAATGATTAAATTCATTGGAATGTAATATATTTATATAAATCACATGAACTAATTTTGTTATATTGGACCATTATATATTATAACCTATCAGATTTAAAAAACTATTATTCATAAAAAACATTGATAATATCTCTATTGTAAAGTGAACATTATTATTAGTATATTAAGTGTTACGATAAAATCCATTTCACATAAAAAATATCCCTGACCAGTAGGATTATATGATATAAGGCCAATTTATCAAAGCTTCTAAGGGAGATAATATCTATGAGCTTTTCCCTTGACCAATCCAAATCCAATATTCAAAAATTAAATCATAAATTGAATCATTTATGGGATTTCAAGCTCATTGGGATCACATCCTCAACCATGTTTTCTAATCCACACCATGAAAAGTGCACCATCAGAGCTCTTACCCCTTGGAAATTTGTTGGAGAAATAAGGGATTATGTTTCAAGACCCAAACCATATGGTTTTCTATATTTTTATTACTAATATAATTAAATTTAGGTTTATATTTATTATTATTATTTTATGATGATTTAATAATAAGTTTGATAACAATGGGATATTTGTTATGATGAAAAAAATTGAATTTTTTCGATATGTATAATTTAAATATTGGAACACTTTTTGATGAATTCCATAAATTTTTAAATAAATATTATTTTAATGAAATATTTTCATTATATAATAATTATTAAATATCTTTTATAATATTATTTTTTTAAGTAAGATATAATTTTTATAATGTTTGTAAAATAGTTAGTATAGAAGAAAATATTTTTAAATAAAGGGGGATTGATGATTTAAATGTGTAAATAATAATATGTATATAATTTTTTTTGAGAAAATTATAATTATTTTTAAAGAAACATGTTTAAATTATCAAAAAATTATTTTCTCTTAATTTTATGAGGCATTCATTTTTTTTGTAGAAATTATATATAATATGATTATACTATATGTATTATTGCATCCTAATGTCTAAAAAGTAATGTAATATATTATATAAATGGTATCCAAAAAATATGTATATTTAAAATTATTACAATTTTTTTATTTTTTTATATTAAAATTTATTAACTCTTCATAAAAATTCCAAGACTTTTAATATGTTTTTACATTTTAAAATCAATTATTTACAAACAAGATTCATTATAATTTTCTAAGGGAATGATTTTATCATATTTGGTACATATCCTTATAAAATAATTAATTTCATTATTATTTGGTAGAAACCATGGGTAAAAAAATTGTATGGTTTGTGGTTTTGAAAATATTATCATACAATGTAAAAAATCATGGTTTGGAATTTAATAAAGAACACTCATCTATTTTTTATATCAAACAAAAGAAAATCACATCATTCATCACTAAAAAACCATGTATACAGAAGTAAATTCGACTTAACCTCACTATTGTCATACTATGGTGCCCCAAGATATTAAGAATCTCCTCAAAACCTTTTAAAATCATTATCTCAATTTAACAGATCTTCTTCTTCTCCTATTTATTCAACCACAATATTTCTATTATCCCATTAAATTACCATTTTATCATGTTGATTCTTTTTAAATATATATATCTTACTATAATTATTATTTCCAAGTGATTAGATACCCCTTTCACTCTCATAAATCCATTATATTAATCATTATGTATTGTCAGGATGCTACAAAAATTATCCTATAGCATTTCATGCCAAACAATTAAGTAGTGAATACCCATCCTGATTTCTAATCAATTGTATTCACCTCTATGTATATATTCTTCATTTATTTTGAAGTTCCATGTATGTATCTCACATTGCATAATATTGGGAATAAAATTGTTGGAATACATTCTTATGTGTTATGATCAATGTCACACACTTATGTATTTATATGATATGAATGTGATGGGTGGGACATGAATTATATAGCTATTAAATATATTTGTTAATGTTTTTATCTCATGTGATTCCTTTTTTGGTTCATGTGTGGTTATCCTAATCACACTTTACTATGTATTATAAGATGATGTTCTTGAAATATATATAAGATTTCATGTTTTATATTGGTACAACATTCCCATGTTTTCTTTATACAATCATGTTATATCATGCCTAATTGTTTAAGATTATGATTCTCAAATATATTATGTTTCATTGATATTCTGATTACCTCACATGTTCTACTTTACCTTATGTTTTTATTTTTTTATTCCCTTACTGGCCTTTATAGCTCACCCATTTCTTATATATTTCCCTAGTTTCTCCCATGTAGTTATAGAACAATGATGGAATATTATAAGGATGTTAATAAATATATTAATAATATCATTGAATTTATGTTAGAATTTGTTATTCTAGGTTGAAATTTTCCCAAATTAACAAGGATTTATGACCTTGTTATATTTTATAATGTATATAATTGTGTAATAAATCAATAATTATTATTTATTAAAATATTGGTTGTTATAGATGGTATCAGAGATAATTTTAGGCATTTTGGGATTATGAATATAAAACTCTTATGAAGTCCTTAGGGGTGATACTAAATATATTAAAATATTCCTATATATAGTTATGTTATATAGTAAGTGGTTTGTATGTAAATTAATCCTTGTATTGATAGTACTATCAGATGTTTCTCTATCATAGAGTCATCTAATGGTAATAACCACAAATGGGAACAATTATAAGGACTTAATTTTCTCCTACTGCACCAAAATGAGGCTTACTAAAAAACTGATTTGAAACTCCAATGTGATATGCTTTTTTAAAATTCACAAGATACTTATGATCCATTATTAATAGAATAATAATAATGAAAATATTTTATGTTATACAATAGATCAAGGAATACATAGATTGAAACCTAAAAATTCATAAGTTAAAGAATATATTTAAATTATTAGTTATCCATCAACAGTTCATATTTTCCATTTTATGTTTTTAATAGTTCAAAAAAAGCATACCTGAATTTCATTATATTTCTAGTCAATGGTTTAAAATAAGAGGTACTGGGAAAAATGAAAGGGATAATGTGATGATTTCTTTATTGAGATGGCCATCATTATAGGTGAAGTAATAAAAAACATTGTAACAATATATTATTATTTAACACGTTTTTTTAGGAAAACATCAATTAATTGGAATTCCCAAATCAACCAAAGAGTTATCAAGTTTCAATTGAGACCTTTATGTATAAAAGACCTTCAACATTTATTGGTTCTTTTGATCCTATTGTCATGGATCAACGGATCAACTCCATTGAAATAACCTTATCCATCATTCAATGTTATTGGAATGATATGGTATCACTATATGTTTATTGTATGGAGTGAGAATCTAATAAATGGTGGAAATTAGTAAAAATTATGGAGCCTAAGGAGGAGATCAAATAGATATATTGGAATGAATTCCAGAAATTTTTGACATATTTTTTCATCACACTTTTCAACATAAAATAGATAATTATTTAATTAGCCTCAATAAAAAGGATGAATAATTTCTTAGGATGTATGAGGGAAAAGAATAGGACATGAATGAAACACATATGGAATTGTAATTATATTAGAATGTAATGTTGACCACTTCTTTTATGAACTCATGTTGAGTATACAAATAGCCTTATCTATTTAAGTCATTGAAAAATATGGGAAGATTTTCCAATGTTACCTCAAATTCAAAATAGAGATATGTGAATCTAAAGGTTATCATATGGATTAGAAGTGCAAATAGATATTAATTATTGTTGTATGAAGTATAAATATAATTATGGAAAGGAATTCCAAAATCTAGCTTTTCAATAGTGTGGGAAGAAACATCCCAAACATTTCTCAGGAGAAATGAGGAAATTCTTTTTGTGTTGGTAGGAAGGTTACCTAGCTAGAGATTTATAATGGAAGAAACCCCCAGATGTTATGTAATAAAGGAATTATCTAGTCAAACCTTATCCTATTTTCCAATGTTTCAAATACAAGGATCAAGAACACTATGTGAATAAATTTCTTAATCTAACGGTCGTCAATAAGAACTGATGACAACAATCTTCAAGGCCAGGATAGAATTTGAAATATTTTTCCCTCAAAACATCAAAGTTAGATCCTAAAAACAATGTTGTGATAGGTACACTAGTTATTCATTCAGGAATACAGAAATCAAATTTTTATTCTAGCTCTATGTGTTCTTTCTAATCACACATGTTTATCTAAACAAGCCCAACACAACCCCAAAATGTGGAAGATGAGTTATCAATGAATTCTATGAATGGACCGGTTGTTGAATCCTAGGCATATAATTCCCACATACAAATTTTTGGTTTTAATTTAACAAAAAATATTATTATAATCCCTTTAGTGTAATTTGATTCATTTAAGGAATGAATTAAATTTCCTTTTATAGAGCTAACATAAATATATATGATAAGAAATTACCATTCATATCTCAAATCACACTCAAATTCAATAAAGGTGAAAGGTGGAGTATGAATCATCCTTGGTAGAAATTTCTCAACAATGGTTATTATTTACTTGTGAGAAATAATATCATGATAAAATGATTTAAAATAAAGAAAATATAATACTTGATGAAATACCCTTTATTTTGGAATTCACAGACGATTAAGCTAAAGATTTTCTAGGTATTCTTCCTAACTATGATGTTGAGTTCTCAATCATGATCATACACTAATATTTATCGATATCAAAAACATCATTTTTAATAGTATTTGTTAAACATAAGCAGATGAATAAATAATTACTAGAAAATATTGATAATAGTTTTAAACCCCCAACTGCTTCACCATGGGGTGAACCAATCCTTTTATATAAGAATACTGATGGGTCAACATGCCTCTTCATTGATTATCCTCAACTAAGAAATATCATGATAGTGAACATGTATTGTAACAAACCGATATAGATCAAATAAACCAGCCACATGAACAAGTATTTCGTATTATATAGGTAAAATTATATAAGAAAACCAATCTTTAATATAAGCCCCATAATACATAAAACCGGATTAAAATGTATATATAAACTAGATACCATAATGATATATGATTCCAAGATGAAAAAAGAACAAATTAGAATGTAATTTGTATCCCCACATGACCAACAACGACCTCTAGACCAACCTGAACCAAATGTATCAGCAACAGAAGAATATGAAATACTATAAGATGCCCTTCCCTTTACCTGAATCTTGAAATACAATATATACAAATGACCAGGGGAGCAAGTAGGAAGTGATCGCATGCCTAGTAGGATACCACTATGGTTTCTATTTTAGATATAATTTCAAAAATTCAATGATTATATCTTTTAAAAAACACTATTTTACAAATCATTTTCATATATTCAAACCATTTATAAATCATTTCTCCCTTTTCATCCATTATCTAATTAAAAGACATTAATATTATCAATCCAGAAATTGTACAAGTAGATGTGATAAAACAAAAAATCATATCCATGCATCTTGAGTTAAACTATTATACGCATATTCGTGAAACAACTTATTATGTGAATCTTTGTTATATGACCTAAAAAATAGGTGAGAAAAAATACATGATAAAAAAATAATTTGATATTTAAAAAAATCCAAAATGACCCCATATATTGGACTCAAGCCTCTGGGACACCGTGTACTAGTCACTAAAAATATTGAACATGCTTATATTCTATTTAACATATATTGAGTCATGCTATTTGATTTCACAAAATGTTACCTGATTGTGGTGATACACACACTATGGATACCCCCTCTCTTTCCCAGTGCACCAAAGGTTTCCAATTATGTATTTTTCCGAATTCATTTCAAAACAATGATCACAATTTGATAAAAAAATTGCACATCCATGAGGATCCACTGAAGACTGGGAAACTAATTTCTAAATCATGAAAATCCATTTTCCAGGAAAACACCATTTTTGAAAATATTAAGCATTCCGAAAATTCATATCAAACCATTTATCATTTCAAATAACTTGAAAAACTGATGAAATTTATCATGAAAATAACCAATTCAAAGAATTAACCCATTTTATAGGAACACCTACCTAAACATGGTATAAACATATATTCCTTCTAAAATGGTGACCAAATTCCAAGATAATGAACATAAAAAAGTTACACATTGCAAATGAAAATAATCACCAGAAAATACTGTTCAATCACATCCAAAACCAAAACCAAGCCACAACCAAAGCCAACAAAAAAAAATAAGGAATAGTTACCTGACAAAACACATCATAACAACATTAATTATCAAACATTAAATGAAAAAAATAAAAATGGTTTAGAGTTCTCAAAAATGAACTAGGGTATGCTATTGGTTTAGAGAAATTGGATTCAGATCGAATGAAATAAAAAATTTATTGAGATTCCAGGTTAAAACTACCCCTCATGAGATGTACAAGGTTTATATTATCATTACACATCATGTAATCCTTGAGTAATGATTATTCAAATGAAATCATTTTATTTTTTTAAAAAAAGTAACATATTACATTATATGTCAGGAACCATATAAATTTATTATAAAAATATCACATTTTGTATCTCATTCATAGAATCTCTTTAGTGTTCATTACGCATTGTATACTCCAATTACAGGGCATATAATTTCCTAATAAAGTAGAAACTACATGTCTAAGAATAATATATCAATAAATCCCAGACATCTCTATTGTTGGTATCCTCCATATTTCCTTTCAGTATTTCTCATCTAATGAAAATGTAAGCAAAAAAGTTTAAATATACTTGAAAGAAAAGAAATAGGTGTTAAAATCACCCCATAAAAAATAGTATATTCACCTACACTTCCCTCAATATCATATATCTTCAAAAATAGAAGTCCATTTCTACATCATAAATGAACCATACTCCCACATATTGTGGTCATATTGTATATAATTCAATTATACCAAAATCATGTGGATATGTATGACTCACAATTCCATATCCTTGTGATCTATAATCTAAAATGGATTTTAAACCAAAGTTGTAAAGGGATCAGTATAAACAAACACCCATTTAATCACATGGGAAGGATATATTATACACCTCATAAAATGGTAAAAAAGGTAAACATCATGGAGAGGTGGAAAGCTATATGGTAAGTGAAACTAATTGACCACCATCCCATGTTATCCTATAATCTAAATGGTTCCCAAAAACCTTAGTGTCATCATATCCTACTTAACAAACATATTATGTACCAAGAAAGATGAAATTCTAAGAAAGACCTAATCAAAAACCTCAATCTCTAGAAGTAAATAATGAAGGATCACATAGGATTTATGATGACTCTATGGCATGATCAAATAACTCAAGATCAATTATTTTATCTTTATCAACTCTAGATCAACACTCATCCAAAAAAAGGATTAATCTCCCAAATCTATCAGCAAATGGGATATGTATATGGCCCCCTATACAAATCCTCATAGGTTTCCATTCATAAAAATTTTATAACTATTATTATATAAAACTCGTGAAAAGAAAATTACTTCCCCTAGATCCTCTAAAATAAAGTAGACATTCTCGGAGCATTTCATCTAAATCCTATATTTACCTATATATCAGTACATCCTTATAAAAATGATAAGATGTGTTTTTTTTAATTTGGGAACCCATCACCTCATGAAAACCTCTCCAGAATCTAGATTTGAACCTCATTAACCTATCTTAAACAACTTAATAGGGAACACCATGATGTATAACAATCAATTGGAGATATAAATCCCCATGTTGTTACACATTTTTTGTGTTCTTGAAATGAAGGAAACATGCCAATTTATTGAGTTGAAGAATGATCACGTGAATCAAATACATCCCTCAATTATTATACTATAAACCAATGATGAAGTCCATGTAAATTTTAGACCACGTCCATAATTGAATGGGTAAGGGCTCTAATAATACTAGGGTTCTCTGGTGTTCTTCCATAATTCTTTAAAAAGTAGGACACCACAATACAAAATCCATAATCAACAATATTATCCCCTTTAACAAATACATACACCTCAAATTGTGATCCATCTTGGTGTTATTGGGATTCAAAAACCCATAAGAATGGTTTCCACTATACAAAAACTCATTCCATAGGGTAAACAAAAACAACCAACCACTTATAAAAGCATAAAACTCTATAATGAGTCTGAGACCGCTAACCCAAGGTCTCCCCATCACAAAGGCTTTCACTAATGCATTCATAATCAGTTTCGATCACTTTCTCGAGCCAAAATTTCTCATCGATAGAAAAGTATTCTTTCATAAAATCCAATAACACCTATCCACCAACCTCTTCCACTCCCAAGATCATCTTAGTAAACAAACTCATCAAACACCACTCCATAACTAATTCCATCATGACCTGTATAGATAATTGTTTTCCCAAAGCATCAAAAACCACATTCCTATGGATAGGGGTACAATCAATATCAAATCAGAAGTTAAAAGATACTCTACTTACCATCTCTGTCGAAAATTCAGATCCCTGTGAACGAAAATGTATTTCAGGTTTTTAAGAACAAAATATACTATAAAATTATTCCCAATGACATATTGAAACCACATTTTGAGTACATACATAAATGATTCCAACTCAATATCATGGTTAGGGTATTCTTCTTATTGTGGGGTAACAAGAGAGATCCATAAGCCACAACCAGTTTCCCCTAAGTCATGACACATTCAAAACCCATACCAAAAGTATCTTAAAAAATTGATCCCAAATCCAAAATAAAAAACTAACAACCTAATTAAACCTCACCTTCAGGTACGTAAAATATATTCTATATATTTCATTCCATTATAACATTACACATTTATGGGATAAATTTATCATCGAAGATGCAGACATGGAGAAATCGTGAAAAATACTTCATTGTAACCCTCCAATCCCAAGATGCATTGAATCTTAAACAAACATTCGGGCCACTCCTATGAAATAACCTCATATAACTTTAAATATTTAATAAGATTCTCCTCTCAGAAATCACATTCCCTAAATATTCACTACCCAGATCTAATACTCACACATGGAAATCTTACCATAATGACGATGTTCATCAAAGCTACAATGAATGATCTCCGAATGGTCTATTTTCTCCGCAAATGACATGAATAATACAAAAATATCATACATGGGAATAATAATAAACGATTCCATTAACTAAAGAAATATATGGTTCATCAAATCTATAAACACCAAACGACCATTAGTGAGATCAAATGGCATAACCAAAAACTCAAAAGGTCCATGTTGACTGCTAAATGATGTATTTGGCATATCCTTTTGTATACTCTCAACTAGTGATACTGTGACCATAGGTCAATATTATAAAACCAAAATTTCCCACTAGGATGATCAAAAATATCATCAATACATGGAAAAATATATTTTTTATTAATGTTCACTAGATTCAACATTCGATAATCTATACGAAATCCCTAGCTACCATTTTAATTCAGATAAAATAGGACAAGAAAAATAACATAGTTAAATTATTGGAAAAACAAATCATTTAGCCACTTGATCCTCATGATAGACATTAAGTTCCACTAACATAGAATCATTCATTCTATAATATGGAATAGAAATATGAATCATGTAATATAGTAGGTAAATAAAAAATATGAACTCTCATTGGTGTAGTAAAAATAGGAAAAAATCTCTAGAAAGGCCTCCTAGAACATAATCAAAATCACAAGAATTGTACCATTATAACAAGGTTCAACTTCACAAGGAAACATATTTGATAGCTAGCATGAGATTACACTAACATAAGGAACAATATTTCCGTTTTTTCCCGATCTAGAGTCCCAATAACCCTAAAAAACATTGGTGATTCCATCATAAGATAAAAAATGAACCCAACAATGATAAAATTATCTCTACGATTTAACAATAATCATCCAATCCATGCAAATAAGTAATCAATGATGTCAATATCAAGCACTAAAAATTCCCACTCCACATAAATGTTAGCCAACATTGCCTTAATGGAAATACATCTGACACCTTGTTTGGAACACTTTCCCAAAGTCATGTAAAGATTCAAGAAGAATGAAATATGTTCTGAATGAAAAAATAACAGTTAAACTAACATTAATAATATAAATGAATGAGTAGAACCTTTTAGTTGAAAAATAATGTTCCATATACAATGAGATAATCATCATTCCACTAATAGCATCTTTCCCTAATTCAAATTCTTACGGTGCATACTCCACTTCATAAAAAACCAATATTATGCACAAAGATGAAATTTATTAGTAGATTCACAAATTTTCCCTAATATGACCACTTATCCCACACTGGTATCATACAAAATATTACTGAACTATCGAAGCCCTTTAATCTGGTCTTGAAGAAATCTTTTCAATATTATGCTTTCTTATCTAGCTAGAAGATACACCTTAAGTAACTAATGAACCATATGAAGCTCCTCCAAAACCTCTCTTCCCAATTATGTCTGCCTAATCCAATGATTCCTTTTCTATAACATCAATAATGGTCAGAAAGAACATGAGTATTAACTTCAACTAAATATCATTCCTTAATCTAAACAAATACGTTTGAGTGTTCAGGTATTTATTTGTGACAATCTCTATTTGAAGATGCCCTAACTCAGTAAAATGGGATGAATAAACCGAAATGGTATTCTACCCCTACTCTATGGTTAGAAACTCGTTGGTCATCAATAGATTCAATGTCATAGGATTTTACTACTAGTAAAATATTTTCATGAAATAATTGATGGTTATATCCTCATGGAACTTATATTGCACAATAGAGTCCCGCCATCTCCTTCTCAGTCCCTCAAACATGTACATTGTAAACCCCACCAGAGAGTTTTCAAGAGTCTATAATAAGTGGATGATGCTCTCTTTCCAATCAAGACACTCTTTGAATTACAAGGGACCTTTCTTATATAGTTCAAACAAATTTCAATATGGGTATCCCTTTGATTGAGAATTATAACGAAAGATCCTGATTCAACTAAACAAGTTACCCGAATTGGCCTGTCAGACGACATATGTAAAATAGGATAATAGTAAATATAAATTAATAAAATAAAATATATATATAACCAGAGTAAATGGTGGAAATAGACAAGATACCATAAATATGTAAAATTCCAAGACAAAACATGCTAAACCAGAATGTATGTCATATCCCAATGTTAACAAAATGTATATCTAGACCTAGATGAACTAGAAGTAAAAAAAATATGTGAAGATAGTATATTACAAGATCCTATTCCATTTAACTATATACTTCAATTAAAAATTTACAAAAACCCATTGGAATAATAAGGGAGTGAAGTAAATCATAGTAGTATACCACCACATTTTCTATTCAAGGTATAATATGAAAAATTAATAAATTCATGCTTTAGTCAAAATATTTATACAAATAATTTTCATTTATAAAATCCATTTATAAATAATTGTCCCCTTTAATTCCTCTGATTCTTGTAAAAATATAGTTATATTCAAAACTAGAAATATGAAATGTATAAGGGAAAAAATATGAAATCATATTAATGAATTAAGAGGTAAATATGTAAACAAAAGGACATGAAATAACATATCATGAAAATATATATGATACTACCTCATATAAAAACCTATGAGAAAAAAATACATGGTAAAAATAATCATCTGATATAGTGAAACAAATGAATAAAAAAATCAAATATTGGGATCTAGCTTATGGTAAACAATATACTAGACACTCACAATCCATAAAAGGATATGTTATGTCCAATTGATATTGATCTCTACAAGTCGATATCACAGAAAGGCTACCTCATAGTGATGGAAAATTTATAAGGATACCTGTTTCTCATTCATAACATACCCATGGTTCTCAATTGTGTATTTTTCAAAATTAAATTCAAAACAATGCACAAAATTACAAAAAAAAATCTGATCTAAGCATATCATCTTTGGAGTTTAAATAACCATTTCATAATCCAGAAAACCAATTTTCAATGATTTTTTTTTAAAATTATTATCTTTTCCATGTAATCTTTTTAAATTATTTATCCCTTAAAATCAGTGAGCAACACAAAATAATTTATTAATAATTATTAAAAATTCAAATAATTAACCCATTTTAATGAAATACCTACCTCAAAACTATATAAACGTTACACCCATCAACAATGGTGACTGGAACCTAAGAGAGAAGGTTTCAAGAGATAAGTACTACCATGAAATTGAAATGAATATATAGAAAACCCAATCTAATTACATCTATAGAAAAAACTGAATCTAGAACCAAAACCAATGAAAACTCAAAAGGAACTGTTACCTAGAGAAACAAACTGCAACCACAATAGTGATCAATTACTAAAAAAACAATATGGAAGCTTTAGAGTTATTTAAAATCATATTGGGTAAGATCTAAGATGAGATATATTAGCTATAGGTTGAATTCAATAAATATTATACCTAGAATTATTCCTAAAACGAACCCCATGAGATTTACGTGGCATGTAATCCTAGTATACATCATGTTTTCCCCAAGTACCACTTATGAAAAAAACCCAGTCAATTACTTATATTTTTTTATTTTACATTAAAAATCATGATTACTATAAACAATGTGTAAGCCTCTCACACAATGCATCCCTTACATGGATTCTACCTAGTGTCATTACACAATGTGTACTCTAATTGCATTGTGTGTAATTTCCCAAAGAACGATAAAAACTACATGTCTAAGTAGAAAATTAAAACAATTCCATGAAATCACCATTATCAATATCCTTACAATTATCACTTTGATATTTAATCAAACAAAAAAAATGAAACTAAAATAAAAGGTTAAACATTACCTGATATAAAGGTAATGGGGTGTTACATATATCCACTAACAAAAATTGATTCCATTTTTTATCATCTATGTTGGAACCAATAATTATCTAAGATGGATCTATGATCAAGATATTTTAAATTTAATGTAATGAAGTAGGATATCCTCAATACTTCATTTCATATATGGGTTTTCCACTATGATTTCATAGTGATTTTATTTCAACTCACTAATGCTCCATCAATATTTATAGACACCATGAATAGATTGTTTAAGGATTACCTTAAAAAATATGTGGAAGTATTTATAGAGGATATTATTTTCTAATTCAAAATCATAGAGTAATATAATTTTCATATAAATACTATATTTAAGAACCTATTGAAGGAAAATTTATATGAAAGTATAGTAAATGTGATTTTTTATCACAACATGTAACATTACTAGGTAATGTTATCATGAAAAATTGTATATCTATTTAATAGTAAAAATTAAGGGATATTAAATGATTTCACTATCCAAAAAAATTTAACATAATTCTATAGTATACATGGATCAATTTTTTATTATCGTTGATTTCTCAGAAAATAATAATTTTTTATAATACTGCTAACCAATATTTCTTTGAAAGGAGTCATGTTTTTCTGCATTAACATATATGAATAAATATTTACAGGGATGAATAACTGGCCAATAACTACTAATGTACTCAAATTACACACATGTGGGGATGGATTCTTGAACTAAAATAGTTCATCCAAAAATTTATTAGGTTGTGAAATCAGGGAATAGTTAAAATTTATAGCCTATACCTCCCTCCAATTACATATTTAAGAGAAGAACTACCCAGACATGATCTATCATTTGTTGTAGTGATCACTAAATTGAATATTTGGTGAAATTATCTCAATGTAGAAATGTGTGAAATAAATATGAATCATGAAGGCCTCAAGTACATATTCAAATTAAGGTATATTAATTACATCTAATGAACGTGGTTAGATATAACTAATGTTTATGATTTTTCATTACATTACTATACTAGGAAAGAAAAAAAGTGGTAAATTAAAGGAATATAAATGATCGCAGAACATAATCCATGATTAGGATTTTCAGTGATCCAATATTATTAGAGATTAAGGGGATGGACATGGTAATCATAAAAGGATATTCCACATAAATTGATCAATTAAATGTTCAGCCAACTATTCTTGAGATGATTAAGGAGGTTTAGAAAGATAATTATTTTATTCAGAGGAAGTAGTGAATATTCTGGAGTTCAAAATTACTAAATATGGAGTTATAATGTTTGAAATGTAGAGATGTGTCCCATAAAAACAACAATTTAAGAGGGAACCTCATGACGATGCATGTAGCTCATCCATCTCTATTCATCCAGGAAGCAGTAAGATATATAAATATTTGAAATGATACTTTTGATGTGATAATGAGAAGAGGGTGATTGAAAAGTGTGTATATATATTATTTGTATGATAATAATTTAGGTTTAATAATATAAGTCGAAGTATATGATGAAACCATTTCCCATACTAATATGGAAATTGGAAAACATAACCATGGATTTTGTTGTAGGACTCGCCAAGACCCCTAAAGACAGTAATGTAATTTGGGTGGCAGTCAAACACAATACTAAGTTATTGAGTTTCATTTCTATCAAGGAAGATTTCTATGTTTTGAAACATTCAATTACAATAACCAGGTATCAACACTTCTAGATATGTTTATAAATACATAAATTATATGTATGTGGCCTGATTATTTACATCAAAACATACAACCATAAAATTTAAAATTCTATTATAATGAACCATAATTTATATAAATTTATATTAATTAAATATTTAAGTGTATTCCTTATAAAATGAAATAAATTCTTTATAGACCGTATGCATATAGTGTCATTTGAAACTAGAGAAAATAAACAACTGGTTCGTAAAAAAACTATGTTTTCACCCGCATATATCTTCAAAATTTGGCCTATTTTGGAGAAACTCAACCTAATTCTCTTATTCAAGACATGGGGAAATGAAACATATAAAATGGTGAGTTCAAATTCAATTTAAGGTTAATAAAAGAAAAATATCTACCATATCAATGTCATAATATATAAGAACGTAACATTTGAATGTTTTATCAAGTATTTGAAAGATTGTAATATCATTTCATGGGATAAAAGTTCATAAGAACTAATGGGAATAATAATAAAATTTATAAAAAAAGATATGAAGTTTATTGGCATACACATAAGCAAAGAAAATCTTTTGATATTAGTAAATGCTCATTTCAAATACCATCGTTGAGGATAATTTCCATTAGTGAATCGGGATTACATGTCGTTCCAACCATATGTTACTGAACCATATTTACTTTCCATTATATTCATGTCTACCTGATAAGATATAAATCATTACTCAATGAATTGGATGGATAAATAGGTCCCACTCATCTCATAATGAAATCATTATTATAGTTGCCACAATAACACAAATCATTAATCAAATCATATCCCATGAAATAAATTTCGTTTCATAACGATCATTCAATCACATCACAATACATATAAAATATCATTCCATAATTAACAAAATCCAATTATATTAAAATAGGGATATAACTATGAAGATCATTATCTCATATGGATAACATTTTTAATAAAACACTTGAAATAAATTCTTGAGGAAAATATTCTTTCTTCTTTAAAAATGTTTTACTTTATCAATATTCCATGATATTTTTTAAAAAAATTAATTTATTTGAAGATAAACATGAAATAATGTAAAGTAAGATTCATGTAAATAGGGTGTTATGAAGACATAATAAATCCAATCATGTTGTATAAGTTAAAAAGGCTTTATCCTCATACTTATTCCAGAAGACTCAAAAGTGCCTCTTGTCAAATAACGAAAAAGGCTCCATTCACACCGTTTAATAAAAATTCACCAATGGTTAAAATTAACTTAAAAATATATATAATAAAAGAAATAATATCACATAAATGGGAATAAAAGACATGGAAGTAATATAGTGAATAATTATGCATAAATAGTCTCACATAATAATAAGATTTCCAAATTATCCTTTACCATAGGACTGATATCCTCTATATTTATCCAAACCTCAACTATAATGATTTAAATAATGTTATTGACTTATTCCAGAATCATAGTTGTGTTTATGATATCTTAAATGATCATATTATCATCCATTTTTTAGTAACATTTCATTGTCACACGTTATTTGGATATTAACTACTTTAAGTTCTTATGCATGTTTTGTCGGTTAAGTTTATGTTCAACTTATTAGGTATGTTATATAATTTAAAAAAATATATATTACTACAATATATATCATATTTAATCATTACAGTCAATTATGAATTCTTGTTTAAATTAAGATCTTATAGAAGGAATCACATCACATCGTGGAGACGGTAGCTCATACGTACACACCAGAAAAAATGTCACTTCCATAATTATTGAATGGTATTGAAGCGGATAGTATATAATTTTTCATAATTAATATAATGTCAAAATAATCAAATATAGTTATTATTTACATTACCATACCTATCCATGTATGGTGGTGGTGATAAAAAAATTTCCCCACGGTGAGGAGACGATAAGCCATACGTATGCACACGTTGTGATTTCTTTTTTTATTAGATTGTTAGAATGCGGAATATAGCTGTATCAGAATTATAAAAACATATAAGTATATTAGAAATACTTATGTTATTACTTTATAGTAAAAGAAATAATGAAGAGAGAGTATAAGAAGAAATAATTTTTATTGAATTTGTAAAAGAGATTACATCTTCCTCGACGTCCTCCCTCTAAATCACTTCTTAAAATACTAGAGGTGGTATTTGAATATCTACAGAACCACTATAATGTAAATAGGGATGTTGCGGAAAAATTTAGGGTATGCCTGAGCTTCAAGGCTCAATATGAAGTGAATATGTGAGAAATGTGGTTCTCTTTTATAATCTAGGTTAGTGCAATTTTCGAAACACCATAAATAATAATATATCATAAAATTAAACAGTGCCCAAAAACCTCCAAAATGACTCAATTATGAATAAGATATTAAAAAGGGTTGTAATATGATCAACCAATAAATTTTTGACATGTATTACCGTAAATTTAAACCTTATCTTTTTAATTAACACATAATAATTCTATTTAATTTTTAACTAGGGAAATAAATAATTCAATATTAAAAAGAAGAAATATTTACTTATTTAATGTAAAAAATAACAAAAATAAATATATTAGTCCATTTTCTACTATATAATAAAAAAAATATATTTTTTAAAAATGGTAAATTATTTATAAATAATTTAATAAAACCTTATTTTGATAAACAATCAGTCGTATAAATTTTTCCATTATTCAATTCATTGAATTTTAAAAAAATTAGTATATCAATATAAATTCAAACCAATAATTATATTATATTCCTAGGAGGTCAGGGTAAACTATAAAAGTCATTATACATTTTAATTAGCATAAATTATATTTAATCTAATATTATTAATAAAATTTATTTGATATTTCTCTTGATTAAATAATTACTAAAACAATTTTTTGTAATTATTTTATATTCTTATTTGTTGAATAAAAATTAAAAATAAAATACAATGATGAAGAAAAATCTATTATATTTCATAATAATACTTTTAGTATAATTTATCTTCTAGAGAAACTAATATTTAAAATGTTTTACTTATTAAACTATAAATTCTATTACTTTGAAATCACTTTAGATAAAATAATATATGTCCCATAATCCATTCTATAATAATACAAATAGTCTATAACTCAACCACTGGATGATTATGGTCATGATATACTAAAAAAAATTTATATTTTCATGTTTTTGGATGTTTTTGTTTAGTCAATAAGGTTTTCAAATGACTTTTCCATTCCTGTATGTTTTGAAAATAACAAGTATCCTATCATAAGGAAAACTTTATTTTCCCTGAAAATTATCTTAATAAGGAATATTTTCCTTCCACAATGAAATTTTTATCCTTACTTATGTTTTAATTATTTGTTTTATAATTTATTTTATTTTAACTTCTTTTATCTCTAACGTCCTTAAATCAGTTTCATATCTAAAACCTTAGAGTCCTATAAATCCTTAGATATAGAGTATTCTATTTTTAGATTCTAAATTATCTAAAATTCAAACTCCAAATTCATTAGAATTCATATTCCAAATTACTTAGATCTTGGATTCTGAATTCCTAAGAATTAAGATTCTGAATTCCTCAGAATTCATATTCCGAATTTATTAGATTTATGATTCTGAATTCCTCAGAATTGAGAATCTGAATTCCTCAAAATACAGAATCTGAATTTTGTAGAATCCTGATTCCAAATTTATTATAATTCAGACTCCAAATTTCATAAAATTCATATTTTTAATTCCATCTAATTTAGAATACAAATTCCATATAATTTAGACTATGAATTACTTAGAATTCCAGCTCTGAATTCCTTAGAATTCGGCATCTGAATTCCTTAGAATTTAAACTCTGATTCCCATGGAATTCATATTATGAATTCCATAGAATTCAAACTCCGAATTCCTTAGAATTCAGACTCCAAAATCTATCGAATTCATTTTCTGAATTCCTATAAAAATACAATCTGGATATTTATGATTTGTTGTCTCCAAGTGACTATTTACATAGACTCAGAACTTTATTTTCCACACACACTAGAAAATTGGATTTGGTTAATAAACCATATTTTACTTACCCCTATTATAGTTATGAAATGATGTTGTGTGATCTATTTTCAATTAACCATTGTTTGAGTGACACATGTATAGGTCCCTACGAGATTCGTGAAAAAATATGACTCTCAGAGGAGGGATCCGACCATTAGAGAAGTACCTATAAATAAGATCTCATTTGAATGAGCTCATAACAGATATATCAGTCTCAATATTACATGCTACTGAAGTGATTTCTAGATTGAGGGACTCTCATGCCTTGTGAGTACTAAACATCTTGTTCATCTTTCATCGTGCGACTCTGATTTTTGTTGTGTACAATAGAGTACTTCAAGGGATAGGAATACATAGGTACCGACTACCTTAAAAGTTCAAGGACTTATGGGAATAGTAAGACAAAGTTTCCAACTACCTTACAGTTTGAGAGCTTACTGAGATAGCAAGACATATTTCGATATTCCTATCGAGGGATAACCCAGGTGGAGATAAGACATACTTTCTTGAAATTATTAATCAAGGGACCTTTATCCAAGTTCATTGGACACCTTTATCTTTCTGTTAAAATATTTCATACTTAATACATGTTTTTGTTTCATGTTTATTTTCTATTGATTTTTTTAATAAGGAAAGTATAATTGTCTTATACTTTCTTCTACTTGTATACTCTGATTAACAAGATTCTATACACTTTATGGTAGAGTCTTTTCCTTGAAAACATTTCTTCAGTTTTATTTATAGTACCATATTTTTGGAACATAAAAAGGTTTGTAAGAAAAAATAGGCCTTATGAATTTACTTAGTTGGCCATTGTTAAACATAGTTTTCCTTATGGTTCAAAACCATTGTTTTATACCAACTTTAAAGGTTCCAATGTAATTTTTAAAGTATACAATTAACCCTCTATTGTAAATTAAGAATCTATAACATATTTTGATCCTACAATTGGTATCATAGGAGGTCTCTAAAATACTTATATTAGTATATATATTTTTCTCTCATGTTTCAATTGTTCTAAATATTTTCCTTGCTTAGGATTCTTATCCTTGTTTAAAAAAATTTAATATTAACATGTTTTTGTGGAAATATATTTTCTTTTTGATGGAAGGAATGAATGTTAGTTCAATTGACAATAGAAGTCTTACTAGACATCCTATATTTGATGGGAATAATTATGAATATTAGAGATATCCTATGAATTCTTTTGTTATTAATATTGTAGTGGACAACTTCGTTGTGATTACATGAGATTCAAATATTCTTAATAAGGAAGTAAGAACTTTTACTAATCAAGAAAAGTCAGAATATCAACTAAACTACAATGTACACAATATTTTTCTGTGTTCCCTGACTGGGAATATAGACAGTCATATTTCTTCTTGTGATGCTGCATATTATATTTGGAAGAAACTGGAGGTTACTCATTTTGTTACATCCAAGGTTATAGAAACTAGAAGAACTATACATAGAGCAGAATATCATGGATTTTTATTTCCATATGGATAACCACTGTGAAAGGTTCAAAAAAGGTTTATTACTATTGTTAATATTTTCCAATTCATGGGTGAGAAAGGTTTAGATGATGAGGCACTTGTGGAAAATATTATAGACGTGATGCCTAATGAGTGGGAATCTAAGAGAAAAAATATTGATCATAATAAGAAAGTATCTCATATTACTCTTGATGAGATTTTTGGAACTCTAATTGAACATGAGAAAAGAATGAAATGAGTAGGTGATTTGATTAAGAAGAAGATTGGAAATGTAAGTGTAGCCTTTACTACAACTAAAGTCAAGACTCTGGAAAGGGATACAAGATCCAAGTCAATGAATGTCACTATTTAATCTGAATAAAGTGATTGTGAAAATTTTGAGAATGATCTAGATAATACTTCTTAAAGGATGAAGAAGTCATTTGGGAGGAAATAATTTCCATATAGATTTATGAAGAATGAAAAATATGATATGAACGACTCTGAAGTTACTTATTATGAATGTAAAAGAGCAGGGAATATAAGGCCAAATTGTCCTAAGCCTAGAAAAAAAAGATGGAAAGGAAAAGCATTCTGAGGGGAATAGAAAGAAGTACTTCAAAGATAAATCTAAATTTTTTTTGAAAGCTAATGACACCTGGAGTGTCAGTATAGGAGACTCTTCAGATGAAATTCCAGAGTATGAATCTTCCAGTTAGAAAAATCTTGGTATAATTACCAAGTTACCCATTAAAAATCACTGTCTAATGGACATGGTACCCAATGTTGAATCTATAACCAATGCATCCTTGATTGAAAATTATAGTGATAATAAATATTATGAATCTTTAGATGAAGAATATTCTTCTAATGAATATAATACTTTAACTACTTATGAATAAGTTTCTAGGTTTCCTAAGCTTCTAGAGAATGAAAGTTCTAAACTCAAAAAAAACATGATATGGAATATTCTTGAATTTATATTCTTACTAAAGAAGTATCATATCATTATAAAGATCTTGATATAAAATTTATTATTTTTAAGGTTTTTAAAGAAACCATTAGGATGTAAATTCTAAGAAGGATAAAATTTCTAAGGATCTAGTAAAAGTAATTTTTATGAAAAATATTTAGAGACTTACTCTAGTGCTAAAATGAATGTTTTTTAGGATAAAAACATAGTTATTATATTGAAGTCAGAAATATTTTCCTTGAGGAAGTGTTTTTCAAACATTAACTTAGGTAAGGAAATCATTGATAAGACGTATTACCAAATTCCACCTCTAAGGAATAACTCTTTAATTGGTTATACTCATTCAAACCGATTTTATAAGAAAATGTGGATACCTAAAATTTTTCTTTCTGATGTTTTCTGATCCAAGGAATTTTGGATTCCAAAAGTCTAACAATATTATGTTCTTGAAAACAATGATAGTACAAATAGAAATATATGGTACATATATTGTGGATGTCCCCACAAATGACGAGTAACAAAAAATTCTTTGAAAATATTATCAAGATGAAAAAAGGAATAGTAACTTTTGATGATAATGCTAAGGGAGGAATTATTGGTATATTTAAGATTGTTCTTCTTGGAAAAAAATTTATTTCAAAAAAATTATTTGTTAAGGACCTTAAGCACAACTTTATTAGCATAAGTCAATTATGTGATGAAGGTTAGCTTGTGAATTTTAGGAATGGAAAGGGCTTAATACAACATTCCAAGGAAGAGTTTATTCCTTCTTCCAATAGGGAAAAGAATGTATACACACTAAACATAGAAGAACGTAGAAGCCATGATCTACCTTGCCATAGTGAAATGGATAATCATTCCTGGTTTTGGAATAAGAGGTTAGGATATTGTAACCTTAGGAACCTATGAAAAATCTCTATGAAGTGACAATTTGAGGATATACTTGAGCTTAGATTTGATTCTTCAAAATATTGTGATCCTTGTCAATTTTGAATTAAAATATGTCACGTTTTAAATCAGGAGGTGATGTCTCAACAACTGATGAATTATATTTGGTGTATATAGATCATTTTTGTCTAACACAAACTGGATGCATTGGAGGGAAATATTATGTTTATGTCTTAGTTGATTATTACACTTGGTTTATGTAAGTCGATTTTCAAGAAAAATAATATTATACTTTTTTCTTATTTCAAAATTTTTAGTGCTCAAGATAAAATCTAGAAAAACCTTCCATTGATAACTATTCATTGTGATCATGGGGTAGAATTTAAAAATTCTTATTTTGAAACATTTCGAAGTAGAAAATTCATTACTCATAACTTCTCTGCACCAAGAACTCCTCAACAAAATGGTGTTGTTGAAAGAATAAATCATGTTCTTCAAGAGATAACTAGAACGATGTTGGGTGAATATTCCATAGCTAAACATTTTTTGGCTGAATTTCTATGCATTTCTTCTTATACTATAAATCGAGTTTTCATTAGACCATTTCATAACAAAACCCCTTATGAATTATGGAATGGTAGAAAACCTATAATTTCCTATTTCAAGGTATTTAATGGAAAAGTATTCATTTGGAATAAAAAAGATAATTTACCTGAATCCGCACCCAAATCTAATGGATGGATTTTCTTAGGCTGATTCCCAATATCTAAGGCTTATATATTTTTCAATAAAATCACTTATAATGTTGTAGAAACAGTAAATGATAAATATGATGAAACAATTCCTTCTATTTTTAAACAACCTCAACCTACATCTTCTCATGTGTTTTCAAAAACTTATTATCAATCCATGTTAGAAGATCCTTCAAATAAGGAAAATGTTCAATAAAATGTTTTTATGACATTTACCCCAAATTATTTTCTACCGTATGTTGATGAATATGTTTTACAAAACTCTAATCAGTTGTTTCGTAAGAATCATTGTAGTGACAGCATCATTTTTGATGTAAATCACCCTATATAGACTAGAAGTTCCTTACGAAATGATGTAGAACATCTATCATTCTATTAACAATTAGAAATTAATATCACTAATTAAGCCTTAGGTGATGATGATTGGATAAAATCTATGCAAGATTAGCTAAATGAATTCTAATAGAATAATTTATGGACCTTGGATGAAAGACCTAAGGAAGCATATATTATTGGAGTAAAATGGGTCTTCAGAAATATGTGTGATGAAAATGGAATACTAGTAAGAAATAAATCTATATTGGTTGCTAAAGGCTATAATCTACATGAAGGAATAGTCTTTCAAGAAACCAATGCTCTAGTAGCTAGACTTGAATATATTCATATTCTACATGCCTTTACATCATTTATTAATTTAAATACGTTTCAAATGGATGTTAAATGTGATTTACTTAATTGTTACGTTCAAGAGGATATTTTTGTTGAACACCCTCATGGTTTTGAAGATAAAAAACATCCTGAACATGTTTTCAAACTTACCAAAGCTCTATATTGACTTAAACATGCCCCAAAATCCTGGTACGATAGACTTACATGTTTTTTTGTTACAAAACTATTACATTAAGGGAAATTCTGATCCAACCCTTTTTATAAAGAAAGATAATAATTTTTTTGATCATTCATTGTTTATTTTGCGGACATTATATTTAGCTCAACTCAACAATCTTTAACTAATTCGTTTTCAAATCGAATGATATTTGAGTTTAAAATGAGTATGATGGGAGAGTAATCATTTTTCCTTGGTTTTCAAATTTCTCAAAAACCAGAAGGAATTTTTATATCTCAAAATAAGTATATTAATAATATTTTTAAAAAGTATGGATATGACAATGCTAACAGTATAAGTACTCTCATTGGTACCCAAAACTCCCTTGATCTTGATGAAGCTGGGAAACTATTAGATCAAAAATCATTTAGAGGTATGATAGGAAGTATACTATACTTGACAACTACTCTTCTAGATTTAATGTTTTTAGTATCCTTATGTGCCAGATTTCAATCCAATCCTAAGGAATCTCATTTAAAAGGCAGGGAAAATTATTTTTCGCTACATAATGGGAACCATTGATTTTGGAATCTTTTATACTTCTGGAAATGATTTTATTTTAAATAGTTTTTCAGATTCTGAATTTGGTGGATAAATAATGGATAAGAAAATTATATCCAGAACTTTTCATTTCTTAAGAGATTAATTAGTTTCTTTTTCATGAAAAAAGAAACACTCAGCTGCACATTCCACTCCCGGAGCTGAATATGTAGTAGCTAGAATTTTTTGTGCTCAACTGTTGTGGATGCAACAGACACTCACAGACTATGGTAGGAGTTTTTCCCAAACACAAATATTATGGCATAATACTAGTTCATTTTCCTTATATAAAAACCCTGAAAATCACTCGTGTGCAAAACACATTGATATTAGGAATCAATTTCTTAGGGATCACACACCAAAAAGAGATATCATTCTTCAATTTATCAGAACAGAAGATCAACATGTAGACATTTTCACAAAATCATTATCCTCTGATAAATTTGAATATATTAAACAGAAGTTAGCAATGGTTACTGTAAAGTAATTTTCCATATTAACTTCTTATTGAAACCTAACTCTTTACGGTAAGAAACTCTTTCTCGTAGAGGGAGTACATTTTCCTGTTAGCCATAATTTTTTTGTAGTCAAAATGTTTTCATAGTCAAATTTTTTGTAGTCCAATTTTTTGTAATCAAAATTTCATAATCAAAATTTTCATTAATTTCTTTTAAATTTTCTTAAAATCATATTCTTCCGGAAGAATGTTTCTCATCACGAATACTTTTCCTAGAAATATATAATATATGTTTTCTTTGTAAAATTTTCATAATCATATTGTATGTCGGTATTTCAATCTTGTTTAGGAAACATTTTTAGATTCACAATTTCCATAAATCCGATTGATTACCTTTAAAACCTCACAATATCAGAACCAATAAAAATCCTTCTTCGGTTATCATCTAAAATGTTTGATTTGAACAAAAGTATTTCAACCATTGGATCAACCAATGATATTGGTCAATCACTCCAAACATCTATATAAAGAACCCCCGATGGTTTTCCCACATCGAGTTTTCATGGTTTTGTTTGCTGAATCTCTCCCCCTATACTTAAGGCCATTCCGAATCCTCAAAGTTTCCTCAGTTTCAAATGTCTACTGAAGCCTCTTCTCAGAATGAAATATAGACTATTAATGAAATCTCCAAGTGGCATATATATAGGGAATGGTTGGAAGATCCAAAGTTTTATGTTATGTATGACACTATCATATCTATGAATATCAAGCTGAATGGTTGGGATAGTGTATGTATATCAAAATAAAAATCACAGGATCCAGTCTATCCGAATGTACAGATTGATTTCTATGAAACAACATGTTTTTTCATGGAAGAAGGAATATACATGTTCTCTTTTAAGTGTTATGGAATGACGTACTATCTTTCATACAACAAGTCATCGAATTTAATAATAATTCTTTATAAAAGAGAATCGTTATTCTATACTCACAAATTACAAGATTTTATAAGTTCTATTGATAAGGAAAAGGATATAGAGTGTCTTGGAATAAAAGGAGTTAAGACTCTGAAGATTGTTCATCTTTCAATGAACATACAGATTCTTGAATTTTGGGTTAAAGGCTCTACAATTCCGGTAAATGGGCATAAGGATACTCTAAAAAAGATTGAGATCTATATTTTGGATTTCATGGTGAATCTTAGAAAGATAAAATTGTATATGTTTATCATGATTACGATTGAGAGAATCAATGATGAAAATATGAAGTCTCAAATTATCGTGTATCTGAATATTCATTCGAAGATTATAGTTATTTTATAATAATATTTCAAAATCTCTTGGAATTCCAAGCTGTGAAACTATAAGGTGATTTTTTTGAGTGTTGATACTCAAAGGAGTACGAAGATTGGCCTTAATAGTCAATCTTGAGAGTTTTATGACCTATCATAAGAACAAGTAGTAGCTTTATCAAGGATTCTAGAAGTGGATAAAACATCAATGAAAGGAGGAAGAAAGATGAAAGCCTATGTGCCGGATGAGAAAGGAAAAACCCATGTGGCTAAGGAAACTCAGTAACTACAATCGATGCCAAAGAAGATAAAAACCTACCCAAATAAAGTAGTGGTTAAATGGAGAGAGGATAAAAAGAATTAGAAATAAATGGGAGCCTAAGTTTGTCTTTGACCAAGCTGAGGCAATATCCATAAAGATAATGGAAAATAAAGAGCTTGAAAAGAAACAAAAAGAGAAGAAGAAAATGAAGAAGATGTCTAATGCTGAGATAGTACAATCTCTTTTCTCGATGATGTTGAGAATGAATCTAAACAAATTACAATGCCTGAATCTTTTTTTCTAGAATCACTTCTTGTGACTCTATGAAAGAAAGTGCTGATTCCAGAATCACATCATGGAGATGAAATAGTTGACGATGAAGAAGACGAAGAATAAGGAAATGGTGATACTGAGGACATTATAAGGAATGTAGAGGGTTAACATGATAAAGAGAGTCTTTCTGAGAAAGTATCAATCCGTAATTCTGAAACTGAGTATTCAAAACCTGTTACCCCAATAAAATATGAGAAGGGTGAGGAAGATGTGAATAAACTGTCTGTAGAGGAAAATTGTAATCATGATTTTATTCAACCAGAGGATGTTGTGTAAGGTGCCTACATATAAAATAATGAGGGAAATAATTTTGTTCAGCAATCATATAGTGAACATGAGTCACCCAAATCACAAGACATAATTTTGAGAGATGTTAAGGGAATGCAGGGGCAGTATATTCACCTAGTAAATCTTAGGTGAAGAAGAATTTTGTTGGTGATTCATCAAAAAAGGAAAGCTAAAGACATTGAAAAAGAATCATCACCAACCAAACATTTGTATTTAGATTCATCTTCCCTTGGACTTGATTTTTTTGTTTATTCATTAAAAAAGCTGGTTGGTACTATTTTGTTATTCCAAAGTATAGACTCAAGATTCCACATGCTTCAGCGTATAATGAATCAAAAATCATATTTAGTTTCCATGGTTGTGGATTAATTTTTCGTACTTGAGGAGGATTTCAAATATTTTTTCATTGGATATGAGGTTCATAAAAGGTCTTGCATGATGATTACAAGATGTTCATGGAAGACTATCAAAGACCTGAGACCCTTTTATTATTTTCAAGGTAATGTCAAAGATGGATTTGATGCTGAATATTGAAATATTAATGATCGCTCTAAGAGCTTTGAGTAAATGATGACTCTAGAATAGACTACTCGAAGGAATGAAATTATGGATCTGAATGGAAAGATTAATTTTTTGGACCTAAATTGGATGATCAAAATGGGTCTCAAAATAAAATTTGAAGAGAAGGTGGATAAACAAGCTGAAGTGTTGAAAGCTCAAGCAGAATGTCTTAAGGCTCAAAAGAAAATTAAAGCCTTAGAAAAGAAAAGTAGAGATCAGGATCAATTACTTAGGAGTATGGAGGAAGATCACTAGGAGTTAAAGAAGCAAAAAATCAATGTCAAAAAGCTGATGCTAAATGGGAAAGAAGGATAATTTTTCATAATATGATATTTGGATGAATTTATTCCTTGTAAAAATTATTTCAATATTAATGAAAATTTCATTATTCTCAATATATATTTCATAGTTTTGTGCTAATGTTTTAGGTACTAAATTCATTTTTTCATTTTTGTTATTCCTTTTTGAAAATCACAAAGGGTGAGAAAGGAATGATAAAAAGAATACTAAGTAAGAAGAGATTTCCATATGTAAGGGGGAGTTCATCTAAGAGTAAGTTCATATCAAAGAAGATTTTCAAATTCAAGACAATATAAAATATCATTTTGGAAATAAAGAATGTGATCCTTAGTGATTCTGAATCCTAAGGTAGAGTTCATCATATTAAATTGTATCCTTATACAATGGGATATATGTTTTTATTTTTATATCCATAAAATTTTAAGTCCTTGTATTCTTATTAGTAAGTATGTTTGGGCTTTCAAAAAAGTTGGAGACTGTTGAGTCAATAAGGTTACCTAATAACGTTTCCATTCCATTATGTTTTGAAAATCACAAACATCCTATCATAAGGAAAATTATATTTTCCTTAAAGATTATCATAATAAGGAAAAGTTTCCTTCTCCAAGGAAATGTTTTTCCTTACCTATGTTTTCATTGTGAAATTTATAATTTATTTTATTCTAACTTCTTTAATATCTATTGTCTATTAATCGGTTTCATATCTAAATCCTTGGAATCCTATAAATACTTAGATATAGAGTATTCTGTTTTTAGATTCTGAATTCTTTAAAATTAAACTCCTAATTCCATAGAATTTGGATTCCAAATTCCTCAGAATTCTGATTCCGAGTTCCTCAGAATTTAGATTCTAAATTACGTAGAATTCAAATGCCTAATTCCTCAGAAATCAGACTATGAATTCCTTAGAAATCAGACTCTGAATTCCTTAGAATTTTGACTCTGAATTCCATTGATTTTAGGCTCTAAATTCCTTATAATTTAGAGTCTAAATTCCTTAGAATTCAGAAACTGAATTCCGTAGAATATAGATTTCAAAATCTGTATAATTTAGACTCTGAATACATTAGAATTCAGACTCTAAAATCTATAAAATTAAGGATCTGAATTCCTTGAAAAGTAGAATCCAGATATTTATGATTTATAGTCTCCAAGTGTTTATTTACATAGACTCTGAATTTTATTTTCCACAGACTCTGGAAAATTAGATTTGGTTAAGCAACTATATTTTACATACCCCTTTTATAGTTATCAAATGATTTCATGCAATATGTTTCAAATTAACTATTGTTTGAGTGAAATTTGTACACATCCCACTGAGATTGAAGGAAATATTTTACTGTTGGAAGAGGTAGCCAACCGTTCGAGAAGTTCCTATAAATAAGAGCTCATTTGAACAAGCTCATAACTGATCTATCAATCTAGAGATTACATGTGGATGAAGTGATTTATAGAGAGAGATACTCTAAATCCTTGTGCATACTATACATCTTGTTCATCTAGCTTCTTACGACTTTGATTGTTGTTGTGTACAATTGAGGACTTATAGGGATATGAAGATAGTGGTGCCGACTACATTAAAGTTGCGATGAATTCTGGAGATAGGAAGATAGTGGTGTTGACCACCTTATTGTTTGAGGGCTTGTGGGGATAACAAGACAGATTATGTTATTTCTATCGAGGGATTACCCTGGTGTGGGTAAGACAAAGTTTTTGAAAGTATAAATCAAGGAACCTTAATCCAAGGTTGTTGGATACCCATATCTATGGGTTAAATGAATTCAAACTTGTTACTTGTTTTTGTTTCATGTTAATTTTCTGCTGCATTTTATTTAATAAGGAATGTATAACTATCTTATACTTTCTTGTACTTATATAGATTGATTGGAAAGATTATACATGTTTTAAGGTAGAATCTTTTCCATATAAACTTTTATTATGTTTTATTTCCAGAACCGTATTTTTAGAAACTAGAAATGTTTGTAGAACAAAGAGGCCTTTTGAATTTATATTGTTTAACCTTGTTAATAATAGTTTTCCTTAATGTTTAAAATGATAGTTTTATACCGTCTTTAAAGGTTCCAAAGGAATTTTTAAAGTATACAATTCACCCACCCTCTTTAAAATTGAGCATATACCCCATATGTCGATCCTAAACATCTCATCGGTATTATTATTTGAATTAAATTAAATTATTGAATTTTTATCAATTAAATAATTTTTGAATCATTAATGTATAATCCATTTAGGTATTTATTTATTTCCAAAAAAATTAAGAATAAATAACCAGGATAAATAAAAAATTTAATCTTTTAAATAAATATTTTTAATGGAAATAATATTTAGTATAACCATATATTAAAAATTAATCAGTTATTAAAATTTCAGTGAGAATATTTAACTTTTAATTAAGTGATATAAATTAAATTTCCCAATCTTATCAAAGGGGTTTCAAATGGATACCATATCAACCAAATGATGATTTAGGTAGAAACACACTCATCAAATGATATTTAGTCAAAGTTTAGTGTAATTTTATAATTATATTCTTACCCTTAGTTAATCATTTTCCCTTTTACCATATTAATAAAAACTATCGATGTTATTATTTATAATGGGAAAAAATAAATTAGATGTAGTTACATAATTTGGACCTCCGATTTCTAAATAGGGAATCCAATTTTGAAGATAATAATATAATATATTTATAAATTGAAAACATTCAATATTATTATTTAACCATATAAAAAATTTCAAGGAAATAAGTTATTTCTATAAAATATAGTGTATTTTTAAAATTCATCAAAAAATAAAATTTAGCATGAAAATATCAGAAATTATTGGAAGGAAAATTTATATGTCCCTATTTAAAATAAAAATTTTATTTTATCATAGAAAAATTATTAATGTGTCCAAATCGTAATTTAAAATGTGTTCATCATTCAAAGGCATTAAATTACCCTCAAAATAAAGGTTTTTATACATCAAATTTGGTTTATTAATACCCTATTACTAAAATATCCATTGGATGAATAAAAAAATATTGTATTAAGATTATAAAATATATATCCCATTAATTTATTTACTAATAGTAATTTAAATGATAATAAAAATATCTAATTGATTTTTATTTTTCATAAATAATTGGAGGCTAATTAATTCACAATGTATTTTCATAAGTTAGTTATACTTATTCACACTAACCTAACAAATAGGTTATAATAGTAATTTTTATAATAAGGGAAACTAATGGTTCTTTTAATCTAATGATTGTGAGATATATAGGCTACTAAAAAATTAAATTTATTTAAAGAAAATATTGCATAAAAACATCTGAGTGTCACATTCTACCCAAAAACTTAATTTCACCATCTAAATTAGTCACCTCAAAACAATCATATTAGGATACCACTCTATAATCAAATCATCATGTTACCCCATAGCTTTCTAAAATTGGGGGTTCCCCCATAAAACTTTAACAAAGTGAGTGGTTTTGTTTCGTAGAACTTTCTCACTAAAATCTAAAATATCTATCGGTTTTTCTTCATAAGAATAATCTTAATATAGAGGTAGGACTTTTGAATTTACTACATGTGAAGGATCTAGTATGTACGTTCTTATTAGAGATACATAGAACACACCATTTACTTGGTTGATATTTTTTGGAAGTAGAAATCAAAAAGATACCATCCTAACATGATCTATAATTTCAAAAGGACTAATATAACCAGAGATCATCTTGAAATTTTTATTTGAAATCTCAATACACTCTTCTAGGGAGAGATTTGTAGAAACACCTTATAACCCACTAAAATCTCTAAGTAATTTCTTTATTTGTCAGCATAACATTTTTCTCAACTCTAAGTTTCTCTTATGTATTGTTGAATATATATAAATTTTCAAACATTTCATCAACAAGAAAAGTTCTTAATAGATTTCTTTCCCCAATATCATCCCGCTAGTTAGAGTTATTCTATTTTTTACATAGGGGACTTCATAAAAGGCCATCAAAATACTAGAGTGAAATAAAATTTTGAATGAAAATTCCACCAAATTTAGGTGTTGATCAAAAAAACCATTGAAATCCATATAGCATCCTCTCAACATGTCTTTCAGAGTTTGAATTTTCTTCTCAAAATAAACATCTATTTGATGATGGTATGTACTGATGAAACATAACTCTGTATCTATGACATTATGAAGAATTTGGTATAACATTGGGGGAAACCTCAGATCATGATCATATATAATGGAAAGTGGTAGAACATGAAATATTACCAAATTTTTTACATATATTATGTAAAACTAATCAAGAGGCAAATACTCTCTAATAATAATGAAACGTTATGACTTCCTAAGGTGATCAACTATAACCAGATAAGATATAACGGAAAGTGGTACAGTATGGAATATTACCAAATTCTTTTAATATATATTAGAAAACTGATCAAGATTTTAACACTCTCTAATAGTAATGAAAAGTGCCCACTTCCTAAGGTGATCAGCTATAACCCAAAAATAAATATTGTCTTTGGTTGTTTTGAGAATTCCAATGATAAAGTCCATAGAGATGTTTTCCCATTTACATTATGTTATGAGTAATGTTTACAACATACCCTTAGACTTCTGTCTCTCAACATTATCTTGCTGAAAAACCAAACATCATGAGACATATTCAACAACATCTATTTTAATTCCCTCCCACCAAAAATACTCTTCCAGGTCCCTATACATATTTTTGCTTCTATGGTGAATATAAAATTAAGAACTATGCACTATATACAATAGATCCTGCATTACTTCTAATATGTGAGGAATACATACCCAATTCATGAACCTTATTATTCAATCATAATCAAGGTTGAATTAAGGAATATTTCTCACATTCTTTTGTAGCTCTACATCTTCCTTATCTTCCTTATTAATATTAAATTGTATAGATGGTTAGACATTAATTTTAGAAAGATAATATTTATTCCCTTCCATTGAAATTTATGAATCATACTTTGAAAATATATAACTATTGTATCTTTTTTTATCCTCATCGTGGATAGGTTAGCATGGTCTTGTCATCTCGAAGCATATTCATCTTTTTTGGCATTCCCAAGGTTGTAATGTATTAATAAAATACGATCTTTAATCAACTCCAACCATCTCCTTTAGTGCATATTCAGATACTTTTGTGTTAAAATATACTTAAAAAATTTAGAATTAGTATAATTGTCACTCCTTACACCATAAAGATAATTTCACCATGTCTTTCATGAAATGATTTCCATTGCTAACTACAAATAATGTGTTGGTTAATTTTTTTAATGGATTTAGAATTGTTGTGTGGGAAAATCTATCACTATATAATTTTTCATGACAACACAATCCAAACCCTTATATGATTCATCACTGTTGTTCAGAAACCTTTCTCCAAAATAAGGTAGTGTGGCCATAAGTGCATTGGCTATCCTTCTTTTTAGCTCTATGATATTCTATTCACAATCCCATGTTCATACAAACAAAACACATTTCCCAGTAAATTTATTGAGTAGATTAGAGAATGATAAAAAATCATTCACAAAACATTGAAAATATCCATCCCAAACACGAAAACTCTGGATCTCAATTACTGTTACTGGTCTTAGACAACTTTCAACATCTTTTGTTTTTTATGAATCCATAGATATCACATCTTTTGAGATTCTGTGACCCAAAAATTAAATTTTTCAGAGCCAAAATTCACACATATTAAAGTTATCATAATTCTTCTCATTTTTCCGGGTCTTTAGTAAAATTTTCAAGTGGTCTTCATGTTCCTAATTGATCTTCCAATAGATAAGAATATCATTTATAAAGACTACCACAAAGTAATCAAGATAATATCTAATGACTCTATTAATAAGATCTATAAAGATAGTAAGGCAATTAAGAAGACCAAAAAGGCATCACTATAAATTCATCATGTCCATACCTTGTACGAAATATCGTCTTTGGTAAATCTTCCTTCATGACCATTAATATATTATATCATAGAAAAGATCAATCTAGGAATATTATAGATCGCCATGTTGTTGGTCGAATAATACATCAATGTGGGGAAGTGGATATTTCTAATTGATGGTTATCTTTTTATGTTAATAATAATAATTTTAGATTCTCGTTGATCTTTCTTTATTCCTAACAAAAAGAACTGGTGTACCCAAAGATGATGCATTTGGGAGTATAAATCCCTTTTCTACATTATCTTCGAGTTTCTGGTTAAATTCTTTCATCTCAATTGGGTCCATTTAATGAGGTGTCTTTAAAAAAGGCATGGCACCCGATATATGTTCTACTAAAAAAATCTACATCACGATTTGGTGGAAGACCTAGAAATTTCTTAGGTAAGACATCATCAAAATAACATACTGTGGGGGTATTCATAATTTCATGTTTCTCCTCAACCATTTGAGATAGATAAGCATCATTTATAGTGATCAAGACCCACAATATGGATTAAATTTATACTAGAAGTTTATATACATCCTTGCATCGATATATGATCAAAGATTAATATGAAATATGTAATGTGAATTCCCTCCCTTGGAAATTAATATGATCTTTATATTGAGAATGTCAATCTATTCCAAGAATCACATCAAATTCCACAAGAGGATGGATCATAAGATGATCATGAATCACTTTCCCACAATCATCAACTGGTGAAGAATTATAATATTTTGATGTGTCCATTGTACCATTAAGAGTTATTACAACTTACTCAATATCTGATTGTTGAATTAATGTGGTGACACCCTCACAAAATTCTTGTGAAATAAAAGAGTGGTTGGATCTAGAATCAAATAAAACATTTGATAATTTAGAGTGGATGGTAAGTATACCTTTCACTACTTTATTATTGTACTCCACATTGTCAATAGTTAGTGCATGTTACATTCCATTATCTTCAGTCTTAAGAGTTTTTTGACATCAATCATCATCAAGAACCCTTGGATCCGGAAATTGATTTGAATAATTCCCCCATTTCCTTTCACTTGTAGCATTGATGTACTAGAGGTGCATTCTATGTTTCCCTTTCTATATTCGCATCATTAGACATTTTTCCCATCACATCAGCATTCAACTACCCAATGACCTTCATTTCCACACTTAAAACATTTAATAGTCATTTTAAGAAAATTTCCTCTATGTTTCTTTCCACAGTTTGATCATAAGTAAAAACACATATTCATTTCAATTTAGACTTTAGAGTTTCCTTTGAATTCCATTTTTCTCTTTTTACCAAACCCATAAGACTGATGGGATACTCTAGTCTCCATGTCAACCTTGATAACATATATAATTATTTCCTATAAGCTATTAATGTCCCCTATGGATAATGAATTCTAGAGACTTGGTTTTAATACACTAAAGAATAGATCCATTTCACTCCCAGGTTGAAAAATAATTCCAAAATGGTACCTTGATGTCTTGTAATTTTTTTTTGGTTCCCACAGATTCATCATCTTTTTTCTAAAGTTCAAGGAACTTCTTCTCCATCATTTTTTGTAGAATAAGAGGAAGGAAATTATTGAAAAATATGTTCTTGAACTCATCCCATTTCATGCCCTCAATTTTAAATCTTTGCCCTGTATTCTTGATAAGATTACCAAATTTATCGACTTTACCTTCCAAAAGATTGACTATTAAGATAACATTATAATATTCAATAAATTATACAACTAAAAATATCTTTTTAGTGGTACTGATTAATAGTTCATTAAATAATTGATCAAATGACCTGTTGAATGAATTTGGATGCTTCCTCATGAAAGAAGAAACATAATGTTACTCCCTCCATTTCTTATCTGGATGTCCTACTTGATTCATATTTTGAGAACATTTTATGATCTTAGTGACACGTGTTTTAATTCTAGAACCTATAACAATTGGTTGATTAGGAGAAAAATCATTTCATTACCCATCACATTCAACATTAATGTGGATACTTCAGTATCCATACATTGACAAAAACTAAGAATCATAGTGTGAGAAACATTAATAATAATGGGAAAACCACATAATCCAGAATAAAATATCTATTTTGGACAATTTAGGTTTTATACTAGGTTATTTATAGTCATTTCTAAAACACTAGGATTTTAACATCTACTTTGACATATCATTTTGGTTATTACTAAGGATTTCTCATCCTCATTTCTAAAGGATTACTATACCATTCCTTTGAAACTAACTATAAAAAACGCATATATTACATACATAGATATTACTTAAATATTCATTTATATTCATTAAAACATATAATAATTCCATGAATGCACCATATAGGTATAATGTCTTTAGAAATTGGGAAAACTTAAAAAAAATACTTCCTAAAACATCTACGATGTCTCCTAGTTATATTTTCATAAATAGACTCCTTTTTGACATATCTTACACAATATCCTTCTTTATGACCAGGGGAAAAGAAATGTATGAAAGGGTGAGCTCAAATGATGAATAAGTGTAATCAAGGGGAATATCAATCGTATCAAAATCATAAGTCATAAGAACATTACATTTGGATGTTTTATCTTGCATACGAAGAATCGTGATATCATGTCATGGGATAGATGTTTATAGGTATTAATGGAAATAATCCCAAAATTCATAACATAAGACATGATGTTTTGTGGCATAAAAATAAGAATAGAAAATCATTTCATATTAGTAAATGTTTATTTCCAAGACCATGATAGTAGATGATGTCTATTATCGAACTGAGTTTACTTGTCGTTCCATCCATGTATTACTAAACTAGAATTTCTTTTTTTTCCATTCATGTCTATATAATGAGATATAAATCATTACCTAATGTACTTAAGGGAGATATACATCCTATAAATCCCAAAATGAAATCATTTTTATGTTTTTAACTAAAATCCAATTCATACATCATAGCATAATCCAATAAATAAAATGGGTTTCTTAAAAAGCATTCCATCATAAAAAAATCCATATAAGATATGATTCAGTAATTATAAAAAAAATAAAACATAATAATGATAGGGATATAAACATAACCCTATTTAAATAGAATCATATTTGATGGAAAATAATTTTGTCAAAACCCTTGAAATTAATTCTTGAGGAAAATAACCTTTCTTCTTCAAAACATTTTCTTTTCTCAAAATGCCACTCCATTTTAAAAGAAATCAATTTCATTGAAGAAAAACTTGAAATTCTGTTAGGACGCTTCAAGGAAATAGGGTTTTATGAAGACATAGAAATCCGATCATGTCATATAAGTGAAAAAACATTCTCCTCATACTTTTGATTAAAAGGTCAAAAAGTACCTCTTATCGAATAACGACAAAAGATTATATTCATACAGTTTAATTGAAATTCAAAAAAGTTTTAAATTAACATTATATTTTTTTATAATAATTGAAATAATATTACATACTTGATAAAAATGGTCATGGATGTAAAATATAAACTGGTATATACTTATGTATAAACAATCTCTCATAATAATGAGATTGAAAAATTATCCGTTAATTTAGGTATGATATCCTTCATATGTATCCAAAACTCCTATAAAATTATTTAAATTTCCTTATATACTTATTACTGAAACATAGTCATTTTTATGATATCATATATGCTCATATTATCATCCATTTGTTAGTAATATTTCATTGTAACACGTTATTCGGATAAGAACGACTTTATGTTCTGAAGCATGTTATTTCTGATAAGTTCATGTAGAACTTATTAGGTTTCTATTATATTTTTTACATAATTATAATAGTAGGATATATATCATTTTTATTCATAACATTCATGTATAAAATATTCGTTTAATGAAGACTATGTTGAATGAATCACATCACTTCATGGATATGGTAGGTCGTACTTATGCACAAGCGATGATATGATTCACATAATAATTAAATGTTATTCAAGTGAATGGTGTATAATATTTATGATTAGGTACCATGTTATAATAATCATATATAGTAATTATTTCCATAATTATACCAATCAATGTAAGGTGTTGGTGAAAAATAAATTACACCATGTTGTGGAGACGGTAATCTATACGTACACACGTGTGGTGATTTCATTTTTATAGGATGGATAGATGTTGGAATATGGTTGTTTCATAAGTATAATAAAATATAATTATATGAGTTATACTGATGTTGTTAATTTATAGTGAAACAACTAACTAATTGGGAGTAGAAGAAGAATGAAGTTTCAATGAATCAGTTGAATAGATTAGATGTTCCTCATCATGATTCCAATAAATCTCTTATTAAACCACTAGAGTTGGTATTTAAAGATTTCTAGAACCTCTATAAGGTAAATAAGGAAGTTAAAAAGAAAAAAGGTCTTGGGATGATCAAGCATGAAGGCTCAATCTAAAGGGAAGTGGTGAGGGAGGAGGTGCCCTTTTATAATTGCGGTGGGTGGAACTTCTGGAAACTCCATAAATAAAAATTTAGAATTAAATTAAACCCTACCCAAAACATCCAACATTTACCAATTTCGAATATTTGATGATTTATGGTTGCAATATAATCAAAAAATAAATTTTATTACAAGTATTTATATCAATTTATACCTTCTCTTTTTATTTAACACTTAGTTATTCTATTTAATTTTTAACAATGGAAACAAATAATTCAATATTAAAAGTGTGAAGATTTTACTTATTTGATGTAAAATTGACCATAAATAAACAACATATATCATTTTTTAACATATAACAATTATTATATAATTCAAAAAATTAATTATTTTTAAATAATTTAACAAATCCTTATTTGGATTAACAATATATAGTATCGATTTTTACACTATTCAATTCATTTATCTTTAAAAATGTTAATATAAAAAGATACCATTAAAGAAACTATTTTATTATATTCCATGGAGGTCATGAGCATCTAATTTTTTTTATAATTTTCAATTAGCCCAAATTGTTTTTACTCTCACATTTTTAGTAACATTTATTTGAAATTTCTTTTAATAAAATAATTACTATAGTAGTTTTGTTTAATTATTTAATATGCTTATTTATTGAATAAAAATTAAAAATAAAGTACTTAAATGAAGTTAATTTAATTATATTTTTGATGAATACCATTGGTTTAAATTATATTTTGTAAAAAAAATATTTAAAATGTTTTACTTATTTAACAATGAAGGTAATAAATTTAACATCACATCAAATAAAATAATATATGTTTCATACCACTTATTGAAGTTTCCAAATGGTCCATAAATCGACACTTGGATTATTATGGTTGAGATATACTCGAAATATATGATTTTTTATTCTGTTGGAATCTTTTAATGGGTATTATTATTGTAAAAAAACAATATTATTGATTTCTAATCAATTAAATAGTTTATGCATCAATATTGTATAAGTTATGATGTTAATTATTTATTTACTAAAAATTAAAAATAAATTACCTTGATAATGGATTTTTTTATATAAAATGAGTTTTTAAAATCTAAAATATCTTTAGTAAAACCTTATATTAAAAATGATTTAGTTAATAAAATTTGAGTGTGACATATTTAACTTTTCATTAAATAAATTAAATTAAATGTCATAATCTCATCCAAATGGATTTAAATGGATACCATTTTCGACCCAAAGATGATTTTGGTCCAAAAAGAGATCCAATGATATTAAGAAAAGTGTTAAGGTATTTTTATAGAAGTATTCATACCCTTAATTACATGGTTTACCCATTTATCGTATTAATAAAAACTACTAATGTTATTATACCTAATGCCCAAAAAGAAAATAAATATATTTAAATAATTTGGACATACATGATCCAGATATGAAATCCATATTTAAAAATTTCAAACATATAATCTGATGTAATTAATTTAAAATTAATCTCATTGTCGGAGAAAAATAATGGGTTTTGATACCTAAAACATTACAAAAGATTGAAATGATTTTACATTTGAATTAAATGTTAAATTAATTCTAATGATGTAAATTGTAATCAATGATAAAAATATATTATATTTATACTTCAAATACCATTAAATATTGTAATTTTACTATATAAATTATATTGAGGAAATATGTTTTTTTCATTAAATTTAGTATATTTTACAATTCATTAAAACATGAAAGTTATCAAAAAAATATCAAAAATTCAGCCAATGTAAATTTTTATATCCCACTTTAAAAATAAAATATTTATGTTGTCATATAATAATTACTAATTTGTCAAAATATTAATTTTAAATGGGTTTTCTATTCAAAGGCATAAAATTACCCTAAAAATATACGTTTTTATACATAAAATATAGTTTATTCATACATTATGACTAATGTTTAACCCTCTGGGAATCTAGTTGTTTTATTATATTTTGATAATAACAATTATGATTATTTCTATTTTGATAATCCCTATTTGATCAATGGTTAAATACTTATTTGGGAATCTAGCTACTTATTTGCTTTAAGTATTGTTCTATGTTTAAATACTAGTCTTTCGGTTACTGGATGTTTGTACACTCTGAATTAACCTATTCTTCCAATATAATGCTCAAACAGAACAGAGCTACCGATACAGTTGAGTCTACCGCTCTGTGAGAGCTACTGTTACAGAACAGAGCTACTGATACACACTAGTCCACCGATATGTTGAAGCTGCCGTTATCAAAGGAAGTCTACCGATACGTAAAGATCACCGTTATGCAAAGCCAACCGATATGTGAAAGTTACCGATATAGAAAAGTCACCGATACATCAAAGTCTACAGCTACCGATAGAGACTTACCGCTACCGATATAAGACATGTCTACCGCTACCGATACAGATTCACCACTGCCAATATAAAGCTATCGATACAAGACAAACTTACCACTACCGAGACAGAGCTACCGCTACCGATATAAGAGGGTTACCGTTACATCAAAGCCTACCAATACTGGAAGGTCACCGATATACAAGTCTACCGATACGCAGAAGGTTACCGATATACTAAGCCTACCGATAGAAAGTCTACCGTTACTCAAGTCTATCGTTACACAAGAAATCATCGATACAAGAAAGACTACCATGACATCTACCGACCGATATTCAAGCTACCGTTCCAGAGAAAGAACCCGACAATGCTTTAATTTCTTTATCATTATTTAATCTAACCAACGGTCATATCAGGTATATTTTAATACACTGAAATTTATTTAATGTGTGTTGTTGGATGTCAGGGAACCGTACCTCGTACCTGCAAAAATAAATCATTTCTTTTTCCAGACCTCATGCTTTAAATGAATGAAGGATGTGCTGCTACAAAATAGAAGGAATGAATATAGAGACAGACATACCATGAGGTGTGCTGAAAGGACAGCTGAGTGTGAATGCAAAGAGATGACTGAACTTACACGAAAAACTCAGACATTCCTATATACCAAGAAAGAGAGATGAGAACGAGAACATCAACACAAGAACATCATCGACTACCTTTTTCTCTGTCTCTACACCTGGAAGTCAAGGAAGCAGACGACACTCTGTTTTCCATACAAAAACCAGAAGAGGACTCAGAACTAATTCTGATCAATCCAAAGGAGTCCAGAGCTGCACCGCAATCACTAGAGCCTTTTATAAACTCTAAATCTTTGCCTCTGTGATTTACTTTTTACATTTCGAGCAGTGTGTGTTATCTGCTGTATTTAACACACACACTATCTCCTGTACTTTAACTAGAGGATCTGTAAATCCTCACTCAAACTCTTACATCTTTTATTTCCCACTGGGATAGTGGTAGAGGTCGTGTGTGACCTAGACAGCTGGTTTGATGTTGTTTTTGTTCCCACAGATAACAATGGTAGAGGTCTTGGACCTGGACAGTTATATACTATTGTAAACCCCGATTCAGGGTGTGTATCACTTTTATATAAAGTTTTGAGAGGACTAAGTCTCAGCTTGAGACTGAACCTCTTGGTTAAACCTGCTGTGCTTATTTATTTTCAAAGTTTGTTTTTATTCCGCTACAAACTACTTTAAATCCAAAACTGTTTTAAAGTCACTTCGATAATTAAACTTGTAAGTGTTTATATTAGTTGTAAATCAGTAAGTTAGTTTCAAAAGTTAATCAATTCTTATGATTTGATTAACTGGGAAATAATCAATCCTTTGAGAACCTAACAAAACCTTTATTTTTTATATAAATTAATTACAGTTTAATTCTGTGTTTTATTTGGGGGATTTTAAGACAATGTTTTTAAATAGAAATTTTAATTGGAACTCAATTCACCCCCCCTCTTCAGTGTCCACTCCGACCAACAATTGGTATCAGTGTAAAATCAAGATGAAAATTCATTTAGAGAGCATGGGTTTTGATATTTGGACTGCTATAGAATCAAAATATAATATACCTACTACTATTAGATCTACTTTGAATGAAGCTACTAAGACAGCCTACAATAATAATTATAAAGCTATGAATTCTCTGTACTGTTCTTTAGGAGATGAGGAATTTAATAGAATATCTGCATTTAAAACTGCTTATGAATTTGGGATACCTTAGTTGTTTCTCATGAAGGAACAACTAATGTTAAGGAAATGAGACTTAACACTAATACTATTAAGTATGATAATTTTAAGATGAAGCCTGATGAACCCATTTCTGACATGTGTCTCAGGTTCAAAGAAATTTTCAACACAATGATCTCACTGGGAAAGGATGTTCCATCAAAGGAACAAATCATGAGAATTCTGAGATGTCTACCTGAAAGATGGAGAGGAACTTCTGTCTCAATTAGAGAATCGTGTGATATTGGTGAACTGCCAGTCAAGGAACTAGTTGGAAAAATAATTATGTATGAAGAAGAACTTAAGGTAAATAAAGAAGAAGATGATGAACCTAGAAGGAAGTCAGTTGATTTCAAGACTTCAACTTCAAAGAACAAAGATAAGGAGAAGCTTCAAGATATAAATGAGAGTTCAAGATGTGAAGACAGTGAAAGTGATTCTGATAGTGATGCTGAGATGGCTCACATTTCCAGAAGGTTTAAGAAGTTTTAAAGGAAGAAGAAGTTCTTCAGAAAATCAAATTACAAAGGTAAGTATGACAGCAATGGTCATTGGAAGAAGGATTGGAAAAAAGCCAGATAAAAGTGATGAAGTTGTCTGTTATGAGTGCAAACGAAAAGGACATATAAAAGCAGACTGTCCAAAACTGAAGTACAAGAAGAAGTATGAATACAAGGACATTAAGTATAAGAAAGCCATGAAGGCTACCTGGAGTGCTTCTGAGGATAGCTCCTGTGAATCTGAAATTTCTGAAACTGAACACAGAAATAAGGCAAACATGTGTTTTATGAAAAACACATATGAGGTAACAGCTGAAACTCCTGCATTAAATTCATATTATTCTGGAGATGACTCTAACTCATAAAACATGTCAAAAACTGAACTTTTTGAATATTGTGATATGTTAGAAGACACCTGTAATGAGCTGAAAGACAAATACAAAGGTTTAAAGAAACAGTATGCTTTAACTATTAAACATAAATCTGATCTTGATATCGAAATAGAAAATTATGCCCAGTTGATTAAAGAGAATACTGAACTAAAATTATCTAATGAGGAACTTAAGAAATACTTAGAAAAGTTCACAAATGGTAAAGATACTCTTACTCAGATGCTAGGTGAGAAAATAGCACCCAGATACACTAATGGTATCAGATACCAACCTGGACAAAGGTAAATTACCAAAACTAAATTCATTCCTAAATCTGGACAGAATGTAGCTAGTTCTGGAACATCATATGCTTCAACAAGTTATATTCATAGTTACAGATCTAATAAAGTTTATCTTTCAAAATATGTTGATTCTACAAATTTTATGAGACACATTAGACAAATCTGGGTACCTATAGTTTTATTGTCTAACCTGTCTGGACCCACGAAAATCTGGGTACCGAAATCATTTCTTGTCTAAATCTGTTTTGTAGGAAACCTGCTTAAAAATATCATGTAGGTAGACCTGGTACTTGGATAGTGGATGTTCAGGACATATGTCAGGAGACTTCGCATGGGTCAAGAGTATAATAAAAGTTGATGGAGGGTTTGTCACTTTTGGTGATAACTCAAAAGGAAAAATCATCAGATTAGGCCAGATTGGTAACACTAACTCAGTATTAATTTCAAAAGTTTTATTGGTTGATGGACTGAAATATAATCTGTTAAGTATTTCTCAGTTATGTGATGATGGTTTTTATGTTAAATTTGAAAATTATTGTTGCAATGTTTTTAATTCTAAAAATGCTTTAGTATTTTCTGCCTTACGAAATGAAAATGTTTATGCTGTTGATTTAAATTCTTTATCAATGAAAAATATTACTTGTTTAAATGCCTTTCATAAAGAGTCTTGGCTTTGGCATAGAATATTAAGACACTGCAATGTACATTCACGTAGAAAACTTACTAAGAATAACTTAGTTAGAGACCTACCAAAACTTGAATTCCCAGCTGAAAAAGTTTGTAATCCCTGTCAAAAGGGAAAGCAACATAAAGTTTCTTTCAAATCAAAGAAAGAAGTGTCCACTTCTCAACCTCTCTAGTTGGTTCACATGGATTTTTTTGGACCTTCTAGTGTTTCTAGTTTAAATGGGAAGCACTATGTCTATGTTCAAGTAGATGACTATTCTAGATATAATTGGGTATATTTTCTAGGTCACAAAATTGAAGCATGTTCTTACTTTGTTAAATATTACAAGTCTGTAGAAAATCATAGTGGACTTAAGATCAAAACCTTGAAAAGTGATCATGGTCGTGAGTTTGAAAATCATGAGTTTGAATCCTACTTCTCACACAATGGCTATAGTCACAATTTCTCTGCCCCTAAGACACCCCGGCAGAATGGTGTAGTGGAAAGAAGGAATAGAACCCTGTAAGAAATTTCTAGAACCATGCTCAATGAGAATGACCTACCTGTTTATTTTTGGGCTGAAGCTGTAAATACAGCTTGTTATGTTATCAATAGAGTCTTAATCAGACCTGTTCATAAGAAGACCCGTTATGAGTTGTGGAACCAAAGGAATCCAAAGGTTAAATACTTCAGAGTTTTTGGTTTCAAAGTCTTTATTCTTAATACTAAATATAATCTTGACATGTTTTCATCCAAGAGTTATGAAGGAATTTTCCTAGGTTACTCTATTTCTAGTAAAGCCTATAGAGTTTTTAATAAGAGAACCAAATGTGTGGAGGAATCTGCTCACATCAAATTTTATTAAACTGATCCACATGAACCTAAGACCTCTCTTGAAAATCTTGAAGATGATATCTCATTTTTGAACCTTAATGATAAGGACAGTGGACCTATAATTAAAACATCCAGTTCTGGAAATTTTCCAGAACTTGCTTCTGTTGAACCCCAACCTGTAGATGAACCTGAAATCTCTAGTCCTACCTATTCTAGACCAACTAGGACTCTAAACAACCATCCTTTAAATGTTGTTGTAGGTAATTTAGATAGAGGAACACAGACTATAGCTTCTCTAAGAAATCAGGTTGAACATCAAGATTTTCTTTCAAAGATAGAACCTAAATGTATCAATGACGCTATCAATGATGAATTTTGGGTAATGGCTATGCAAGAATAACTAAATCAATTTGAAAGAAATAATGTTTGGGAATTACTAGAATGACCTAAGGACACTTTAACCATATGCACAAAGTGGGTATTTAGAAACAAAGTTGATGAATATGGAAACATCATTAGAAACAAAGTTAGGCTAGTTGCACAAGGTTACAATCATGAATAAAGAATTGACTACGAGGAAACCTTTTCTCTTGTAGCTATACTAGAGGCTATTAGGATCTTACTTGCATTTTCATCACATATGAATTTCAATTTATATCAAATGGATGTGAAAAGTGATTTTTTAAATGGTTTTATTGTTGATTATGTTTTTTTAGAACAACCACCAGGTTTTTCAAATCCTCACATTCAAAATCATGTTTTTAAACTTTATAAAGCATTATATGGTTTCAAACAAGCTCCAAGAGCTTGGTATGAAAGACTTACAAATTTTCTTATTTCAAATGGATTTTCAAAAGTAATTGATGATCCCACTCTTATTATAAAAAGGATTTCAAAAGATGTTTTAATAGTACAAATCTATGTTGATGATATTATTTTTGGATCCTCGAAAAATTCTTTATGTACTGATTTTTCAAAGATTATGAAAAATGAATTTGAAATGAGCTTAATGGGAGAGATTAAGTATTTACTTGGATTTAAAATCTTTCAAACTAAAGATGGAATTATCTTAAATCAAAGTAAATATACTAAGGATTTATTAAAACATTTTGGTTTGGATAGTATTAAGGGAAGTGATATACCTATGAGTACCGCCTTTAAATTGGATATTGATGAATCTAGGAAACCAGTTGACCAAACTAATTACAGATGTACGATTGAGAGTTTACATTATCTTACTGCTAGTCGACCTGATATTATGTTTTTTGGATGTTTGTGTGATAGATTTCAAGCAAACCCTAAAGAGTCACACTTACTTGCTGTTAAAAAGATTTTCAAATATCATAAAAGTACTGCTAATTTGGGATTGTTTTACCCAAAAGAACAATCATTTGATTTAATAAGTTATTCAGAGTCTGACTTTTCTGGATGCAAGTTAGACAGAAAGAACATATCTAGACCATGTAATTTACTTGGAAAATCCCTAGTATCATGGTGTAGCATGAAACAGAACTCAGTTGTGTTATCTACTGCTGAAGCAGAGTATATAGCTGCTGGTAGTTGCTGTGCACAGATTCTGTGGATGAAACACACTTTACTGGACTATGGATTTAATTTTAAACATGTTTCAATTAACTGTGACAACACTAGTGCGATTAAAATCTCTAATAACCCTGTGTCTCCCTCTAGAATGAAACACATTGATGTTAGACACCACATTCTAAGAGATCATTATCAAATAGGTGATATAACAGTTGAATTTATAAGCACTGACTTCAATTAGATGATATTTTCACTAAACCTTTAAGTTCAGAAAGATTAAGTTTCATTAGACACGAATTAGGAATGATAACTTACCCTTAAACCGTTAGACACCTCACCGTTAGAAACCTCACCGTTAGAAACCTCACCGTTAGAAACCTCACCATTAGAAACCTCACCGTTAGAAACCTCACCGTTAGAAACCTCACCGTTAGAAACCTCACCGTTAGAAACCTCACCGTTAGAAACCTCACCGTTAGAAACCTCACCGTTAGAAACCTCACCGTTAGAAACCTCACTGTTAGAAACCTCACCGTTAGAAACATCACTATTAGAAACCTCGCTGTTAGAGAAACCTCACCATTAGGAGACCTCACCGTTAGAAGAACTCACAGTTAGGAGACTTTACCAGTACATATCGCGATGTTTTAAACTTCTGTAAAGCCGAGACATCGAATTTTTTTATGATTTATTTTATTTATGAATCCTAAATGATATTAAACCGAGTCTAGAATTCACTCAATCTCACCGCGAACTCTTCTGTTCGAATCCCCCCAACCTAACCCTCTCAAGATGTAAAACCCTAAACCTCGAATCTGTAATGGCCCGCGTAAAGAGACCCCAGGTTACAGATGGGAGTGATGAGCCGCAAGCGAAAAGAAAGAATGCAATGAATGCTAGTACTAGTGGAAGTGGAAGTATCGCTCGAAGGAATCCATTAAACCCTCATCTCTCAAAGAGAGATATTGTTGTTGAGAAAGAAGTATGTGCAGAATGGATCATGTAGAACAAGTCCATGGATCTTAAGGTTTTTGAAGAACAAGGACGGACCGAGTGCTTCGCGAACAACAATAGACCTTATTATCCAGGACAGGTGAAATAGTTCTACGAATTTGTTCATTTTGAGAAGATTGAAGAAGAAAGCAGAATGATTTCTTATGTGAACGGATAGGAAGTTTCTTTTACTTCAGTGGAATGGGCTTGGAACTTAAGAGTTCCGCATGAAGAAGATTGTGCTTTCTACTCAAAATTTGTTCCCTCAACCAGTGATGTGTTTAATTATGAAGATGCTTTGTTAGAGCTGACAGGAGATAGAACTCCTAGAAAGGTCATCGCTGTAGAGAAGACGAGGGAGGATAAACTACTTTTCAAGGTCATTCATCATGTGATTAGTCAAAGGAGAGGAGACTTTGCTACAATGTGATTCTAGGAAATTTATTTGCTACATCTTTTGAAGCATGGAGTTAAGGTAAATCGGTGTATATTGATTATGATTCAGATTGAGGATATGACTAGACCAAAGTCTAAGTCAAATGCACTGTTCTTCTCAAAGTTTATTTCTATGTTGATGAAAGAAAAGGTGGTGGATGGACCTCAGGATGAAATGATAGTAGTTAAGGATTACTTCTGCATCACCAGGACTGTCTGTAAATACAAGAAAGTCACTTGGAATCCTTGGAAGAAATCATGGGTTAATGATAATGGAAAAATATATGACTTGTTTAATCCTGTGGACCATCCTTCTAGACCAAAGGATGTGAGGGATCCTGGTCTTGGACCAAATGAGCCAGAACCGGTCTATAGTGATAATGAAGCTGAGGAGGAAGAGACATCGGTCGAGGAATGAGGAGACCCTGATTTTCCTCCTAGTCTGTTGCCTCAAAATATCTCTTATAGAGCAGCTAGCCCTCCAGAAGAACTACCAAGAAGAGAAACTATTTTGAAGGACTATGACACTGAGACTGGGGAAGAATAATAAGAAGCATGTCAGTATGTTGTTAACGACACCTCTGAGGAGGTTGAGGCGACCGAATCCGATCATGTTTTTAATGATGAAAAGGAGGCTTCTGGTGAAGCAGATGATAAGGAAAATGAAGAAGAAGAGCTCAGTTTGTGCCCTCTGATAGACAGTACATTCAGGACAATGCCTGATCAGGAAGGAGAAGCTGCATCTGTTCATGAGAGAGTCGTTGATGACTCAGAACAAATGGCTATTGAATCTGCTGTAGTTGTAGAAGAAGTTGCAGAATTACCTCAGGAAGAACCATTGGAGGAGATACCTCAGGAGAATGTTCCAAGTGCGGGGGAGAATCTTGGTTCAGAATCAGTGTTATATGACATTGAAGGTTGGACATCATATCCAACATATATGGTTCTTGGACATTCTTATGGAGATTCGGATGAGGAAGACCAGCCCCAAAAGGAATCAGTTATCCTACCTGCTATGGCTGAAAATGTGGAAACTAAGGAGGGCCTTGAGTCCGTAAAAGCTGAATTGAAAGAAGAATTAAGGGAATCAGTGGCAGATACGAAGCAAAGTATGGTTGAAGAGATGAAAAGCGTTGAGTAATCCCTTGAGTTATCCATTGGATATGGTGTATCCAGTCCTCTCAAAGAAATGATGGATGAAATTAAATTGTGCCACACTCAGATTGAGAGTTGGATTAGGAGCTGTAGTTTCCTTGAGACAATCGATTGCTTCTCTAACTGCCATGCATAGCTCTCAAACTCATGTAAAATCTGACATTCGATATATCAAAGAAGTGGTCAAGCAATTTGTGGATGTTTTTGAGGCCTTTAAGAAGTCATTCAAAGAACATCTGAATAGTCAGGATACACTTGTTCAGAAGGTAGTAAGTAGTCTGACTCAATCCTTCAAGGAGATAGTGGCCTTCTCAATGAAACCTCTTCCCTCATCTAGCTCCAGTGTGAAACCTGACCAGATCCGCACTATTATTCAGGAAGAATTGGCTAAATCCAGTCCCAGTGGTGCATCTGATTCTCAGATTCTTACTACCACTAGGGAAGTTAGTAGTTTTTTTCGTGATCACCTGCGGGAAGCTACTGCTTCTCAAGAGGAAATAAATAATAAGGTGGATTCTTATTTTGAAAAGGTTTATACCAAGCATCAGTTGACCAACCATTTCAAGCTCTTATTGGAAAATATTAAGTTGCCTTCAGTTACCCAAGACATCAGAGAACAGGTTTGTAAGATCAGGAAGCTTATTCCTGCTTTGGATAAATTCATTGAAAATCGAGATGATTTTGTGTCTGAAATGGAGTGAGGAGGAAGAATTATTATGGATTTTAGGAACTTGCTGTTGCCCTTCTTGCATGTGGATGCAAGACCTGTAATTGTACCTCCTGCCCTTCCGGCTTCTGCCTCTAGGTGTACCCCTCAATTGACTCCAACTCAAGCCATCAGGAGATTGAAACCTCTGATCACTCAAAGGATTACATATTTCAGATCCGGTACAGTTTCTATAGCTGAACCATCAGTTGTTCCTTCAGCTATTCCGAAACCCTCTGCTGATCCTAAGGGAAAGACACCTGTTCCAGTGTAGGATTGAGTGTTTATAGATCTTTTGGATAGGATTCACTTTTATTTTTGTTCTGACTTTATCAGTGTATCTGTTGTATATTAATGAAATTCCTCTTCATTCTCGGCTTTACTGAGTTTTGATTACTTTGTCATTTATTCTCTGCTAGTCTTTCTCTTTTCTCTGCAACCCTACTTTTTTTTAATCACAAAGGGGATAAAATAAGAAAATGAGCCACTGAGAGAAAATCAGAAATGAGACCTAAGAGTTAACAAAGGGGGAATGAGAGAAAATAAGAAATGAGACCTAATTTCTTTTCCACTTTTTCCTCTGATACTATTTCATTTTTTTAGCATAAGTTGTGATTATCAAAAAGGGGGAGATTGTTGAACCCTCTGGGAATCTAGTTGTTTTATTAAATTTTGATAATCCCAATTATGATTATTTTTATTTTGATAATCCCTATTTGATCAATGGTAAAATACTTATTTGGGGATCTAGCTACTTATTTGCTTTAAGTATTGTTCTATGTTTAAATACTAGTCTTTCGGTTACTGGATGTTTGTACACTCTGACTTAACATATTATGCTAATAGAATGCTCAAACAGAACAGAGATACCGATACAGATGAGTCTACCACTACATGAGAGCTACCGTTACAGAACAGAGCTACCGATACACACAAGTCCACCGATATGTTGAAGCTACCGTTATCAAAGGAAGTCTACCGATACGTAAAGATCACCGTTATGAAAAGCCTACCGATATGTGAAAGTTACTGATACAGACAAGTCACCCATACATCAAAGTCTACTGCTACCAATATAGACTTACTGCTACCGATATAAGACAAGTCTACCGCTACCGATACAGATTCATCGCTACCAATATAATGCTACTGATATTAGACAGACTTACCGCTACCGAGACAAAGCTACCGCTACCGAAATAAGAAGGTTACCGTTACATCAAAGCCTACTGATACTCGAAGGTCACCGATATACAAGTATACCGATACATGGAAGGTTACCGATATACTAAGCCTACTGATAGAAAGGCTACTATTACTCAAGTCTACCGTTACTCAAGTCTATCATTACACAAGAAGTCACCGATACAAGCAAGCCTACTGTGACATCTACCTACCGATATTAAAGCAACCGTTCCAGAGACAGAACCCGAAACTACTTTAATTTCTTTATCATTATTTAATGTAACCAACGGTCATATCAGGTATATTTTAATACACTAAAATTTATTTAATGTGTGTTGTTGGATGTCAGGGAACCGTACCTCTTACCTGCAAAAAAATCATCTCTTTTTCTAGAGCTCGTGCTTTAAATGAATGAAGGATGTGCTGCTAAAAAATAGAAGGAATGAACATAGAGAATGACATACCACGAGGTGTGCTGAAAGAACAACTGAGTTTGAATGCAAAGAGATGACTTAACTTACACGAAGAACTCATACATTCCTGCATACCAAGAAATAGAGCTGAGAACGATAAAATCAATACAAGAACTTCATCGACTACCTTTTTCTCTGTCTCTACACCTTGAAGTCAAGGAATCAGATGCCACTCTGTTTTCAAGACAAAAACCAGAAGAGGACTCAGAACCAATTCTGATCAATCTAAAGGAGTCCAGAGCTGCACCGCAATCACTAGAGCCATTTCTAAACTCTAAATCTTTGGCTCTCTGATTTACTTTTTACATTTCGAGCAGTGTGTGTTATCTGCTGTATTTAACACACACACTGTCTCCTGTTCTTTATCTGGAGAATCTATAAATCCTCACTCAAACTCTTACATCTTTTATTTCCCACCGGGATAGTGGTAGAGGTCGTGCATGTCCTATACAACTGGTTTGTTGTTGTTTTTGTTCCCATGGATAACAGTGGTAGAGGTCTTGGACCTGGACAGTTATATACTGTTGTAAACCCCGATCGAGGGTGTGGATCACTTTTATATAATGTTTTGAGAGGACTAAGTATCGGCTTGAGACTGAACCTCTTGGTTAAACCTGTTGTGCTTATTTATTTTCAAATTTTGTTTTTATTCCGCAGCATACTACTTTAAATCCAAAAGTGTTTTAAAGTCACTTTGATAATTAAACTTTGAAGTGTTTATATTAGTTGTAAATCAGTAAGTTAGTTTTAAAAGTTAATCAATTATTTTGATTTGATTTACTAGGAAATAATCAATCCTTTGAGAACCTAACAGAAACTTTATTTTGATATAAATTCACTACAGTTTAATTCTGTGTTTTATTTGGGGGATTTTAAGACAAAGTTTTTAAACAGAAATTTTAATTGGAACTCAATTCACCCCCCTCTTGAGTGTCCACTCCGACCAACAACTAATATATCCATTCTATGAATATAAAAAATATTTTATGAAATATATAACATATATATATATATAACGTTAATTTAATTACCAATAGTAATTTACTGAAAATACAAATATCTAATTGATTTATATATTTCATAAATAATTGGTATCCAATGAATTCACAATGCATTTTCATAATAAGTTATACATATTCCCACTACCCTAACAGCTAGGCTATAATGGTAATTTTATACTAAGGGTGTCTAATAGTCTCTTTAAACTCATTATTGTGTGTCATAAAAGAAACTAAAGGATCAAAATTATTTGAAGAAAATATTTCATTAAATCATTTGGGTGTTATATGGATCACATGAATACACAATGTTCTTTTAGGTTTAGTGTTTAATAGAGTTAGGATAAACATTCATATATTATAAAAATAAATAATCATTACATAAAAATATATATTATGTCCCAATAATATTTCTTGTATGGAAACCATAATTAATATATCCACCCTAAAACCATTCATCATAACCTGAAGAAATGAAAATATAAGAAAGGGTGAGCTCAGATTCCTAGTATGGGTAACAATAAGTGATATCAATTATTATAAAAACATTACATGATCATAAGGGTATAAGAACATAAAAAATAATTGATAATTATAACCTTCCAAAATATTCAATGTTTTTTAGACATAAATAATATGGGAACATGAGCCCTGAGATAAAATAATTAACATGAAAAATGGAATTTCAGAAAACACATAGTCATAAAATTTCATTTCCAAATGTATTCCCCCCATTACCATCCAACATATCTTATTAGATATAAATCACTATGAAATTAATTTGATAGATAAATAGGGAACACATATCAAATAATGAAAACCATAGATTTATTTTCCACAATAACATAACTATTTTATCATAAATAAAAACTAAACTTAGAATGTATAAGGATAGTATCCTAGAGTCATAACCCCAATAAACTATAAGTAATATTAAACATAATTATCTTAAATGGATAATGGTTGTAAAATATAATTTGAAATAATTCATGAGGAATATTTAATTTATGGTTTTAAAAAATAATTTATAAACACATTTTCATTGAAAATAACCTTTAAAAATATAAAAAGGAATATTTGATTTACATTTTAAACAACTTTTAAATCATTTTCATTGAAAAATCCTAAGATATAATTTTAATAACATTGAATTTTTTTAAAAAAAATATTGTCTTTATGGAATATAGATTTCTGAATAAAGAGAGAACAACAGTATATGAATATTTTAAAATAATTAGAAGAAGTAGATCCATGATAAAACATGTAAAATGGTTGTATATAACCTTGTAAAATAATATATTTTAATAACGTAACTTGTGTCTCAATGACCGAAAATTGAGACAAAACTACCTTACCGATTTGGTAACTTTTAATATATAAACCCTATGAATGAGATAACATCAAATATATATTTAAATAAATATTAATTTAATTCCAAGGATTACATATTAAAGTCATTAGATGTATATAAACCACACAAAATAAACAAGTGTCGAATTTGGAATATGGATAGTAGGAATAAAATTGAGACTAGATATTCCCTTAAAATTATAATATCATTGGAGTAAAAATTAATCAAACGATTCAATTATTTTAATTACATATTAATAAAAATAAAAAAATTAATACATCATAAAATAATCAAAATTAATTTCACACATAATCATAGAACTGTATAATCAATGAAATATTACTTTAAGCCAAAAAATGTAAATTTTGTTAGGAATTAACTTACCACAACTATTTTAATTATTCATTAACATTGAAACATTGTATAAAATAAATATTAATTTAATATATATTTATTAACTAATAAAAATTCAATCATACCATGTATTATTTATTAATTACATATTATCAACCATTTATTAATAATTTATTATTAAAATCAATGTTCCTGGTGATAACTGTTTCTTGTTCCAAGCATGCTTCGATTTGGTATTCCTAGTACATATTATTTGATCATGGTACCACTATTTATAGTATTTTAATCATGGTTTAAACATCTTTAATATTCATTATCTGAAAATTTATAATAATTAATAACAATTATAGATAGAAAAATGCATTACGTCGTTCATGAAGATAGTAGGCCATACGCACGCATGAGCGATGTTTCTATTTTTTATCTAATTAAATAAATAATAATTAATAATAATTCAACTTTATAGAATAATTATTAAATTTTATATATTATATATTTTTATTAAAATCATCCTTATTACCCTATATGTGAAATATAAGTGAAAAATGAATCACATCACATCGTGGAGAGCGTAGTCCACACTGACATACATGTGAAATTTCCATTTCATAAAAGAATGGATAATGATAATGTAAACATAATATTATCATTAAATAAGTTTAATTACGTAATATATATCACATATAATCATAAAAACCATCGTAATTTCCATCAATAAAATATGGTGATGAATAGTGGATTGTATCACTACATAGAAATGTTAAGTCATACCTACGCGTGACAGATAATATCACTTATTGTTTGATGAGAAATGGGTTTATATTGGTGTTTTCATAATCATAATAACATTTAATAAAATTTATTATACTTAAAATATTATTTTATGATAAATATATAAGATTTTATTAAGGTAAAGAAGAGTAGAAAAAAAAGTGATATGTTAGAGTTATTATGTCTTATTTGAAACATCTCATTTCGATCTTCCCTAAATAGATCTTTGGTTTGTATTTTGAGATGACCAGAAGCTACATAAATTATATAGTGAAGTTTATATTTTTAATTTTTAGGATATGGTCATGATATAAGGTTCAATGTGATTTGTATATGTGAGGGAGGATGTCTCCTTTTATAATTGAGGTGTGGAACAATTTTTGAATTTCTCAAAAATATTAATTTATAATATATTAAATCTCAATAAAAAAAATTACATAAATTATAATAAAAGATAATATAGGGGTTTCATATCATAAAATAGTAAATTTTATTCAAGTTGTGGTGTTATTTTTAATTTTATCATTTTGAATAACCCTTACATTACCCATTTTAATTTTGACTTGGGTAACAAGTTTCTATTAATTTGAAAACATTTCAATTTTATTATACGGTTTAAATTTTCCATAAATGTCCAAGTTTTTAATTTTTTTACATTATATTTATCTATCTGTATTTTCTAAATATTTTTTAGATTTTTAAATAATTTAATAAAATATTATTTTGATAAATTATCATTAATGTTAATTATGACACTATTCATTTACTTTGACTTCAAATACATATAGAAAAATGGGAAATTGGAGTATAATGGTTTAAAGACACTATAATATGTTCTATAGTACTTAAAAATTAATTTTATTTGTTAAATAATATAAATTTTACCAAAATTAATGCTTTCAAATTAATTTAACTTATTTTTTGTTAGTTAAATAATTATTGTAATAGAATTCCCCAAGCATTTAAGGTAATTTAATAACATATAAAAAATCAAAAATAAATTTCAAAAATGAAAATAATTAAATTTATATAAAATTTGGAATTTTTATTCATATATTCATTTTTTACCTCTGTGGACACACAGAATATATTAAAAACAATGAGAGTGATTTTTTATCTATCATTGATTTAAATCCTATATGAGTCATTTTATAGGAAAAGTGACCATTTTTGTAACATCCCAAGTAAATAATGAATAATAGATATTTTTATCTATGTGTACTAATGCATTAGATAGTGTTTAAGAGGCTTAAAATGAGAATAAATCTAATCTTAAACATGGAATACACTAATATTTTTTAAAAGATTGTTTTACTGCCTTTTGATGGGAAACCATTTTTAAATAACCCTTTTGACAATTTTATAATCTCTATTTGTCAAAATAAAATTATTATTTATGATTGGGACATTGAAATTTACATTGGATAATTTTTTGGTATTTTTCTGACAACGTTCATTTTTTAATGAATAGTGAAAAATACTGCATTTTACATCAAAACTACTTTTTCATCTAATTTAATTATATGGTTAGATTATCTTATGAATTGGTTTTATAGTTAAATTATAATATATTTTTACCATTTTATCCAATAGTGGTCGTTGGAATTAATTTCACTTTGAAATTGAACTTAAACTAGTGTCAATCTTTTGATACTTATTGTTTCATAAAAATACGCTATTTGCTATGACGGCAGGAATTAATTATTAAATTAATTAATGTAACTATATGTTTTGAATTTTTTAAAATAGACATCATTTTTGAATTCGGAATATCAAATATATCTTAGGGTGATTTTTTGGTATTTTTTGGAAAAACTTCAATTTTTGATGAATAGTGAAACCATTAAGTGGTACTTAAAAAACTGACTTTTCGTTTAAATGAAATTTTTCCACCTCTTTGTTTTGAATGTCAAAAATACGACATAATTGGTTTTCATTAATAAGTAAAATGTGGTTCAATGGGATTAAATTAATTTTTTGGTGAGTAGTAACGTTTATGTTTATTAATCGCGATTAGAGGTAATTAGTGTAATTTAAGGTAAGAATAATGTTTTAATAATATGAAATGAACTTGACACATGTCCTACCCTTATTGGATGTGTCATGGACGACCAAGAAAATCAATGGGTCGATTTTGGGGACCCCATGGAGCCACTTGGGTAAGAAAATGACATTAATTCATTTTATTTAATGTAAAAGTAAAAATGACACAAACAAGAGTTGTTTTACTAAAACAATTTTTAAATGGGGTTATACAAGTCATATTTTTGAGTATAAATAATAATTGGAAAGATAAAACAACTTACTACATCATTATAGTTTTTTTATAATTTTAATACATTTAATAAAATAAATTATTTATGACATCATGATGATGCATCGATTACCTCATTAATAAAGGATTTAAATAAAATGAAAATATAATGTTAAAAATATAACATACACTTGTCAAAGACTTATTGGATGAGTCTATTTAGAACCCTTATCACCTTATCCTCGAATTATATTAAATTGGGACCTTTTAAATCCGAAAATGATTTTAAAATAAAGTAACATTTCTTTACTTTCCAAGAGTGCCCCTCCTCTCCTCTTATAAAAGGACCCCACCTCTACCACCTTACCCACACTTACAAAGCCTTGAATCGGCCAAAACCCGCCCATTTTGTCTCACCACATCCCTCTATAACTCTTAGAAGCCTCAATTTGGGTAGAAGTCTTCCCAAGGAAGCCTTTGAGCTCAAATAAAAAAGAGTTACCCGTTTTAAAGGTAGTGTTTTCTCTTGTGTTCTTACATTTTATGTTCCTTCTCCAACCCTCTAAACTCTTTTTATTCCATTATTTTGTAACAAAATCATTATCTTAAATATACTAGGATTTTGTTATAAAAATGTTTCGAGCTACACTTACACACAGCTACATCTAATGGTTAAGGAACATACTATTTCCGTGGATGGAGAATTTTTGCCTCACGAAACGATGATTGTTAAATATTCATTTAACACCTTTGAAAGTGGTCATTAAGATGACACTATATTATATATGATATATAATATTTTTATTTTTTACTTAAGATTTTTTATTTTTCATTTATGACATACCTTTATGGTTTCTATTATGGGTAAACGCAATATCTTCATTTTAGGAAGTGCGGACTACCGCCCCCTCAAAGTGATTTGATTTGTTAATGCCATATGTGGGACGTATAAAGGATGTAATTAATGATATTATATATGATACAATACTGGAATTATAATATAGCTTTATATCATTATGATTCCATTCCATAAAATACGATATAGAAATGAAAGTAGCGTTCATGCGTACGTACGTCTTACCGTCTTCATGAACGGTGCATTTCATTTCTTACCTCTAAACGTTATGTAATATTATAAATGCATGTATATACTGGATATATATGATATATATGATATATAAATCACGAGTATAACTCTGAATATAATGGGTAATTGAACAACTTGTAATTATAAAGCGTTTATTTTTTACTCAAGTACCAATGATCGATAAAATGACCGTTATTAACTTAAATAATTACATAGTGTTCATGACATGGTAATAAGTCATATAAAAGGAATAATGAACTTGAAAAAGGTTCTTAAGAAAGTATAAATTAACTCAAGTTTATTATTCTATTGGTTAAAGAACGATCGAGTCAAGTCGGACCCGAGGTATGGGACTTCATCTCAATCTCCATTCATTGAGGCATATTTTGTTTTATACACAACTTTCTTTTATACGGTGTATAAACCCCTTTTACTTTTATTTTAATCCAAAAGGAATATTTTTTATACGAAGAATTTTTCTAAACGACAAAAGGGAATGTTTTTTTCGTATGTATGCGGCGACAATGACTTCTCCACCGCTGTGACCATTATTTGAGTTTCGGCTTCCTCTACAAGCCATACAATTTTTTTAAAAGAAAAATAAATACCATTTTTTACTTTTATTTTATTTTGGTATTGAAAATGTTTTTCATAATGTTTTTTATATCAATGTGTTGTATTGATATATTGTGATTGAAATGTGGAAATGTTATGTTTCCTTTGTGCATGTATTATGTGGTATGATTATGTTATGGTTCTTGGGCATTGTTATGAAGACGGGTGGTTCCGTGATAAACTAAGGTCGGGTGAGCCCAATATAGCTCTCCAATGCATTGGGTAACATGAAGGAGGTAAACATTAAGGTTTATCCGAAGAGATTTATGAAATATACTGTGATGGGTATTCCAAACGTAACCAAGAGGGTTACTCCCTACGTAAGAATGCTATGAATGCCTTAAGTTACCTTTATGTCTTATGATTTCTAAGATTTAATAATGATTTTATGAGGTATGTTAAAGTGATTATGTTTTATGAGTAGAGTATGATTTCATTGATTCTTGTGTATACATGTACTCATGTTTCCTTTCCATATTTTTATATCCCTTACTAAGATTTTTATTCTCATCCCATGTTTTTGAGATGTTTTTCACAGGTCAAGGGAAGGGTACATTATATGATGATAGTGTTAAGGAAGTGTCAAGAAAGAATCCAAGTTTTATTTTAAATATGTTTCCGTTGATGGAAAAAATGAATAATATATTTTATATAACCACTTTGTTTAAATGTGGAATGCAATGAAATTTTTATGATCTAATTATCTAAAACTCTAAACCTGATAATATCCTCAATGTGAATTATTAATTTAACTCAAGATTAAGTAAGGTTTAGGGCTGGGGCCTTATTGTTGGTATCAGAGGTCGGTTTAGATAACTTTAGGAGTTAGAATTTTATTAAATGATTATCCAAAAATATTTTTTATGGTCAAATTGAAATGATATAGCATTTAACGATTACCATGTTGCTTCACCTAAGGTATTTCTGTGATAATAATGGTTTTCCATAGAGGAAACAGAGAAGCTTTTCTGAGAAGGCATACAAAGGGAAATGAATTTTCAAATCATTATCCTGAGATGGTCAGAATCAGAACTAAACAGTTTGTTGCAGTGATGGCTCAGTTGAATCAGGTGAAAAATGTTGGTTGTTTTTATTGATGATATTTTGGTGTTTTCTAAAAGTAAAGAGGAGAATGAAAGACATTTAAGGGTTTTTTTCAAACCTTAAAAGAAAATAAATTGAATGGGAAATTTAGAAACTGTGAGTTTTGGTTGCAACAAATTTCTTTCCTTGGTCATATTGTTTCTAAATATGGGATAACTGTTGATCCTGAAAAAACAAAGGTTGCAGAAGAATGGCCAATACCCACAAATGTAACTGAGATTCGTAGCTTCCTTGGATTAGCAGGCTATTACCGAAGGTTTGATAGTAATTTTTCACGGTTATCTAGTCCAATGACTAAGCTAACTCAGAAGGGTGTTTAGATTATCTGGAAAAAAGAATGTGATGATTGTTTTTATGAATTGAAAAGAAGATTGGTGAATGCTCCAGTTTTGTAACTACCTTCCAGGAATGGGGAGTTTGTTATATGAAGTGATGCTTCATTGAAAGGAATTGGTTGTGTCCTAACGTAGAATGATCAGGTAATTGCTTATGCTTCACGACCGTTGAAAACTCATGAGGTAAATTACCCTACACATGATTGGGAATCAGCTGCAGTTGTTTTTGCTTTAAAAATTTGGAGGCATCATTTGTATAGAGTAAAGTGTGAAATATATACCGATCACAAAATTTTAAAGTATATATTCACTCAGAAAGAATTGAATAGGATATATAAGAGATGGATAGAATTAATCAAGGATTATGATTGTACAATTCATTACCATCTGGGAAAAGAAAATAAAGTGGCTAATGCTTTGAGTCGAAAAAGTAATACTTCATTAACAATGTTCTGTTTGGAACGTGATACTTTGGTTAAGGATTTGATGAACCTTGGCATAGAAGTTATTGGTGCAGGATGTTCTTCTGTTTTGTTTCAGGTATAAGTGAAATCTTCTCTATCAGACAGAATCAAGCAAGCACAGAAGCAAGATAGTGAGTTGCAGAAAAATGTAGAGCAGGTTTAGAAGGGTATGTTTCCTGAATTCCACATTGATAATGATTGTGTTTTGAGATTTTGGAAGAGATTGTGTGTGACATGTGATTCACAGTTGAAGAGAGAGTTGTAATATGAAGCTCATAGTTCTCCGTTTTCAGTTCATCCAGGCAGTACTAAGATGTATAGAGATCTGCGTGAGTATTACTGTTGGGACAGAATGAAAAGGGATATTGCTGATTTTACTGTAAAGTGTTTGACTTGCCACCAGGTTAATGCAGAGAGGCAGTTACCAAAAGGGATGCTTCAGAATTTACCAGTGCCAGAGTGCAATTGGGAGAATATATCCATGGACTTTGTTGTGGGATTACCGAAGACATCTCGAGGTAATAATGCAATCTAGGTTATTGTTGATCGCTTGACTAAATCTGCTCATTTACTTTCTATACGAGATACTTTTTCCCTAGATCAACTTTATCATTTGTATCTTAAAGAGATAGTCAGGTTACATGGAGTTCCTCTCTCCATTGTATCTGATTGTGATCCCAGGTTTACTTCTAACATTTGGAAAGGACTTCAGAAGTCGTTGGGTACTTAATTAAATTTTAGTACAGCTTTTTATCCTCAATCAGATGGGCAGTCAGAACGAACAATTCAGAAATTAGTGGATATGCTATGTGCTTGTTCGATGGATTATCAGGGAAGTTGGGACCAACATCTTTCTTTGGTTGAATTTTCATATAATAACAGTTTTCATTCTAGTATACAGATGGCACCGTTTTAGGCATTATATTGGAAGTAGTGTCGGACTCCAGCTTTTTGGGATGAAGTAGGTGAAAGGAAGCTGATGGGACCAGAATTGTTAGAAGAGATGGCCAAAAAAGTTCAGTTGATTAAGAAACACATGAGAACAGCTCAGAGAAGACAGAAAAGTTATGTGGATGACCGGAGGAAAGATCTATCTTTCGAGGTAGGTGATCATGTTTTTCTCAAGGTTTCTCCATGGAAAAGTGTGATGCGATTTGTTAAGAAAGGAAAGTTGAGTCCAAGGTTCATTGGACCATATGAAATTCTGGATAGAGTTGGATCGGTTGCTTACCTAGTGTATTTACCTCCAAGTTTATCTCAGGTACACAATGTTTTTCATGTTTCGATGTTAAGGAAGTACATGCCAGATCCATCTCATGCTTTGAGTCCAGAGGCAGTTCAGCTGGAAGGGAATCTATCTTATGAGAAACAACCAGTCCACATTCTTGACCACAGGGAGCAAGTGTTACAGAATAAGGTAATTCATAAGGTTAAGGTTCTGTGGAAAAACCAAATGATTGAAGAGTCAACTTGGGAATTTGAAATTGCAATGAGGACTAAATACATCCACTTATTTGATATGTAAATAAATTGCGGGAACAAAATTTTCTAAAGGGGGGAAGGATGTAACATCCCATGTAAGTAATGAATAATATATATTTTTACCTATGTCTACAAATGAATTAGATAGTGTTTTAGAGGCTTAAAATGAGAATAAATCCAATATTAAGCATGTAATACACAAATATTTTTTAAAAGATTGTTTTACTTCCTTTTGATGGAAAACCATTTTTAAATCAAACTTTTGAATATTTTATAAGCTCTATTTGTCAAAATAAAATTATTATTTATGATTGGGACATTGAAATTTATAGTGTATGATTTTTTGGTATTTTTCTAACAATGTTCATTTTTTAATGAATAGTGAAAAATACTGCTTTTTACATCAAAACTACTTTTTCATCTAATTTAATTATATGGTTAGATTATCTTTTGAATTCTTTTTAAAGTTAAATTAGAATATATTTTAATCATTTAATCCAATAGTGGTCGTTGGAATTAATTTCACTTTGAAATTGATCTTAAACTAGTGTCAATATTTTGATACTTATTGTTCCATAAAAACACGCTATTTGCTCTAACAGCAGGGAATTAATTATTAAATTAATTAATGTAACTTATAGATTTTGAATTTTTTAAAATAGAAATCATTTTTGAATTCGGAATATCAAATATAGCTTAGGGTAATGTTTTTGTATTTTTCTGAAAAACATCAATTTTTGATGAATAGTGAAACCACTAAGTGGTACTTAAAAAACTGATTTTTCGTTTAAATGAAATTTTACCACCTCTATGTTTTGAATTTCAAAAATCCAGCATACATGGTTTTCATTAAGAATTAAAACATGGTTCAATGGGATTAAAATAAATTTTTGGTGAATAGCAACTTTTATGTTTATTAATTGCGATTAGAGGAAATTAGTGTAATTTAAGGTAAGAATAATGTTTTAATAATATGAAATGAACTTTACACATGTTCTACCCATATTGGACGTGTCATGGACGTCCAAGAAAACACATGGGTGGATTTTTGGGACCCCATGGAGCCACTTGGTTAAGATAATGACATTAATGCCTTTTATTTAATGTAAAAGTAAAAATTACACAAACATGGGTTGTTTAACTAAAACAATTTTTACATGGGGTTATACAAGTCATATTTTTGACTATATATAGTCATTGGAAAGATAATAAGATTTTATATATCATGATATTTTTTTTATAATTTTTAGACATTAAATAAATTAAATTATTTATGACATCATGATGATGCAACGATTACCTCATTAATAAAGGATTTAAATAAAATGAAAAGATGATGTAAAAACTATTTTACAATTGTCAAAGACCTATTTTATGAGTATATTTCGAACCCTTATCACCTTATCCTAAAATTATATAAATGTGGGACCTTTTAAATCCGAAACCCATTTTAAAATAAAGTAACATTTCTTTACTTTCCAAGAGTGCCCCTCTTCTCCTCTTATAAAAGGCCCCCACCTCTACCACCTTACCCACACTTCCAAAGCCTTTGGCTCGGCCAAACCCTACCCATTTTGTCTCTCCAAATCCCTATATAACTCTTAGAAGCCTCACACTAGGCAGAATTATTCCCAAGGAAGCCTTTGAGCTTAAATCAAAAAGAGTTACCTATTTTAAAGGTAGTGTTTTCTATTGTGTTCTTATGTTTTATTTTTCTTCTCTAACCCTCTAAACTCTTTTTATTCCTTTCTTTTGTAACAAAAACAGTATCTAAAATATACTAGGATTTTGTTATAAGAAGGATTCGAGGTACACTTACACACACCTACATCTAATGGTTAAAGAACATTCTGTTTCCGTGGATGGATAATTTTTACCTCACGAAACGATGATTGTTCAATATTATTTTAACACCTTCAAAGGTGGTCATTAAGATGACACTATATTTATATATGATATATAAAATGTTTATTTTTTACTTAATCTTTTGTATTTTTCATTTATGGCATACCTTTATGATTTCCATTATGGGTAAACGCGATATCTTCATTTTAGGAAGTGCGGACTATCGCCCCCTCAAAGTGATTTGATTCGTTAATGCCATATGTGGGACGTATAAAGGATGTAATTAATGATATTATATATGATACAATACTGGAATTATAATATACCTTTATACCATTATGATTCCATTTCATAAAATACGATATAGAAATGAAAGTAGCGTTCATGCGAACGTACGGCTTACCGTCTCCATGAACGGTGCATTTCATTTCTTACCTCTAAACATTATGTAATATTATATATGCATGTATATACTCGATATATATGATATATATGATATCTACATCATGAGTATAACTTTGGATATAATGGATACTTGAACTACTTGTAATTATAAAGAGTTTATTTTTGACTCAAGTACCAATAATCGATAAAATGACCGTTATTAACTTAAATAATTAAATAGTGTTCATGACATGGTAATAAGTCATATAAAAGGAATAATGAACTTGAAAAAGGTTATTAAGAAAGTAGAAATTAACTCAAGTTTATTATTCAGGAGGTTAAAGAAAGATCGAGTCAAGTCGGACCCAACGTATGGGACTTCGTCTCAACCTCCATTCATTGAGGCATATTTTGTTATATACAAAACTTTCTTTTATGCGGTGTATAAACCCCTTTGACATTTACGTTTATCCAAAAGGAATATTTTTTATACTAAGAGTTTAACTAAACGACAAAAGGGAATGTTTTTGTCGTACGTATGCGGCGACAATGACTTTTTCGCCGTTGTGACCATTATTTGAGTTTCCTCTTCCTCTACAAGCCATATCATTTTTTTAAAAGAAATATTAATACCATGTTTTACATTTCTTTTATTTTGGTATTGAAAATGGTTTTCATAATGTTTTTTATATCAATGTGTTGTATTAATATCTTGTGATTGAAATGTGGAAATGTTATGTTTCCTTTATGCATGTATTATGTGGTACGATTATGTTATGGTTCTTGGGCATTATTATGAAGACGGGTGGTTCTGTGATAATCTAACGGCGGGTGAGCCTGTTATAGCTCTCCAATGCATTGGGTAATGTGAAGGAGGTAAACTTTAAGGTTTCTCCGAAGAGATTTAGGTAATATACTGTGATAGGTATTCCAAACGTAACCAAGAGGGTTACTCCCTACGTAAGAATGTTATGAATGCCTCAAGTTACCTTTATGTCTTATGATTTCTATGATATATTCATGATTTGATGAGGTATTTTAATGTGAATATGTTTTATGAGTAGAGTATGATTTCATTGATTCTTGTGTATACATGTACTCATGTTTCCTTTCCATATTTTTATATCCCTTACTAAGCTTTTTATGCTCATCTCATGTTTTTGAAATGTTTTTCACAGGTCAAGGGAAGTGTACATGATATGATGATAGTGTCAAGGAAGTGTCACGAAAGAATACATGTTTTATTTTAAATATGTTTCCGTTGATGGGAAAAATGAATACTATCTTTTATGTAACCACTTTGTTTAAATGTGGAATGTAATGCAAGTTTTATGATCTAATTCTCTAAAACTCTAAACCTGAAAAGATCCTCAATGTAAATTATTCATTTAATTCTATATTAAGTAAGGTTTAAGGCTGGGGCCTTATAATTTTACCACTTCAATTATACAATAGTGTTTTAAGGGTAAACTAATATCCATTTAGTTATTTTTTTTTAAAAAAATTTTGTCATGGTTACACCATTATAGTTTATTTTCAGTGTTTATTTAACCCCTTTAATTCTTACCATGACAACCTGGATTTTTAATCATTGAGTGTTCATAGAGATACTATAAATTTCAAAATAACCCATAAATAGACCATTAATGACATGTGAAAATTCTTCCCAATTATCTGGTATAATTTTGTATTTTAATGAATTTTATATCATGTAAAAAAAATTTATTTACTATTATATATCCCTAATAATGATATTACAGATTACCCATTACATTGAATTTAATAATATAATGATAATAATAAAAAATATTACCAGTTTCTTATTATATATATAACAAGAAAATTTAATATATAAAATTTTTGGATAAGAACAATTATCTCAAATTATTTTTTATTTTAAAAAATATAATAATTTTTTTTGATATTTCCTTGAAAAAATATTTAATGCATCAACAATGTAAAATAATTTACGTTAATTAGTTATTTGTCAAAAATTGAAATTAAATTACCATTATGTATATAAATATTTTATATTTATAATTAATATATACTGTTGATGATATATTTTTGATATCTCTATATTAAAAATGTTACAGTTTTTAAACTTATGAGTTTGATATCATTAACTTTTATGTAAATAAAATATTATAAATGCCATAACCTCATTGAAATGGATCTTAATTATTTATATTTATACCATTTTATGATTATTATTGAATATATAACATTAAATGAAAAATTTTCATGTGTTAGAGTCATTTTAATTTCCTTATAATTTTATTGTTACCCTTAATATCCCAATTTACCCTTTAGCATGGTAACAAAAAGTTCCAGGTTTTCTATTTATATTGATCAGAAATAAAAGAATAATTTTTAATAAAATTAAACTTCCAAAATTAAAATGTGGAATAAGTTTTTTAAATTATAAAAATAGATGTTTTAGTATTTAATTTTAAATTAAACTTCCTAAATTTAACAGAAAATATATTTTTTTGAAATATGGCACTCTAAAAATATAAGATGTTTTTATACAAATTTCAAGAGTAAAATAAATTTAAAAAACATAATTGGATTATTTTAATAAAATTTAAAATATCAAAATCTAAATATATTTAAAAAATTATTTAACATTTTAAATAATTGAAAAATATTTTAAAAAGCGTTATTTTTCACTATTAATTGAAAAATAATACATTTCTAAAAAATATAAAAATTTCACCACAGGTAAATTTTAATATTTCAATATAGATAATATATTTAATTTTAATAAATAAAATTTATAAAATCTCTAAAAAGTAATGATTTTTTTAATATTTTAATATAAAAAGCAATAAAAATTAATTTTTTAGAAAATATGTTCATGTCGAATAATGTGACTTTAAAAAAAATATATTATACCTATTTACAATTAATTAATTAAAAAGTATCAATGACTATTACCATTAATTATTTCATAAATCCATTAATACAATTCATTTCATCCAATTTAGTGGCTTGGTAATAATTCTCCCATAAAAATATTACGTATTTTCTTTATTCTCAATGTTGTATATCTCATACACTATCTGAAATAATTTTTTCTTTTATGATATTAGGCTATTACATTATTTACACTTTAATAGATTGATCCCTCACAATTTGATCTTTTTCTCGATAAACAAGAGTATGAATTTTCAAAATACCTTAGTTCAAATACCACATTATAAAAGGGTCAATATAAATTCCATTTGAAAATATATAATGTAATGTATGAAGGTAACCTGTGATAACACATACCAAGATTCAATGTAGGAAAACCTAGAACCTAAAGTTAAAACTAAATACCATGTTCTGATGGAGAATAATAGTGTTGTTTTTCATTATAAATTTAACCATCAAGAAATCTTAAAACATTGATATATTAAAAGGTCCAAGATTTCACTATAAGGAAAGTAAACAGATATTGTTTTTTTCAACATTTTTAAGGATTGTTTGCATAGATTTGAAGAATTAATTTACCATATATTTTAATAACACAAGTAAAAATACTTACATGATTTGTAGAGTTTCATCCTTTAATCATTTTCCACCACAAACTCATCTTCATCTCCAAATATAGAGTATTCAAGATAATTATTTTTCATTCTTGAAGAACTAAAATTAACTTCAAATGGATCGAATAATCAAAAAAATATTAACTATATGTTTCTCTTCTATTGAAACATTAGACAAAACCAAAAATGTTAGCATAAGATATTATAATTTTGAAAAATAATATCCCTTTAAATGATGAAAAAATATTTTAATCCGCTAAATTGAATACTAATACCCAATTTTCAAATTTGACCATCCAACAAATAATTAACATGAATATTAATAAAAACTATTATAAATGAAAATTGAGGCCAAAAATAGATTTATTTTATTACATAGTATTCTAAGAAATTTTTTAACATTTATCTTTATAAAACATGTTTCACTTTTAATGTATCATACTAAAAATTAACTACCTTAATAATCCTAATGTTACATTTACCATTTTCATATATAACTTATATCAAGTAAAACCTATAATATAATCATATATTCTTCCAAAAAATAATTCATCCTTTATACCTCAAATAAAATCCCATAGTGTTATATTTACCAAAATCATACGGTGTTCTTAAAATAGTGAATGTCTTATGAAATTACATTAATCACTTAGCACCAAAATAATTTCTTATCCTTTGGTTTTCTATATGATAATAATTTTTTTAACAGATAAACATAACCTTTATCCATAATATCATTTCACAAGAAATAAAATGAAATAATTATCAGGACATCACGTAGGCCAGTAGTAGGATGTAAACCCTTGTAACCCTCCGATTATGGTATCGATTCTAGTGTTCTTGATGAATAGGACGGTTAGTCACTCATCCAATGAGTCAAACTGTTTCTAATACAATCATTAAAAATTTACAAAAAATGTGGGAATCTTTCTAAAATTAATCGTAATTTATTTACCATTAAATAAATCTAATAACCTAAAAGGTTATATCTTACCTTTAATTTGAATCCCAAAATTAAATACCCCTTAATTACACCAAAAACATTTATCCAAGAATATCATGAGTCAAATTAAAATTTTAGATCTTAAAATCTAAAACGGGGTTTCTAATACTTTGATGTAATGGTCTTATATACCAATGATGGTGTCAAAAACTCTTAATATAATTTATCTTGAAAACATCTAAATCAAACTATTATCTAAACGTTCCTCTAATACCAAATATAATAGCTTAAAATCCACCCTTCAGATCCGATTCTATAGAAATAAACATTATAAATTTCAGTAAAGTTTTTCTACTGCAAAATTGAATAAAAAGGTAATATATCATTTACATATCCAAGTATTTTTTTAGAGTTTTAGAAAATTATACAAACTCTTACATATATGAAAAAAATAAAAAAACCGACCAATAAAAAATATATATTAGCCTGAAAATTGTCTTCTTTTCTATCACTGTTCTTTGATATATCCTACATAAAATCATTCATTTTAATATAAAGAAATGTAAATATAAGAAATGGTAATCTTAGATTCTCAGTAAGGGTAACTATAGGATATATTAATTATTATACAATAATAATATATGTATAAGGGTATAAGAACATAAAAATAACAATTGATCATTTTACCATCCATAAATATTATTAGTTAATAAGATAAATATCATATTGGAAAAGGATATATGAGAAAATAACATTGTCATAAAACATAGTATTATAGAAAACACATATGCAAACAAAATCTTTTTTTAATATTCATGGATCCTTTCCAAGACTATCTTAGTGGAATGGGTTCTATCACCAACCCATCGTATTAGTAAAGTTTCACTCCCAATAAACACATGGTGGATGAACTACCTTACTGAACTTAGTTTAATCTCCAATTCAGTCCTTTCTACCTTATGTGATATAAATCATCAACCAATGAATTTGAGGGAGGTATAGGTCCCACTTGTAAAATAATGAGAAGCATATATGTGTGTGCTATAAGAGTATAACTCATTCATCATACAAATAAACAAACTATATAAATAATAAGGATAATATCTTTGATTAAAACCCCTAATAAATAAAACGTAACATAAAATAATGTTATCTTTAATAGAAAATCTCTTTATAAGATCATTTTAAATAATTCTAGAGAAATGTATACTTTGTTTTTTTAAAAACACCATTTAAATCATAAATAATTTATCAATCCATTTTCATTTAAAATAACATTGAAAAATAGGGTGGATGAATTTAAATCCATTTTAAATATCATTGAAAATCTTTTTTTGTGAAAATTCATAACTGGTCATTTTAAACAAATTTAATGCATTTTTAGAAAACATTTTTTGTAGGAACATTGATTTCTAAATTAAGGGATAGTAAAATTCCATGAAAATTATAATATAATGAAAATAATTTGATCCATTATTAATCATATAAAATATTTTTATATATTCCACATAATATAATATTGGTGCATAACATAACATGTGTTTCAAAGAAGGAAAATTGAGACTAAATTCCCTTATTGATTTGCTGACTTTTAAAACGTATAAACCATGAATGATAGATAATAAAATGGATATGTAAATACACATAAATTAAAGGATAAAGAACATATATTACATTCATGTTTAGTTAATATCCTGGAAAAAAATAATAAGTAGTTAATAAGTCTTATGTCTTTAGGAAATAAAAGTGAGACTACAAATCCCATTATAAATATCATACAATTAAAGTGAGCCTTAATCAAATCAATCAATTATTTTTAATCATAATCAATCTAAATAAAAAAGTGGAAATATACAATAATATAATAAAAAATAAATTAATAATTAATCATATAATGAAATAACAAACGAAATAGTAGTTTAACCCAATGAATGGAAATTCAGTTATGAATAACTTACCTTAGTAAGTTTCTTTCTTTTATCATTTTCAAACAAACCATAAAATAAATAGTAATATATAATAAATTTATTCATTACAATTACTTCAATAATATCATTTATTATATTTTTATAACTTCTTATCAACTGTTTAATAATTATTTGTAATTAAAATAAATATTTTTGTTGATAACTGCCTCATGTTCCAATATTGTTTTGGTTTTGTTGTCCTGATATTTAATCTTATCTTATAATAACATAATTTAAAATTTTTTCATCATTATTCAAAAATAATATATATTAATTATATACATATTTATAATCTCTCATAAAATGTTGATATTGAAAAATAAATTACACAGTTCATGGAGACAGTAGGTCCTATGTTCTCATTATCGCTATTTTCATTTTTCATCCAACGGAATGAAAGAAGGGTAAATAAAAATAAAAAAATTAAGAATAATAATTATGTTCTATATTTGATAAATGTTCATAACAATCCTCATTATTACCTTCCATATGAAATATAAGAGAAAAATTAATCACATCACATCATGCAGACGTTAGTCTATATGTATGCATGAGCGGCATTTTCAGTTCTCAAAATACAAGATAATGATATGGTAGACAAAAAATTATTATTTTAGAAGTATAATAATGTCATATATATCATATAAAATCCTTAAAACCATAATATTTGTCATCCATAAAATATGTTGATCAAAATGAATTGTCTAGTTACGTAGAGATGGTAAGCCGTATATATGCACGAGTGATGCATTCACTTCTTTATTAATGGAAAAGGGGGTTTATAAAAGTTTTTTCATAATAATAATGACATTTAATGATATTTAATATAATTAAGATTTTATTTTATCCTTAAAATCATAGATTTAGAGGATGTAAGGATTAGTAGAAAATAAAAGTTATCAATTAGAGCGATTACCTCTTCATCAAAACGTCTCATTTGGATATCCTCTAAATGGATCTATTGTTATAATTTTAAGAATAATAGAACATACGAAAGGTATCTAGGGAAGTGTATAATGGAAACATTTAGGGTATATTTGTGATAGTATGTTCATTGTGATATGTATATGTGGGGGTCCAGGGGCCCTTTTAAAATTGATATGAGGGATAATTTTTTAATTTCATAGAAGATAAATTTATAATAAATTAAATCACAATAAAAATTCCTCTAAAAATAAATAAATAGGAATATTAAATTAGTTAGGGTTTTAATATCATGAACTTATATATTTTAGATAAGTTCTTATGTTATTTTAAACATTTCTTTTTTTGATTAACCCCAAGTTAACCCGTTTTAATTTTAACTTTGATAATTTATTTGGATATTAAAATATTTTAATTTTTACTCATATGGTGTCAATTTTACCAAAAAGATCAATTTATGAAACTTTATACCTTATAAAAACAAAGTTGGAAACTTTTAATTATTTTTAGTATTTTTAAATAATTCAATAATATATTATTTTTTTAATTTATCATTAATGTCTATTATGATACTAATCAAATAATTTGACCTCCAATACATATATAAATATTTAAAATTACAATATAATGGTTTTAATAATATCTTCTTCAACATATAGATATATAAAATTCATTTTAACACATTAAATTCCATTCCAACGACTAAGTTGTAGCTATAATACTATTTTTAATAATCTTATTAATAATATATTGTGTTTTGATAAAAAACTAGGACTTGTGCATAAGAAAAAATATCAATGGTAATTGATATGGTGTGTAGTATAGATCATATTGTTTTAAGTGTACTGAATGATAATATAAGTGATTCATTTAGTTCACAAAAGGAAAACATAGTCCTTTAATATATAAATATAACAATGTTCAATGTTTCATGTATAAAAAATATCAAAAAGATTTAAATAATTAAAAAAATATATTTCATAACAGCTTATGGTGTTACATTCCACCCCCCATAAAATCAATACCCCCCATAAATTCATATGGGTTGTTAAATATTTCATTATTTGAAATTACATTCATAGAATCCCACATTGTAAAAATGAATACTAGAAATTTTGTTAAAAAATGAATTTTAGAAACATGAAGATTACCCTAAGTAACTCATAAATGGTTTCCATATGGGATAAAATTAGTGGAATATTAAAATGTGGTCATAGAAGAGAAAAATAACCAACATTTTCTGATATAGTGTGACAAGGAACAAGTTTAGGATATAGTTAAGAATCATAAATCCATAAATCAGCGACGGTCGAATGGTCGATTTGATTCATAGAAAAAGAAGGCACATGGATAAAATTTTTAGTTTCAATATCCTTGACATAATGTTAAAGAGTTTTCATGAGAATATATAATTACTTGATTCAATAAAATATCACCCTTTTTTCTTCCTTGATCAATTTCTAACTCAAATATTTCTCCTCAAGTATGGTGAAATTTTCATTCATGAAGCACAAATAGATCCTGAGATCCATGTTAATCTATACCAAAAGTCAACATTTAACATCAAAATTTTGTTGTTGTAATTTTTCATCTTATATTCATAAATCCTCATATGTTGAGATAATTCATTAATATCCAAAACATCTTCCAAATAAAAAATTAGACATAAAAAAAATAGTTAATCTTATATCACTTTAGGAAGGAAAATATCCAAAACATTTTATATAAGGTCCCTAGATCAACATACCATTAACCCCACATATATCGTAATGTATCCCTTGGTTATCTCATTCAAAAAATTTAATATTCTCATAATATATTATCTTGAAACATTTTAATAACTTGAATTACCATTAATCCTCTCTAAAATAAGGATTATTCCCTTTTCCAAATATTACTGGTTATATTATTTGAATCCAACAAGTTTTAATCCTCTTCCATGATAACATAGAATTATTTTTCAACTAATCATTTATTATATCCAAGGTAATGTGTAATATACAATTTAATTATTTATATCCAACTTATATTTCTTCAAAAAACCATTACCTTAACATTAATAACATATTAAGGGTTATCAATCACTTATTCTCATGTTTCCTAGGAATATCACTATGAAATTAATTCACTTTTCTATTCCTTTATAAAATTTCAACATATTCCTATAAATCCGTAGTAAAAACCTAAATTGAAAAATCCTTACATATTTTGTACCTCTTAATAAATTAATCCAAATACATAAAAACATAGGTTACTCCACTTCATCCATCAGACAATAACAATGATACCTCTTCCTATTATATAATACCTCTTTAATTTAATATTAATTTTATACTCTCATCATCATCAAGAAATATAATAATTACTTGTAACACTTCGTTGAATCTCTGTTTGGAATTTCCACATGGTAAATAAATTTTCATAATGACTATTCCTTCCAAAATTAAAACATTTTACCTTTTATGATGTCATATGGAGGCTAATATTCTCATCCATTGCATTAACTGGACTTTTTATTTCCCCTTTGTAGTTACATGCTTTTCGTCCTTCTTTTCTATAATAAAAACATATTCATATTCCCCTAATACACTCACTCATGTACTTATTACCACATTCTTTTCATGTATGAAACATAATATTCATTCCCCCACAGTCTCCATTACCAAAAATTTTATTGAACTCATTCCTTCTCAAATTTGGTGCGTCTGAGAGTTAGTTAAAGTACAAGATGATAATAATTTTCCATAAAATTGATTTGGAATGATTAAAACATCCTTCAATCTAGTTATCATACCATTTAACTTCTCATCAAAACTTTTTTCATTAAATTAATCATTATCCCAATTCCTTATGGTTCTTTCAATTAAATTAAACTAAAAATTATAGAGTATGAAAACATTTTCATAGTGTGGAGCCAAAAAAATCACTAATATGATGTCAAAATTAGGAAACCATTTTTAATATATGAAAACATATTGTATCCTAGGTTTTGAAGTCCCATATATTTTTAAATACATCATGATGGTTCGTGAAGAGTTTGTGAAATTTCAAATCATATCCCCTTGGTCGGTCAAACCAGGTGAAGAGGAAGGTATGTTGTCATGTAACAGGTTATAATCAAGTTTGGGCCAAAACACCTTATCGGAGTTGTCACTACTAAATAAATCTGTGTCACATACACATCCAAGTATTGTATCCAAATAAGGATATATTTCAGGTCAACCACTCTCTATATATTTACAAAAATTAAAAAACATTTTCTATACTTTTCCTTATCTAAGACATATCCTCATGAGTTTCTTTAGAATCCTCACTATGGTTTTTTCATCCTAGTTTCAAAAGTATTACTACAAAATTTTCCCTAATTGCAACAATAAAAAACCATTCTTAATTCACATAGAAATTACATCATTTTATTGTAATACATAAATCATTACAAAAATTGGATCCTAAAGGTCATATTAGTTTTGTGCCTTTAGAGTCATAAAAACAAAATCACTAGTACATGACTGAGCTAAATTATCACCAAGTAGTTCTTCTAGGACTATAACTCCACTTATACATATCATACATAAAATATATATTCATAATCAAGGAAGGAAACATAAAAAGGTGTGAGCTTCAATGCTTAATAAGGGTAAAAATGGAAACATGTATGAATAAAACCGATCATAAGAGTATGAGAATGTGATCATAACATTAGTAGATTAGACCATGCATACCAAAGATCATAAAAATGAATAATAGAATAATGGTTTGTAGTTCATAAGGCATGAATCATAAGGAGATCAAGATCATGATCCATGAATTCATAACATATGAATAAGACATTTAATTGTAGAATACACATAAACTTATAATATCATTCCTTATAATTCAGGGGGAATTGATAAAAATTATTATGGAAACTCATGGGGACTACATCAGCTAGGAATGAAACTCCACAATCCCTAGTTACAGCTCATTCCTTAAAATGTATTGGGATTACCCATATTCCTATAGGGTATTGGGTTTCCCATCATTACATAGTGTATTGGGTTTCCCCATCATCCAATAGTGGATCAGGTTTCCCCAAATTACCATTGTGGATTTGGTTTCCTCATATTCTCATAGCGGATCAGTTTTTCTAATCTTCCATGGTGGATAACACCTTTGATTATAGTCCATTAATTATCTCATGAGTTATATGTCGTTACCCAATGCATTTGATGGGAATTTGGATCCCATCCATCTCATAATAAAACCACACATATGTGGTCCACGAGATCATAAATAATCATATCATAACCCACGATATGAAATTTTTATCATTAACATGTAATATTATTATAAAAATTAGAAAAAAATCATAACCAATGAAAATAAGTGAGTTTTATATACATATAACATATTAAGAATAAATAGGTTTTATAAACATGTAACTCATGAAAGAGAAATGAGATTCATAAACACCATGCCATAAAAAAAATAAACCATTTTTAGAAATAATATGACTGTAAACTTTTGATAATTTCATATAATAGAATGGGTAAAACCAACATATGTCATGATATATTTAAAATAATATTTAAATATAATTTAAAAACCTTTTCTTTAAGAAGATATCATTTATTCTTTTACAAAATTCTATTAAAAAATTAATAACTTTTTAAAAACATTATCTTGGAAACCCAACACTAAAAATATAAATAAAAAATAAAAAAGTTCTCAAAACCATTTCATTGAAAACATATTGAAATATTATAACAAAATCTAGAAAACATTTTGAAAACCATTTCATTGAAGACACATTTAAATCATATAATAAAATATTGAAAACGTTTAAAAAACAATTTCTATAAAAACAATTTAAAAAAAATATACAATTTATTAAAAATCATAAAAAACTTTAAAATAAATTTTACCTGAGAATGAACTTAAAATTTACTCTTTAGATTCATTTTTAATTTTTTTTTCTTCTAAAAGCATGGTTTCTGAATTTCATGGCCTATGTCTCAGAGATGGAAAATTCAGAAAAAAACTAATTTACAAATTTGGTTACATTAAATCATTAAACCCATGAAATGGATATCATAATTTGGAAGTGTAATTACCCATAAAATGAAGGATAATAATAATATAATATATTCATGTGCTATATATACACCCCATTAATGAAACAAGTGTTGAATAAGGAATTGATCTCCCTAAAATAAAAGTGTGACAAGAAATTCATTACTTTATGTCATGAATCTTGTCATACTTTTATAAAAATCTTTTATAAGAAGTATACATTTATAAAAATTATTTTATAAAACCATATTCTTATATATAATATCATATATGTATTTATATCACCTTCTTATTAACACTTCCATGTTAAGGATATGTTTTAGGTAAAATCTTCTTTGTTCTTCACATGTGTCTTAATTTGCTGTATTTTTTGTCCTCATACATATATCATGATTTATAGATTGTAACCCATGATCTAATAAACTTTTATATTCTTTATATATTTATTTATAATAATATGTGAAAGATATAAATATGAAATTATATAAACCATTCATGGAGACATTTGGTCGTACATATACATGAATGATGTTTCCATTTAATTATCATATTTAAAGAATGTATGTACATGATATATATATATATATATATATTAATTCATGTATCATTATTATTTCATATATATCATATATGTCATTTTAAATGATCCTTAATACTTTCCATGAATTGTCTGAAAAAATAACATCGCTTTGAGGATGTGGCAGTCCACACTTCCCCAAAAAATTGTATTTACAAAAAATGGAAATCTATAATGAATTATTTATTGAATTATTAAAAATAAATAAATAAATCCAAAATATAATATATATATATATATATATATCATATATACTAGTGTTCCATCATAATTCTCACCCATGAGTGTTGAGTCAATAAGGTTTCCTTCTTACTTTTCCATTCCTTCTTGTTTTTAAAATCACTAACACTATCTTAAGGAAAATTTCATTTACCCTGTATTTTATATTCATAAGGATAATTTCTATTCCTAAAGGAAATTTATCCTCACCGATTATTTGTTGTCCATATCTAAATTTATCTAAACCTAACTCACTTTATTTCTAAATATAAAATTCAGTTTCATATCTAAAACCTCAGAATCTTAAAAATACATAGACATAGAAAATTCAATTTTTAAGATTCAAATTCAGGTTCTGAATTCTCTGAATTCAGAATCTGAATATTCTAAATTCAGACTCTAAACCTTTTGGTTGTAGACACCAATGTCTCTGAATTCAGACACTGAACATTTGGAGTTCAGAACCAGAATTCTCTGAATTCTGACTCTGAACCTCTTGAGTTCCGACTCCGAATTCTATGAATTTAGACTCTGAACACTCTGAATTTAGAGTCCATGATTTCTGAATTCAGACTCCAAATTATTATGAATTCAGACTCCAAATTTCTATGAAATTTAGACTCTATATTTCAATATAATTTAGGTTCTGAATTCTATTGAAGATAGAATCTGAATATTCATGTATTATTAACACTGAATGGTTTTTTGGTTAGAATAAAAAGTTATATTTTTTCCTTACAGTACAAAAAATGGATCTAGTTAAGAAACCATATTTTTTCTTACTCTTTTTATATTTTTATAACGACTTCATGATTTATGTTTCAAACAAACCATTGTCTAAGTGATACGCATACAGGTCCCTCTGAAATTCAAGGAATAATATGACTGTTGGAGGAGGGAGCTGACCGTGGAAGATGTGCCTATAAATAGGATATCATTTGAATGAGCTCGATAACTGTTGATCAATCTAGAGACTACATTCTACTGAAGTGATTTCTAGGGAGTGGGAGATACTTTATTGCTTTGTTCGTACTAAACATCTTGTTCATAATTGCTTTGTGCGACTCTGAATATTGCTGAGTACATTCGAGGGCTTACAAGGATAAGAAGATAGAGGTGTCGACTATCTTGAATTTAGAGGTCTTATAGGGATAATAATTCAGAGGTGCCGACTACCATGAAGATCGAGGGAATGAATGGATAGAAAAACAAACTCTGATATTCGTATCGAGGGATTATCCGGGTGTGGGTAGGATAGACTTTCATGAAAGTATAAATCATGGAACCACTATCCAAGGATGTTGGATACCCTTCTCTTTGGGTTAAAACATTCACAACTTTTTACTTGTATTTTTTCATGTTTTCCATGGAATTTTGGTTGTTAAGGAAATTATTACTATCTTATACATTCTTATACATGTATTCAGATTAATAAGATTCTATACGCTTTAAGGTAGAATCTTTATCTTTGTAAACATTTCTCAAGTTTCATTTTCAGAACAACATTTCCAGAATCAAGAAATTATGTAGAACTGAGAGGTCAAGTGAATTTACTTTGTTTAACTTTGTTAAACATTACCATCTTTAATTGTTCCAAAGGAATTTTTTAGCGTATACAACTCACCCCCTCTTATATATTGAGCATAAACATCATTTTTTCAATCGTAAAATTGGAATCAGAGCCGGTCTCTGAAATACTTATATTCACATATAAGTTTTCTTGCTCAAGTTTTTCATTGTTGTATATTTTCCTTTCTTAGGAGATTTTTATTCTTGTTTACAAACTTTTATTACTAACTAGTTTGTGTGGAAAGATATTTTCATTGAGATGGACATAATGAATTTTGGTTCGATTAACAATCTTAATCCTACCAGACCACCTATATTTGATGGTAATGATTACAAATATTGGAGATATCATATGAAGACATCTGTTATTTTCACTGGAGTGGACAACTTTGTTATTCTTACTAGAGATTATAAGATTCTTGATAAAAATTCAGGACATTTACTAATCAAGAGCAGTCATAATATCAACTAAACTATAAGGTACACAATACTTTGTTTTGTTCCATGACGAGGAATATATATAGCCATATGTCTTCTTATAGAGATGCAAATTGTATTTGGATGAATCATGAATTAAATCGTTTTGGAACATCCAATGTTATTGAAACTAGAGGAGCTGCGCTTAGAACTAAGTATCATGGTGTTTTCATTCTTTATAGAGAACCTATGTGTATGGTAAAATAGAGATTTATGACAATTGTCAATATCTTACAATCGATGGGTGAAAATACTTTGGATTATGAGTCACTCGTAGAAAAGATTATAGACATCATTCCTAAGGAGTGGGAATACAAGAGGATGGCTATAGATGAGAATAGGAAAGGCTCATAGATTACTCTTGATGAGATTTCTGGAACTCCTCTTCAACATGAGTCTAGAATGATGAGAGATGATGACAATGTAAATGAGAATAATGGGAATTGAAGTGTTGGTTTTATAACTTCCGCTAATCATATAAAATCCAAGACTCTTGAGAGAGTAACAAGTTCAAAATCTAAGAAGGTAAATGTTTTATCTAAATCAAGGGAAATTGAACATTCTGAGAATAAACTATATAATCTTGCTCAAAGGAGGAACAAGATAGTTTGGAATAATGAAATTTAGTATAGATATAAGATGAATGAATGGAGGGATAAGAAAGACTCTGAAGTCACCTGTTATTAATGAAAATGAGTTGGACATATAAGGCCTGATTGTCCAATGTTTAAGAGAAAATATAGAAAGGAAAATCATTATGGGATAAATAGAAAGAAGTAATACGAAGATAAAGAGAAGAAGGTTTTGAATGCTAATGAAACTGGGTGTGCTAGTGGTGGAGACTCTTATGATGAATCCTTAAATTACAAATCTCTTGGAGAGAAGAATCTTGGTTTAATATCAAGACTACCTATTGAAAATAATTGTTTAATGGAAAAGGTACACAATGCTGAATCCATCACAAATGTATACTTGAATTCTAATTATAGTGATAGTAAATACTATGAATCCTCAGATGAAGAAGCATATTCTGTTGAAGATAATACTTTACCTACTTATGAATAAGTTTCCAGGCTTTCTACGCTCTTTAAAAATGAAGATTCTAAAGTCAAGAAAAATCATGATAACTAAAATTCTAGGATTTATATTCATACTATGAAAATATCCGATCTTTTTATAGATCCTTATAATAAAAACCTTGATTTTGAATGTATTTCAAAAAACCATGAGGATGTTAATTCTGAGAAGGATAAAAATTTTAAGGATCTAAAAAATGTAATTTCTAAGAAATTTTTTTTTGACCCTAACTGTAGTGCTAAAACTAATATTTTTGAGGATATGAACATAGTTATTAGACTAAAGTCAGAAATATTTTCCTTGAGGAATTGATTTTCAAACTTTACCTTAGGGAAGGAAGACTTCGATAAGATGTATTCCAAAATTCGACCTCTAAGGAATAATTCTGGTTTTGGTTATACAAGTTCAAAACTAATTTTTAGTAGCAATTATTATGTTCCTAAAAGTGATCCTTTATATACTAAGTGTCTGTGTGGTGGGAATTGGGAAAAACTGTCTAAAAAAAACTCAGTATTTAGATATTCATATATCATATTGTTTAAAGCAAATGTGGATTCTTAAAATTTTTCTTTCTAAAGTTTCCAGATAAAAGAAAGTTTGGGTTCTGAAACTCTCATACTCTTATATTTAAAAAAATAAAGAAGGTACCAACAAAAATACATCGTACATGGATAGTGGATGTTCCCGACATATGACTGGTAACAAAAAATTCTTCGGAAAGATTATATAGTCAAAAGGAGGAAAAATAACATTCAAAGATAATGCTAAGGGGGAAATTATTGCTATAGATAACATTGTTCTTCTTGGAAAAAAATTGATTTCAAATTTTTTATTAGTAAAAGGTCTTAATCAAAAGCTCATTTGCATAAGTAAATTATGTGATGATGGTTAGCTTGTGAATTTTAGTAATAAAAAGGTCTTAGTACACAATTTCAAGGAAGAGTTTATTCTTTTTTCCTATAGGCAAGAGAATGATAACACATTTAACATAGAAGACCTTAGAAGACAGGATCAACTACACCTTAGTGTAATGGAAGATCATTCATGGTTGTGGAATAGAAGGTTAAGACACTGTAACTTTAGGAACCTACGAAAACTCTCTATGAAATGACTAGTTAAGGATCTACCCGAGCTTAGATTTGATTCTTCAAAAGTTTTTGATCCTTGTCAATATGGAATGAAAAAAATCAAGTTTTAAATCAGTTGGTGAAGTCTCAAATATTGATGCATTATAGTTAGTGCATATTGATCTTTTTGGTCCAACACAAGTTGAATGAAATGGAAGAAAATACTATGTATTTGTCTTAGTTGATGATTACACTAGATTTACATGGGTCTATTTTCTAGAAAATAAATATAAATATTTTCCTTATTTCAAAAATTTTAGAGCCCAAGTTAACAATGAGAAAAACCTTCCTTTGATAAAAATTAATAGTGATCATGGAGGAGAATTTCTTAATTTAGATTTTTAATCTTTTTGTATTAGAAATGGCATCACTCATAACTTTTTAGCACCTAGAACACTTCAAAAAAATTGTGTTGTTGAAAGAAGAAATATAATTCTTCAAGAAATAACAAGAACCTTGTTGAGTGAATATTCGGTAGCCAAACATTTTTTGGCTGAATCTATTAGTACATATTGTTATAATATAAATTTTTTTTGTGATAATAAATTTTCTTAACAAATCTCATTATGAGTTATGAAATGGTAGAAAAACTAGAATTTCCTATATCAAGGTTTTTGGTTGCAAGTTATTCATTGTAAATACTAAAGATAATCTATACAAATTCATACCAAAATATGATGATGGAATTTTCATAGGATACTCCACAAATTCAAAGGCTTACATAGTTTTCAATATAAATACTTATACTATTGAAGAAATAATACATGTCAAATTTGATGAAATTGATCCGTTCGTTTTTAATCAACCTCAATCTAAATCTTCAGATGTGTTTGAACATCACGAATTTCTATCCCAATTAGAATAAAAAATAACTGATGAAGTTTTAGGTGATGATGATTGGATAAAAGGTATTCATGATGATCTAAATGAATTTAAAAGGAATAAATTCTAGACCCTGGTTGAAATACCCAAGGAAATGTCTTTTATTGGTGTAAAATGGGTCTTCAGAAATAAATGTCATGAAAAAGGAATCATTTTAAGAAATTAAGATAGATTGGTTTCTAAAGGCCATAATCAATAAGAAGGATAAATGATGAATAAACCTATTCTCCATTATATAGACTTGAATCTATTCATATTCTACTTTCCTTTGTAGCATTATTAAATTTCAAACTATTTAAAATGGATGGTAAATGTGATTTCCTTAATGGTTTTGTACAAGAAATTTTTTTTATTGAACAAACTCTTAGTTTTGAAGATAAAAAACTTCTTGAAATTGTTTTCAAACTTACAAAATCTTTTTATAGGATTAAGTAAGCCCCTTAAGAATGGTATGATATATTAACATTATTTTTGCTTCAAAATAACTATGTTAAGGAAATTGCTCATCCAACTCTTTTTATAAAAAATATATAAGAAAAATGACTTTATTGTTCAAATTTATATTGATGACATTATATTCTGTTAAACTCAATAATACTTAACTGATTCCTTTGTGGATCTAATGAAATATGAGTTTGAAATGAGTATGATGGGTGCGTTAACATTTTTCCTTGGTTTTCAAATTTCTCAAAAACCAGAATGAATCTATATATCCCATCATATGTATATTAAATATCTTCTTAAAAAATATGGATATGACAACATTAAAAGTATAAGTACTCCCATTGGTACCTCAAACTCACTTGATCTTGATGATGTTGGGAAACCAATAGATCAAACATATTTTAGAGGTAAGATAGGAATTCTACTTTACTTTATAGCTTGTTGTCCAGACTTAATGTCTTCAATATTATTATATGTAAGATATCAATCCAATCCTAAGGAATCTCATTTAATGGTAGTGAAAAGGAATTTTCGCAACATGAAGGTAACAATGGATTTATGAATCATTTACACTTCTGGAAATGATTTTGTTTCAAAAATCTTTTTAGCTGCAAACCATGGTGGATGTAGAAGGGATAGGAAAAGTACATACTCAACATTTAATTTCATAGGATATTCATTAGTTTCATGGTCTTGTAAAAACCATAACTTAGTAGAACATTCTAGTGTTTAAGTTGAATATGTAGAAGCTGGAAGTTGTAGTGCTCAAGTGTTGTGGATGCAACACACACTCACAGACTATGGTATGAGTTTTACCAAAAGAAAATTTTGTGTTATAATACTAGTTCCATTTTATTAAATAAAAACCCTTCACATCACCCACATGAAAAACAATTAGATATTAGGCATCACTTTCTTATGGATAAAAAAAAGGAGATATCATTCTTTAATTTATCAGAACAGAAGATCAACTTGTTGATATTTTCACAAAATCTTTAGCCTCTGATAGATTTGAATAGATTAAATAAAAGTTAGGAATGATAACAGTAAGGTAATAATCAATTATATCTTCCAATTGAAACCAATATTTTTACAGTAAGTATCTCCTTTTCATAGTGGGTGTACATTTGTTTGTTAGATTTCTAAAATTTTTCGTAGTTTAAAATATTTCTTAGTATAATTTTTTTTCCTTGCCCAAAATTTCTCGTAGTCTAAATTTTTTTCATAGACTCAAATTTTTCATAGTGAATATTTTTTTTCATAGTCTAAAATATTTCATAGTTTAATTTTCTTTTGTTGTCTAAAATTTTTCATAGTCTAAATTTTTTCGTAGTCTAATATATTTCATAGTCTCAAATTTTTTGCAGTCTAAAATTTTTCATAGTAAATTTTTTCCTTGTCAATTTTCTTTTCGTACTTAAAATTTTCGTAATGAATATTTTCATACTTAATAATTCCATAATGAAGATTTTTTTAAATAGAATTTTTGTAATGACGATTTTTGTACCTAAAATTGTTTTAATGAAGATTTTAGTAATTAAAAATTTCATAATGAATATTTTCAAAATGAATATTTTCGAACATAAAATTTTTGTAATGAAGATTTTTGTAAATAAAATTTTCATAATGATGATTTTCGTACATAAAATTTTTGCAATGAAGATTTTTGTACTAAAATTTTTTGTGATAATGATTTTTGAACTTAAAATTTTTGTAATTGAGATTTTCGTATTGAAAATATTCATAAGAAAAATTTTCAGAATATAAAGTTCTTCAAGAAGAATTTTCTTCATTACGAATAATCTGCCTAGAAACCTGAAAGGTATGTTTCCTTTCTAAAATTTTCGAAATCATCTTTTAAATATTGGTATATTCATCTGTTTTTATAATTTTTGTATACTTTTTTCCTTGAATCGGAATGTTTTTATTAAAAACCTCAAAATATCAGAATCCATCAAAATTCTTCTTTGGTTTTTTAAGCCACCAGATATGATCAGAAGGTTTTTCAACCGTTTAATTGAGTATGGATGTTGAACCGTCACCTAAAATTACTTTATAAAGGACCCCCTATGGTTTCCCTACATCAAAACTCAAGCCATTGTGTGTTGAACCTCTGAACCTCCTATATAATCTCGTTCTGGATCTGCAATGTTTCATCAGCTCTAAATGTCTATTGAGGCTTCATCTCAAGAAGAAATGTCGTCTATAAAGGAAATATCTGAATGGTCGGTTTATAGAGAATGGTTGGTTCATCTGAATTTTTTCTATAAGTATGATTCCATTATCTCTAAGAATATAAAGATGAATGGGTGGGAGTGTGTTTTCATTTCGAAACCAAAGGTACATGATCTGATGTATTTGGAGTTTCTAATTGAATTCTATGAGATAGTAACTTTTTTCTAGGAAGAAGGCATGAGAATGTTTTCCTTCAAGTGTTATGGGAATACATATTATCTTTCATATACCAAGGCTACTTGTTTGATTGGAATCCCTTATAATGGAGAAGTATAGTTATGCTCACATAATCTTCCTGATTATCAAGGATGTTTTATTAAAGAAAAATCCATCGCATGCCTTGGTATTTTAGATGTAAACACTCTAAGGTTATTCACTAATAAACATATTTTTGGATTCTTGAATTGTGGGTTCAAGGATTCATTATTCCGAGAAAATGTGATAAGTATACATTAATGAATAGTGACATATACATTCTGGATTTCTTAGTAAACTTAAGTAAGATAAACTTAGTTAAGCATATCTTGGTTACGATTGAGAAAATAATGAATCGAAATATGAAGGCTCATATTATTATGTATCCAATCATTCTATCAAAGTTGATTTTCGGTGTTTATAATCCTTCAAAATTCTCTGAAAATCTATATCAAGAAATTTCAAAGTCAAGTTACTCAGTGATGACACCTTCAGAAGGATAAAAGTTGGTTTTTCCAAAGAATCTGAAGAATTCTATGATTTTCCTAAAGAGGATGTTAAATATCTTTCATTGAAATAGGAGGTGGATGAAACCTCTAAATATGGTGGAAGGAAGAGTAATGCAAAGAAAGAGGAAGATAAATAAAAGAACCCAATAGAAAAGGAAACCTTATCTTCACCACCAAATCCAATGAAACAAAACACTTATACTTTTGAGGTATTAGAGAAGTAGAGATAATACAAGAAAAATCAGAAATAAAGGAAACCTATGTTTGGCTTGGACCCTGCTGAGGCAAAATAATTAAAAGAAAATGCATCTGAAGAGATTGAGAAGCAAGAGAAAGATAAGAATCAGAAGTAAAAGATTCCTGAGGAAGAGATAGTCCAATCACTTCTGCAGGATGTTGAGAATGCATCTGAGAATATTCCGATACTAAAATCATTTCTAATAGAATCATTACTAGAGACTTCGGGAAATAAGTTTGTGACTCCGGAAAAAGTAAAATTAAATTAAGTAATATAAAAATATGTAGAATAAGAACACATTGGGGCTACTGAAGATGTGATAAACCAAGTAGAGGGTTTTCATGAGAATGATTTCCCATTCATAAAAATTATCATTCTGATCCTCTGAAGCTGTGTCTTCAAAATTTGGTACCCTAGAGAAAGATGAGAATAGTGGAGAAGAAGTGAACAAAATTCCTAAAGAAGAAAGATCCAACCATGATTTAATTTAGCAAGAGGATGATGAGGTAGGAGCTAAGAAGGAATAGGTAGATGAATATAAAATTCTGCAACTATCTGATAGTGAACATGAATCACCCAATCAAGAAGAAGCAATTTCGAAAGCTGATAAGAGAAAACAGGTTGTTTTTGACACACCTAGCAATACAGTGGTGAAGAAGAAAAAAGTGGGTGCTTCATCTAAGAGGAAAGATGCAGATATAGAAAAATAATCCTCAGAAAGAAAAATCTCAGATTCAGAATTATCCTCTCTTGGACATGATTTTGTTTTCCAATCCCTGAAAAATATTGTTGGAACTATCCCCTTATTTCCAAGAATATACTCCAGATTCTAGAAGATTCAGCATTCCCTAAATCAGAAATCATATTCAGTATCTATGGTGAAGGATATGTGCATCAAACATGAGGCTGATTTCAAAACCTTTTACATAAACATTGAATCACCCAAATGATCTTGCAAGAAAATAACTAACCGGTCAAAAAAAATATATAAGACATGAGAATTATTGATGAATTAAAGAAAGTTTCACTGATGAATTTGACACCAAAGTTGTGAAGATCAAAGATCTCACAAATAGTTTTGAGGAAAATATAACTCTGAAACAAAATTCTCAGATGCAAGAAGTGAAAGATCTGAATGGTAAATTATATTCAGTTTCTCAAAGTTGGAAGAGGGAAAGAGATCTTAGAATCGAACTTAAGGAAAAAATTTCTCTACAAAAAGTAGTTCTAAAGGGGTAGGTATAATCTCTTAAGTCTCGAAAGGAAAAAATCAAAGACTTAGAGTAGAAAACAGAAGATCATGATCAGCTTCTCAAATATGCAGAGGAAGATCATAAGGATATCAAGAAGGTCAAAACCATATTGAAGAAGTTGATGCCAAAGGACAAGGAAGGATAATTTAGTTCAATTTCGATTTTATTTTTGTATTTCTTCCCTGTATAAATTTTTCCAATCCTAATGAAATTTAAGGTTTCTCATATTTTGGTAATTTTTTACTAATACTTTAGGTACCATATTTCATTTACTATTCCCTTTAATCCTTTTTAAAAATCAAAAAAGGGGGAGAAAGGAATGTTAAAAAAGAATACCACGTAAAATAATAAATTTCCCTAAGGGGAAGATCATCTAAGGGGGAGTTATTATCCAAGAAGATTTTCTTATGTAATAAAATGCTATGTCTCAATTTGGAAATCCAAAATACAATCAGTAATGTTTCCAAAGCCTAAGGAGGAGTTAGTCATATTCATCATTTCCCATGTGTTAACGGAGATATGTTTTATTTTCCAAGTCTAGAAAAATATTTTTTAAGTCCTTATATTCTTTTTCATAAGGATGTTTGTGCTTTCCAAAAAGGGGGATATTGTTGAGTCAATAAGGTTTCCCTATGACTTTACCATTCCTTCTTGTTTTAAAAATCACAAACATTATCTGAAGGAAAATTTCTTTTCCCATATATTTTATATTCATAAGGAAAATTTTCCTTCCCAAATGAAATTTATCCTCACCATGTTTTCATTGTTCATATCATAATTTCTATAAACCTAACTCCTTTTCATTCTAAGTATAAAATTCGTTTTCATATCTCAATCCTTGAAATCTTATATATTCTAAGACATAGAACATTCTGTTTTCAGGATCCAAATTCAGGATCGGAATTCTATGAATTCAAACTCAGCAATTTCTGAATTCAGAAATAGAAACATCTGAGTACAAACTCAGAATTCTCTGAATTCAGACGCTGAACTTTTGAGTTCATAATCCGAACCTTCTGAGTTCAGACTTAGAATTCTCTAAATTTAGACTATGAACATTCTGAATTTAGACTCTGAACTTTTGGAATTTAGACTTTAAATTTCCTTGAAATTCAGATTCCGAAATTCTATAGAATTCAGGTTCCGAATTCTATTGAAGACAGACTCAAAATATTCATCTATTATAGACACCGAATAGTTTTTTGGTTAGAATCCAAATTTCTATTTTTCCTTACACTCCGAAAAACGGATTTGGTTAAGCAACCATATTTTTTCATACTGTTGTTATAGTTATAAAACGATGTTGTGCTTTCTATTTCTAACCAAACATTGTTTGAGTGACACGTTTACAGGTCCCTCTAAAATTCAAGGAAAAATATAATCATTGGAGAAGGGATCCAACTATTGAAGATGTGCCTATAAATAGGATCCCATTTGAACTAGCTCAATAACTATTGATCAATATAGGGACTATATGCCTCTGAAGTGATTTCAAGAGAGATATACTTTATTGATTTGTGTGTACTAAATATCTTGTTCAAAATTTCTTAGTGCGTCTCCAAATGTTTACTGAGTACATTCGAGGGCATCCAGGGATAGGAAGATAGAGGTGCTGACTACCTTGATGTTTGAGGGCTTGTGTGGATAGAAATACATACTCCGATATTCCTATAGAGGGATTACCCTAGTGTGGGTAAGATAAACTTTCTTGAAAGTATAAATTAAGGTACCCTTACCCATGTTTGTTGGATACACTACTCTTTGGGTTAAAAGATTTACTACTTGTTACTTGCATTATTTCAACTTTTCTACTGTATTTTGGTTCATAATGAAAGTATGATTATCTTAAACTTTCCTGTACTTGTTCTTTGATTAATCAGATTATATACTCTTTATGGTAGAATATTTATCTTTGTAAAATTTTCTTATGTTTCATTTCAGGAACCACATTTCTAGAATCAAGCATGTTTGTAGAACTAAGAGGTCTTGTGAATTTACCTTGATTAAAATTTTTAAACATTACCATATTTAAAAGTTCCAAAGGAATTTTTTAAACTATACAATTCACCACCCCCTATTGTATATTGTGCATCTACATCATTATTTCAATACTACAATAAGATTTAGTATAGGAAAAACAAACAAAATCAATTTGTTAGGTGATAGTTCACCGAACATAAGAACGATATGTTTTTTACCCATTAGATACATGTGTGTGTAACTGAGGGTCAAATAAAAAATAATAATAACATATAAATATATTTATTTTATTTATTTTATTTTATAATCATTGAATGAGAATATATTATGGGTAGATAATGAAAATAAAACAGAATAGATTGAGGATAGATGTTACCCCTTTTTGGGTAACTTCTTTTGGTATAGACCAAAGAGCTTCCTTGGATGGAATTATACACAGATGAATTCTTCTAGGAAGAATTTGGGGATTTAAAAAAAGAAATTTAGGTAGATTTTTTAGGATCTTATGGTCTTGATAGTTTTGAATAAGTTGGATAGGTGCGTGCCTTTTTATAGTGGAGGAGGAGTGGCATTCTTGTAAAATTTCGAAAAGGGAATTCCTCACATGTTTTCCTATGAACTGTGTCTCCCAAAATGAAAATAATTAAATAAAAATGATCATAGGGTATATATATTGGTATGAAATTGATTTTGGAAGTTTATATAGATCATTTTGGTAGTTAAGTGTAAGGTTTAGCCTTTTGTTAAGATAATTTTTATCTTAATCAATGTAATATATTTTAATCACTTTCAAAAATATTTTTTTGTAAAAAAATAATTTGAACATATTAGACATTATAAATTATGATGATAAAAAATATTTAATCCATTTTTTGAAATTCCAATAACAAAAGTTGAATAAATTAATCTAAATTTAATCCCACAGATATGACTACGTAGCTTTGTATTAGAGTAAAAATTCTCAAATGTTTTGTATGTTCTTACATCCAATTTCAAACTAAAATTCATAAAACAATCATATATTAGATTTATTAATGTAAAATTGTTCTAATTTATCTATAAAACCAATCAATAAACAAAATTTATCATTATAAATAAATTAGATAAAAAAATAGTTTTGAATTAAAATTCCACTATTATTCATTACTCATAAAAAAAATAAACATACCAAAAAATACCACAAATTAATACTAATATAAATTTATTGTTATTTGTTTTGAAATCAAATTTATTTTTTAAAAAAAATTATATATTTTTCAAAAATTAAATTTTAAATGTGGTCTCCATTAAATGTCAGTAATAACACTTTTTAGAATAATACAATTTTTATTCTTAAACTGTATGTATTCAAATCTTATACCCATTATATCTATTAAAATATTGTAAAGAAATATTTATTGAATATATTATATATATGTATTATTGAAAACATTAATCAAAAGTGGTTTTTTAATTAATTTATTTAAAGAAATTTGAATCTATAGAAAAACAGTTTTCTTAGAAAAGTAAATTCTTCTTTTCGAAATAATTCTTACTTTGAGTTATATTAATTTATAACCAAAGGAATAATTTTATAAAGAAATTGAAATCATATATTTAGAATTTAGTAAATATTATTCTTAACTTCAAATCCAATGGCTATGTAGTAGCTATAATAATTTATAAATAATAATATTAACAGCATAATGTAGGTGGGTAGAAAACTCCTCCTTGCGCGTAACACTTTCTATAGAAGAAACACAATATTATGTGTAGTGTAAGACAAACATAGTTATTCGTGTACCAAAATATAATCTATGTGTTTTTTAGTGCACTCAATCCAAAAATAGTGCTTTAATATATAAAAAACTATATTTAGTGTGGCGTTAAATACAAAATATCAAAAATATTAAATTAATTCAAATAAATTCAAAATATATTAGGGTATTATAGGAAGCCATAATGTAGGTAGATGCGGGGATTCTAGTAGAAGAGAAATGATACATTATGGAAATTATATATAAAAGAAAATAAATTTAAGAATAAATATTTTTTAATGAGTTACATGGTCCATTCAGGTCATTAATTAACTATGTGAACACTAAAAATACCCCCATTACACGTTGTATATTTACTTTTCATGTATTCATGGATGGTTCTAAAAGAACACACACTATATCGTTTCCCCTCTATACCATTTTCTATACTTTCATAGATGTTGGGACCTTGTACCATGACCTTCCATCCATATTTATGTCATATAATTCTCAAAACATGTCTTCAAACTCTAAAAAAAATTAATATATTTAAATACTGAAATTAAACCAATAATGAAATTATGGGCATTACCATAATTAATCAAACAAAAAAGTACATGATCTAAGGATACATATGTTGTCAATGGTTACTTTTTTAAGGTAGTGGTTTTCGATTAGCAGCAAGGGACTAATCAATACATTTAGGAGACTATAAAGTAAAATCAGTGTCACAAAATAGTATAAATTAATAACAATAATCTACACCATATTAGATTAGATAATGTAAATAAATGTAATCAATAACTCAATTGATTATTTCAATTAAAATATACAAAGAATCACCCACTGGTCTGATCTGATAAATAATATAATCTGAAAATAAAACTCACAATGTCTCTACAATCTTCATGGAGCCTCACACTACCTATATCCTAAAACCCATCAATCTTCCCTAGACTGATCCATTGAAAATCCCGTGCTCTGACATGAAATAAGGACATAATTTATAAACACACAAAATAATATTCCCAAGTAGGGTGTGAGGATAAAAATCATTAGGGATTAGCTAAGAATTCATAATATACACATTAATATGTCTGTTAATTCATGAGGAAAATTAATATATAAACATACCTTCTAATTGTTCACGAAATAATTGGGACCCACAACACCCAAAAAGGTACACATGTCTGGTAGGTAATGGTTTGGTAACTTTTCCATGTTTACCATGATCATACCTACTTCGACCCCAATCTAGAATCCACCATGTCACATCATCCCACCCAACCCATAACCGATGTCAATCCAGTACCCAAAAACATAGGGTTTAGTAGAATACAAAACCACTAACCAATTCCCATAGACTTAGGGTATGGTCATGAATCAATAATCCTTCTACCATATATTCACATTTAATTGATACCCATTTGTCATCCACTACATTGTAACAGGGACCAAACCCTATAAATGACCTCCTTCATACCCCAATCCAGTCCTAGAAATTTATAATTAATGGACACTGACCCAATAAACTCATGGAAAAGTTATCAACTTATTCTCAACTAATTAGGGTATGTGATTTACACTGACTAATGAAAATATTAGTGTGGCCCTAGAACCAATACCCTCACAAGGGAACAACCACCACAATGAACATTCCCCACAAAGCTGAGGGAGATCCATCACACTAAACCATCCACACAAACATTAGGGAGGCCGCCAGATCAAACCATTCTCACATATATTGGAGAGGACCTCAAGAACATGAAAACACATAGGGATAAATTCTATCACATATATATATAGATCAAAATCTCATTGATAATCCCATAACCAGCCTCCTATGACTCTACGCATCAATTTTTTGCATCAGGGCACCCAATTTATCCTCTAGACCAATAGAATTCTCTCTTCCTTGAAAACAATTTAATCACATCACATGTAATATAGATCATTTTCAAAATTCCCACCCAAATCAAGATCCCATGTATAGTCCAACCATGACAATCCCCTTATCACTCTTAGTCCCCCTTCCTAGTGATTTCCCAATCTGTCACATTCTACCTAATAATATCCTTGATGGTGGCATATAAATCCTCACCCAAACCCCAATGTAATACAATAATTATATAATGATTGAGTCTTATCATTTTATTTACACACCAAGACTCTTTTTTAGTCTCAATTAGGTGTACCACATCACAAGAGAGACTTATTCTTACCTCTCCATCAACATATGGATAAAATATTCTCACACTAACCACATAGATTTAGGAACCCATACAATGATATTTTTTTTCTTATCTCCTACTTTGAGACCTCCCCTATTCCAAAAACCTACTCATATATTACTATCTGATTTTGGTTTCACAGTATTCAGGATATGATGATTCACTTATGTGCTCAAGAGAACATAGTTCATGCATTTGAAGACTATTACCATCAATCATATTCTACCATGGGAAATATTTTTCCCTAAACCCCATATGAAAAACCCTTAATGTATGAAGTAATACAAAATCAAAAATAGACATGTATATGGTTCTTTATTATAGGGAACACCTACCTTAATATCAATGTTAACTCCTCATAAAGATCTTTTGTGCATCATCTAAGCAAATCAGGCATCACCTACACTACCAAGAGCATTCCTCATGGATATAAACCAAAATAATTGATAATAAAAATTTATAATTAATTGTTTAATTAATATAGAAATAGGTATAATGTATAAAAACACACCTAAAATATACCACTCTCTATAATTATAAGAAACTATGTACAATCTACTCTAGATGTACCCCCATGCATATGCTAAAAATCCCCAAAAACAATATTCCGAAATCACTAGCCAATTCTACCAAAAAATAATAAAACAACATCATTATTAACTGAGTGGTGTACCTTTTCTAGAATAACTTCCAATGGTGTGTAGAATAGGTCCTAAGACATCCTCTATAAAAGATGAGAAAATATCATATCTTTTATTTAAATTCGTAAACGATCTATTGGAATCGACCCCAAAACTCATATCTAAAACAATAAGAACCATAAAAAAATAGAATTGTATAGTAGGGGGATATAATCATATATTTTATATTGTGATATCACACTAAAAAATTCCTATAATTTTTAGAGAAATTGGGAAGGTAAGGTCCATCCATTGTCTTCTAAAGCATGTGCTCATAGGGGAGAAGAGGATAAAGTAGAAGAGTCCATTAAAACCCCAAATAAATTTTAAATATGTGACTAATTGGGTCACACCATGAATCATCATGTTAGTGGGTTCCACATCCTATCTCAAAAATTTAGTCCTTGAATCTTGATTAATTTTATAAAGGGACTACAAAAGGCCCATATTGCACCCCAACCACTCTATTCCTCCTTCAAACTTTCATTAAACGCCTTACATGTCCCCTAAACATTAATACAAATCCTAAAATTATGTTCTAACATACTATAGACCTCAATTTTTCAATACGAGTCCCATTTATCAAATTGAATCATCCACCAAACCAAATTCAAACTCTTTCTCAAAACATAATGACCATAAAATTCATAGGGAGTTACAAATTCACTGTTGTAACACTTATCATCCTCATGAAGATATTTTGAAACTCAAACCACATCACATAAACTAAAATTATCTTTAATTTTCTATATACCATCCTATTTCCTTGTGAAAATTTTCGCATTTTTAACATCGTTCCACTCTTGACACCAAATAAAGAATTCACTAGAACATGATCCACCCTCTTTCTTCCAACGCAAAAACCATGATTTCAGTCTCCTAATGCCATCTCTCAAATCATACATCATTTCCTTAAACCTTTTTATATACTGTATTGTTTTTCTTGTCACTGTAAAAAAATTCTCATGGAGGGTGATTCCAAGTCATACTGTTCCCCACCAAAGGAATCATCTACATAAAAACCTTTCCACCATTCCAAAAACACACTAGTCACCTCTCTCATGAATCACTAGACATTGTTCCAATCTCACCATGGATAAAATTGAGAAATATTTCCATTAAGAAAATTTTAGCATCCTTTTCCCAATACACACAATCGCACCCACCAACAAGCCCTCAAAAGTAATAGCTACCTCCAACATGAAATTTCAAAAACCAAAGCCCCATACAATGGGTCTCTCTTATACCATGTGCTATAACAATAAATATACATACTTCTTAAAGTGTTTTTATGGAAAAAAACATCTTCACTAATTTTCATCCCATGTTTATCTCCCTAAACCATGCAATGAAATTGGCTTTCATAACTTGATCCATGTCATAAAAATGGATCACCCTTGTAAAATGACAGGAAACTAGTTCACTATCTGAACCATGTCAAAAAAATTGGGTTTCAACACTGGAATCACATAAGGAAATTCCATAGATGCCTGAATCATATATTTAATCATTGATCACCCTACGAATCACAATTAATTCTCATCAGGATCTGCCTGATCCCAATGCTAACACATCAACAAAAATAGGCATGCAATCTACATCCCATATTTATTATTTACCATGAAACTAAATATCAATGGATTCTAAAACACAATTAGACCCTAGTTTATCCTTGACCATCCAATGAATTATCACACCGAAACATCAAACCTTCCAATATAAATGATTTTTTCACATGATTGATATGATAATTCCCACTATAAGATTATTAATATCATCACTTAATGAAACTAAATGCAAAATTTTCTATATCATATAGTTCATAAATCATGGAACACTCGATATATATGTGTTCATTATATTCATACATAAGAACAAAAATCATAGACCAACTATCCTATTCACCTCTCATATCACTATGAACATTATTCACCCATAGACAAGTTTGAAATCCTCACTATATGACATTCCATACACCGCTCCTAAATTAAAAACCCAAACACTATCACCAGACACACTACTCTTCTCCCATTCCATTAATTATCCTATTTTCCTCTGACACCAAACTTCGATGACAATCAATTCCATGTCATCCACATAGATTGATGAAACCAAATTTCTATTATCCAAAAATAATGTCACCTCCTATCACCAAGGGACATCTTCCATGTACCTAACTCTTTTGAATACAATGATCACACACATATAACCATTGAAGGACTACCACACTTATTAGGCTCATCCATAACCCAAAAATTCTCAATGGACCTTCACATGGATAGTTCACTAATTAAAAACTCAACAAGGATCAATGTTCACCCATATATATTTTTATCTGAAAATCTATTCAATCACTCACCCTACTCCTCAAGTAAAGGTGATACCCTAGGAAACCAATCACATGGTTTTTTCTACTACTTATCCAGATCTCATCAAAACCCACTAGATGCATGCTACTGTGATACATGATCATACAAATAAACTCCCACATTCATGAGTCTCTTCAAGTCTATCCTTGGAAAATATTATTTGTGCATTAACCATGGACCACGTGAAAGTCATAATTAACCTATATAAGAATTTATCTCACATACTATGGATAAACCTAGAATGAATTTTGACACAAATATCTTCTCAGGAACTAAGAGTCTACCCATTATTCTACTACACTAGCCAAGAGTGCATCTTGTAATCCTATTGTATAGGAATTAAATTCATATTTCCCTCTCCATCTACCATGATACAAGAAATAATCCAATTACATGGCATTATAAATCCCAAAGAGTTCACATTCCCTTTTAAATAATGACTTAATTTTCCACACAACAACCCAATAATGTTATGTAGTGTTCCACAAAGATGATTTTTGTTAAAAAACATATATGATATTATTAATACTTTAAATAACCAAACCAGAAAAATTTACATACAAGGATCCATCATTATTTGGGCAACACAATCACATCATTGTGAAGCATATAATTTATAAAATTCCCCCATTGAGTCATCAAACATGATTAAAATTCATGTAATGACCCATGATGTGTCTCCATACTTCCCTTGATGACGGAACTATATTTCCATCACTAGAGAACATCCCACAAAATGATCCACATGATATACCATCTAAATGAAATAAATTTCAATCCAATAGTGTAAAAGTTTATAAACATGTTATATGGGAAAAAACAGTGTAGGTTATTATTTCCACTATAATATTGGACCTCGAATTAGTTATAAATCATAAGAAAGAACACATTATTATTATGAATCATATGTTATTAATATGATTCATGTACATAGCATCTTTCTAGAAGGACAAGATCCAAACATCCATAAATTTTAAAATGTAAAATCTATATAGTTCACCGAAGGTGTATTCAAACAACAAAAATACCAAAAACAATGACTAATAATACCATTACCTAATTAAATTGTTCATCATTCTTGAACATTTATTATTGATGTTCAAATCTAGTGTCAATCAAATAAAAAAACCTTTTCGATCATTTTTAATGCCAATTCTAGATCCAACCTATGGTGGGGAGCCATATGAACTCAATAGAACCTCCCTAGTAATTTAGAGGCTACATACTAGTAGACATGGAATTATGTATTGAGTGGGAAAACATTACCCTAGAATCAGATTCATAAAACATCAGAAATGTCAAATCATTTTTCAAACAATATCAATTTAAAAAAATTAAGAACCATACGAAATAACATACATCACACTATTATAAAAAAATATAATTGATCACCCACTATTTTGACCCCAAATAAAAAATAAACCAAAATTATTAAAGATGTAACCTATCGTTAAATAAATCATTTGCAATTATAAACACCCTGTCTCCAACTACACATAATTCTTATTTATCTAGATCCACTTCACATCCTATTCATTGATAATAAATATAGTTATAATGTTTAAAAATTCATCGAGATTCCCATACAAGGTGTGATCATAAAAATTTACATGGTTCTCGCCAAGATCCCCAAATATATGTTAAATATTTTAGGTGTATACATGATGAAATGAAATCTATTAAACCAATTACATGTCATAAAGTTCTAACAAGGCTTCCATGACAGTCAATGTGGAAACTACGCCCACCAATTCATGGATTTTTCACTATTCCATCCTCACCTTGAAAATTCCTACATTGGTTCCATGAATTAATACACAGGTTTCCTGGTTCCATTTTACTTATAACAAATGACCCATATTTACCGGAAAAATCAAGGTAGGGTGAGTTTTAAAACTTCAATCCAATGCTTGTAATTTCTAGTAATGAAAATTAATATGTAAACAATAACCCATCCCTTAACACTCAGTCAATACCTATCGACCATCCTCTATAAAATACCATGACACATGTCTCATGGTTGTCCTCTAGAAACCACCAAGACACTCCTTGAAATGTCAAATTCCTGAATACCAGCCCAACCCGTTCATGATGATTTCCATTATTGATACCCAATGAAAATTTGAACAAAATTTCCCACTAACCCAATCTATGTCTGTAAAGGTCGTCAACCAAGTACGCTTTCCCAAAAATGGTAATCACAATAGCCCTCTATAATAGGAATTAAGGATTTATATCACATTAGACCAACCTGCCAGACATTTTGGAGGCCATCACACTATCCTGTCCCGATAGAAACTAGAGTGGCCCTCCAAAATATTCATTCATGTAATTTCATAGCCAATCAAACATCTCTCTTGGTCAACACACAAAGGATTAGAACCTGACTATCCTTCCATGACTCAGGGAATAAAACCTCACCCCTAATGAATCAACTAGGTTATCTAGACTTATCAATTGCTTTGCTCCTCAATACCACTTCATGGCCAAATAAAATAATTAACAACTATGTCCAAAGGAACACCCTGACAAAGAATCTATGACTCATCTACCCTTTTGGCCCTTATTCGCTCCTATTCTAACTACCTAAGGACAATATCATGTTTTCATGTTATACCCAACCTTAGATTTTAATTAATGATCTGAATACTTAAAAAACAATGTAATCCTAATGTAAACTCATAAAAGTCTCATATCTATCTAATTTAACATTGATACTCATCTCTAGCAATAGGTGGGAGTACCAAATCACACAAGACACATATGATTTCCTCACCATCGTCACATGGCTATATACCACTCATCTACGCCATCTAGTAATAAGAATGAATCCTAGGATGTTCTAAATTTTATTTCATACCCCAATGAACATCCCATGGATCTATTTATCCATAGCTGATTCATTCACCCATTGTATACATAGTCATCAAAAAATCGTGATTCATTGAATTGGCTAAGAGAACTTAGTTCAAGAATAAGAGGTATAAACCCATTCAACCTCTGATACCAATGATGCCATTGGTCCGTAAAATATGATCCCAAACCCTATGAAGTATGAAGACATACATCATCATAGGAATACATGCATATGGTTTAGAATCACAGGGCCCACTAAACATGATATTATATTTAACCCCATTTTGAGGCCCACCATGCATCTCTCAAGACAACCAAGCATCACATGTATGTTGGGGACATTTACAGATTCATATAATCATTAATAATTAATTACAAAAAATTATAAGCAAATATTTAATAAACATTCAAATAGAATTAATTACTAAAATCTCATCAAGCATTAAACTCTTTTTAGAATCATGATAAACTATGTACCTTATACTCTCGATGAACCCCCAAATGTATTCTGAGAAAATACCCAAATTCTACAATCGATTCAATGAATTATTTTAACTACAGACGATAAACAACCAATAAAAAATTACATTGTAACATAATTTTTTTCAATAAACTTCTGGATATGTGTAGATCATGTATCCGGATATCCTCTAAACTAGCTTAAAAAAATAATCTTCCATTTTGAAAAATTTACCCATGGTCTGGTCCAATCAACACCAAATACCAAGACGAAAATATTTATAATTAGTTAAAAAGTAGAAAATAGATGATGGAAGGATTAATGATACATACGATTCTATGAAATAATTTCTAGAACCACCTCTAAGGGAGAGATAAAGGGAGAGGGGATGTTCGACCATCAAACTCTTATCAATGTTCTCATTTGAGCCAATAGGAAAACATGGTATAGATTCTATAATACAACCTAGATAACCATTAATGGAGGGACCAAAGGGCTCATATTTTGAATCAACATGATAGGCGGTGAGGGTTAAACCCATTATTTTGAAAAGTGACATCATGAATCCTGATACACGGAATAAAGCTACTACACCAAGCCCTTAATTTAGCTTATGTATTTCGTTCCTCCTATGATGAATTCCTGAACACCCAATGTATAAAAAAATCATAAAACCTATTATAATGTAATGTTTTAGTTTACTCAAAAGCTCCAATTTCGAATATGAGTCCTTGGGGTCAAAATAACCCATCTATCAAACTACATTCAAACTCCATCTCAATACATTACAAAAAAAAATACAAAGAGTGTTATGGGTACACTCATGGAACCTAATCCTATTAGCTTCTCCAAGAAAATTTTATCTAATATGTCAAAACAATACATTTCACTATATTTTTTATTTACTCTACAATTATACTCAATAAATAATCGATTTACAATATGAACTTTTCTCAATATAATCCATGGTCTCCCAGATTAGGAATCAATCACTGATACTTGATGATTGAGTTCATTAAATATTCTCACAATAGAATGAATCTAACAGTTTTTATTTTTGGAGGTTTAACTATCACATATTATAATTCTATTTATATCTCATGTATTATAGAACTCATGAATTCTTCATATATATTCATTATTTAATTGATTAACTTATACATAATATATTAATTATGAAATATAACTATGAATAAAATAATTGTTTTTTATGTAATCAAAGTAAAATTTGATTATAATATTTAGTACATATTAATATGCATTACATGAAAATGTTATATAAAGCTATGTTAAATAATCTTTTAAATGAATAGGCAATCTGAATCCAAAGAAATTTTTGGGGTGATGTAAGAGGTAAACAAACTCCACCTTTCAAAATAGTTCTACAAACTCATGGGCAATGAAAATTCAGAGTCAATGTTCCTCTGTAGACAAATAATTACCCCAGGGTGAATTAAGGTTCCTAAATTAATTTAATCTCATCTATGTATAAATTATTATAATGAAATACTTACTTTTTAAAAGAAAAAACCCACAAACTTTTATTGAATTACCTCAAATCCTATGTTATTTCCAATTGTAAACTTCAGAAATTAAAGGTATTTCATTGGATATAAATGTTTTTAATAATTTATATCCAAAATTATGACATTACTGTGATAATAAACTGAATTTCCTAAATAATGATATAAAAAAATGACAGAACAATTGTAACATTTTTTCAAGAGGCATAATGTACATTTCAGAAATAATGAATGTACAAAATTTATTATTCATTAAAAAATAATATGAATGTTCTATTAAATGTGAATTAAAAATATATATTTATATATCAAATATAAACAATTCATATCAAAAATAGATATATTTTATATATGAAATCATTTCTATTAAAAATATATAATTAATTAAAAATTAATTTTCATATTTTTAAATCCATATGAATATTACAAATTAATAATCTTTGAGATTTATTAAATTGAAATCACACATATCTTATATTTATTTATTCATTGATTTAATTAATCAAAAAAACATTTTTTATGATTTAGTGGAAGTTTATAAATTATAATATATTATGAATATTTCATATAAAATTTGGGATTATTTTTTAAAATAAATAAAAATACTTTTATAATTTTTTGAATATTGTATTTTATAAATTAAATAATAATTTTAATGTAAACATTTTTTGGTAAAATAAAAAATTTTATACAATGTAAAACATATAAATTAATATTAAGAACGTATTTAGTTAATATTTTATTAATATTTAATATCTAATTACTAATAATTGATAAATTTACAATAAATTTATGCACCTTTGATAAATTAAATAAATTCTTTAGATGACTTGTTTTATTATTTATAAATATTCTAAATATAGTAATTGCATTGAATAAAAATATTTTCTTAAAATATTTACAACAATATTATAGGTTATAATATCATTATACCAAAATGTATGATATGAACCGGTCCTATATCACAGTTATAACGTAACAGTGATATCATATATCACTATTGTATATTTTGGACATTTATCATAGTATATCACTAATTTTTATATTTTATACTATAACTATTTGTTTTTGTATTTAAAATTGCATATGGGAATATAACTATATTTCTACCCATGTAATACAAAAACTTATTATTTTACATTTATTACATACTATGATATATCATCATATTAAATAGAAAATTGTTTCCTCTTCAAATAAACTATAATTATCATTAGAAATGACCACACATACTTGTATTCAAAATACCATGAAGAATGTTCCAGATTCATCCATACCATCCCAAAATATATTACAACCCATGATATGTCAATATTGTAAAATTTAATATTCATGTTCTTCTATATTTCAAACATTTCTCAAATTTTAAATTATTTTAAACATAAATGATATTAATGCGATAAAACTAATAGGTTCTAATAAATAAAAAAAATTCAAAATGTAATAGGTTTATAAAAAACCAATTTACAATTAAAATCCATGGAAGATATTGAAAACATCATATATAAAATTTAAGCAGACTAAACTATCAAGCTGAATATCGTAAAAATGGTTAAAAAAATCACATTGAAACAACTAATCACTACTTCTTTCAGAGATATCCACCATCCATGTAAATATCTAAGAACATTGAAAGGTTATTGTTTCTGAAATGATGTGTTAAACCCGTCTATATTGAAAGTTAGGAAGATATGCAGTAGTACTTCAAATATTATAGTTTATATTCAACACAAATCTCAAACTTCTAATTTGTTTATTCCATTATATATGGTTACATATAGATTTTATAAGAATCATGTAAAGGCCCTTGAATCTCGAAAATTCCCCACTTAATATAACACATATAATGTATATTTCATTACATGTATCAAACCAACAATTTATATTTAACAATTAAACATTCATTTTAATTATGTATAACTCCATTAAACATAATCTAATGTTACATAATATAAATTTTTGATTATAAACAATAAGTAGAAAATGTTAAAGTTTTATTACATATTACATATCACATGCCACCTCATGTACGTCTATCTAAAATATACATATGGATCTTCATATATCATATAATGATAAAACCAAATCATAGGTTAAGATTTAATAATTTATTGGACATATATTTTTCAATAAATCATTTCATTATATTTAAAAACTATACCTCAACCATATTTGACATGTAATAATAAATTCCTCTAAATGGTTTTTACTATAGAAAATAAAAAAGATATTAATCTTTTATCTCACAGAAAAATATTAATGAAATAGTTATCCACTCTTTTTTTCGATTTTAGAGACTATTATCATAATTAATTCTAAATAAATAATGAAAATGATAATTTCTACTATATCTTTAGGACCTCTCTTTTTCTCTTAAACTCAGACCATTCATCTTAGATGAGAAATTCACTAGGATATATAAGGTTTGAATAATAGAATCCATGTTTGTTTTGTAACATTTAAATATCTTATTTAATTCAACATAAATAATTGTTAATATATATAATTCAATCAATAAATTTTTAAATCATTCTTTCCAGAATGGAAAAAAATAAATGAATGAACTCAATTAAAAATATTATCAAGTTTCATCTTCAATGTGGTTCTCCATATATGTGGATAATAAATATCACTCTATGATCACCAAATCAAATATTAACATTATATGGATTCCTATGATGTTTGATCTCAAAAATAATTATAATAATTACTAAATCTTGATAAAATAATACACTCTTTACTCGTTAATATTCCATATCTTTAGTGAATTAATATTATTCAGTTGTATGTATAAAACAATGACAACATAAGAGAATTATCTCTTCTGGTAATTTATTTTTTTTATATAATCAGTGATATATAATAATTAACTATGTGGATCACTTTGTTATATAATATCTTCAATACCCTGTTGAAATTATATGTGTCTCATAGTAATCAATTGGTTTCCATTCAAGGAATTTTTTGTCCAATATTATTTTATTAGACTATGAAATTAAAATATATTTTTTATTACCATATGAAATTTTACCGAATAAGATATAACATACATATTTGAATCCAAAAATATATATAATGAAATCATTTGTAATAAATATTTAAAAAAATCATGAACCAACAAATTTTTTATAAAATTTGCAGATTGATTTGATGAAAAAATTCTTCATTTTTATTTAAAACTATATATTGATCCAATTTTCCAGGCTCTAGAATTTATCTTCATTCATCATAATATGATCAATAAAATAACCTAATTTTATAATATTTTTACTAATAAAATTAAATTATTAAATGATATATATTTATAATTATATAATAATTCGATCTCTTAAATAGAGTAAATATTTGAATATAGTTTAGATATATTCCAGAATAGAATGTACCTACCTTATCCTCTTAAGGTGAAAATTTTAAAACACAAACCTTTATAACTCATTTATATTACATATTGTATCTTTTAAATCTACACCATTTATATATTTAAATCTATTAGATAAATTCAATCATCAATATCCACTAATGTATATCGACTTCAATCAATAACCTACCCATTATCACATTATTAGTACATGAATAATAAAATTTTCTTATTTTATTATTTTATAAAAAACTTATTCTATCAGTTCTTTGAGTGATCATTGAGAAATAATTTAATAATAAAAATATTTCTTTGAATGTTGAGTGACAAGATGAGTGAAAATTTTAGTTGTCAATTTTCTCTCAATAAGGTACAAAAATAGGAAAATAAAAATACCTCCCAAAGTAGAACACCAAATGAAAATAATTTGTGAAATATTAATAACAATAAAAAATTTCATTATGTGGTAAAATTTAGTATTCTGGGGTTTTATAACCTGAGATATTTGTTTTTTAAAAATTATGTGATCCCCTAAAAATATATTCATTAAAAAAATCACATATAGAATATAAAGGAAAATTCTAGAAAAGGAATGACATACCACTCTAATGTATTTGATCCCAAAACACTTAATTTTTTATCCATTATATAACCATAATAGTATTATTTTAAATGTATAATGTTTTATTACAAATATATTTATTCTTTGGAAGTGAACTACTGATCATTCACCTCTACCCCTCCCTATAATACAATGACTTGACCAATGAGGCCTTTCAATTCTGGGAAATAAACACATAATGAATTTTTTTTGCTGATGAATGAATGATAATTTTATATAATGTGAATAATAGGGGTGTATTTAGAGTTATATATAGGGAATAATTCTTTAATTGGGATAAAGTTTGAAAAAATATACTTATATTTTAGAATTGTAAGAGGTGGAGAGTTTAATGGGGAAACAAATAGCTTCTAGTTTCACTATTTATTATAGATCAATGAATTGTTTTATGTTATTAGGTGTTAACTACTATACACATTGGTAATTCTATGTTTATATGGTGTTTTAGGCCACCTATCCATCAGATTGATATCATTAATTAACCCTCACCATATGATCCCATGACATCATATTACCTAAGTATTTTCATGACAAAAACTAAAAGGGAAATCCAAGACTCTAGTGGGATTGTAGATACCATCCCATGTTTGTTGTGATTGACCATTATCCCTGTATACATGGAATGGGATTTGGGACAAATGGATTGCATTGGGTATAATACTAATAATAAATACCATATATATCAGAGTGATGGACTTGAAAATTAACTGAGGCTATTACATATATAGGATACCAATGACATATTTGAGTTCATGTTTGATAAAACACTTGTGAAAATGACCTTATCTTGTCAGGTTATCTGGCATGGGATTGTACCACTATGTGGTTGTTTTATTTAAAAATTATATAGTACCGATTTTATCTACTCAATGAATTTTTTTAGGATCCTTGAAAAGTGGAATAAGTTATAGTGGGGTTCTAGAAATAAAATTTAATTGTAATCATGATTCCTAGATCTAATGAATGGAATTTATAGGATTATTTTGGGATCAAAAAATAAAATTATAAATGATAAAATATATTTTCCTTAAGATTCAATTCCCACATAATGTATTACCCATCATTTATCAGGGATAAAAACCTTAATCCCATTATAAATATCCAAACCGGATTAGTGAACGTTATATATATATATATATATTTATCCTTATGGTATGAAAAAATAGAATTGATATATCTCCAACATACTTGGGTATATTATATAATAATATCTCTAATTATCATAATAGATGGATTATTTTTGGGGGATGGAGCTCCAAATTTATGTAAATAGAATCTGATAGCTCTTTTTAACAAAATATAACTGATCCCTATTAAATTAAATTATATATAAATTTTTAGAAATTATAAATTTAAAGTCCCTCCTAATTTGACTATTCTAATTATAAACCCCTTATTAGTAATAATAATTAAATATATTATTAAATAATTATACTACTTTCAATTCATCAATAAAAAAATCAAGTGTGAATTATTTTTAATTTAATAAAAATCATCTGAAATAAATAGTCATTTAAGTTACACAGCCAATAAATACAATGTTATAATTTATTAATAAAAATTATTACATATACAATGATGATTTACTATGTTCAATCTATATTTGAATAAAAAAAATCTATTTCTAATTTATTATACTAGGGTAAAACACAACCCCATTATTATAGATCAATAATAATTTTGCATAAAATTTTAATTAAGATTTGACGAAAAATAATTTATCTAAAAAATAAGTTCACTAAAATTATAAAAAAACAAAATTTATTCAATTTAATGATATTATTGATATTCTTACAATGGAATCCATGTAGTTTCATTATTAGTGGCAGTTATTTGATCCCAAGAAATCATGATTTGTACCTTTAAAAACATCATCACTAAGATAAATAAATAACAAATTCATTACAATGATATCCTTCCTATGAATAGAAAATGTGTAATAAAGTAAATTTTTCATATAATATCGCATCGGGATATTTATATATATCTTAAAACATCCATTAATTATTTGTCAATAATTATTTAAATTTCATTGAAAACTATCATGTGGTTGTCTATGAATTTAGTTTTATAACTTTTATTTAAATAAAATGGCCGAAGATATCTTCTTCCACAACCTAGAATAATGAAAATCCTTTCACGACCATTAAACTAAAATCGTCAAACTTACGATACACCATAAATTTGTTACATTAACTTGGGAATGTATATCCTTGTTTCTATCATGCCTCCAAGTATAAGATTCTTGACAAACATTAATAATCAAATCTAGTGAAAGCATTGTTACACATTCCCATGGATAAGAATTTCTAATGACACATAGTACATAAAATTACTACTAGTGACTATCTCATTGTGATCCCTTACTCTTATAAGTAATATTTTTAAAAATTAATGATAATATGTTACAATCCTTATTACCCCCATATTATTGGAGTAAAAAATCTACTATGTCTTATTAGAAAAATTTATATGTACTATTGCATATTTTAAAAAAAATCACAACATACATTGGTTCTCATTATAGTGGTAATACTCAAAACATATCAATGAAATAGATATTATAAAAGAAATACCATTTAAATTATATAAAAGAAAATAGATTATGTGATAAGTGAAAAATATATACATAGAAAACATTTTAAAAGAAATGGAAATCTAAATTAAATAATAATGTTGGTTCTACAATATTACCTCCAAAAAAACTACGAGTATAATTTGTTCAAAATAATATTCATTCCACAGAATATATCTGTGATTATATTCATTCTTCTACTAAAAAACAAATTTTGTGAATGTATTTTCATCAATAGATTCTTTGGGTAATTTTATAACACTAATTTCATATATTTATATGTATACTTTGAAAATATGATATTCTTGAAATATATGGTTTTTCTATTGGTGTAACATGGGATATTTAGAAATAACCAATCATTATATGTTTCAGATTACACAATGATATGATGTACACTTATAGGTACTATACCTTTCTAATAGATTATGTAATATATTTATATTGATTCAATAACTATTATAGAAGAAATAATATACCCAAATATTAATGAATTGATTACCAAAATCTATTATGGGCTCTATGATATTGTTACTTCTAATAACTGTGATATCAAGTCGACCGAATCTATTTGGAGACTAGTATTTTTTAATCCCTTTTATACTATTTCCTTATATTCTATAAATTTTAGAAATATATGATAGATATTTTAAATCATATTTGTAACTACTGCACATTGATGTTCTCAGAGAATTTTCTTTATATATCCAATAATACATTAAAATTTGTTTATGATGGCCTATTAATATTTTATAAAGGATTCAATTATTTCTATCATCCCCTCATGTGTCTTGAAATATATATTCTTGAATTATTTATTCGATGTGACAAAAGCAACACTACTCTATTTCAATTTTTTGACTTGTAATTTTAAAAACTATTTCAATATAGAAAAATTGACTAATTATAAGAATACACTTGTATATATGTTAATACATAGAACATAGTTTACTTAAATATGTTCTTCATAAATAAACATCCACCCAAAAAATTCATAACAGATTATAAGACATGTGTCTATGTTTAATATATCACTTGTAAAACTCTATTGATATCAATAAAATTTTATAGACACATGACTCTCTTTCATTAACAATGATGAAAAATATTACTATGTACTCAAAAAAATAATTATTAGATTATCATGATTTAAATTTTAATCCATAAATATAGAGATATATATATAATAATTACATTATTTAGTTTATTTTTCTGTGTCCCTTGTAGTGTAATTGGGGGTAACATATTCTATAATGTCAACCTGAAATTATTTATCAAACTCGAGTTCATATTGGGTTTATAGAAAAGATATGTTGTAATTTATTAGTCTTATAATAGTATAAAAATGGGTGTATTATATTGTCATATTTTATTAGCAGTACTATTAATAAAAATCTGATTTCGGGGCATGAAAGCAAGAATCTGTCCCAATGGACATTAGTCCATCAAATAAAAGGCTACATAGATTTTTACTAGAGAATATTTTGACTAATAGAGTGAGATATAGTGTGAGTTAAGACCATATTATGTAATATGTATGTATGATATCCTTTATAGCTATCACTGATCACTGCAAGTTGAAAAAAACTATCATTGAAAGCTTTAGGAAGATTTACACATGCACGTTGATGGGTGATGATGGAAGGCCATGGATTAAATTAAAGGCTTAAAACATGTGTCAATGATATAATGAATGATGGTTTATTGTAGTTTAGGGCCTCTATGCCCATATCAAGGCCTTTGTATATTTAGACATTATTACATGTATTTGGTGGATTTTTTGGTCATGTACTGGTTTCTATCCAACAATGTTAAGAATGTGGTTTGTCCAATAAATTGAAATAAAAATAGTATTGGTATCTATCCCTTTTGGTTATGTCATATATACATAATGGAACCTTTTTTGTTTTGGAATTAAAATTTTTACATCCATTTGTAAAATCTTATAATCAATTTATTCTTCGATATACTACTTATTTATATTATAAGGGTTCATAATACAAAAAAAACATTTAACATTTTTTAATACTAAGAAAACCATGTATATTTGTGTTCCTTTACTTCCTCAGTTTTCTAAAACAATATTTGATTTATAGGAAAAGTTATTTTTATAATTATAAAACTTATTACTATTATAACTCATAATTATATATACAATTAAATTTATCAAATTCTTTGATACTCCCATTATCTCCCATTTTGATGTTCCATGTTTCTCATTATATAGATAATATATTGAATTTATATTTTATAACTACTAGATAATATATGAAATATATTTCTACATACATAGGAAAACCAAAAAATATTCATTTCATGTTAATTTACATTTTCTTGTTTCTATGATTAGTGATAAGAGACTATTTTATGGAACTAAAGAATATAAATTTTTAAAAATTCATTGAATGCAATAGATGGATGACATGGTTCATATCCCAGTGATCTAAAGAAGTATTCACTACCCTAATCGTGAACTCATATTTTTAGAGTTTTCCGAACTAATAAAATGGAAACTAATTGAGAAAAATGTGCTTTGTTTAGTAGAAAATATAATTGAATTCATTAAAAATATCTAACATTTGATATATTTAAGGAATAATGATCCAAGGATTTTCTATTTTATTCCATAAAAACTATCAAGTCTTTTCTAAAATGAATTCATTTGTTAACTCAATATCATTCATTAATCTTCATTTGATGAATAGTAGTGAAGGAATATTTCTCTCGATAAAATCATAGTATATTACACATCTAATTAATTAACAAAATAGGAAAAATAATAACCCATAATCAGAGAGAAATCCGAACTGAAGTCCCACCCCGCTTAAAAATTGATCATTACTAAAATCCTACAATCCACTCATACAAAATTGATATGAGGTACATAGTATTAAATAGAATATGAAATTAATGTGTGTGTACGAAGGGAATTTTTCTGATCTAAGCATCGATAAATGAACACCCCATTTTCGCATCATGAAATTAATTTAGAAAATATAGAAGTAAAGATGATACTTTGGGTTATTCTAACATAGAGGCTCCTATATAGCGTTAATCATAAAAGAATAATTATCCTTATATTCAAAATAATGCATGACATTGTAATGTTTTAATTACATTTCTCCGTCAAAATATGTCTTTCAATTATCCCAAGGTTCAAAAATTCACCAGTTAATTACATAGAAATCATGAAATTCTATTTAAAACATCTGTAACTCTTAGAAATCCTTTTCCATCCCATTTTTTTGTGTTGGATAATCAAAATTATTTTAAAAAATATATTTTCAATAAAAATAATAAATATTAATACATTTTATGTATTGTTTTTTACTAAACATATATTACAAAAAAAGTGACTACATCCTAATAATTAATTTAAATATAGGAATTTAATTCCTAAAACTAATTGACAAGAATTGTAAAATTATGGTTCTCCGAACTCTCGGACACTCACTTATTTGTTGACCTAGAAATCATCATACATCAGAACCAGAATACACCAAAAATGTAAGGGCGATACCATCCACAAAATTATTTTATTTATATAATTAATAGTTTCTCAATTATGGAATTAATTATCATTCATATTTTTCATCTTAAATAACAAAATTTTACTAACTTCATCAATTCACCCAATCCACATGTCATAACATACCACACAATGAATTCATGCAAATTGTATCTCAATTTTTAAATGTTTAATATTATATAATAATTATAAAATTATTCAAGCAACACTATAATATTCTTTGCACACATACTCTCCAAAAATAAATGATGAATTGTGTGCTTATGATCATGATTTTAAAAGGGTTTTCATTGAGTATTGTTGTTCGGTGGGTTCAATTGTTAAAATATTATTATATAAAGATGAATATAGAATATTTAAATACAATTAATGATATGTTGTTCAAAATGTATTGACAATTCCTCAGTCAGAGTACACATATATGAGTGAACCACACAATTTCACCAATTAATTTTCAAACTAAACTTATTTCATGAAACATTAAGTACAATGAAGGAATTATGAACTTGTTTTATTTTTCATTTTTATTATATTAATTTTCCCCTTTTTTAGAGTATTGTATGATAAAATAATACAATGAATAAATTATGACACATGACCTTTTCATTTGATGATGGCCTTGAATTATACCAATGCCTAATAGAAATTTTTCTGTAATGCCCGGACCACAGTTTCTCAAAGCTAGTGAATTATTTTGTTACACTGAAATGATTACAAGAAACTCTCATCCCGAAGGACATAGTTTATTATTTTAGAAAACTAGATACATACAGAGGATCAACATTAAAATGTGAAATGAAATACAACGTATATTTTTTACTGGGAACATCCAAACTCAGAGTTCATCCCTACAGGTCACTCATAATAAAGATCTTCATGTCCTGTGAAAATGAAATATAAAAAAGAGGTGAGCTAATTTTCCTAGTATGGGTAATAAATATAGTAGAATGTATCATAAACATACCCATTATGAATGGGGAATAAATAAAAACACATTCCTTTAAAAATAAACATAAAACACATTATGGTAAGAATAATAGCTAAATAAATAATACCATAATAAAGAACAATCATTGGTATTATAATAGTTGAACAACCACATGAATTTTTTAATATTATTTTCCTAATGAGGGAATTCAAAATGTGGTACATCATAACGATACCATCATGGCCTCATTCCAAGAACATAAAAATAATTTTTGTCAAGGACTCGTGCAAAGACCATAGCTTGTCTCATGTGAGCTATAGATGCACTGAGGGGATATAGTAGGCCCCACCTAACACTTACAAAGTCCAATTAATTCCTAATATGATTGGGGATAGACATAAATAACATATAAATTAATATTGAAAAATGATTTGAAAGTTAAATAACATTCCCGGTACATTAAACAAAAACACAAACCATTCGAATAAATTGGTGAATGGCATCAAGATAGAACATCCGCATTCAAAATAATCTGAAACCCTTAAACAAAATATTTTATATTATATCATAAGATATAAATATATATGAAATAAAATATTCATGAATGTATGTTGACATAAATACATATACTTTTAAATGACACCATTCATAAATTCTTGACCAAATAATCCTTAAACATTCAATAGTGTTTCATACAACCTCAAAAACTTCAAATAATAATCCCTTAGAGTATAATGACAATAAGGGTACTATTGATAAGATATACCAATGATAATTGAAACCCCACATGTAGGGAATAAGTGGATAACATGTAATACATCTCATAAAAGATAAAATGAGTTAAGAAAAATATCTGTTACTTTGGAATGAAGAGTTCTTTGGGAAAATTAATTTTATTTGTCATATATAAAGTTTTTTAAATATATACCATAGAAAATAAAATTTAAAGAAAATTATGTTACATTATATGATTAAATTATGTCCCACTAAAGTGAAATAATATAAAAAGTGTTTTAATAGAAGCTTTAGAATTTAAATATTTTAGTGCTGTTTAAGGTACTCATTAAAGAGATTATAAAGTACAAAGAAATGTTTTATTTCGTAAAACTTGAAATAGACCAAAATATAATTTTCATGTTAAAAAAGATTTATTTCTTAATTATAAATATATATTAAAACACATTATATAGTGAACTTCAAAATAGGTAAGAATTCGAGATGTTCCTTGAATCGAACTTTCATTTCGGAAGAATTTTTTAAAGATTTATTTAAAACTAGTAACTACCCATAAAATAAAGATGGATCATGATTGGAAAAAATATATAGAACATTAAAATATAATATATGAGGATTACATAATAATATATAATAATTTTGTTGAGGTTAGTTGATAATAAGCGAAACCCAATTGAAAATGGAGGTTCGGGTAAAAAATACATAAAACACTCTAATCAGTTGAATCATATGGTCCAAAATTAATAATCACCAAATGATACATCTAATATAACGATAATAAAGAGATTATTTATATGAAACATCAATGGTCAGTATAAAATCACCCCACACATGTAATAATAGTGAATATGTAATATCTCAAAAAATGGTAGTGAGATGAAAAACCCATTATATTAAGTTCGAAGGTCTCTCCACATGATATTAATTATCTAAAAAAATGAAATTTAGGTTCATTAAGTAAAAATTACATAACATAATCTCCATTAAATTTCTTTTTTATAACCTTATTATGTTCATTAATAGACATTTTGATGGGTTAAGAGGTTCAATTTCATCGTTTAGTTCTGTTTGGTTCATGATTAGCATACTTATATACATGAACAATGAATCATGTAAAATGAGGATGGTTGTACATAATTGAAGTATTCTGTTATTAGTGAACATAAATATGGTTTCATGGTTGTAAGTTAAATTTTTTTGAACTTGCTATAAAGATGAATTATTACAGAAATTATTTAATGATAACCATTTGGGTTGATTGGTGGTTTTTTAACACAACAAACTTATTTTTATTTATAAAACAATACCATGGGTACAAAAAGATTCCAGAACCATAAATGAGTCATAATAAATATATTAAAGTTTGGTTAATAAAAAAGAAATTTTTCATTACCATAATTGAAGATGATAATAGAAATTGAAAACCCATCATCCATAAATGTGGTAAATTAACACTTCTAATATGGGGATTTTTACTAATAGCATAAAATGGGTAAAGGAGAGATGATAATTACTTATTACATAATTATAAAAAATATTTTTGATGCATTGTTCTAGAGTTTTCATAGAATTTGTATGAGGAGTGGTGAGGAAAGAAATGAAATCAATTTAAGTTTAAAAGAAATTAAAAGAATTGAAAAGTTGAATTTACATATTGAATTAATCTTTTTGAGAGCCTCTTTAGGGGAGATGATTTGATATTATAATGAGTAAAAGTTATAATAGAGGTGGTGGGGATACTGGGAGAATATTTTTATTGAGACCCACACTTGAAGTACATGGAAATTATATTACTTTTTTGGAATACTTAATATATAACAAAAATAGACACCCAAGGACCATAATATTTTAGTGTCTTTGGAAACTCAGAACATAATCTTCTAATCATGGTGAAAGATCATCAACATCTCCCATAAATATCTTCACTTTCTTCATTCCTAAAACAATTATTTATATCTTGGGGAAAACGTAAAAAGGGTGAGCTCAAATTCTCAGTAAGGGTAAGCATGGAGAGAAGAAAACAAACCATATACATTTGAACATAAAAACATAAACATAAAGTATAAACATCATGATCTTGAGTTGTGAAATAAATATAGGTATTACATAAGGAATAGATCCTAAAGGAACATTAATCATGATAAAATAAAATGGTAATAAAATATAAAATTTTGGTAACCATTAAGCACATGTTATGATATCCACAGAAGCCAAGGCATTGCTGCCAAGACCATCACAGTAGACAAAGCTCATTACTGAACCGGGTATACTTGATGTTCCTGCCCTGTAATACTGAACCAGATTCACTTGTCGTTCCAACCATGTATATCTCATGATATATAAATCTTTACCCAATTAATTGGAGGGAGATATAGGTCCCACCCATCTCATAATGAAATCATTCTTACTTGTGCCACAAAATAAACATAAATCATTCATCATAACCCAAAGAATAAAATGGGTTTTAATAATCTTCATCCCATCATAACATAATCCATATAAGACAAATGGATATAATTTCTTCATAAGAAGAATAAAACCATGTAAATAGTAGAGAAATTTCACTTGAAACATAATCGTACTAAATAATGTCATCCTTGATGGAAAATAGTTTTTACAAAACACATGAAATGAATTCTTGAGGAAAATATATTTTCTTCTTCAAAATTATATTCTTTTCACAAAATGTCATTCAATTTTAAAATAAAATGTATTTTTTGAAAATAATCATGAAATATTGTAGTGGAAGCTTCATGAAAATCAGGCGTTATGAAACCGTAAAATTCTGTTCATTCCATATAAGTTAGAAAAAACATTCTCCTCGTACTTTTGCCGGAAAAGTCAAAATGTTCCTAATATGGTGAAGAAATGAATGATTCCTTCCATAACTCAATGTAAAAGTAAAATAGGGGTAAACATGAATTTAAAAATACATGTAAGAATATTAAAACCTTTATGAAAAACATTTTTAGGGACATGGATGAAAAATATAACCCCAATAAATACTTACGTATAAGTAATCTCAGAAGAAATGAGATTTCAAAAATTATCCCTTACCTTATGTCCAATTTCGTCCATATGTGTATGAGAATCATGTATAGTGGGTTTAAAAATATTATTAACTGGTAACATAACTATAATAATATTTATGATATCATATATGATTCACTTATGACTTTATATTACCCGGTCTTTTGTAAATTCAATGTTAAAGCAACGTTTTGGGAAAAATCGATTCATTTATCATACGTGTATCAACTTGTTGTTCTTGATATTCTTAATTATATCCTGATTTAATTAATTGTAGAATTTAACACATTATTTATATATAATATATATTCCTAATATAAATATATATTATTGATCGATAAATGGAATGAAATACACCATTCATGGAGACAGTTGGTCGTATGTACGCATGAACGCTATTTTTGTTTCCATATTGAATTGAATGGAAATAATAAATTAAAAATATATGTACATAAATCACATATCACTATTATGTAATATTTTTCATTATTATTATTTATATGTACTTTATAACCATAATTGAATGGTTAATCATAGAAAATGAATGTCATCGTGTTCGTGGAGACGGTAGTCCGTATGTACGCAGAAGCGACAATATCATTATCATAATATTAAAATCATATAAAATTTTATGGTATATCATATATAAAGAATAATAATAATTTATTATTTATTATTTATATCATTTATAATCATTATTATACCCATCCAAATGATGAAATGTTTGAATAACAAACTACACCACGACGTGGAGACGGTAAGTCGTACATACGCATGTGTGATGAATTTTTCATTCATAGGATGGATAAAATAACTAATATGGTTGCAAAATTTTTATAATAAATTAATAGTTTATATAAGAAACTGGAGTTATTATTTTGTAATGAAAACAAAAAAGAAGGAAGAAGTGGAAGAAGAAAGGAACCTGAAATAGGTGGTGAGATATTTACCTCTTCTTCGGGTTCTTCCTTTTGATATGATCAAAAGGGCTCCTTAGGTTGGATTTATGACTAAAATAAGGTCTCTAGGATGAACAGAGGACATATTATAGGGTAATTTGTCTGGTTTTGGCCGAGCCAAATGGCTTGGGATGTGTTAATTAGAGATAAGGGGAGTGTCCTTTTATAAGAAGGGTGAGGGGAACCTTATAAAAAACATAAATAGTAATTTATAATAAATTCATATTCGGTTTATAATGGCTCCAAAGTGACTTATTTAGATTCTAGGGTTGTTATGTGTCGTAATATTCTCAACCAATATGTTTTAGACAAGTTTAGGTTTCCACTTTAACCTTATCATTTTGTATTAACTCAAAGTTTAATAATTTAACTTTTACCGTGTTTTCTTTTATTCTTACACTATATGGTTAATAAACTTACTATAAGCTACCAATAGAACCCAAATTGGGTAATTAATGTCATATATATAATTATATAAGTCATTTGGTCGATCCTTATATTTTTAGGACCATTTTGTTAATTAATAATATAATATATTTTTTAAAAACTCTTTTATTTAAATTTTGATATTATTGTTATTTTGTTTTTTCTAGATTAATAATAACATTATTAATTCAAAAAAAATTCATATAACCAACCCTAATATGTTATATTATCTTTGAAAATTAGTTTAATTAATAAAAAGTATCAAATTACATTTATTTGTGTATTTATAATATCAATAATGTTAATATTTCATTAATAAGGTAATTACTGCATCATCATTGTGTCACAAATAAATTAAATTATTTAATTTCTAAAAACTATATACAAATTAAAATTATATAGGAAATCTTTTTATCTTATTAATTAATATTTATTGTCGAATTTATCTTATTTATAACCCTATATTAAAAATGTTTTAGTTGTTAAACATCGAATTTAACTATTTTAACTCTTCTTTAAATAAAATAATAAAAAATGTCTTAATCTAATCCAAGTGGACATAAAGGGTAATATTTTATTCCCAAGGATATTTTTGGTCGAATTAAACTTATCCAATATAATTAGTACACGTGTTAGGGTAATAATAATATCATTTTTACCCTTAATTACCCTATTAACTTTTAACCATGGTAAATCAATGTTAAAAGTTTCTATTCACCAAAAATTACTTTTATCTCATTGAACCACATTTTACTTACTGATTTCAACCGAGTCTCTTGGACTTTTAAAATTCAACTCACATAAGTGGTTAAATTTCATATTATGTAAATTTGCAAATTCTCCAAGGAGGTGGGTACAAGACGGTAAAAAGTTCAATAAAATATTTATATATCTAGAATTATTATAAAATGACTCCAATGAATTACACTGATCATATATAGGTATTATATATCTATTTTTACCTAAAATAAAATTAAATAAAATAAATTATTAATAAAATAAAAAGTTAGTTTTAACCAATAACTCAGTGTTTTCACTATTCATCAAAAATTGAATGTTTTCAGAAAAATACCAAAAATCCACACTAGTCTAATTTGGATATTCTGAATCCAAAAATGATGTCCATTGTGAAAGATAAAATTATAATATTTCAAAAAATGGGTATTACTATTCATAATGGCTAGTTTATATAATATTTTAATAACATATCATTGTTTAGTGAAACTGGCATTGCGTACAACACAAGAAATCGAGGAAGGTTTCTCTTGCATGTAACACAATCCATGAATAGTGTTGCCTATACTAAAAGCTAATACGGTTTTGCATATAGTGAAACATAATATTGGTGTAACATACAACACAAGACATCAAAGAAATTAAAAACAATATTTCTCATAAAATTTGAGGGTGTTACATTCTAGCCCCCTTAAAATGAATTTCATCTTCAAAATTAGTCAAGGTTATAAATTTGTTTACTACATGAAAGTTTCGTTCATATAAAGCCACGTCGTAAAAAGGAATAATAAAACTTAATTTTAAAAAGAAACGTAAGGGTTACCCAAATTAACTCATCACTGGGTTTCCACATAGAAGAAAATAGGTGAAAATATGGATATGGAAGAGAAATATAACCATCATATTATGATGGAGAGTGGTAAAAAACATGGCTATGAAAAATCCAACAATAAAAAATACATAATGTTTTGAAGATCTAAGGTACCGTCTAGGAAAACTTTTTGGTTTTCAAGGTCATTTCCCGAATGTTGAAAAAAAATTGGAATTAGAAGAAATTCATAATTGATATTGGTACAATCTCATCATTGGTAATTACTTGAACAATTTCCACTTCATCCCGTAAAGAAATTAATTTGAAATTTTCATTCATGAAGTATTAGCATATCATGTGATAGAATGATAGGTCATTCCATCTGTCTCAAATGAAAAGGTTAGAAAAAGTTATACCTAAGTCCATCTATGGGGAGATTAATCATATATGGTACCAAAATGGACTTATACTTCATCTATTATACCAATTAATAAAATAAAACTAGTTTATACAAAACAGGAACTTCTTTAGGCCAGTGGTAGGTGATAAAGGCATGTCGCCCTTCGGTTGTGGGTTTGATTTCTGCATCCTTTTCCGACGCGACATGTTGTCGCCTGTCCTACAGTTTTTCCTTTTTCCAAAACTATACTACTATACCATTTCAGAAATAAAATAAAAATGTTATTGCCTTAAGTAATACTATATTATGTCTAAATTAATCCATTCCAACCTTTAGGCTTATCGAAAATACTTATGTTCGATTACTATAAATTTCATCTACTGAGCATGTGAATTCCTTCATTTGACCCACATATGTCATAAGATATATCTGGTTTTTGGTCACATTAGAAACATGTGAATAGCTTAATCATGTATTCTTTTGAAAATTTAATACCCATTAAACTTTAGTGAAAACATGAATGTTGTCAAAAGTTAACTCTTTCCATGTACCAAAATTCCAAAAATTCTATATACTCAAACCATGATATCACTTTGCCCTTTTATCATTCATAAGCTCATTAATACTATCAAAAATATTATTTTATCCTTATCCATTCTTTAGGCGCATATAATCTTCTTTCCAAAAATATTTCAATCACTCTTCATAGTTACTCGTACCATATAATTATTGAAAGCCACAGAAAACCAATACATAAATATTCCAATAAATCATGATACTATAAATGAGATTCCACAACACTATTTTAGAATATCATTAAATAAACACTTAATTATTCCACCACGTCATTTTCATATTAAACATCGCAAATAGTGATCGCATGTGACTTCCCTTGGTTCTTTTCCCTGAGAATTTTTTGATGTCAATCACCATTAACCCTTAGATTAGGGCATTGGTTAGCATAATTCCCCATTTCCTTGCACTTGAAGCATTGAAGTGTTGGTGGTGCGTTTTCTGTAGTCTTTCCTCTATTCACGTCATTAGCTACCTTTCTACCATTACATCGACACTCACCTTCACAATGACCTTCTTTTCCACAATTAAAATTTTTTTTAGTACCTTTAAGACAATATCCACCAAGCTTCATTCCCCACTTTGAGCATAATAAAAAAAAATCATCCTTTCACCATAGTTTTGAGATTTTTCCTTGAACTCCATCTTTAGTTTCTTGTCAAAACCATAAGATGGATATGTTACACCAACTTCAAGTTATACCTTGATAGCACAACACAAAATTTCTTCATAGCTACTGAAGTCTCTTATACCTACTAACCTTCGAAGACTTGGATTTAAGCCACTAAAGAATCGATCAACTTTACATTCAGGTTGGAAGATAAAAAAGATGCAAGCCTTGAAAGCCTTGTAAAATGCACCTTGTATATACCAACAGATTCATAATCCTTTTTCTTAAGCTCAAGGAAATCCTTTTCAATCTTTTTTCGAAGAATACAAGGGAAGTACTTATTGAAAAACAAGTTCTTAAACACCTTCCATTCCACAGATTCAATTTCATCTTGGGGGCTTGTATTTTTAACTAGACTCCACCACTGGTATGCTTCACCTTCTAACTGGTAAATAGTTAAAATGAGTTTTTCATGCTCTAAATAGGTATGTATCGAAAATATCTTTTCAATGGTACTAATCCATTGTTCAGCAACAAGTGGATCAGAAGACCCACTAAAAGAAGGTGGAATTTGCCTCATGAAGGAATCAATAGACTATTGTTCCTTTATCTACTCATTTGGAAGTCAAGAATGATTCATAGCTTGTGTAAGTATAATAATATGATTTTCATTCCATCTCCTATAAAATTGGTTTGTTCAAGAGGACAATCGTTGCATTTTCCATTACCTTCATCAACACTGTTCCTTTGGATTCTAGCTATTATCTAAAACCCAAAAATTATAGTGTGATAGGAAAAATTAATGCTTGGAAAAAAACCTTATAACGGGGGAGTAACATCAATATATAACATCTTAGTTTTAATTCTAATATTGTTACTATAATTCTAGGAATATAACCTATAATTCTACTTAACCATAGAGACATCCCTTGACATAACTTAGAATTATCTCTAGGGATGGCACTAAAGTTTTCGCATCCTAGTTTCTGAAGGTTAATTAAACCTTTATTCGGATACCAATTGTAGGTACCCACATTTGATGTACATGGATATTACATTAATTTTTTGGAATAGTTAATTAATAACAAAAAACAGACACCCAAGGACTGTAATAGTTTAGTTTCATTGGAAACACGGAACATAATCTTCTAATCATGGTGAAATATCTTCAACATCTCCCATAGAGATCTTCAATTTTTTTTCTTACCTAAAACCATTCATTATATCACGGGGAAAAACATAAAAAGGGTGAGATAAAATGATCAGTAAGGGAAATCATGGATAAAATAAAACAAACTTTATACATTTGAACATAAAAACATGAACATAATGTCTAAACATCATGATCATGAGTTGTGAAATAAATCTTGGCAGTACGTAAGACATAGATCCTAAAGGAACAATAATTATGATAAAATAGAATGGGAATAAAATATGTAATTTGGGAAACCATTAAGAACATGTTATGACTTCTATAGTAGCCATTGAATTTCTTCCAAGACAATCATAGTGGAAAAAGTCCATTACTGAACTGGGTTTACTTGCCGTTCTAGACCTGTATTACCGAACCTTATTCACTTTCCGTTCCAGCCATGTATGTATCATGAGATATAAATCTTTACCCAATGAATTTTAGGGAGATATAGGTCCCTCCCATCTCATACTGAAATCATTCTTTCTTGTGTCACAAAATAAGCATAAATCATTCATCATAACCCAATGAATAAAATGGCTTTCATAAATATCATCCCAACATAACATAATCCATATAAAACAAATGGATATCATTTAATTGTAAGAAGAATCAAAAAAGGTAAATAATAGAGACATTATTCTGAAAACATAATCATACTAAATAATGTATTCTTAGATGGGAAATAGTTTTGACAAAACACTTGAAATGAATTCTTGAGGAAAATATCCTTTCTTCTTCAAAATCATTTTTTTTCACAAAATGACATTAAATTTTAAAAGAAATGGATTTTGTTGAAAATAATCAAGAAATACTGTAGATTCATCTTCATGAAAATTAAGCATTATGAAATCGTAAAAATCTGTTCATGTCGTCTAAGTTAAAAAAACATTCTCCTCATACTTTTTCTGGAAAAGTCAAAAAGTTCATCATATGGTAAAAATAAGAAAGATTCCTTCCATAACAAAATGTAAATGTCAAAGAGGGGTTAAAATGACATTAAATATACATGGAATAATATTAAACACTTTATGAAAAAAAAATTATGGACATAGAAGAAAAATATAACCCCAGTAAATACTTACATATAATCAATATCGGAAAAAAAGAGATTTGAAAAATTATCCCTTACATTATGTCCAATTTCATCCATATGTGTCTATGACTCCTGTATCATGGGTTTAAAAATATTATTAACCTGTAACATAATCATAATAATATTTATTATATCACATATGATTCACCTATGACTTTATGTTACCCATTTTTTGTAAATTCAATGTTAAAGTAGCGTTTTGGGTAAAATCGATTCATTATCATACATGTTTTGAATTGTTTTTCTTGATATTATTACTTATATCCTAATTTACTTAATTCCAGAATGTAAAAAATTATTTAAAAATAATATATATTCATCATATACATATATATGACAGATCGATAAATGGAATGAAATACACCGTTCATGGAGACGATAGGTCGTATGTACGCATGAACGCGGTTTTCGTTTCCTTATTGAATTGAATGGAATTAAGTAAATGAAACATATAAGTGTATAAATAAAGTATAATTATTATTTAATATATATCAATATTATTCATTATATATACTTTATAACCATTCTTTAATGGTTAATCATGGAAAATTAATCTCATCGCGTTCGCGGAGACGTTAATCCGTAAGTAAGCACGAGCGCCAATATCATTCTTTTGATATTAAAATCATATATAATTGGATGTTATATCATATATAAAGAATAATAAAAATGTTATATTTATTATTTATATCATTTATAATCATTATTATACCCATCCAAATTATTAAATGTTTTAATAACAAACTACACCACGACGTGGAGACGGTAAGTCGTACGTACGCACATGTGGTGACTTTTTCATTCATAGGATGGATAAGATAACTAATATGGTTGTAAAATTTTTATAATAACATCATAGTATATATAATATACTTGATTTATTATTTAATAATGTAAACAACAATGAAGTAGGAAGTGGTAGAAGAAAGGAACTTGAAATAGGTGGTGAGATATTTACCTCTTCTCCAGGTTCTTCCTTTTGATATGTTCAAAAGGGCTCCATAGGTTGGCTTTATAACTAAATAAAGGCCACTAGGATTAATTTAGGATAGTTTAGAGGGTATTTGGTCAGGGTTTGTTTGATCCAAATGGCTTTGGAGGTGCTAATTAGGGAGAAGGGGGAGTTCCCTTTTTAAGAGGGTTGAGGGGAACCTTAGAAAAAACATAAAATATTATGTTATAATAAATTCATATTCAGTTAATAATGGCTCCCAAGTGACTTATTTAGAGGGTAGGGTGGGTATGGGTCGAAATTATTTCATCCAATAGGTTTTAGACTAGTTTAGGTTACCATTTTAACCTTATCATTTAGATTTAACTCTAAGTTAAATAATTTAACATTTAAAGTGTCTTCTTGTATTCTTACAGTATATGGTTAATAAACGTACAATAAACTACTAATAGAACCCCAATTGGTTCATTAATGCAATATATATTATTATATAAGTCTTTTTTCCAAACCATAAATTTTTAGGACCATTATATCAATTAGTAATATAATATTTTTCTTAAAAACTCTTTTATGTCAATTTTCACACTATTTGGTATTTTGTTTTTTTAAATTGATAAAAGCATTATTACTTCAAAAAAATTCATATATCCAACCCTAATCTGTTATATTAACCTATAAAATTTGTGTATTTAATAAAAATTCTCAAATTGAATTTATTTTGGTATTTATAATATCAATTATGTTAATATTTCATTAATAAGGTAATTACTGCATCATTATTGTATCATAAATAAATTAAATTATTTAATGTATAAGAAATATAAATAAAATAAAATTAAGTAGGAAATCATTTTATCTTTATAATGAATATTTATAGTTGAATTTATATTGTGAAAAACTCTCCATTAAAAATGTTTTAGTTATTAAACATTGATTTTACCTATTTTGACTTTTCTTTTAATAAAATAAAAATAATTGTAGTAATCTAATTCAAGTGGACCTAAAGGGTAATATTTTATTCCTAAGGTTGTTTTTGTTCGAATTTAAAATAATCCAATAGAATTAAGACATGTGTTAGGGTAATAATAATATCATTTTACCCTTAATTACCCAATTTACTATTAACAGTGGTAAATAATAGTTAAAAGTTACTAGTCTCCCAAATAAAATTTCACCACATTGAACCACATTTTACAGACTGATATCAACCGTTTCTCACAGATTTTTGAAATTCTACTCACAAAATCAGTAAAATTATTTTTTATGTAAATTTGAAAATGCTCCTAGGAGGTGGGTAAAAGACGGTAAAAAGTTCGATAAAATTTTTATATATCTAAAATTATTATAAAATGACTCCAATTAATTGCATTTAACTTATATAGGTATTATGTATCTATTTTGGCCTAAAATAATTTTAAATAAAAAAATAATATTTAAATAAAAAGTTGGTTTTAACAAAAAACTCATTGTTTTCACTATTTATCAAAAATTGAATGTTTTTAGAAAAATACCAAAAATTCACCATAGGCTAGTTTGAATATTCCAAATCCAAAAATGAAGTCATTTTTAAAGATAATATTTAAAAAATCTCAAAAAGTGGGTTTTATTATTCATAATGGCTAGTTTATATAATATTTTAATAACATATCATTGTTTAGTAAAACTGGCATTGCGTACAATGCAAGCTATCGAGGAAGGATGCTGTTGCATTTAATGCAAGCCAAGAATAGTGTTGCGTATACTACAAGCTAATACAGTGTTGCATATAGTGCAAGATAATCGTGGTGTAGCGTACAACACAAGACATCAAAGAAATTAAAAATAATGTTTCTCATGAAATCTCAGGGTGTTAAATTTTTAGTAGGATTTAGGCAAGAAAGAAGTCTTGAGAGAATTGAAGAGAAGAGGGGAGTGTTGCTAGTTTTTATAGTGGAGGATGGGAGGTTTTCATAATATTTTATTCATATGTTTATTATTTTTCTATTGGACAAGAAACAGTGATGATTCCATGACCAAAAATATTAATACATTAATGTGATTTATAAACAATGGTCATTACATAAATGACAATACATGGAAGAGTGTATTTAACACAAAATTAATTTATATGGTATCTTACAATATTTCACTACTCATTAAGAACTCATGTTTGATAGAAAAATCCTAAAAAATTTACCCTAACCATTTTTGAACATGTAAAATCCAAATATGCACTCAATTTAATCAAAATATTTTTCTAAATATGTGAAATTTAATTTTTTAATAAAATATTCATTTACTATACATTATTAAAACTAAAACTGATTTTGTAATGCCCTTAAAAATAACTAAGTTTTTATTAAATTCCCCCAAAATCCTGTGACAATAAATTTTTTATTTGGGAATTAATTTTATGAAAAATGATTTTTCTTTTAATTCAATTTATTAATTATAAAATTTTAATTAAATATTTACTAGTCATAAAAATACCAACACAATATTATTAATTTTTAAAATATTAACTCTCATTTATAAGGTGCCTAAAGTTTATTTTTACTTACATGGGTGATTTTTCTATTCATAAGGTTACATTACTATTCATAAAGGGCAAATTTCTATTCATAAGGGTCATGTTACTATTCATAAGGGTAGTTTACTTTTCATATGTGTATGTTACTATTCATAAAAAATATTTTTTCCTATCAGACTCCAAAAATCACCCTGAATGCAAGTAGTTATGTATGATTTTTTGAATTAAAAACACATATATGGAATAAGTTAAGTTCATTGGATTGGTTATAACAAGGTCGTGTTTTTTAGAGACTCGTTGGTTCATGCATTAAATATTAAATTTATTTTCAAATCCTTGGGGAGTTACATTCTCCCCTCATTAAAAAAATTTCTTCCACAAATATTGAAATTGAACTAGGAAAGTTAATGGTTGATAGTTTAGAATTCCCTTATGGTAAACCCATATACAAAATATGGTTAAAATAACCTCTTAATAAGAGGGATACGGAAATGCATTAGTTACTAAAATATTGTGCATTCTAATTGGAAAAAATTATCATGGAAGAATAATCAATATATAATGTTCGGATGGGAAGTTATTGAGGACATGACCAAATGATTGATCATTACCCCAATACCATAAACTAAATTTATGAAACTTCTCATTGATATCATGAAAAAAAATATGATAATAGGACAAGATTTTTATTTAACACTCTCTTCCTAGAGTTGAGGAATTATTCCACTCTTATAAAAGTATAAATTTACATTTATTTTTTAGGAACAATATATTATCCATTAATTATTCCATGAACTATATATAATTCATCCCTTAGAATTTTATTCATCATGTGGTGACATTAAAATTAAAACCATATATGATGATCACCTTAAACCCATTCATAAATGTTTTAACTTTCTAAAAGATCATGATCCAATATTTTAGAATCATTACCATATCCATCCTAGATAGATTCATTTACATGGGGTCCTTAGAAATCCTCAATTTGTTTATAACTATAGGATCCATTCATCTCAATGCATCTCCTTCCTTATTTTCCTTTAATAATAATGAAGCAACCCAAAATTTTCACATTCACAATATGTGAAGATGATAATCATGCGTCCTTATGAAATATGGTAATAACACAAATAACAATAAAAAATTATTGGAAACATGAATTCATCCATATATATTCCATTTTATATATCCATTTTATATAAAAATGTTGTAGACGACATCAATGATAGCATAGACCACTTGTTGACAAGACGATAATCAGTTTTGAGGTAGTTAGTAGAAATCCAAATAAATCATTTCTTAATAATTATCATAATCATCAAGATTATATTTCGTGTTTCTTTTCCATCAACCATATAAATTCCCAATATATTAAATTTTTATTCAGTCACTTATACTTGGTAAAATTCATCATACGACCTCAAATAAATAATGAAATAGTACTAAAATAAAATCCTCATATATTCCATAATTCTTATAAACAGTAAACTGTGAATAAAATTTTCAAATGACATGATTCTTAATATAGACTATTACGCCTTCCACTTCATCTTTATTAGTATCATGACTTGATCATTATTCAGTTACATCATTTGTGGAATATTACTTTGATTCTTAGGAAATTGATTCAGATATTGTACCATCTCTATATATTTGAAGCATTGTACATCAGAAAAAGTTTTTTTAACCTTGAAATCATGTAATTAGTGTCCTTTTTTTACACACTTATTTTAAAATCACATTCCCTTCATTAATTTACTAGGATGATTCTTTTGACATTTATCACATGTTGGAAAACTCTCTTTTTCCTTCTCCCCTTTATCCATATTTTTTAAACCACCCTCTTCTTTTCTTGAATCCAGTAAAATTCATAGGGATCATAGAATTATTTTCATGTATTGTTAACACATGACACTATTTCCTCATATGATGACGATACATAGAAGACTATCTTCCTTCAAAATTATTGTTTAATACCATTAGAGATATTATACTTCTTACTATATTCTACATGTGAAAATTGGTGAAGTTATCATTTATTAAACTAGGATCCATTTCTATATAATATCATACACTATACTAGGTTATAAAACACAATGTATAATATCAACTTAGAAAAATACATAGCATAAATTGATATCCAATGCATCAACAATATCATTATCATAAACACGTTTTTTTTGAGGTAAAAATTACATTTAAATCCTTTAAAATGGATTCTAATGAAAATGTAAATTATCCTTTGAATATTGATAGGGAATGTCAAACCAGAATCATAGTAAGGCCCATTTCCATGTACCCGGATACCTCAGGTCAAGATTTAAACTCCTTGTTAGTGTTGTTACTCCTAGGTAAATCTATTCTAGAACCACGTCCACATGTAGTATCCAAACATTGATGAATTTTCTATAAATATCCCCAACATCTATTCCTTAGAAAAATTATAGTATTTTCTTGTATATTTATCCTCAAATACTATCTTAGAGTTTTATCCCCAAATTTATGTTTTATAACTCACTACTAGATTTTTGATTTTTTGCTCCTGTGGAAACGGGCAACTGCCATTGGCGGTCGCTATTAAAAGAATTAGCGACCGCCAATGGCGGTCGCTAATCCTGAAAAAAAATCGCGGGATTTTTCCCGCCCCATTCCTCTTCCTTGTCATTTTTCCCCGCCACCGCTGCAAATTTGGTGTCGTCGCGCCGATGTCCCCGTCGCCGCCCCCACGTCATTCCGGTCACCCTCGGTGTCATGTGTGTCACCCTCCGCTGCCCCCTCTACCATCGCAGTGTCCGCCTATCACCCCGCCGCCGCCCCCACCTATCACCATCACTTGATAACCTGCCGGAACTCCCTCCCGCCGCCACATGTCCGCCATTGATGGCCACCGAAGGTCACCCAAGTCCCCCACATGCCTTCTACGTTTCTCCGGTAGCATTTCTTTGTTTCTGTGTTTACATGAGCTACAGCGACCGCCATTGGCGGTCCCTGTTGGTCATTACCGACAGAGCAACCGCGACTGCCAAAAGCGGCTGCTGGACGGCCGGTAAAGCCCTTTAGCGACCGCTTTTGGCAGTCGCTAAAAGCCCTTATTTTTGTAGTGACTCCAGTTTCCATGTTTTATACTAAACACCCTCTGATACCAACTTTAAAGCCTCGACCCCAGTTGCATGAAGCCTTTGAATTATTTCATTACACTATAATTCTTACAAGAATGTTCTATCATGAAGGACTGAGTATTTTAGTATTTTTGGAAAACCAGATACATATATATGTGAAACATTAGAACTTGAAAATGAAATACAACGTATAAGTTTTATTGGGAACATCCAAAGCTCTATGTTTATCCCTACTAGTTACTCATAATAAACTTCTTCATGACCTAAGAAAATGAAAAATAAGAAAAGGGTGAGCTCAAATGCTAATAAAGTGTACAAAATATAGTGGAATATATCATAAACATAAACATTAGTCATGGTGAAACACTAAAAACACGTGACATTAAATATAAACTAGAACACATAATGGTAGGAATAAGAGATGAATAAATAATATCATAATGAATCATAATCATTGGTGTTATACTAGTCAAATAAAAACATGTTCATTCAATTACTAGTTTCATAATGAGGGAATCCATAATGTGTGACATCAAAACCATACCATCAATGCATCGTGCCAAGATTGTAAATATCTATTTTGTCATGGCCTCTTACCAAGACCATAATTTGTTTCATGAGACCTACTGATGAAACGAAGGGCTATAGAAGGCCCCACTGGACTCATAGTGTGTCTAATGAATTCCTCTTATGAATTTGGATGAACATAAACAACATATACATTCATATTGAAATTAATATATGAAATGTAAATAAATTTCCCCATACATTAAATATAATCACTAACCATTCAACGTAAATTGGTCAATGGCGTCAAGATAGATCATCCACATTAGAACTAATAATAAAACCTTCAACAAAATATTATATATTATATCATAAGATATAATCTTATTTTAAATACAAGGTTCATCAATGGATTTGACATAAATAAAGATACTTTCAAAATAAACCATTGAGATAATCTGGAGGAAATAATACTTAAACATTATAAAGTGTTTAATACAACCTTGAAAAATTCAAATAATAATCCATTAGAATACCATGTGAATAAGGATACTCTTGATATGATTAAAAGGAGGTAGTACATACACCACATTCTATTAATAAGTGGTGAACAAACCATATATCTCATAAAAGATAATGTGAAAAGAGAAAACCCTATTTTACTTTGGAAAGAAGAGTTCTTTTGGAAAGTCATTTGTATTTGTCATAAATATAGTTTTGAACATCTATATAGAAAAAAAGAATTGGGAAGGTCATTGAGATTACATTTGAGGCATAAATTATGTCCCACTAAAATGAAATCATGTAGAAAATGTTTTTAAATAAGATTTTGAATTAAATCATTTTAGTGTTGTTTAAGGAATTCGTTAAAGATATTTTAACGTGGAAAGGCTGGTAAGATTTCATAAAACTAGGACATAACTAAAATATCATCTTCATGTTAAAATCTATTATTTTAGAATGATAAATCGATCTTAAAAACTAATATATATTTAACTTCAGAATAGGAAAAAATTGAAGATGATCTTTGAATCAGGCTTGTATTTCGGAAGAATTTATGAACGATACATTTAAAATGTGTAAATCAACATAAAATAAAAAAGTATTCTTGTTGGAAAAAATATATTACACATTAAAAAATAACTTATAATAAGTATATAAGAATAAATTATAATTTCAATGATTTGAGTAGAGATTAAGAGTAACCCGAATGAAAAATGTAGGTTTGGGTAGAAAATACATACTACATTGTAATCAATTGAATCATATGACTAAAAATTAATAGTCATAAAATGATACATTTAATATCATGAAAATAAATAGATTCATCAAATGAAACATTAATTGGACGTATACAAACACCATACACAAGTAATAGTAGTGAATACAGAATATCTCACAAAAATGGAAGTGAGTTGAAGAAACCCTTACCTTAAGTCTGACGATGTTCTCCACATGATCTTAATGACTTTAATAATCAATTTTTGTTTCATTAATTAAAAATTAAAGAACCTAATATCCATGTAATTTATTTTCTACATCCATATTAAGTTCATTCATGTATTTTTTTGTGGTTTAAATGGTTCAATTTCATTGTTTGGTTAAGTATGTTTCATGATCGATATACTTAAATTCATGAATGGAGAATCTTGTAAAATGAAGATGGTTTCCTATAATTGAATTTATATGTTATTAGTGAAAATGAATAATGTTAAATTTTTGTAAATTTCATTTTGTTACAAGGAATTAATATGAATCATTACATAAATTATTCGATGATAACCGTTTGGTAGAATTGTTAGTTTTTTTTAACACAACGAACTCATTTTGTTTTATAAATCCAAACCTTGTGTACAAAAAGATTAAAGTACCAAAGATGAGACGTAATACATATATTATGGTTTGATTCAACCCTAATAATGGATTCATGACTATAATTTATGATGGTAATAGATATTGGAGACCCATCATTCTTAAATGTGGGAAATTTGCATATCACAGATGGTGTTTTTTTCTACAGACAGAAAAGAATGGTAAAAGAGATATGATAATATCTTAATCCATAATCATAACAAAATTATAGTTCATGTATGGTAATTGATTTTTAATAACATTTATATTAAGAGTAGTGAGGATAGGAATGAAAACAAACGATCTTAAAAAGAAAGTAAAACAATTGAAAAGCTGAATTTACCTCTTGAATTAATCATTCTTGAGAGCCTCTTTAGGGGAGAGTTTTGGATATTTTTATAATGCCAATGGCTGTGAGACAAGGGGGAGGATCTTGGGAGGATATTTGAGTAGAATTGAAACTAGGAACTAGGCTTGAGAAGAGGTAAGAGAATAGGGGATTGTGGGTGGTTTTTTAGTGGAGGGGAGGAGGATTTTTGAATATTTTAAAAATTAGTTTATTATTTTTCCATAAGACCAACCAATTGTGATAATTACATGACCAAAAATGGTATTAAGATCATTTTAATTCCAACCAAGGGTTATTACATCAATTATGATGCATGTAATAAGATATTTAACTCGTATTTATATAAATAGTAAAATAAACTATTTCATTAATAAAAAAAAACTAGTATTATAGAAAAATCCAAAAAGTTCAATCTAAATAATGTTTGAGGTGTACAATCCGAATATGAACTCCATTTTTTGAAAAACAAATTCTAAATATTTGATTTTTAATTTTTAAATAATATCATCATTTAATCATAAAATACTATTGTACGATTAAAACTAATATTTTAATTTCATAAATAATTAACTATGGTTTTATTAAATTACCACAAAATCCTAGGACCAAACATTGTTATTTTAGGAATACATTTTATAAAAAAATATTACTATTTGAAATAAATTTATTAATTATAAAATTTTAATTAAGTTTGTATTGGTCTAAAAAATGTCAACCCTAAGTTATTAATTTTTAAATTATTCATTCTCATTTACAAGGCGCCTAAATTTTATTTATACCTACATGGGTGATGTTACTATTTATAAGGGTGCATTACTATTCATAAAGAACATGTTGATATTTATAAGGGTGCATTAATATTCATAAGGGTAAAATTACTATTTATAATGGTAAATTACTATTCATAATGGTCAAGTTAATATTTATAAGGGTATGCTACTATTCATTAGGGTATGTTACGATTCAAAAAAAATAATTTAGTTTTATCAGACTCCAAAAACCACCCTGAACGCAACCTTGTTTGCCAAATTTTTGAAATTCAGAACCCAAAAGTGGAAAAACTATGTTCATTTTTTATGTTATAATATTTTTTTTTTGTAGAGACTTACTGCGTCATGCATTAAATATTAAATTTTATTGAAAATCCATGGGGTGTTAAATTTTTAATATGATCCATATTTATTCATTTTTTTTAATTTCTTTCAATATAGAAAAATGTATTACCCTGAAATACTATTAATATATAAACATGCCTAAAATGTAAATCAACACAATATTCACTTAAAATTCCACTTATCACCCATATTAACACATGAAGTTTCACACATCACCCAGACTCATTTCAGAAAAATTTCATGTAGTAAATTGAATAGTGTAAATTGATAAAGATAATAATAATTTAATATGGTTACCCTATAAATTCTTTTAATAGACACCAGTTCATTCGAAAATGAAATTTATAGGATTGTTATTACATAGATAAAAGGGGATTATGGAAAAAGAACACCAATTACACTACCATAGTTCATCATTCTCAATTGAATAGATCAAGGTTTAATAAAATTTATATATGAAAAAAAACTACTTCAATAAATAAGGGATAGTGACAGGAAAAGGTTTACAAATGGATCTAGAGTCTCTCTTAGGGTTGGAATAATTATATTGTAAAGTTGTTAATAGGACATGGGATACAATAAATTATTAAACTCCAAAGAATGTTTTGAAAATAAAAAAACCAAAGAATGATCCCATATTATCACTTAATTGAGCACATTTTTTTTTAAAAAATGATTTTCTTTTAGAAAATACTAATGATTGAAAAGTGAATAAATATTCTATTAAAGTTAAACATGTTTCTAAAAACAAAGAAAACTATAGAAAAAGAAAAACACACCAAAAATTATAACCTAGCACACAAGAAGACATCCCATAAACATACTTCACACTTTTTCTTCCACGCATGATCTTTAAAATATTATATATTCTACACATAATTAAAAAATGGAAAAATAACGAGTCAATCAAACATAGGGATAAAACCTACGTATTATTTTATGGTGGATAATCCCTTTAGATTATAATAACAACCTTTATTATACAAAAAAATATTTTATAAGATTATTGATATCTAAAAATGAAAAAACACATATGAATAAACTAAACAAATTAAATAGTATAATACATAAAAATATTTCAAGGTAGGACAACATAATTTTGTTCTATAGTATTCACTTGGATTTCCAAAATCAAAATATAAAACCAATGATCCATAATATATTATTAATAATGATTAATCATATGTAAATTTTTTAAAAAATGATAATGGATGGGAATTGGTGAATTTACACTATCTTTTGTTACTGTTTGGAATATAGAGAGTTGGATAGTCCATAGATGGATAATACCTAAATCATGCCCAGTTTGAGGGACCATATGGATTCTAATATTGGATCCATAAAAAAATTCTATTACCACCACCCAAAATAACCATCTTTCTATATAACCATTATTGATTTTGTGTTCTATCAACCCTCATAAAAATATGCTTGAAAAAAAATGGTGATAGAATAATGATGTAAGGTTTTTCATCATCCTTCAATGATTTGGGATTTGGTCGCACATTATGATATTTTATCACTAATCCATCTAAAACATGTAACAATGTGCGAAGCCCAAAATACATCTCTATAATTTATAAATTATGTTATAAATAAATTTTTTATTTCTTATCTACATCATTGGGTAGGAAAATTAACCCATATTATTTCTTCAAATCATGCCACATTTATATTGAATTTGGTTTTTTTCATCTATATTTTAATGGATCTATTTGTTAGAGTTTATTATTTTACTATAAATGTGATAATTTATTAAAATATATTAAGTAAAATTTGAGGAAAAGTAGTCCAAATATAACTTATTTCCTCAATAACACAAGCATCAGATGCTTTATTATTTATTGCCTCTTGAAATTCAATAAAAATAGTAGTCAGAAGAGTATGAACAATATTTCTTCTGGTGATTATAATTTCCAATATGTTATCCTCTTTATCATATATTTCCTTTAATTAATGTGATTATTCATCATTTATGTATAATTGTTATTATTACTAAAATTAGTTTTATAGAAATTATAAGATAGTGAGCTCAATAGAAGATTATCTCTCACATTTACATCACTATAGAGTTCATACTATACATAAAAGAAGTATTTTAATCCATTTTTAGCAGTGTAATGTGGCTAGAAAATTATTTTTAAAGGTAAAAAATTACAATTTCGTATCTTTTTTTTCATTTAAAACATGCAATATTTGATTCGGTATATCCTTGATAAATATAAGGGTTTGGATTGATTCTATTACATTATATTTTTCTCCATTAATGTATCAAATATATCTTTCCAACCTTAAAATAACTATTATATGGCCAGTATTAGTGTTCTAAGATCATTAATATATTTTTTGAATACTAAGTGAATAACATTAGTGAGTTATCTGTCACTATCTAGTGTTTTCTCCATATAAAATTTTGACAAAGGAGTAATGTGACTTTATTATTTTTTATGCTTTTACTCATTCCTCTATTTAATCTTGTATAATATGGTGTAAAATACTAATTTCTACAAATATATCACCGAGCTCATAAATAATGTTATTTTTATATTCTATTTCTTTATACACATGCTAAATTTCATCCAATGATATTTTTTCTAAAGAATCATTAATATATTCAGGAACATCTGAGTGGTTAGTCTATGCATAACAATATTATTAAAGATTCATCATTTATGGAATGTGAATTGATTAAATAATCAAAAAATGAATTAAAAAAATATTTGAAATTATTTAAAAATGGAATTAAAATAGTTAATGTTATGTTGTGTCAATTTCAATGGTGTGTGATGGATAAAGACTGAAATATTGATTTTAACATATAGACATTTTTTTTAAAAAAATCTTGGTATATATCATTAGGATTACTAGTGTAGTATCCCAAGGATCTATGAAATCAATAACTTCTCTAATATCTTATTTATGCATTTTTATAAATTTCAAAACTAGAAATTGAGGAAATTTATGGGGTGTGTATAAAATAAAAACCAATTCATTAAAACTATCTAAAATAGATTAGAAAGTCATGATATTTCTCCTAGGGTTGTTTAGTGGTGTCCATCACAAGTAGCGATCATTTTATATAATTCATTTATTGACTAAATCAGTGTCATTCATGAATCATCTTAATCTATTTATATTTTTAGTGTAAAATTCTCTCAATTATCCCAAAGAAAAATACACTTATAACTACTCCATATATAATGATAGATAGTGACCCAACATCATTAAAAATAATATATCATCTACTAACTTTATATTATGTTTTACATCACTCAAATAACACATTCCTAATATACATTGGTTGTGTTGGGTCAAGGGTGGTATAATAGATTTATCACATTATGAATGAGAATGATGGTATTAGTAGAGGATTGAAACATTATAAATCATACTCCAAAAATCCCCATCATCATATAATTAATTCAGTTTAGAAAATAAGGAACGAATAACAAAACAAAAACAATTACACTACCTCTCCTAGGATCCATCCCTCGTATTAATTTATCACCGCTATAAATATCAGATGTCATTGTAAAAAATGTAAAGTGTAATGGTTAAATAAAAATCATAGTGTAATGGACAAAATAATTAATTAAAAAATATGTATTATATAATAAATTGAATACTAAATCCCTATATATATTTCTTTATCCTATATTTCTATAATAAAATAAAATTCAAGAACACATCTCCATCTTAGGTTGTTCGTCACATGGACTACCATTAGTATCTCCTAAATGATTTTTCAATATATTGAAGACACATTAAACATCTCACATGATCAAGATCTACATTACATTAGGGAGATGTTATTTTTATCATGTAGTAGTATAAATATTTCGTGAAATCATTTACTTGATTGATTTATAAAATAAGAGGTGGTTTTTTGGTTTGAATCCCATCACTAATTCATTCACATAAATTTGAAATGAGTTTAAGGATAGGTTTTAATATATTGATAATTTTTTAGATGAGTTTATTCCGAAAAGGGGCTCTGGCTTCAGTCATGTTTTACCTGATTCAGTGATTTGGTTTTATATAATATTATTATACAATTAGTCATAGAATTCAATTATTTTTATGGAAGGTAACATTCATGAAATTTGGTCTCAAACAAGGAATATAAATTCTTTCATATGGATCCATAGATAATTAGACCTATTCTAATGAATCTCCCCAATTATTCTAACATGTGTAGTGGTAATGACATTTCCACCTTACAAATTCTATATAGAATTAGATATAAGCTGCTGTGTATAGTGTGTTTTTCATTTAATCCTACTAGAAAACATATTATTTTGGAATTTCATAAAAAATCGATTTAATATTCATATGTTATTCCTTTTGAAGATAGATGTTGATGTTATCCCATGATGATTTAGATGTGAAGAACCAATAATTTTCAAACTATCCCTACCTAAACTTATTTAATATGATAGAGAAGATAATTTGTGAGATCTTACATGGGGATTCACATTATATTTTATGTAATTTAGTCCTTTTAACTTTTTTTAATGTATTGAAACTTTCATAATGAGACTCGTAATATTCCAAAACACTAATAATTCACTACATGATCACAAATAAGTAACAAAATTCTAGTTTATTCATCAACAAAACATAAAACACCTGGAAATTAACATTTTCTATAATTGTGTTAATATAAATTACCTATAAATTTTTATAATCCCTAATATTCATGAATATTAAAATTCAATATATCAAATTTCAATATTAAAAAAAATTGAAAATGTTGTAAAAAAATGATTATTAATAAAATTGTAGGGATTTAAAGGGTGAGGCTGAAGAATCTTCTTATTTAGGGAAGGTTATACAATAAAAAATAATATCATGTAATTGGTAGTATAGGGATGAATTCAGTGAGAATCAAAATCGAGGCCTCACTGAGACCCATAGGGGAAGCTACCACTAATCAGCACCCTGGGGGAGAAATTTGGGGATTTTGTAACTAAAATAACATGATAGTATTAGGAAAATTTATCTTATCATAACTCACACATGCTAACTATTTTTTATTCCTAGGAAATAATACAACCTATTAACATCAATAAACAATAAAACCAAGGGTGATAAAATTTCAAAATTTCAATTAATTTTAGAATTCATCATGCCTATGGTATAGAAAAAAGTTTATTTCTTTTTTTTCTTCTCTCAAATTTAATGGATTGTGTCCAATCATGATGATTTTTCATAGGTGTGAATTGAAGCATATTTTTTTGGGGGTATAGTGTTTAAAATATTATGTTATAATGAAATTTTTTTATTATTCAGATATAATATTTGATCAATTGTTCATTTTTAAAGGATGATTCTTCACTCAAATAGGCCATACATAAGGCGCTCATTCCAGTCCAAAATTTTTTTAAACCACACCATAATTCATGATAAATGATTTAAAATGATGGATTAATCCTCTTCTCATTTTTTTTATATATATTAATTTTTTATTTTTTGTAAAACGTGGGATTATAATTGAATAAAATGAATGAATTATAAAACATGAAATATTCATTTTAAGAGGGTTATTCAAAAGGAATATTATTTTCAAGAAATTTTCATTCTAATATCTATATTTTTCAATTTATTAATTTTATTTATCAAGATGGATTAAATGAATTAAAATAAAATAATCATAAATTTATTTATCATCTTTCAAAAGGTAACCAACCCCAACACTGACAGTCAATTCCATTTATCCATATAATAAAATATGATGTACCCACTTCCCCAAAAATGATTTTTAATCTTTAACATGCATTTAATTCAACAGTGGTGGTATGTAGAAATAATAAATTTTAGATTTGGAAATCATATAAAAAAGTTCCTGGATGCAAAGGTCTTCATAAGGTAATATTTAAGGGCAAGTGTTATAATACAGAAAAAAAGTTTATTTCTAATTATGTAACTCCATTACATTAACACGCTTATTCATTACCATAATATTTGATGAATTATAAAACCAAGCTCTAGATTACCAAAACAACATGAATTCTCTAAATAATGGTTTTACGAGGAAAACATGTCAAATGGGTCTAGATTTCCTCCCGATATATAAAAAATATTGTTATATTTTTTTAATGAGGAATGGGTTTAGAAAAAACATTAAAATCATAATAATATTTTGATAATACAAAATAATAAAAATTGTAAACTATCATCATTAATTTTAATAAAATTTTCAAAAAACCTTTATTTTCTCTCATAGATGAATAGTTTGTTCAATGTTATTAGGTAATATATTTAATCTTAATGTTTTCATAAAAAATGAAAATAAAAATAAAAGGATAAAATTCCAAAAATTCGAAACTATGTAACAAGAAGTCCACCACCAAAATTACTACACATGTTTTTCTCTGTGAATTCCCATTATGAAATTATCATTTCAAAATATAATATATAAGTGGAAAAATAATGATTGAATGATATAGAGGGATAATAACTGAATATTATTTAGTGGTGAGAACCCCATAGAGATACTTAAAATAGCCTTCAGTACACCCAAAATGTGTTTTCAACTTCTTACTAACTAAAACAGAAATAGAATCACATATTATTAATCTTGAAATAAGCATCATTGTTATACATAAAAATTTACTTCTAGGTAGTGTAGTGGAATTTTTTTGGTTTTCTTATGTATGTATGATGATTCCCAACACCAATACTACGATGTGATACTCCAAAATCCATTATTATCACCTGTCAATCCTACAAAAATTATAAAATAAAGGAATGAAATGAAAATTTTGGGTTACCCATGATTAAGTATTTTTTAATTTACATAGTCAAAAAATCTACAGGTCATACCTTGTCTGAGGGAAGACCGCATTTCTTCAATATGAACCACCTAAGCATTAAATTCTCATAATCCAAAATCATCTTCATATCATGTCCTCATCGATGATAGTGTACAATTGACACCATATTATAAATATTCATGGATTAAAATAATGGTATATGAATATTATATGGTAAATCACATTTAGTCTTGGTCTACGATAAATATACTCTAATTTATTTTCCTCTAAGAAAAATATTACTTATATGAAAATGTGCAAACAAATTAAATTTTAATAATTTTTTCTATTATTATCTGTATTATACCATTATTCCATAATTTACTATGTTGGTTATAATATTAACTTCTAAATTCTATCCTCAAATATATATATTTCTCTTTTTTTCATAATATTTGTCCTCTTGAAGGAAATGAATCAATAGTACTGTGCCAATGATTTTTTTTAGAAAAGAGACTATATTTAGTAAAATTTAAATAAAATGGGTTCAAATATAAGTGATCTCATTTAAGAGTGTAAGCTTCTAATGATTTAAAAAATTTATTAGAAACTATTGTAGGTATTAGATCAATTATATTCCCTTCAAGGATTATTTATTAAACTATTTTATCCATGATATTATTAAATTAGTATAATAAATCTATTTATTCAAAATGTTAATCGTATGTGATATTAATAGTCAAATGAGATTCACTAAAATTATAAGAATTTACGATCAATGAAGATTTATCCACCACATTTTGATCAATTTACAGTTAATTATCAACATAGAAGGCCTCATTAAATACATTTCTAGGATTTTTATATTGAAATCAAAATAATTATTCAAGAATCAACATTTTTATTTATGATTTTTCTTCTATTATAAAAACATTAATGAGTTGAGTTAGGACATCCTTACTGAATCCATAAATTTAGTTTCAATCTAATAAATGTTTTTTTCTAGTGGGTATCAAATAAATATGGTCCTCCAAATACATATTATTTGGATAGGTGTGGTCTAAACACCCTAGTCTTTATGATATATATCTTTCATAAATTTTTTAAAACTCTTCCACATCATTTGGTACATGAAACCTTGAATCCAAATGAATTTTAAGACAATATACCATTATAAATTGTTGTTAAATTGATGGTAATGAGCATGAATAACTAAAAATTGAAAAAATATATGGCTAAAAAAAATAAAAAAAATCAATGATTATATATTTAAGGAAATAAAAAAATAGATGAAAAAATAGGATATATTTTCTTAACAATTATAGTTTTTAAATAGGTTCAGTCGTTGTGCATTATGAACAAACATTTAAATTAAATTTTACCACTTTTAGAAAATTAATTTTAAAAAATAAATAAATATTTCAAGTTACCAAATTAATATAATAATATGGTGTATTTATTATTATTTTCTAAAAGGTTTGATTTTTCAATGAATATTTAAAATATAAGTTTTTATTGAAATATTCCTTTTTGTTTATAGAATTTAAAATTTCCATTCTGATATAATTTTATTAAAATGTAAAATTAATAAAATAATATTATTATGAATAAAATTTAGGAAATTGGAATCAAATTTATTTATTTTTTTATATTAAAACTATATATATATTTATTAGAAAATTCTCTTTTGAACCCCTCTTTGTCCTCAAATCTATGAGTTTAACTTTTAATTAAAACATTCTAAATACATAAATAGATTCTAAAATTTTAATAATAATAATTTAAACTACATAATAATTCCAACCAATTTTTTTATAATGACTGTTAAAAACAAAAAAATAATAATAATCATGTTTACGGATAAAATGGGTTTACACAGGATTATACAAAGATGATAAGGGTTACAATGAATTTGAAACATGTCAAATTTCTATTTACTCGACAAATTTTTAAATTATATTATTTATAGTTCTATTATGAGATATCTTGGAACCTCTTCTGTAGTGAAATTTGTGGTTATCACTTTTGTTAAAAAAACATTTCAAGTGCGACATCTCTCACACTTATAACAGGACGGTCCCCCTTTTATCATGTACACTCTATAAAATCCATTTTTATTGGAAAATAACTACCCAAATAGATTCCATAAATCCGACCCCATATCCTAGTTTTAATTTTTTATTTTAAATATGATATTGGGAAGATATATCTTAAAACTTAAAGATGTTTTCCAAATAATAGGAAATATTCCTAACCAAGCATTTTCCTTTTACTAATTCTTTAAAGACCCTAGAATATTATTCAACTTTTGTAAAATAATAATTACAATTTTAAAGTATAATTTTATGTTTTTATGAAAATTTAATATCATATAACCATATCCTCTATCATCAAATTTGAAACAAAATCATCATTGAAGTGTACATTGAGCTACCACCTCACAAACTAATATAATTTTTTTCCATCAATACCTATCATTAATTTTTATAATTATATAATTAACACATATATATATGATATTTATTAAATTAATATAGTTATGAAATTAAAATATATTATATACCTTCTTACCTCCCATACCATTTAAAAACAATAATGTCCTTCATGAGTAGGTGTGGACCAATAACTCTAGAATGTGTTGTGAAATGTTTTTCATTTTATTTTTAAATGGATAGTAATATGGATTTATTTATTTAATATAAAATATAGATTTTATAAATTAGTTTTTTTGGAATGGTGAAATTTTTTTTACCTTTATTTTTTTCCATATGTGTTTTAAATAGCAACATAATTCATGCATACAATGAACATAAGATCTCCATGAACAATGTAACTCAATTTCATATCTATAAATTTGATGGATAAGTTTAAATACATTTCTAATGATTAAATATGACATTTAAATAAAGGTTTAAATTTCAGAGATGATTAAACCATTATCAATGTATATGGAATGAGACTACAAGTCCAAAACATAAATGAAAAAGAACAATTGTCAACCCAAATATGGATTTTAACAATGAATTATTAATAAACGGGTTACAAATGAATCTAAGTAAATAATATATGGTAGGGGTTTCTCATATCACTTTTACTTCCATGATACGATGCCATATTTATAACATAGTTCTTTTGTGCGGTGTATATACTTAAACATTGATTCATTATATATTCTATCTATTTACCTTAATGATATTTAATTTTTTTATTTTTTTTTATTTAATTAATTTTTTTGGATTCAAAACTCACCAAAGTGGTAAGGGGTTATTTTACAATATCATCAGAATTTGGGAATTTTTTATATATCTTATGACGAATATTTTTAATATTTCAGTATAATTCCGAATAAATTTTCTTATATTATGGTTATTCATTAAATTTATATTAATTAGTACCATTTTACTCTCTTTGGAACATCAAATGATTGATAAAATGTATTTATAAGAAGCTCAAATTATTTATTTCTTCGGTCAAAAAACAATATTATTTTATTAACCTGTATTATAAATACATTTCCAAAAAAATTTAAAAACTCTATTAATGATTTTTTAAATTTTTTTACACATTAATTAATTTTAAAAAAATCAATAAATTTTTTCAAATGTTCTCAATTAGATTATTTTTAAATTTTTTAAAAAAATTTAAAGTAATATTTGTTTTAATATTATTGAAATTTATGTACTTTCATATTTTCAGGAATAGTCATTGCTATGATGATTCATATACATGATTATAAGGTTCATTTCAAAGAAATTTTTTTCATTAGAATTTTTGAAAATTTTGGTTTTTAGATGTGATTTTCAAATTGAAAATGATATTTAACGCAAAAAATATTATGATGAATCTTTTATGATATTTTTATTCATTCTTGACATAAACCATCATTTAAATTATGATTGATTTCGAATATTTTTTATATATATTATCTTAATTATTTATCAGGATGGATTATGATTAGTGATTATAGGATGTACTATTTGATAATATTCTCCATCACACTCTAGATGATTTATGATTATGTTAATTGATTAGGGAAATTATTGAAATTTCTATGCTAGTTTTATAATATTATTTTTTATATCAATTCTATTAATTAATTGGAGTAATTATTAATTTTTTTTATTATTCTTCTAAATTAGTTTTTATTTTCATTATGTTTATCCTAATTCATATGAAAAATAAATTGGGCTTATTAAATTCCTTATAGGCAGGTAAGGTCCCTCAATGCATCAGTAGGTGTATGAGACAATGTAACCTTGTTATTTGGTCAAGAGATAACCATTTATGTAATATTCCCTAGCATGATGCCTTGATTGTATTATAATAATTCCTATAATTATACACTCCTCATTATGAGATGAACTGTTAATGTTCAATGTATTTATTAGATTAATTTGAATATACATTTATATGTTTCAAGGTGATGTGATTATTTATTTATAAATTATTGATCACTGTTTATTACTTCTACATTATTATTCATGATCAAATTATTAATTAAATGAAATTTTTTTAGTTACTTACCTTGCCATATTTTTTTTTACAATTTATCAATGATCGTTTCAGTTTTACACTTACACTGACTTAGTATTAGATCTCATCCCTTACTTATGTTAACATTCTCCAGAATGTTAGGATGTTTTTTTATGATTTATAAGAAGGGTTATTCTAAAAGAATTAATAGTTTTATCAGAAAACAATATTTATTTTATATAATTTTTTAGATGAATTTTTAATTTAAATTAGGTATCTAGTATTACAAGAGTAATAAAATACTTGGTCCTTTTGAATGTTTTTTTGGTACCAATCACCAATTTAATAAAGTAACCAACAACACTGAGATGTTAGGATTTGGTTATTTATAGTTTCTCTCAAATAATGGTTTTAGAGAATATGAGAACAAGATTTATGGAAAAATATATTTTCGATCATAAAAATAAGAGTTAATTTTAATAAATTTATATAATAGAAACCTAATATTTTAGTGAGGAAGATATTATATGATTTTTCAAAAAAATATTTACCTATTTAGATATTAAAAGTGGACACAGTTCGGGTGATGTTATTTTAAGTCCCCAAAAAACTACATAATCTTGATTTATGTCAATATTTCACATTGAGAATATTTTCAGGTTTAGAGTTTAGGAAAATTAGGCCATCACTATTACATAATAACTCAAATTTATACAAAGTGAATAAAATTATAATAGTATCCATTTCTACCACAATATAAAATATATAAATGTAAATAGGATTTATTTTTATCTTCATAAAAACATTCATTACATTCATCTAGATGGAATATTTTCTATAATCAATCCTTATACCCTGTGGATAATATTTCCAAAACATGGGATGTCACGACCCGCCTTCACCAAAAGGAGGGAAGACTCAGCAGGTTGATAGGCCCTTCCTTCTTTAAGTTGAAGGAGAGATAATGACCCCCGAAACCCGCCTTCAATAGGTTCCGGAGTGGCGACTTGCACCAAGGGTATAGGAAATTCTCGCGAATGGAAGGCATTACCCTTTTTATTTTATAGGATCGAAAGATAAAGAGGAGAAAACCCAACAACACCAAGGTAGAAAGAAAAGTAAAGCCAAAAGTAAACCATTCCCACATGCATGTTTCAAAAGTGAAAGCCATAAAGTGCAAAAGGTGACTACAAGGTAAGTACCAAAAGAAAAGAGAAACAACTGCAACTACTCCAAAAGTCCGAGCTAGTAAGGTCCTGCGTGATCCCGGAAGTCCTCCTGGAAACCTGAAAGCAGTTTTATATACGTAGAGTGAGCATACAAGTACACTCAGTAGGGAAAACCAAGACTCTCGTGCACAAGTGGGGGAACGTACTAAAGTCCCGTGAGAAAAGAGTAAACCAAACACCTAACAAGGAAAACTATCCTTCCCAGGCCTCACCAAGGCTCGCTCCCCAAATAACGCAAGTCAAGTAATATATATATATAAGAGCACATCGATGTTTGGGTACCCCGCGCCACTTTCCCACTGATTATTGAGACATCCTACGCATCAGACCAATCCCGCCATTCTCACCGCAGTCCCACTGCCACACCCGCCCGCACACACCTGGGCCACAACCACACGCAGTCCCACTGCTGAATCCCACCCACACACACCTGGGCCTTTCTATCACATGTAACCATTCGTGCAAACACCTAGGCCAGAACAACCACCGCTACGCCCGAAGACACCTGGGCTAAAGGATCCACTGCCACGCCCGAAGACACCTGGGCCTCATCCCGAAGACACTTGGGAAACCACCTGCCGCACACACCTGGCCAACCACCACAACACCCCGCCCGGAGGTTCTTGGGCTAATAATGGACTTCAGGCCATCACAGCCTGCCCGAAAATACTTGGGCTATCTGGGAAAGGGAGCAGAAAAGGAGCTAATAACCAGCCACTAAGGATAGTGTTGGGAAAAACTCCCTTCCCCCATAAATGGGGGTGTTCGGCACTAAGTGCTCAACTTGGGTGGGGCGCGAATAAGAAACAAAAAGCTACAAGTATAGATATAGGTAACAAACACTCACCCAAAACTTAGGTTTTCCTAGCCAACCTACAGAACACCACACCACTGCGTCCGAGTCACAATTCACGACCATTGCCCACAAGACCACTGTCCCATTCTTGTTTCACGTTCAGTCAAAATGTTCAATTAATTTTAAGCACTACTGGGAAACTACCATAAGCATAACTAAGGAAAGCTTAAAAAAGAATGGATAAACCAAAACACTCACACCCGGTTCTGTTAACAGAGGATCTCTCCCCAATTTGTGATATTTTAAGTAACCACCCGGATTTAAAACTCACAACCACCGAATCCATACCAACAGGAGATCCTATCCCCAAATTCACACAGCCACCGAGAGTATAAACAGAACAGGGGATCCCATCCCCTCCCACATTTCCAGCAAACAGCCCGAAGGGAAAACAACCAACTACCACTACCACCACAAGTCAGGGATTTTCAGATTTAAAAGATTTAACACGCTCCATGATTTCAAAATTCCATGTGTTCTAACCGGGAGTTATCACAGAAAGGTTGATCCTGGTTCTTTCAACTTATTCAACCCGATATACGTGATTAACCAATTTCACCGCAGGAGTTTACAAATTCAGCAACCCATTTAAAACATCACGAGGGGATTTATCAGTCCACATACAACGACCACCAATGGCCTCAATTTTCAGAAAACATAAACCAGCACAACTAAAAAAAGGATGATCACAAGATAAGGCATAAACAACGATCACAACCCCTTCCCCTTCTTTAACCAGTTATTATCTTCATTTAAAGGCTCAACCATTTCTCATGAGAAAAAAATATAACGCCCACCCCGCATGATACACAGAAGTGAGAGGCGAAAGAAATTCCATACTTGTTGATAGATGATCGACGTTTAGGCCGGGGGCGCGGAACTTTACGGATAACGACGCGGCGGTCCCGATGCACCAGAAGAGCCACGATCGAAGAAGGGGGGAAACCACAGCCTAACCCTTAATTTATAAGAGCCGGGAACGGTTAAGATAAAAACGCCGAACCGCGTAAGACGTGGAAGTCGTGGGTTGACCACGCGGCTTGACTCATCATTAATGGTGCTGGGTGGTTTAAACCGACTCATGAATTAATGAAACATTTAATTAAAACTTTTGTGTGCGTTTAGGGTTTCCAAGACATTTTCACGAGGCAGAATAGGGTTTAAAACCCTATTTTCGAAAAAAGAGCGTTACTGGAACAACTTGGCAAGGTCGGGCGATGTCGGCCGGTTCCGCCGATCGGTCACACCGATCGGTCTCACCGATCGGTCTCACCGATCCAGATTTTGGCAAAGGGAGGGACCAAGGGGGGTCTGGGTCATCACATCAGATACCTCTTAAACGATTCTCGTCCTCGAGAATCACAACAAACCAGAAGGAAAGAGAGGGCCCGAACAACCATCTTCGAAAGATACCTCTTAGGAGTGAACCTCTGCTAACTAAAAACACTCCCCTGTCATGAACTAAGCAACATACCATGCCAAACCGCCCGGTCATGTGGGTTTGGGGAGTTCCCCTCCCCCATGTCAAGATATTATCCGCTTTGGGCGTCACTGACTCGCCCGCACGGGTTTAATCGCATCCACCTTAATGCGTCTTGATTAGGTGTCGGGTTCCCTCTTCCCTTTAGCCGGGGCTTTTCACACATAATAGAGGAAAGGGACTAGTACATTTCATAGCCAAAAAGGTCAAACGTTCTACCACAGCAGGTAAAAAATGAACAAAGCTCAAAACAACTCAGGGTATTGGGCACGCATCTATGCTTCCCTTTCCCACGTACTCTCCTCGAGCCCGCCATGTCTCCACAACACACGAACCAAGGGAATAGCTCGCCCATGAAGCACCTTCTCCTTGCGATCCTCGATCATCACTGGTTTTTCTACAAAGGTTACGTCATCCTCGATGTCTAGTTCTCCTCCATCAAGGACGTGTGAAACATCGTGCAGATAACGACGGAGCTGGGATACATGAAAGACATCATGTATCCGTAGCAGCGGTGGAGGTAACGCTAGCTGATAAGCCACTTCTCCGACCCGCCGTAACACTTCGAAGGGTCCGACGAATCTGGGGGAAAGCTTACCCCCCTTGCCGAACCTCTGTTGTCCACGCCGCGGGGAGACCTTCAAGAACACGTGGTCTCCAACCTCAAACTCCAAGGGCCTTCTCCTGGTATCAGCATACGACTTCTGTCGATCCTGGGCCGCCTTCATCCTTTCCCGTATGAGCTGAATCTTCTCTGTCGTGTTCTGAACTACCTCCGGGCCAAGGATGTCTGCCTCTCCTACTTCGGTCCAACACACAGGCGAACGGCATGGCCACCCGTAAAGAGCTTCAAACGGGGCCATACCGATGGTAGAGTGGTAGTTGTTGTTGTAGGCAAACTCTACTAAAGGCAAGTGTCGTACCCATGATCCTCCGAAATCCAGAACACATGCTCGCATCATGTCTTCCAATGTCTGGATTGTCCGCTCTGTTTGTCCATCAGTCTGAGGGTGAAAAGCAGTGCTAAGGCGTAGCTGGGTGCCAAAAGCATGCTGTAACCCCTTCCAGACTAGTGAGGTGAACCGAGTGTCCCGATCTGAGACGATAGTCTTCGGAACTCCATGCAAATGCACCACCTCATCCACGTACCTCTGTGCTAAGGTACTCACAGGTCCTGACTCCTTCATAGCCAAGAAGTGAGCAGATTTTGTCAATCGATCCACCACTACCCAGATAGCATCATGCACGCCCTGAGCTCTGGGTAGTCCTGTGACGAAGTCCATCGAAACGTCGTCCCACTTCCACTCGGGAACATCTAAAGGATGTAACAAACCACCAGGAACAGGGTGTTCAGCCTTCACCTGCTGACACACCAGGCATTTAGCCACAAACTCTGCCACTGCCCGTTTCACCCCGGGCCACTAAAACTGTCCCCTCAGGCCTTGGTACATCTTCGAAACACCCGGATGCACTGCCAAGGCTGAGCTATGGAACTCACGAAGGACTTCATCACGCATCACCTCTGGAACAAACAACCTCCCATGAAAGAGCATCCGATGTCGGCTGTCCTCCGACCATCCTTTCGGAGCGTTCCCCTGATCGACACGATCCTGCAACACTTCCACCTCAGGATCTCCCCACTGAGACTCTTCCACTTGTCGAAACAGAGACGACTACACTATCATCTGATATAGGCAGCCTCTGCCACTATCCATCTTTGCATCCAGGTGTAAGGAAGCCAACTCCTCCATTGCCTTCCAGGTATTTTCCGACTCTCGGACCGCATCCTTCTGCATCCTCCTGCTCAAGGCATCAGCCACCACATTGCCCTTTCCCTCAGTATAAGAGATTTCAAAGTCGTAGTCCTGGAGGAACTCCACCCATCTCCGTTGTCGCAAGTTCAAGTCCCGCTGGGACAAGATGTACTTTAAGATTTTGTGATCTGTGAAGACCACAAAGCATTCCCCGATGAGGTAGTGCCGCCATAACTTTAGCGCAAAAACGACCGCTGCAAGCTCCAGGTCATGGGTGGCGTAGTTACACTCATGGGGGCGTAGCTGCCTGGACCCGTAAGAGATCACCCCTTGTTGCTGCATTAACACGCATCCCAGGCCCTGTCCTGAAGCATCACAAAATACCTCATAGGCTATCCCTTCTTCTTTTAATCTCAACACTGGGGCACTAACCAGCTTTTCTTTTAGGTAGCTGAAGGACGACTCACACTGCTCGCTCCACACGAAAACCTGGTCCTTCTTGGTCAAAGCCGTCAGAGGGGCTGCTACCCGGGAGAAGTTGGGTACGAATCTCCGGTAGTAGCCTGCCAGTCCGAGGAAACTCCGAACTTCCGCCACATTCTTGGGTGCTGCCCAAGAAACAACTGCCTCAACCTTTGATGGGTCGACTGCTACCCCCTGCTCAGACACTACATGCCCGAGGAAGTGCACTTCTCGTGTCCAGAACTTGCACTTTGACAACTTCCCGTAGAGATGGTGCTGTCGGAGGACTTCCAAAACTATCCTCAGGTGCTCTGCATGGTCCTTTTCTGACCTTGAATAGATCAGGAAATCATCGATGAATACCACCACAAACCGATCCAGATACTCCCGAAAGATGGAGTTCATAAGCCCCATGAACACGGCCGGGGCGTTCGTTACACCAAAGGGCATGACCACGAACTCGAAGTGCCCATACCTGCACCTGAATGCCATCTTCGGGACTTCGCTATCCTTTACCCTCAGTTGGTGGTATCCAGACCGCAGGTCGATCTTCGAGAACCATCCTGCCCCCTTCAGCTGGTCAAAAAGATCATCTATCCTCGGAAGAGGGCAATGATTCTTGATCGTTACCTGATTCAGCCTCCTGTAATCGATGCACAACCTGAGGCCACCATCTGCCTTCTTTGCGAACAAGACTGGGGCACCCCACGGTGACGCACTTGGACGAACATAACCCCTCTTCATCAGATCGTCAATCTGTATCCGCAACTCCCGTAGCTCCGAAGGTGCCATCCGGTAAGGAGCCATCGAGATTGGTCGAGAGCCGGGCTGCATGTCTATCCCGAACTCGATATCACGTCGAGGGGGTAGAGTCGTCACCTCCTCAGGAAATACGTCCATAAATTCATGAACGATCTCTGGTACTTCCACCATTTCCGCATCTACTGATTCTATCGTCAGTTCGGTCAACAAGGAGAGGAGAGGTTCCTCCCTCCTGTTTCCCTTCGGACAGCTCCGCTCGCAGGTGAAAGTAACACGCTGGCCATCCAAACCGGAGAACACCACCCTTATTTGGAAACAGTCGATGACGGCGCACACAGAATATAGCCAGTCGATGCCTAGGATGACATCGTACGGCTGAATCTGTAGCATAAGGAGATCCTTAACCGACTGATGTGGCCCTAACATCAGTCTACATCCCCGACAAACGAACAGCAAGTCGGTCTGACCTCCAACTGGTGTGCTCAACACCAGGGGCACTGGAAGTCTCTCGGCATCTAGACCCAAGGCGCGGGCTAGACTGGGTGCAAAAAAGGAATGCGAAGATCCGGTATCGAACAAAGAATATGCAAGAGTGCTAAACACATTGATCGTACCTCGAACAACCTCTGGCCCTGCTGGAATTGTTGCTTCTGCGGCGTGTAACAGTCCACGCCCAGCTCCCCTGCCCCTTGGCTGTCGGCCACCTCCCCGACCACGCCCTGGTCGAGGTCCCTGTGGAGCGCCCTGAGGTCGGCCTCCTCCTCCAACGTCTGCCTGCGGAGGAGCGGGAGCTCGCTGTCCCTGCTGCTGCTGCTGGAAGGGTCTGGCTGGAAACTGCTGCTGCGGCGGATGCTGGGGATGACTGCCACTACTGTACTGCACCCGATCAGGGCACTGACTCCGGAGATGTCCAGGGCTCCCGCATATGAAGCACCGTGGTCCCGAGCCTGAAGGAAAAGAACGTGGGCCAGGGGATCGAAACTGAAACTGCTGCGGCCTGCTCCCTGCGGGTCGGAATCTGGAGGGTCCCGATGCTGGAGGCCTGGCGCCGACGGCTTTCCCCTTCGATGGTCCCAGCTGGATCCCTTCTCGTGACACTCCGCCCAGAGCGTGCATTCATTCCACCACTTCAGCCTTCTTCTGAACCTCTAAGTATGTCGGAAGGGTAAAGGGGGTAACAACATACTGGAGGGAGGGTCGGAGCGCCTCCTCCAAACGTCTTGCCCGAGACTCTTCTTCGGGAAAGAGGTCCGGAGCAAAACGCAGGAGGTCCTTGAACTTGATTCCAAGTTCCCTCACGGACATGCTCCCCTGTTGGAGGGAGAGTAGCTCCTGCCTCTTCTCCGCCTTCATTGTCGAGGAGAGAAATTCCGCCCGGAACTCCTTCTCGAAATCCTCCCAGGCAACCTCAGACTCTTTCCTACTCCCCAGGTGAAGCATCCACCACTGACGTGCCGCTCCTCGCATCTGGCTAACAGCTAGAGGAACCCAGTACTCAGTCGGGGCCCGAATCAGGCCGAAGGCTATGACTAGCTCCTCTAGCCAGCCTTCCGTCTTCATATCGGAGGTGCTGCCCTCATACTTCTCGAGGGCCTGTCGCTGGAAGGCTCGAAGAGTCTTCTGCCACTGGTCGTCCTCTTCCTCTCGATCAGCTCTTGGCCGATTGGCCAAAGTAGTCTCAGGAGTCTCGATTGCCTGTACCACACGTGGTCGCCTTCCAGGTGCCATAGCTGCAAGGTAAAAAAGGAATGCCTAAGCCCAGTGGTGCAAAGAAAATCGTTCTTAAAACTTATTAAGATTTAATTTATTCTTAATTTCCCAAGACATCCCAGAAACACAAGAACACAAGTCATTATGATGCATGTACCTTTGCTAGGGTCTCTACCCCGCAATCAGTGTGGCCTCACTTGGTCGTTCGGTAGGTCCAGAGTCCTTGCATCGGATCACGGGGGGCCCTAAAATCCCGTGCCCTAGCCGGTCTTCCCTGGCCTAATTCACGCTCCAAGGTCACCCAACACCGTTGCCTTACCATCCCATGCAATCCTCACTGTTCCTAACTCCAGACTCCGTCCTATCTCTCAACCTCCGCTCTGATACCATTCTCTCACGACCCACCTTCACCAAAAGGAGGGAAGAGTCAGCAGGTTGCCAGCCCCTTCCTTCTTTAAGTTGAAGGAGAGATAATGACCCCCGAAACCCACACTCAATAGGTCCCGGAGTGGCGACAAGCACCAAGGGTATAGGAAATTCTCGCGAATGGAAGGCATTACCCTTTTTATTTTATAGGATCGAAATATAAGGAGGAGAAAACCCAACAACACCAAGGTAGAAAGAAAAGTAAAGACAAAAGTAAACCATTCCCACATGCATGTTTCAAAAGTGAAAGCCACAAAGTGCAAAAGGTGACTACAAGGTAAGTACCAAAAGAAAAGAGAAAAAACTGCAACTGCTCCAAAAGACCGAGCTAGTAAGGTCATGCGTGATCCCGGAAGTCCTCATGGAAACCTGAAAGTAGTTTTATATACATAGGGTGAGCATACAAGTACACTCAGTAGGGAAAACCAAGACTCTCGTGCACAAGTGGGGGAACGTACTAAAGTCCCGTGAGAAAAGAGTAAACCAAACACCTAACAAGGCAAACTATCCTTCCCAGGCCTCACCAAGGCTCGCTCCCCAAATAACGCAAGTCAAGTAATATATATATATATAAGAGCACATCAATGTTTGGGTACCCCACGCCACTTTCCCAATGATTATTGAGACATCCTACGCATCGGACCAATCCCGCCATTCCCACCGCAGTCCCACTGCCACACCCGCCCGCACACACCTGGGCCACAACCACACGCAGTCCCACTGCCGAATCCTGCCCGCACACACCTGGGCCTTTCTGTCACATGTAACCATGCCTGCAAACACCTAGGCCAGAACAACCACCTCTACGCCCGAAGACACCTGGGCTAAAGGATCCACTGCCACGCCCGAAGACACCAGGGCCTCATCCCGAAGACACTTGGGAAACCAACTGCCGCACACACCTGGCCAACCACCAAAACACCCCGCCCGGAGGTTCTTGGGATAATAATGGACTTCAGGCCATCACAGCCTGCCCGAAGATACTTGGGCTATCCGGGAAAGGGAGCAGAAAAGGAGCTAATAACCAGCCACTAAGGATAGTGTTGGGAAAAACTCCCTTCCCCCATAAATGGGGGTGTTTGGCACTAAGTTCTCAACTTGGGTGGGGCACGAATAAGAAACACAATGCTACAAGTATAGATATAGGTAAAAAACACTCACCCAAAACTTAGGTTTTTCTAGCCAACCTACAGAACACCACACCACTGCGTCCGAGTCACAATTCACGACTATTGCCCACAAGACCATTTTCCCATTCTTGTTTCACGTTCAGTCAAAATGTTCAATTAATTTTAAGAACTACTGGGAAACTACCATAAGCATAACCAAGGAAAGCGTCAAAAAGCAAGGATAAACCAAAACACTCACACCCGGTTCTGTTAACAGAGGATCTCTCCCCAATTTGTGATATTTTAAGTAACCACCCGGATTTAAAACTCACAACCACCGAATCCATACCAACAGGAGATCCCATCCCCAAATTCACACAGCCACCGAGAGTATAAACAGAACAGGGGATCCCATCCCCTCCCACATTTCCAGCAAACGGCCCGAAGGGAAAACAACCAACTACCACTACCAACACAAGTCAGGGATTTTCAGATTTAAAAGATTTAACAAGCTCCATGATTTCAAAATTCCGTGTGTTCTAACCGGGAGTTATCACAGAAAGGTTGATCCTGGTGCTTTCAACTTATTCAACCGGATATACGTGGTTAACCAATTTCACCGCAGGAGTTCACAAATTCAGAAACCCATTTAAAACATCACGAGGGGATTTATCAGTGCACATACAACGACCACCAACGGCCTCAATTTTCAGAAAACATAAACCAGCACAACTAAAAAAAGGATGATCACAAGATAAGGCATAAACAATGATCAAAACCCCTTCCCCTTCTTTAACCAGTTATTATCTTCATTTAAAGGCTCAACCATTTCTCATGAGAACAAAAGATAACGCCCACCCCGCATGATACACAGAAGTGAGAGGCGAACGAAATTCCCTACTTGTTGATAGATGATCGACGTTTAGGCCGGGGGCGCGGAACTTTATGGATAACGACGCGGCGGTCCCGATGCACCAGAAGAGCCATGATCGAAGAAGGGGGGAAACCACGGCCTAACCCTTAATTTATAAGAGCCGGGAACGGTTGAGATAAAAACGCCGAACCGCGTAAGACGTGGAAGTCGTGGGTTGACCACGCGGCTTGACTCATCATTAATGGTGCTGGGTGGTTTAAACCGACTCATGAATTAATGAAACATTTAATTAAAACATTTGTGCGTGTTTCGGGTTTCCAAGACATTTTCACGAGGCAGAATAGGGTTTAAAACCCTATTTGCAAAAAAAGAGCGTTACTGGAACAACTTGGCAAGGTCGGGCGACGTCGGCCGGTTCCGCCGATCGGTCACACCGATCAGTCTCACCGATCGGTCTCACCGATCCAGATTTTGGCAAAGGGAGGGACCAAGGGGGGTCTGGGTCATCACATGGGATGAGCTTAAAAATCCTAGTAAGGGATATAAATGAGCAATGAAACTATTAGTACATGAATATTTTAACTCATGAATTCTTTTTTCATAAAATCATACATTTCAAAAATAAAATATATGTTCTTTAATATACATCATAAAATCATAAGATTCCTGAAAAACGTCTTAGAAATCATAAATTATAAAGGTAACTTGTGGAATCCATATCACACTTACATTGTAGGTTTCAAAACTACATATGGAGTAGCCATCATGGTTACATTTGGAATACCCATCATAGTTTATTCCCAAATTCTATTAACAGAAACCCTATAGTTTACCTCCATCACATTATTCAATGCATTGGAGAGTTATCACAGGATCACTTGCAATCAGTTCATCATGAAACCACTTGTTTACAAAAGGAATGCCCATAAACCATAATATAATCATCACACCTTAAAAAGCGTAATGGAAAAATTAACATTTCCACATTGAAATCACATGATATAATTTATAGATATTTACATTGTAAATCAATTCTCAAATCCATTTTCAATATCAATATATATGATGATGGAATATGGTTTTTATTTTCCGTTCAATAATATTATGGCTTGTAGAGGAATCCAAAAATCACATAACGGTCATGGTGGCCGAAAGGCCATTGTCACCGCATATATTAAAAAATGGTGATTTTCTCATCTAGTAAAAGGCTTTTTAAAAAAATATTCTCTTCGAAAACCTATGAATGAAATAAAAATTCATTAGGTATAATTATACACTGCATGAAAGAAGGTAGTGTGTATTATCAAAAAATTCCTCAATGAAATTATATTGAGATGAAGTCCCTTACCTTCAGTCTGAATGGTCAAATACAAAATTTATATTCATGAATAATAAAATTAGGATAATTTATGCTTTCTTGAGAAACTTATAAATGTTAATTATTCCATTTAAATCACTTATTACAATGACATAAAAATTACATAACTATTTATGTTTTTGTCGGATGTTCAATTGATATTTTGTAATTCATTCAAAAATAACTTGTCTTGATGTCTATTGACCATGGTGTTATAATTCCTTATTCTCTAGAATCAAATTAATGAAATAATAATAACATTTATATATAAATTATACGTTTTTTAAATCAAACCGTTTAGTTATGGAATAAAATATGAACAATGTTATAATCATGGAGACTGTAAGCCATACGTACGCATGAGTAACATTTCTATTTTTCATTGATCATTATGTAATTAACATAATTATTATTTTACCATTTTAGAATGGTAAAATTTTTATTAAAATATTATGAATCATTTAATTATACATATATATATCATATAAGTGATGTGGTGAATAAAAATGATTTATATCACTTCGTGGAGTTGAAATTTCACACATACGCACGAACGACGATATCGTTTTTATGTGAATGTTAAATAATAAGATAATTGAAATAATATTATTTTCTAATGATTAATATTTCATTTATATCATATATAAACATTGATTATATCATTATAACATTTCTTGATAGACGATAATGAAAAATGAACTATATCAGTTCGTGAGGCAGTTGTCTTCCCTATACATGAATGAAATGCTTATTTCCCATTTGATGAAATTGGATATGAATTTAAGTGATGATAATAAAAAAATAACATCTCAGTATATTGAAGATATTGGATTTACTATTTAAACTTAGAATAAGTATATTTAAAGGAATTGGAAGAAGAAATAAAACAAAAACACTTAAATAACAATACCTCTTCTTTAGTTGAACACATTTGAAGATCACCTTAACACATATAATAAGGGAGTTATACCTAAACTAAATCCTCAATAAAGTAAGGAAGGATTCTATGAATGTGTTGGGGATGATCTTGGAAAAACCAAATGACTCTTGATGTGTGTGTATTAGAGAATAGTGGTTACCATTTTATAATTGCACGAGTACAAAATGAATTTATCACATCGACAGTTTAATGTTGGTTCTTTATAACCAACATTGAAAGCCATCAAAATTGATTTATTATTTCACTTATAATATAATATAGGTTAAAAATAATTTTATGTTTTTATCATGTAATTTATTTTATAATGTACACGATAAATCTACTATCTCACTTTATCATGTGGGTCATTATATAACTAATGCGATAAAGCAAAAATTTTATGTCGGTTATAAAATAACAATCATGATAATGCCAACATAATTGATTTATAACATTGAATATTCGGTATCATGTGTGATAAATTTAATAAAAAAACTCTTTATAATTTATATTACTAAATAATTTAAGTGACAAGTCATTAAAAAATTTTATGATGCCTTATTTGGAGTCAATGTGTTTTATTTTCATTCGAGTGACAACAACTTGATTCTCTTTCATGCGAAGACACTGGAATCAATTCATGATCCCATTGCCTCCAATATTGGTTTTCCAAATTCATTCAACATATTTTTCCTCATAAAATCTATCTGATCAACTTTCAACTCTCATGTATGCCTCACACGCCTCGATTTTTATCGATCTATGTCACAGATTCCTTAAATCTCTGTTTTTTGATTTCATTTATTAATAAAGAACAATATCTTGTTAAATTTCATCATGTTATCACATTTATTTTGTATCTAACAATAATGAAAGATTCCAATCCATGTTATAATTTATATATTACATGGTTTTTATTCCAATTACTCACTATGTATTCACTATAAGTAAATGTTTAATGAATTTAATTAATTTTATAGTTTTTAATATATGCCTTACTCATTTTTTGGAATAATTATATTATTTTCTTCAGAATTGTGACCCCATGTGAGGTTGTAAATCATGTGAACTTTTTTCACAACATCCATACCCTAGAAGCATGTTTCATATGGCTGGTATATAAGTTATGAAACTTCCTACAATTCCCTCAAATGACATGACTTTATTTTCATTCTCGTCTAGGAGATACAAATCTGTGTACTAGGACTACTCTTCTTAGTTAAAAGTCATGTATCGATGTTACCTTTCCAAATAAATAGAAACTCTAAATGGTTTCATCTACAATTATTCACTTATTCATGGACTATTTAGATAATGATGTTGGTGACACTATTGTTGAGATAAAGGATCCATGGGATTAATCTGTGTGACAATAATAAAAAATGAACTACATGAACCTCAAAACGTCATCATAAAATAATATAGTGCCCGAATGAATTATTCCCATATATTATATCATTCACAAAGGAATTCAAAGAAATTCATTATGGAGATTGAGTAAATATATAGAGTTATATCATTTTGTACAATAGATATATGAGTAATGGTGAAATTTTTTCTTCCTAATGATCAATTTAATTGTTTATTTCAACTTTTGGGGTAATTCACTGAAGTTGATTTTTTTTTGAAAATTTAATCTTACTAAATGATTTAACCCATAGACATTAATCATATACCACATTTCATAGAAATATCTTAAAATATATTGTGACATAAATGTGATTGAATTATTATATGACTTCAAGAGTTTTATTCTTCGGTATTGATTTTTTCATGCGTTACATTGACACAAAAAATGTCTAATGGGTTAATAATACATCAAACTAGTGGATGTTAAATAATTTTTATAGTGTTTTTATATCTTAGTTTTTAAAAATTATATCATTTTAATTTTCCAATACACATTTATTTGTTTTATATTTCAAATTTGGTTTACTTTCAAAATTTGGAATATTTCATAAAAAAATAAAATTGGATTATCAAACTATATTTCCTTTTTTCATTTATTTCCATGAATATATTTTATTATATAATAATTTATATTTAAACATATATTCCATTACTTTCTATAATTTATAATTATATTATTCAAATATGTATATATTTGTTTTATATTTAAAATTTTTGTTACTTTATAATGATGACATATTTCATATATATATAAAATTGGATTATTTTAACATGATATTTAATTTTGATATTTATTATAGGTAATAATGTGTTTATGTTGGATTTATGAACATTGAATTAGGGAAGAATATGAGGAAGGTGTTGACGATTTTTTAGAATATACTAAATGAAATGTTACAAACAACGACATGTTTTTCTATCAATGATTAAAATATTTAAATATGAAGAAGTCAATAAGTCAAGGGATCAAAGATCATTTAATTTTTAATAGTTTTAATACCAATTACTAGCCTTGGATTTGGCTTGGTGAAACTTGGAATAATTTATTATCTACTGATAATAAGGCCCTAATGTAAGATAACTCTAATGAAATTGATGAAATGATTCATGTAATTAATGTATAAAATTGATAAAGAACTAATAATTGAGCATCTATACATTGATTATGAAAAACCATTGTGTCCTGATAATGTGGATTTTATGGTTTTATCATTGATATTAAGGTTGATTAACCCGAAGGAAAAACATGGATGGGGTGACAAGAGTTTTACTGAGAAGCTACAATTGTTGAAAGACATTCTTCTTAAAGATAATGATCTTTCAATTCAAATTATAAGGCTGTGAAAATATTACACCAACTGGGATTGGGATACAAAAAATTACATGACTTACCAAATGAAAGTGTATTATTAAGAATGGAATATGAATTTCAGACAGAGTGTCCTAAATGTGGGGCATCACTGTATAAGTTGAAAGAAAAATAATAGGATGGTTTAGGGGTTATAGAGACCCCTTCCAAGGTATTGTGGTATCTTCTTATAATCATTAATTTGAAACATTTCTTTTATAATTCAAATCATTAAAACAGGTTATTATATAATGCTGATGAGTTGATATGTGATGGAAAAATACATCATCTAACAAATATTCCATAGTGGAAGAACATTGATCACCTATTTCATAAATACAGAAATGAATTTAGAAATCTTAGGCTGTGGATGTATATGGATGTAATGAATCTATATCAAAGCCTTAGTAGAATACATAGTACATTCCATGTTTTATTGGTTATATTCAAGCTATCTCTTGAATATTGTATGAAGTGAAAATATGTTATTTCGAGTTTAATGATCTCTTAACCAAAGATACCTGAAAATGATATCGTTGTTTTTTCCTCACCATTAATTGATGATTTGAAACTATTATTAGAGGATGGTATTAGGTTGTATGATTCTTATAACATAGAATATTTTCAATTATATGAAATTATAATGTTCATTATAAATGACTTCCCAAAACATGGAAATGTCACTAGATATAGTGTTATGGGGCATAAAGATTGTCCAATTTGTGTTAAAATATACTTCATATTATTAATTACATCATGGGAGAAAAACAATATACATGGTTCATCAAAAGAATTTACCTATGGATAACACATATAAAGGATTAAAAATGGAATTCAAAGACTCATAATAATTATATATTTCTTGAAAACAAGATTTTCATTGATGAGTATATTATGAGGGTGAAAAACCATGATGTGGTATTTGGAATGAAAAAAAATTAGTTAATTATAGATATATTTGGGAAAAATATTTAATATTTTTTGAGATATTATAATGAATATCATGAAATGAAACATAAAATTTATGCCACACACATGGATAAGAATATATGTGACTGCTTGAAGAAAACATTTTTTAATATTAAATGAAATAATAAGTATGGGTTGAATTAATGATTACAATTAGTGTTAATGGGAGTAGGTTTGGAGTTATCTCCCACACTTTATGTAAAGATAATATTTCCTCCCATAGATTTTCAAACATTATCCATGATTTATAAAATTATATTTTTTCAGTATCATTATGATATCAAAGTGTTGCAGGGTTATTCTTAAAATGTAATTTTTTTTCATATTAAAGGATTTGACGTTAAATTTTATGAAATCTCGTGTTTTTTACATTATAATGCAACACCATATACTAGTTTCATGGAATATAATATTTACCATCCTAGTTCGAAATATTATCATCAACAAGTGTTATTTTTTCAATTCGACTTGAAATAAGGTTATTGATCCATATTTTTTGAATGCTTCCTAAAACAAATAAATTTTTATAATTACATATATAGAAATAAATTTTCCAACATTTTTGTAATAATGGTGTATTTTATTGTTCATTGGGTTTGTGAAATAATGTTTTGCGGGATTTTATATCTATGTTGGATGTATCCTTCTAAAAGCTATATAATTATATTGAAGGGGAATGTTACGAATCCATATTGACCTGAAGCGTATATAATTTAAAATTATATTTCAAAAGAGGTTGTAGAGTTTATTACGAGCCACTTGTCTATGGTAGAGCACACTTGTTTTCATCCATCTCACCATAAACGAGTTAATTATTGGTGTAAAGGGGATTCATGGCTTTAATGTCAAATCTTTCTTAGGTGAATAGATAATGAAGGTAAATGTGTTCATCTAGAATAACATAGATGATTCCAAACCATATAAAACATTTCATATTAATGATGAGAAATAATGTCATCCAAAGAAGAATGAAATGTTGATTTTGAATGAGCATAAGAAAACTTTTTTAGCATTGTTTAAAAGACCATGATTTGTAGATCAGATGAACCCGAGACAATAATATGGTTAGTGGGAGGTCCATGTTTAACTGTGATAACATAGTATGGGTGTGACATTAATGACTATACATTTCATATGAATGATCGGGACAACAAAAGTGTAGTTCATAATATTGGTGTATTGGTGTTCGTAGAAGCAATGCATTTTTTTAGTTTTAATGGAAAACCCAATTTATGCCTCAATTAAATATTATGAAGACATTGAAAAAATATTGGAGGTTTATAACATTAAATTTAAACATCCACTATTTAACTGTAAATGGTTTTTGGTAATAGTAGTTCCAGAAACAATGAATTTGGAATGACACAAGATAATCTAAATAGACTGGAAGAAATATCTCATTATTTTATAATGGAAACACATAAAAAAATGTTTTTTATGTTCATGATCAATCCAATATGAAATGATATATTTTTTTACAAGGTAAAAAATTATATTTTAGTGATGATCAACTTGAAAAATATGCAGATTTATTTGGGATCCATTCTTCCATTAAAATATTATCATATAATAATTATGAGCATGTCATAGAACCAGTTTGTACCATAAGTAATGATCCCAATGAAATAATTTGGAAAACAAATCCATTAAAAATTACTAATATTATAGGTAACGTATATTTATTTCTCATTTAATTTTATTAATTTCATAAAATCCTAGAAATTTTATTTTATTTTTCTTTATTAAAAAACGTATTAAAACTAATAAGTAAAAATATTTTTTATATAAGTTTATATTTTTAGTTTACCATGTCTACCATTACGTAAATTTTATATTTTATAGATTTAATTGAAATAAAATTTTTGTAAATCTAATATGTTAAATAAAAATAAATATTTTACAAGAATATATTGAAAAAATAATCTTTTTTGTGTAAAAATGATTTATTATGATGGACCATTTTTAATATTACTACCCAAATTTTGGTGTTTTTTCATTCATTAACATGATATTTCATATATCATTATATTTTTTATAATTTTAGTTAACTTTAGAAAATGTAAATAATTATGTGTTATGTTTTAGATTCCTTTTTTCATTCATAATTTTTTATTTTTTATTTACTTTAGTATTGTAATTGTTGAATTTTAATATATGTGTACTATTTCTTTGTATTATTTATTTGACAGGGAATGAAATATAAATAAGCTAATCAAACACATACATTTGGATATGACCATCCAGATCATACCTCTAAGAAGGAACATGAACATGTTCTTCTTTATAATCCCCAAAATTCATATACACCGATAGATCCCAATAATAGTTTGAGGATTGGTAAACATGGAAGCACATGTTTACCAAAAATATCAGTTTCTTGCAGCCAAGACAATTGGATAGTGGTATACTTTGATAAGAATGATATTCTAAGAGGTCCTAATGCAAAAAAAAAATCAATATTTTTTTATCCATTCAGGGAAAAAGTAAAGTCAATTATTTTTTTTAATTATTAGAGATGTGCTGGAAAATCCACAATATCTCAGTTTTGGGAGACCATTTTGGTAAGCTAATTTGATAGTGTTTTACTAATCTTGAAATTTTTATTGTGTAATATGTTTCCCCCTTCACATCATATGGAATTTGATATTACTAATACTAGAGGAGTCGGGAGGAAATATTTAACAATAATTGCTAGGAGATGGAGGGATTTAAAGTCAATCCTAACATATGATTTAATTTTTTGTCATAGGTAACATGAGATTCTATGTAAGATAAATCAATTTATAGATGTAGACACATAGAAACAATTTGTTGATGGTATAAGATAAGAATAATTTTTTGTAATTGGAATGTAATATTTTAGAAGTTTTATTATATTATATATCTTATAAAAGATTTATTAATGATTTCATATTCTTAATATATGTAAAATTAATGATACCTAATCAATAGATCCAGTCTACAAACAAATATTCTCATACTTTATCTTAGAGAGGTTATCCATTTTTAAAAGAAAATTGATGGATGAAAATTTTAAAAAAGTTAGAGTTGAGTCTTCATGATCTGGAGAGGTTTATCCTCCACCCACTGGCTAGACATGTAAAATTTAAGAGGGATTAGATGAGAAAAGGGGGAAAATATATTACGAAACAATTGAGGGTCATAGTAATGATAATTGTAAGATTTTATTTTATTTATTTATTTATGATAATTCAAATATTTATATATTTTCATTCATTATACAATTTTTAATATAATTAATCCAGGATTCTATTGAGGAGAAATGAAAACAAGTGGTATTTATAGCTAAGGGTAGGCAATATTTTTTATATGCAGTATTGGGAAAGCCTGAACACATAGGTCATGTACAAGGATACCTATTAGGTGTATCGGTGAGAAAAGTGATACCACGTTATTCATCATCTACAATATAAGGTTTTAAAAAAGAATACTTGGAGAATGATGTTCAAAATATTAATGTGAAGATTAAGGAAATGGTCAAATTGTCAGTACATTCCATGCTTGTAGAAATGAAAAGATAAATTCATATTGTAGCTCCCACTCCTTCACCTCAACTAGTAGCTCCCAATCCTACACCACGACTTGAAAACCCCATTATTTATATCACACCTCAACCTACTGACCCCATTTTATATCCGACTTGTATACCCATTCCTCTACCTCTGTCAGGAGGCTTGATTTATTATCCAACTCTTACAACCCCTCCTATACAACTTCCTAGTTACTGTGAGTTATATGTTGGTGATACTCACTATCATGTAGCTGCATATGGGATGATATATTACATATGATATTCCATTCATCATCAATAGTTAGATATAGAGAAAAATAAGGTAATTTTACATGATATTATAGATATATCAGTTGGAGTATCATTACTTATAAATGAGGTAGGGACATTTGGAAAAAGTATTAGAAACTTTTTTGAATGGCCATCTAGACTTCTGGGACATATTAACATAGATGTATATGTGTATTTTATATTATATTATATTTTTTATTAAATTTGTTTAAAAATATAAATGTTAATATAGTTATATATTTATTAATTTGAATACTTAAATGTTAAATGAATAAATTATAGCTAAAATTAAATAAAAAGGGATATGACTTAAGATATGGATTCTAATAGTCTAGAATTATTTTCAATATATTATAATTTTTTGGCGAGTGTTTATATATTTCCTATAGAATCTCATGTATGTGGGAATGCAATAAATACGGGGATTTTTAAAAATGATATCATGGATCTTGTAACTGTAGATAATTTGGGAATCCACATCATGCATGTTGTTTCCGTGTAAGTGTGAACATAAATATTTCTCTCTATTAGTTTTTTTAAAATTTATACTTATATATGTTTTATATTATGTATCATTATAAAATGTTTGAGGATATTGACACGACATGTGTACATGTAGTGATGAACCCATAATTAATTTTACCAGAAGAGAAAACATTGAATAATGAAGAAAGAATAGTTTATATTTAAGAAACATTTGAACAGAATATAATTATATTGTGTTAGATGATTCCTTATGTTGATAGGTATGAAACATATATATCACAATGTTTTATTTAACTTCAAGCATAATTAACACTACAATTAAATTTTATTTGGTATTAGTGACCAATAGATTTTAGGTATTTATGATCCAGCGGAGAATACAATTTACTAGATATTCTCTATCCATAGTGATGTGTGAAGAAATTTTAAAAACATATAGGGAAAGTAATTTTTAATTTTTTCATAGTTGTTTTTATTATAAATAATTTTAAATTTATTTCATCCATATTATTTTCTAATAGGGGATGGTATTTATTTAGACACCAAATAATAGAAATGCCAAGATTAAAAATAAATAATTATTGGTGAATTTCCATTTTCAATCATTAAATTTTTGATATATTACATAAAAATGAAATTTTTAATTAAAAAACTCACTTAAAAAAATTTTAATAAACAAAAATTAATCAATGAATGCTGATATTATGAGTTAATATTTATGTATGAAATAATTACAATTGGAACAGATATGAAGTTCAAACAGGTAATATTTTCTCATAAACTATTCCTTATTATTTCATTGGTTTTATTCATTATATATTTTAGTTATGTTCCTTTTAATTTGTAACTTTTTTATGAATATCAAAAATATAGTGCACTAGAGCTCGCACACTTACATGTGGACTCAGAAAATTATATTACAGGATTTATTGGATTTTACATAGCTTTTAGTGAATATTTTAATTTCAATTTGTGTAATTTTAAATGTTTTGTAGGTAGTTGTTTTTTATTTTGGTTTGTTTTGAATTAATATTTTAATTTCAGAATGTAGTAATTATGAATGTTTAATTTTTAATCTTTTTTTTATTTCTACTTTTTATGTATTTTTCTGGTTTGTAAAACAGTGGAGATGAAGGTTATAATGAAACATTTTTAATTTTTTTATGTCAGTTATTTTATAATTGACATTAAAAATATATTTTTCTAGGTTTTTATGTCAGTAGTGGTAGAACTAATGCGGTATATGGTTTTTATGTTAGTTTTTTTATAACTGACATAAAAACCATTATAGCAAAGCCTTTTCTTGTTGGTTTCATAATAATCTACATAGAATAATTTTTTTACCCCAGTTATTAATTATCATATATAATAAACTATTTGGGATCATTTTTACAATTCATTCATATTAAACCTAACATGGTAGAAGTTGTTTTTTGTTGGTTAGTTAATAAATGATGTAAAACACTTCACCAAGAATCCCTTTTCATTTCTCTTATATAAAAAACTAACATAATAGAGGATTTTTTTTACATTGGTTCTTAAATAACCAATGTAAAAAATAAGTTCTATTATAGAGTTACAAATTTTATTTTTTGAATAGATTTTTAGACAATATTGAAAATGTCTCTTTTAGTAATGACACCTAATAAAATAACTAAAAAAATAAAAAAGATGATGTGAAAAAAGCTTTTTCACTAGTGGAGAGGGGTGAAGAAACCACAGAAAATTGTAAAATATTAAATTAATATAAATTAATTTTAAATCAAAATGAAACCAAAATGAGTTCTGTAGAAGATAATATTTGGATAGTTGGAAATTTTTGTATCCAATGAATTCTATACATTTATTATCTTTTCAACTTATCTATAATAATTCACTTTTAATTTTATTTGTTATAACAAAATTTTAAATATTAAAAAGATATAACTTTTAATTCTATGGGGTCAATAGCCCATAAATTGATACATTATAAACATTTAGACTTTTTCATAGAAACTTTTAATTATTTAAATATGTTTATTATTTTCAAATAATTTAATGAAATATTATTATTACAAAATATTAATAGTGTCACTTTTGACTCTATTCATTTAATTGAATTTAAATAAAATCCAAAAAGAGAGATAACATCGAACAACGAAATTGAATAGCCTTATAATATGTCATTTTCACCTATAAAATTCATTTATGGAATAAATTATGTCAAATTATTTTCATTTTTATATTTCTAATATCATTATTAGAAATCTTATTTAATAAATCTATTACGGGATTATCATTGTGTCGTAATTAAATTTATTTATTTATTTCCTACAAATTAAAATTAAATAAAAATAAGGTAGGTAATATTTGTATCTATATAATTACTACTTATAGTCAAATATATCACTTATATAACCCCATATTGAAATTTTTTTAGTGAGAAGAGACATGATTATAACATTTTTCATTTACATTAAATTAAATGTTATAATTGTGATAATCAAACCCATGTGGCTTCCAAAGGAAACCGTTTCCACCCCTAGATTGTCTTGTTCATCCATAACTCATCCTATAAGACTAGGACAAGTGGTAGGTTAGTTTTATATTATTATAATACTATTTTTACATTTAATTACCTGATTTAACTTAAAAAGTGGAAAATAAAATACTAATGTTACTACTCCAAAAAAATATTTTGAACCCATTAGATCACATTTTTCATACTTATTACAATAATTTATTTCCATTTTTGAATATTCAATTAAAAAAAGTGACTAAAATTAACTTCACTATAATCTCATTGATGGATTGAGGAAACTTTTTGTCAAAAATTATAAACCATCAAAAGATTACCATGTGATTATATCCAATTCTAATGTGAAATTACATTAAATGGAAAACATTGGATTTAATGAAAAAAATCACCTTATTATACATTGATACCATGTAAAAAGAAAATATACAATATAATTAAATTATATAAAAACACAGTTTTGAATTAAAATGTACTATTTTTGTCACTATTCATTAAAAAATTGAATTTTATCAGAAAATCCCCATTATTCAATCAAAGTGAATTTTGATGTCCTCCTTATAAATGAAACATTTATTTTTTCAAATAAAACATATAAAAGTGACAAAAACCATATTAAAAAATGGTAATCCATCAAAATACTTTAAAAGAACCTTTTAAAAAATATTTGTGCATTTATGCTGTAAATAGGATTAATTCTCACCTTAAGCCTATAAAATTTATTATAATAAAGTAAAAACATTTAATAATATTTTGTATCATAATATAATTATTTTTATTCATTCCATCCAATACAAAGGCTAGGAATTAAAAACAATTTAAAATATTTAAAATTTATTATTTTTGGTACATCTATGTCTTGTGTGAAACATAAGATTTCAAAGAAACCCATTGTTACATGCCGAGTAAACTATTGGACATGCCATCCCCATTAATGTAAAATTAATATCTAATTCATAAAAATTATTATATATGAAAAAAGTATCTTTCTAGGATTACCTGGGACATTATATCCTTCCACCCTTTGGAAATTTCATCCTAATAATTTTACTCACTTTATAAATAAGTGGGGGTATTTCTCACTCATAACATTTTCAGATAATGATGTTTCCTCTTCAACAGTATGGTTTTTCCAAAAAAAAAACATAACATAATGTATCAACTTATACAGAAACACATTATCTCTATTGTCAATAATTTGACTGGTTGTTCCTTATTAGAAATATTCCTTCCAACTGAGCTACCTCTGGACTCAAAACATTAGATGGATCCAACATATATTTTATTTATATTGAAACATGAAAAACATTGTGTACATGGGATAAACATAGAGGTAATGACATTTGGTAGGAAACTGATCCAACATTCTCTAGGATTTCTTAAGGTCCAATGAACCATGGATCTAGCTTCCCCTACTTACCAAAACACATCACAATATTCCATGGAGAATCTTTGAGAAAGATATAATCACTTACCTAGAAATAAATATCTTTCCTCTGGTTATCCATATAAATTTTCTTCCTGTTCTGGGCTGTCCTCATGTGTTTTTTAATAAAATGAATGTTTTATTCCATCTATTTTACTATTTATGGTCCCATCAATTTAATTTCATATACATAATCCCAAAAGGGAGAAGTTTGACACCTCATTCCATATAATTAATCAAATGTTTCTATCTGTATACTGGAAAGAAAAATATTATTATAAGAACACTCAACCAGAGAATTATTTCAATCCTAACTTCCTAGGTAATTAATTGAACAAGCATTTATCATATCCTCCAAGGTTTGAATTGATTTTTATGACAACTCATCTGATTGAGGATGAAAATCTATAAAAAAAATTAATTCAGTTCCCAATGATTTTTAAATCCCTTTCCAAAATTTATAAGTAAACATGGGTTCATTATCTGATACAATAGAGAGAGTTACTCCATGTAACCTAATTATCTCTCTAAGATACAATATATAATTTTATATAGAAAAAATTTATCTTTAATTGTAAAAAAATGAGACGATTTAGTCAATTTATCAAAAATTATCCATTTCACATTGTTACCTCAAGCAAAATCTGGAAATCCCACTAAAAATTGGATAAATATATTTTCTCATTTCCACTCTTTTATAAGAAAAGGATGAAGCATCCCCTTTGTCAATTTACATTTAATTAAACATGCTGACAAGTCAAACACATCGCTGTAAAGTTAGTAATATATATTTTCATTCCATCCCACAAATAATACCCTCTAATGTCTATGTACATCTTCATACTACTAGGATGAACATAAAACAGAGAACTATGAACTTCACATAAAAACTATTTCTTCAACTTTGAATCTCATGGGACAAATAAACTCTTCCCAAATCATAAAACACAATCATTATCTATGTTAAAATCTAGAAACGTACCATTTTTAACCAATTATATCTTTTTTATCCAATTAAACATTTTTTTGAAACTCAATCTGTTCCTTATACACTTGTTTAATTCCTTCTGATAGAGATGATTTCACTAACCACAAAAATAAAAAATGGAATTTCAAGCACTAAAAAGTTCAACGCCAAATTTCATCAAATCATTAATTAAATAGTCATGTTCCGAATGTAACATGGCAAATGTAGAATTAAATTTTCAAATGAAATCATTAGGCACCTTTCCTGCATTTCCAGGATGCTATTAAATCATGCAATCACAATATTTGATCAGTTCCAACAATATTCTTTATCTCGTCTTCAATTCATTTTGAGATAATATATACTTCCTGATTTTATGGTTAGAAAATATCTCACATTTTACTCCATAAAGATGATTCTTCAAAAAAATTAAATAAAAAAAATATATGATATTTCCAAATCATGTGTATGGTAATTTAAATTAATAATTCTAAACTAATGTGAAGTACAAACAATTACCTTCTCATTCCACATTTGGACACAAGAAAGTATTTTTAATGGATAATTATTTTTGATAACAAATTCGTCTTTTGTGGAAGGTAATGATGATACAAAATCATCCACCAATATTATTTTCAATTATTAAAAAAATCATCTCATTATTTTGTCTTGATGAACATAAATCAATTTTGATTTAACATAGTCATTGGGCTAGATAACTAATCAAAATATTTAAAAATCCTCTGATAATAGCCAACTAAAGAAATAAAACTACAAATCACATTTATATTTCCAGGTCATGGCAATTCTTCAACAACTTTTTATAGTTGGATCAACAATTATTCCATTTTTAGAAATAATGTGACCATGGAATAAAATTTTTTGCAACCAAAAATCACACTTTCTAAATTTTCCATGCATTCTCAATTAATTTATTGTTTTCAAAAAAACCCTTATATGACTTTCGTGCTTCCCTTTAATTTTATAATAAACCAAAATGTCATTAATAAATAAAACCAAAATCTTTACCAAGAACTAACATAATATTCTATTTATAAGATCTATGAATATTGACGGTGCATTAGATAACACATAAGTCATATCTACAAATTCCTAATGTCTACATCTATTAAAAAACAAAGTACTTGGAATTTCAACTTGCTTTACAGTCAACTGATGGTACCTCGACCTCATGTCAACCTTTGAAACATATTTTTCTCCCTAGAGCTGATCAAAAAAATCATCTATATTAGGCAATGGGTACTTGATATTAAAAGTTTTGTTGTTCAGGGCACTGTAATCAAGGAAATGTCTCATTGAACCATCATAATTTTTACAAAACAAGACAGCATCACCCCATGGTGATGTCATAGTTCGAATGAAAAATTTATCTAATAAATCCTATAGTTTCTTCTTCAACTCTAAAATTTTAATTTGATCCATTTGATATGGGGGTTTTGAAATATGATTAGAATTGGGAACTAAGTCAAAAGTAAATTCAACCTCTCAATCTTGTATAATAACTAGAACCTCATCAGGGAAGACATTAGGATAATAATTCAATACTGGTACATAATTAATCAAAATAGTACATTTTTTTTAATAATATGTTCAAGGTAAAATTCATTAATATCTTGGAGGAGTATCTAAGCTTCCTAATATGTTATCAATATTAAGGGTTTTTTCTTGTACACAAACTGAAACTCTTCCTAAAAAGAAAATCCTTTATCTCTACAATCAATATTTGAATGGTAAACTAAAATACAATCTATACCCAATATAATATCAAACTCTATAAGAAGAAACACAATAAGGTTTTCTGGTAAATTATTTTAAAAAACAAATACATGATGATTCTTAATTTTTTTGGGCTCTAACTTTCCGCCATGTGTTTTTACTATAAGATGTAGATTCATTTCTAGAGGTGAAATTTCTTATTTAATAGAAAATTTCCCCAAAATGAAAGAATGTCTTGAACCTAAATCCAAATAATAATTGGAATAATCAGAATAAAAAAACCATGTACCTGTTACAACTTAATTTGATGGCACATCATCTACCGATGTAGATGCCAAGGATTTTACCATATATTTCATTTTATAGTATGACTTCTTCCCATCAAAAAAATTCATAATCATACACTCATTTGTGTAATGACCAATCTCAAATAATTTAAGACATTTTACTGAATATAAGTTTTGTTTTTTATAATTTAGTTGATCATTTTTAGTACAGTTATGATAATTATGTCCCATTTTACCACATCAAGAATAACTTTACAGAATTCCAAATGCATTATCTCATGTGTTTTACCACAATTTTCACAAACTAAAAACATAATTTTCAATCCATCAGTCCTTTTGGAAGAATTATTACCTTTTTGTTCCACCAAGTCCTTTTATCCTATTGTTTTTAAAGAAAACATGATCATCATAAAACTCCATTTTTAACTTCTCCACACATCAAATAGGTTTTTCATAACTTTGGATCTCATTATAATCCAAGGATATTCTATTATTTGGCTTTCATAATAAGTAAAAAATATTGATTTTCATATCAATATCTCGTGTGAAATTTTTAGTGTACCTTGATAGTTGAGTTTAGATAACTTCATATGTTTCAATCGAGTTCTTATCTTTCCTCAATTGCAGGAATTGTTTTTCCATCATAATTTGAACAAACGTAGGATAATATTTCTCCAGAAACATACCATTGAATTTATCCCAATCTAGAGCATCAATCTTCTCATTATACCTAATATTATTAAGAATAGATCACCATTGTACTGCTTCACATTAAAAATGGTAAACAACAAGACTAAATTTTGATTATTTGAACACCCCATGACATAGAAAATATTTTCTAGGACTTTCATCCACTCTTCAAATAGCACATATTCATATGATCCTCTAAATGATGGAGGATGTTGGCTCATGAAATTCTCAACTTCCAGCATGTTCCTCTTTTGTTGATCGATATGATCTCGTGTATGGATACCAATGCCATTTATATCATCATTCAAATATTCATTTACTGCAATAAAATACCCAGTTTTGATACTAACCATCTCCGGTGGCTGATTTGGAAGTTTTTTTTCCCTTTATTTCTTCCTAGTATATCTTCAATATTTACTCTATGATAAACCATTAATAACAATTATATAATAGACGATGAAACAGAGTAGTCTTCAAATTATATATCCTTTCAATTTGAAAATAAACTAAAAATAATTTATGGATATTTTATTAATAATATAATTAAATGAAAAGTTATCTAAACTAACCTCTAATACCAATTATAAGGCCTCATACATAAACATTACATAATCAGTATTTAAGTCAAGAATTCACATTGGGGATATTTTTTAGGTTTATATTTTTAGAAAATAAGGCCATAACTATTTCATAATATCTCAAATTTATTCAAAGTGTATACAACTAAAACAATATCAATTTCTTCTACGATATAAAAAATTTAAAAGTAAACATTATTTTTTTTCTAAAATTTAATCATCATAACATTCTTCATGACTTCTTCTTTTATCCTATGCATCCTTATTCCCTGTGTAAATCACTTAAAAAACATGTCATGAGCACAAAAACCTCAGTAAGGGATATAAATAAGGAAGGAAACTATTAGACAGAGAATATTTTAATTTCATGATATTTTTTTTACAAAATCAAACTTTTCACCCATTAATACAAAGTTCATTAAAATACCTCATGATATCAACAGATTTGGGAAAATTTTCTTTTCATCAATAATTCATAAAGGTAACTTGTGGCATATATATCATACTAACATTGTAGCGTTCCGAAATGCATAGGGAGTAATCTTCATGGGTACATTTAGAATACCAATAATAATATATTCCATAAATCTCTTAAGATAAACCTTATTTTTTCACTCCATATCATTAAAAATTTAATTGGAGAGATATCATGGGCTTACCCACCAATGGTTTCTAACAAAACCAACCATATACATAAGCTATTCCAAATAACCATAACATAATCATAACAAATTTACAGGTATAAAGGAAAAAATAACATTTCCACATTATAATCACAAGATATCATTTCAAGATATTGAAATTATAAATCCCTTCTCAAAACCATTTTAAATTCCAACCTACATGAAAATTAAATATGGAATTTATTTTCCTTTTAAAAAACTACAACTTGTAGAGGAATCCAAATATCAATTAATGGTCATGGGTCGAAAACGTCATTGTCACTGTATACGTTAAAAAAACTCCATTTATTTTTTAGTAAAATTCTTTGAACAAAATGATTATTTTAAAAAACCTTTAAATCAAATTTAAATTCAATGAGGATAAATATACACTGTAAAAAAGAAGGTGGTGTATATTTTCAAAATATTCCTTATTGAAAGAAAACAGACCCACAGTCTATTATCATGAGCTTGAATCATCACATAAAATAATAATATTCAAGAATAATAAAATTAGGTTAGTTTATAATTTCTTCAAAAATGTTTCAATATTATTATTCTTTTTTTAACTCTTATTTAAATTTTATAAAAATTACAAAATTACTTAAGATCATATTGGACGTTCAGTCAATATTCAGTGCTTGAGTTGAAAATTTTCATGGATTGATATTAATCGTCTATGCAGTCACAAGTTCATAATCTCTAGAATATAATCCATGACATAAAAATCAATTTTATTCCCCAATTATATTCTTTTTATATAAATCTATTTATTTATGGTATGAAAATTGAACAATATTATAATCATGGAGATGGTAGGCCACATGTACGCATGAGTAACATTTCGGTTTTTTATTGATCCTTATGGAAATATGGTAATTATTATTTTATCTTTATAGAATTATAATAATATTATTAACATCATAATATTCATTTAAATATACTATTATATGTCATACAAGTGATGTGGTGAATGAAAATGATTCACATCGCTTCATGGAGGTGATAGTTCACACATACGCACGAACAACATTATCATTTTTATGTCCATGGAATGTTAGAATGTAATTGAAAAATATTTATTTTAAAATGAAAAATATTTAAATAATATCATACATAAACATGGATTCCATCATTATAACCATTCTTCGTAGATGGTAATAAAAACAAACAATATTGGTTTGCAAGGTGGTACTCCCTCGTACACACAAACAAAATGTTCATTTCCAATTTGATGAAATTGGAGATGAAATTAAGTGATGATATTAAAATAATAAAATATCAGTATATTTAGTATACTAGACTTAATATTTAATCCTGGGAGAAGATAATTTAATGGAATGGAAGAAGAAATAGAATAGAAACACTTCAAAAATTGATACATCTTCTTCAGATAATCACAGTTGAAGAACACCTTAACACCTATAATAAGGGTGTTATGACTAAAATGACGCCTCAAGAATGTGGTGAATGATTCTAGGAATGGGTTTAGGATGAATTTGGCCAATCATAATTGTTATTGAAGTTTGAGTATTATATAATAGTGGATAACTTTTTATAAGAGAGGGGAAGGGATCCCATAGAAACTTTTAAAAAATTAAATTAATATAAAATAATTTATAATTAAAGATGAATATAAATTGAGTTATGTCAAAGCTAATTTGATGATAGATCTAAATCCTAAATAAAATATTTTTTATACTTTTATTAATATTATTTTAAACATAATCTTTTCGATTTACCGTTAATTATTCTCTTTTCATTATGATTGTGCTAATAAAATTTTAAATATTTAAAAGCTATATATTTTACTTATATGGGGTTAATATACCATAAATTGATATTATATAGAATTTTTTACCATATGATAGTAATTTTTTTATTTTTAAATATTTTACTAATTTATTATTTTTGTAAAACTTCAATACTATCAATTTTGACACTATTCATTTAATAGAATTTAAATAAAATCCAAATTGAGAGATAACATCGAAAAATATTTAATGGCCATATAATATTTCATAGTAACCTATAAAATTTGTAGATATCATTATTATTGTCAAAAAAAATTTATTTTAATATGTTTAATATCATTTTTTGATTTATTAATTAATAAATCTATTATTGCATAATCATAGTGTCTTGATTAAATTTAATTTTTTATTTACTAAAAATTGTAAATAAACTACCATGATGTAGGAAATATTTTAATCTTTCTAATTAAAATTTATAGTCGATGATATAACTTATAGTACCCGATATTAATATTTTTTTATTAAGAAGAGACATGATTATGATATTTTTGCCTCTATATTATATTACATATTATAAATGTTCTAATCACACCCAAATGGATTATAAAAGACACCATTTTGATGCATGTATTTTCTTGGTCATCCATAAATAATCAAATAATATTAGGTCATGTTTTAGAGATGTTTTATATTATTATAATATTATTTTTAAATTTAATTACCTGATTTACATTTAACGATGGTAAATAAAATACTAAAGTTACTATTCAACAATAAATTTTTTGATACTATTAGATCACATTATTCATACTGATTGCAACCATGTATTTCCTTTTTTGAAAATTCTTATCAAAAATGTGACTAAAATTAATTTAATATAACCCCTTTGACAGATTGAGGAAATGTGTTTTTAAAGAACAAACAATTAAATGATTGAATTTTTTATTTATTTAATTTAAATGTGAAATCAGTTATACTGGAAAAAAATGAATTAAATGATAGTAAAGTAATCTAATTAAATCTTAAAACCATGTAATAGGATAATCATAAAATATTATTAAACAAGATGTAAATGAAAATGTAAATTTAAATGTAGTATTTTCACTATTCATAAAAAAAATTTAGTAGAAAAAAGTCCTAAAATTCATCCTTGGAGAATTTTGATTCCCCATTACTAAATAATAAGTTAATTTTGTCAAATATAACTAATAAAAGTATAAAAAAGTATATTTAAACATTGGTCTCCATATAACAGACAAAAAAACTATCTTTTAAAAAAATATTAGAGTATTTAGGCTTAAAATTGGATTAATTCATATTTTAAGAATCTAAATTTTTTTGAAGAAAGATAAGACATTTAATAAACATGTTTGAACATAATATAGATAGTTATGTTCATTTAATCCAATATAATGTCTAGGAATTAAATACCATTAGAAATATTAATAATTTTTTATATTTCAGTATAACTACGTCTTGAGTGCCATAGAAGATTTCAGAGAAACCCATTGCTGCATTTCCATTACTCAATTGGACATAATGTTCTCATTATTGTAAAATTATTATCCAATTCATTAATATTAATATATATGAAAAATAATTATTCTATAATTATATGGGACATTACAGTTGTACCTTGGGGTAATAAATCTAAAAAAGGGAATATTGGTCACGAACTCAATCATCATCTGATTAAAAATAATGGGACTTTTGGGGATCCATGTTTGAAATATTTAGGATATATTCATGGGATGAATATAATTTTTTGTACAGAAAATTATAAAATATTTTAATATGTTTTTATGATTTGGAAAAATTCCCAAAGAAAATCTGATTATCATTATGATATTATATATGCATAAATTATCCAATATATGTTAATTATTTCACTAGTTTTGGTATTATACATTATATTTCAAAATATGATGCTATAATCTTGTATATTCCATTTTTTTAGAAATATAACCTATTGAAAGGAATGGGAGCCCTATCAACACATGTACTCTATGTAGTGAATTCCCTCTTAGGATATATAATGAAGCTTGTGATACAATTATATTCAGAATTAATGAATTTATAACCATATTGGGAAGATGGATCACATTATGAGAAATGAACTCACTAGTATGGATCAACCTAATGATTGAAAACATGGTTTAATAATTTTATGATTATTCATGCTTAGAAAGAACTATAATTAAATGGGAGTAAAATTCCATTTGTATCTGAGCAATGGATATGTTCCATCGATAAGGTTAATATTGTTTTTGGAAGTAATGAAATAGAGAAGTTTTTCATTGATGTTGGTAATTTCTCATGAAATGTGGATCAAGGAGGTTCATTGATTCAAAAAAATATGGTTTAGGAGGGAAAATGGAGGATGGAGTGGAAGTATTTTAAGTTACTCTCCATGGAAAAATATCACCCTTGTGAGTAATAAGCAGATATGGAGAGACAATTATTGAGTCCCAGAAAAATGGGAGGTAAATATATTTCTATGTATGATAAGAAAATTCATGTTTATTATGGAATTATATAAATTCAGTACATAATCCAAAAAGTAATTTGTAATGATTAATTGATGTTCTTAAGACAGTCCTTTGAAGGACTCTTTTCTTCTGAAATTTCACATCATACAAATACATAATATCATGTGTTATCATAAAAGATAAATAATTCCCCATGTATTATGTATTATAATTAATTAAATACAAGAATATGATGGTTTAGAATGCATGAAAAGGAAGTATATAAAATGGGAAGAAGGGAAGGGTGTAATTTCAATATTGTAGTAAATATTGATAGAAATGGGATGGAAATTAGTTTTTGGGAATAAGAGTTTACCAGAGGGTTGGAGAGAAAGGCCACAATTCCCTTGATTATAAGGTAATGAATGACTCTTCCAATGAGAAATGCTACAACTATAATGAGATTTGAAACTATGAGATGGTTGTACTATTAATCAAGGGAAATTACACACAAAAAGTCTTTGGGATCATGTCTATGATTATGCAATAAAAATTGCCGAGGTTGATGTATATTGTGTTTTAGTTGTAGAAAATTTAAAAATATTTTAAAATTTATCTAATGAGTAATTTTATTTTGGATCATCACATTTCATCATATCTTATAAATTTTCTAATAAAACTATATATCTTCCCCACACCTAAAGAAAGGGGTTATCAATAAAGACTTATAACTAATGTCCTACCATAAAAAGGATGTGTTAGTCAATTCAAATTATGAGACATAAATGTACACTATTTTTTAACTTCATTATTATATCTGTAATTGATTTTGAATTAATACCTAGTATAAAATGGACATGAAAATACAATGTAATGATTTATAATAAAGTTATGGATGTTATGATTCATTAAGATGATGTGGAATTACTTTTCTTTATAGTGGAGACTTCATCATATGATTCATGTATCAATCCACCCCTTATAGATATTATTAATGAGAATCTTGGGGAAGTAGAGGATACACAATCTAGGCTTGAAAAATGTAATCTTCAAAATACGGATTTACCTATTGTATACGAAACCATTGATTTATTTTGTGAGGAATTACATGGACATCCAACAGAGTGTGAAGTTGAGTTTTTTTATTGATTTCGTTGTGGAATGCAGAATAATATAAGATACTCCACATAAAACGGAAACTATGGAATTAGTGGAGTATGTGAAACAGCTTTAGGAGTTGTGTGATTTGATATTTATATTCCCTAGTGTTTAAACTTGGGGTTCCCTTGTAATTTCAGTTCAAAACAATGATAGATCAATGAGGTTATACATTGATTATAGGTAAATAACTTCTATTATTATATATAATATGTGTCATTTACCTCACATTATTGGCTTATTCAATCAAATAAAAAATGATTAATATTTTCAAAAGGCTACCATTTATTCTTGATATCATCAATTGTGTGTAAATAATGAAGATATCAAATACAGTATATTATATACATGGTATGTACATAACATATTCACTATAAAGCTATTTGGATTGACTATTACACCAATTGTTTTTGTGGATCTAATGAATAGAGTATTAGAGGAATATCTTGATTAAATTTTTGTTGTATTTATCATGCATATATTTTTATTCTATATGAGATAAAAAGATAATAGAATGAATTTATGATGATTCTCAGGACTCATAAAAAAATAGGTACATTAAGAATAATGATAGTGTGAATTCATGCTTAAGAATTTTTCTATTAATGGAAATATTATCTCTAAAGATGTAATCCAAGTTTGTACTACGAAGGAAAACTTATTTAAAAATTGGACTACATCAATGTACATAACCAAGTTATATAGTTTCTTTGGTTCGGAAGGTTATTAATGGCAATTTGTTCCAAAATTTTCATGATTACCTATCATATTACAAAAACATACTTGTAGAGGGTCAACATAATATTGAAAAAGTAATAAGAAATTTTTTTGAAATAATTGAAAAAGATATTGGTAAATGCCACAATTTAGACTCTACGATTAGGAAATGAAGTGATCCTAATATATAGTGATGCATAAAAGAAGGGACTTGGTTTTTTCTTAATGTGAAATTTTAATGTTCTTCCTATTAATCAAGGTAAAAAAATATTAATGAATAGAACTACCCATGACATGATCCTGAGTTGGTACCTGTAATCATTGCTTCGATGATATTTAGACATTATATCCATGATGAAAATTCTGAGATATATATGGATCATAATAACTTGAAACACGTATTTTCATAGAAAGAGATAAACAATGAGGAAGTGTAAAAATAAAAATTTACTAAAGGGCTATTATTTCAAAATGCACTTCTACTCAGGGAATAAAAATATTCTAGGAGATGCATTGAAGATAAATAATAATGGAGTCATGGAAAAAATAAGGATCTATATAGATTCTATGTTCATTGATTTAGTAAGTATGGATCATGGAATCATTATGGATGGTGAAAATAATTTCCTTTTCAAATTAATTATGAAGATTTTTTTTTGGAAATATCAAAAAGTTGTCACCCTAATGGTGAGAATTTTCAACAGGAGAATAATGTAGTGAATGAGGGAAAATCAAGAGAGATCATATTCAAAGGTGGAGTTTTGAAATTTGGGATGATACATTCTGTTCCAACTATACATGAGTTGAAGAGAGAATTTTCTGGATGATTATATTAACTCAAATATCATTGTACACCCTAGAAGAACATTAACATATCATGATTTGATGAAACATTTTTTTGGAAATGATGTAGGAAATTATTAACTATGTATCAAGATGTTTGGTTTTTCAACAAGTGAGTGATGAGAGACAACACCCTAGAAGAGTCATGAAACCTATAGTTATCACTATTGTATTTGGGATGATGTTATATTGGAATTATTTATGATATTACCATAGAATACTAGAAATAATAATACAGTATGGTTTATAGTTTTCCACCATAAATAATATACACATTTCCATTAAACATGGGAAGAATTAACTTCTTACTTCCCTCCAAGAAACTATATAAATCATGTTGTAAGGCTTAATAGTGAACTTATTATAATTATTTCTGATCATGATCTATTCTATATATCAAAATTATGGAAGATAATTTTATATAATCTTGACATTGGACATTATTTGAGCTTCAAATACCACCCATTTCGCACGTCGTCGGTGAGTAATCCTGTCAAACTGCGACTATGCATTGAGGTGGATGCTTCGAAGCTGCCTGTTGATTGGATTTGGATTATGGTTGGGGAGGAGTTTCGCTGGAAGCAGGTGGTGATCTATGAATTATGGGTTTATTACTGCTCGGAATGCAATCACTTGGATCATTGTGATGAGAAATTTAATAATGGAAACAATTCATTTCCAGTGAAGCAAAGATGGACCACTGGTCTGGGGCCGCTGACTGCTGCTATTGCAAAGGCTGGAAATGGAGTGGATGGTTTGGACTTGAGAAACCCATTTGTCTATGTGGTGTATTGGAGGCTGAAGCGGGATCTCAAGGTTGGTGTGAGTAATCCTGGAGGTGGCGCGGATACTGTAGTGGCAGGTCCTGAAGGAGGGAGTGATACTAATGCTGGGCAGAGGACTGGTGGGATTGAGCAGTGGGTTGATTTTTCTTGGCACAACTCTACTAGGCCGAAAGGGGGGAGGATTAATTCATATTCAGAGGGCTGCCGGAAAATCTTGGATGCCAATCCATGTCTGCGAATTCAGTCTGAGGAAATAGGGGGAATGCTGAAACTGGTAGTCTGTTCCACGTCTTGGCGTGTGGTGAAGCATGTCAAGTGGAAATGTGTGAGTTAATTCATGATGGAACTACTATGCAGTGTGTTGCAGCTGATGCAGGGAAGGGAATGGAGTTGAGGTTGGAAATTGAGGGGAAAAATGAAGATCAGGTGGAGGTGGGCGCTGCAACTAATAATTTGCAGCTTGTCTTGAGTGTTGCATTGGTGAAGATGTATGTTGGAAATGAGCTTGGTGGGAAGACACCATGTTTGGCAATGCTTGAATTTAATAGGTGCAGTCAGGCAAGAGGAGTGGGTGATGGATTCCAGGATGTTCGGATTAATGGAAAGTGGGGGAATGTCTCAGACAGCGATAAGGAAAATGTGACGGCTGTACCTTCCTATTGTGAGGATCTCAAGGATGGTAAGAGTGAGTCTGGAAAGCAGGTGGCCAACCAAAGGATGAGGAAGGACTACTCTGAGTTTTCGAAGCTGATTTCCACTATATCCTCTCTCAAACAATCACTCCAAGAGCTGATCTCTTTGGAGAAATTGAACCTTAGAAGGAAGTATGCCAAGATCCTATGGCGCTATGAAATCTCGGAATGGGAGACGGCCACCGCGGAAGGAGACTCTAATATGGGTTGTGATGGATATGATGATTATGATATGTAATTGGATTATGTTTTGTGTTGTGTGCTTAGATTTACTTTAATTTTTATTTAATAAATAGTCAGGGGCCTACCTCTGATGGACTTTCCTCATATATTGACTTTTAATGTATGTGGGGTCATTATTTACCTTTTATAGAGTTAACTTACAAAAATGATTACCATTCATGTATTCAAATGGATTCACAAGAAGAATGATATTTTAGTAGATGTTGTACTCCAACATGTTGTGAAGAAGTTTGTGAATGAAATATTTTAGTCTTAAAATATGTGAATTAGATAATTGAAAATGGAAATACTATTAAAACCCATGTCAATGAATCTCATAGAATACAAATGATATATTCCAATAACAAAGGGAAATATTTTTAATTTCATGTGGGAGATCATTTTTTCTTGAATGAATCTATATAGAAGCATGTTAAAAGGTTTAGTAAGAAATGTAATTTGAGAATTAGGTACATCATATAATTTTATGTTGTGAAAATAATATGATTTTTGTCCTATAATTTATATATTTAAAAAATTCTCTGTAAATTACATGATTTTTTCCATATGTTATTATTATTGAAGTACATACCAGACCCAATACAATTTGTCACCCATTAATTATAATAATTGGAACCAAATAAATCATACGATGAAGATCATGTCTAGTTTATAACCACTAAGAAATCCATGTTGCTTAATTGGATGACTTTTCTAGTAAATTAACATTAGATAAATCATAATATAGAAGAGGTGACATGGGAACCTAAAGATATTATATTTAATAAACCCCAAAATATATATACAAGGTGAAATTATCAAAAATTTTAGGATGTATTTATTTTAGGAGGTAATAATTTACTACCCCGATCTTTTATGATATATTTTTTTCTTAAATTAATTCAATCCCATTTAGAGCTTCTAGTACATGCAATATCATTTCTATGTGAACTATAATATAATATATCCTTATAACCTTGCCATTAAATCAATTCGTAATAATATTAATAACATTTTTATTAAAATTATATGGTATAAACATTTGTTAAATATTTTTTTAGTTATATATTGATTAGAAATAAAATAAGAATTATTTTATTGAAAGGTTTACGTTTTCTTGAGAAAATACAATTTTTTCTAAAAGGAGGTCTTATCAGGATTTTCACACAAATATTCAATTATATTTTAAAATTTTTGAAAATTTATTTGACAAAAATAAATTCATTTTTTATGAATCATTTATCTTTATCTTCGTGTGAATTTTTTACAATTTTCCAAAAATATTAATTTTATGATTAATATAGAAAAAATATTATTTATTTAATACTAACTATTCATTTAATGAATTTCAAAGTTACATTTAGATTAAAATTTTTTACATGTATAATTAGATTAGTTATATTTTAATTTCACCAATTTAAGAAGTTGGAATCGAATTCATTTTGATTTTGGAATTTAAATTTTTTTTAACATAGTGTAATGTTTTCTGTAGAAAACTGCTTTTTAGTCACATCAATAGGTTTAATTATAAATTAAAAACATCCACTTATCTAAATATAATTAGTAATAATTTATTTAATATTTTTAATTATAAATTGTTTTTCAATTTAATAATATAACTTTAATTTTTTTATAATTAATAAAAATAATTGTAAAAATTAATTGGTAAGGCTAAGGTTAAATTTGGTTTATAGGGGGGTTAAAATAAAATGATAATGGAAAAAATTAATTATAAACCTGTATAATTAATATTTCATAGACTTATTTCAACCTTATTGGAACAATTTTTTGACAATGAGACATATTTAATCTTTTTGACATATGAAAATTGTGGGTATCACTTTTTAATTTTCAAAAATAACAATTATGCCCCCTCCCCACACATATACAAGGGAACCCCTATCATTCAATATACATACATAAAGATCATTTTGATCCAAAAAATACAATAAAAATATATTCTATAAATCCAAATTAATATAATAGAGTACTTGGTTTGGTCATAAATTAAATCTTTTAGGAATATATTTATAAAGAAAAATAGGTTTTCAGGACAAGAGGTGAAGTTTCAAACCATGTGTTTCTATTTTACATCTTCTTCTAACAACATAAAATATTAATAAAATATGATAAAACAATAACACTATAATATCCTATATATAGAGATATTATTATGATAATTAAATATGCTACAGATATATCCTCTTACATAAAACAGGTAACAAAACCATTGATCGTGTGTATGGTGGATTAGAGCCTCACAAAATGATGTAATTCATGTTATATAAGTGCCTCTCATGAGTATAAAAAAATATATACTTAAAAATATTATATGATATTTATGATTTTAATATAATTTTGGAATTTTAATACTACATTTATGTACTTACATCACAAACCATTGGAAAACATTAACGTCACTTCTGTGTTAATGTAGAATGATACATCCATGTAGGGATGTGAAATTTTATTCAATTTATATAAAAAAGAACTATAATAATGATATATTTATTGGATAATTATTATATATTAACTCAGATAATGTCTATTTTAGGATGAAAAATAAGTTACCTTTATTTTATCTCATCTTTTTTTGTAATATAAAATAATCATTCATGCTTATATTTGACTTACAATCTCCATTAATGGGATAATTAATTTTATCATATCTATCTTTTATTGAGTTGTACAAATATGTATAAAATTATTACATATAATATTTATATAAATTTTAACAATCTACATATAATTTAACCATGATCAATGTAAAAGTACTGAAAATACCAAAAAACAATAATGTAGAACATGTCAATTGTTATATAAAATAGTTATTTTAATAGAGTTGTTAACAAACATGTCACAAAATGTAATAAGTAAGACATATATTTTATAATATATATTATTATTATTATTTTATAGATTTATTATTAATAAATATTAATTATATTAGATATATTAACATATAAAATTGAAATCATACATAATGTAAGGATTTAACATCTTACTTCCATGAGACGTATTCTGTATTCAACAATTAGTAATTTTTTTTGGATTATATACTACCCCTTTTATATTTACTATCATGAAACTATTTTAATTAATTATTTTTTTTGATAAATTTGTTGTTATATATTTCATGGGTCATGGGATTCCAAATTTACCAATGTGGTATGGGTATATTACAAAATCATTACATTATTTGGTATTATTAATGTTTAAGTATCCCATAGGGTAATTGTTTGTTATTTATATCTTAAATCCATTATATATTTTTCTCGTATGTTTATTCATTAAATTTTCTTGAAATATTACAAATTTCCTCAATTTTTTACTTTAAAATATTGATAATATTTTTTTTATGAAATATCTAATATTATTTCTCACTTTGGTCAAAAAACATTTCCTTCTCTATCAAATATTTTCCAAAAAAATATAAAACTCATAGAATTATTTATTAAAGACAACTTTACCCATATTTTATGTATTATAAATAAGTATGAAGGGAGCATTCTTATCATTTTTAGAGTGAGGTGCTTTTTACTTTAACCAAAAAAGGGATATGAATATTTGTTTAAACGTACTGGTCATTGAAAAAATTTTCCACCATTATAAAACCCCAATGAATTTAAGATTCTACTACAACGTAAGAAATTAATTTTAAAAGAAAAAATATTCCAAATATTCTGAAATTTTATTTGGAAGGGATTATCAAATGAAAAAGGATACTTTCTTCATGAATTTTTATGGCATTTTTATAGTATTTATATTCATTAACGACAAAACCCCCATTTTACTTATGTTATATTGGGAATATGTTGTGACGATAAGATATAAATTATTTATCTAGATTTTTTAAGATTAATTTGACTAGGATTTACCATTCAATACGAGTGTATATAGTACTCTCGATGTTTTATGATGATTTTTATTGATTGGGGGATGTATTAACATTTTTTTTCTAGTTTTTACATATGTATGTTTATGTTAATTATGTTTACTGATTAAGTAAATTATTAATTTTTATACGATATTTAAAAAATATGAATTTGCATGTTTATTGTGCCTCTCTCTTTTCATATAATTAATTAATTGAATTTTGTAAGTGATTGGTGTATCCCGTTACAGCACCAAGATGTTTTATTAGGTCTCATGAGATAAACTAGTTTGGTTATTTGGATGAGGCCTTACTAATTAATGATATGTTTCCATATAAGGCCTTGATGGTATGGTTACAATGTTTTAAATTATTCGTTTCCTCATTATGAAATTAGTTAATGATGTTCTATGTGATTATTAATCTAGTTAAAATATCTATAGATAATTTTTACGCTCATGTGATTATTTATATGTAAATTTTTATCATCATTTATTACATATTTTTTATTTTTCATGTTCAATTTATTGATTAAATTTCATGTGTTTCAGATATATACATTTTCATATAATTTTTTTTATTTATTCACGATATCTCCAAATGTACACTTACACTAATCAAGAATTAGTGATCACCATTTTCTTATGCTTCCTTTCCCCATGATGATGAGAAATGTAAAAATAAGTGTTATATTTCAATTTTTTAATTTAATATGAATTTCAAGTATCAATCTAGTTTTCCATCACTTATAAACTATTCAATAATTTGGGATGTGATCTATTGAAACTAAAAAATGAAATAATGTAAACACCAACTATGGGATACTAGGGTTATAGTCTTTATATGTAGTAAACTAATCTAATTTTTAATTGTTGTGAGGTTTGAGATAAGTTAGAAAATTACTTCTTATTTCCTCACCATGTGATCCTTCAAATAAAATATAGATATAGGAGAAACATTAACATAATATTCAGGTTGATGAGGTTGTTTTTGTTCCTCCCATTTAAATTATTTCTTCAAAATCATAGTGGAAAATTTTCATAATGATCCTTAATCACCTCAATATAATGAATAAATTATATTTAATACCATTATCATGTTGATAAACTATATTCCACTTCATCTTTCAAAAACACTCATCAACATCCTCAAGAACTTGTGAGTGTTTAGTTTTTGAATTATACTATTATTGATAATTAATCACAGATAAAATCTCAATAGGATAAATTAAATAAAAATAACAATATATTTAAGTTAACAATGACAATTGAATATTTTATTGGATCACTAAAAATTGTTCAAAATTTATAAGAGCCCATTATTGTTATCTCACCAAAATAAATTTAGTAACACTCATTGTATACAACACAAGGCCTACACAAGTTGTATCCCAAGGATCCATCCCATCAACCAGTATCCTAATTTATCATTATTTTTTTCTAATTTTAGAAACATAAAATAGAAAAATTTAATTGAGTAAAATGCCTACTTCTATATATAATAGAAATTACAATGCATGAAAATTATCTTAAATTGGTTTTAAAGAATGTTGAATGATTGTAGGTATAGATAGTGGATTACTTCACAAGATCTATTTCTTGATAAGAATCCATTTATTCTTCAACTAAATTTCATTCATTAATCCTCCTCCACCACTTATTTTGGTAATGTAAGAAGTTATTATTGATCACTTAGTACACAGCTCATCAAACACATACATAGATCGAGGCATATAGAAACCCACAATCATTGATAAATGGTTCAAAAAATATCAAATCCATCAATTATTTTTCTCCCTTAACTCCCACAATACTGTTAGACAATGGTGAAGTTATTTTACTGGTTTTTAAATAGATTTAATAAATTTAAAATTTAGGGTGTAATTATGAAGAGATAATTGATGAGTACCAAATCAAACTCCACCAAACTCTATATCATCATGAAATAAACTCAGAAAATAAATAATAAGTAGTAATAAAATAATTCCACTAAATCCCATGGTAATAAGACCTTGGGATAGTTTTTATCAACTGTGAAGATCAAATATCTCTATAAAAAATGGAAAATAGAAGGAGAAAAAATTAAAACACATAGAAAATGAACATTTAATAAATTAACTAAAATATGATTGTTGAATAAATTAGAAACTAAAACCCACATACAGAATGCCTTAGATAATATTTATAACCAATACAGAAAATTATAAAAATAATATCTATCATTGGATATCCATCACATGGATTTCATGTAGACTCACTAGAATTATTTTCCAACAATTTGCGTTCCAAAACTGACATGATTGATATTTATATTCACATGGAATCTACTTGTATGGATTTCATAGTAGTGGAATACCCATTGAAATAAATTTATACATTTGGCCTTAGTAATTAGAGGTAAAACATTTTATCAAATAAGTGGATAAAATATATTTATTAAATATCACATGGGTAACAAAAAAAATTTAATATGTTACACAGCTAGAAGACTAGTTGCAAGGGATAAAAGGGGATATGAAATCACTCGGGATCACTAGAACCTGCTGTTGTTGCATGATTATAATTCTTATATGACTAGCTATACAGATCTATTAATCATAACTGGGCCATTATCTTAAACTTTAATCCCATGTGATGCGTGTAGGCATCGATATGAAGTTACTCAGAATATGATATATATTATAAGAAAACATCCCAATTACTTGGATTCAGGTAGAAGGGTATGACCAATTCACTCGACACAACCTATAGAGTGTAGTATTTACCCTAAAACAACATGCATTTTAACAAGAATAATACCACATTAATGTATATCATATTTGACGTCATTTCACAATTTTTTATTTATTCATTCAAAGAACATTCCCTTGAAAAATTTATTTGATATAACCCCCTAGTAATCCTGACATGATCCACCAGTGATTCTAATAGGTTCCCCACTAATCATTTTTTAATCTGATGAAGATGATCATCTATAATTTTGATCATACATGACGAAAAAACATATCTATTTAATATAATAAAATTCATATAGATGTGTTTTAATGTCATACATCATTATAAATGTGACTTTTATTATTCTATATCCTTAATATTACACATGTTAATCATATATATGTTATATAATTCCAATTTATTACTAAAAACACCATTAAAACATAGAAACCCCTATTTAATTATATAATTTATCCAAATTTTCAATGATGTTAAAATTTATATATAAAATTCCGATTATGATTTAAATTAAATGCCTTATTATGTATTATGAATATAGAAAAAACATGAACGTATTTGGTTTTATTATGTACTTCCATATTTACAATAGCAGGAAATATGTTTACCATTGATAATATAGCTATTGAACAATGATCTTATTGTTAGTATAAATATTGGGTTTTCATAAATCCAATTGATATGGAAAAATAATGTAATGTCCTCAACCTGTAGGAGCATACCCCAGTAATTGAATTTATGAGTTCTTTATAGAGAAATATCATTATTTTAATTTTCCATTGGTCAAACCCTTGCAGAGTTCCAACAACCTAAGCATGGGTGAAATCGTTTATGGGATAAGTCCAAGACCATCGATATTATAGCCCAAACCATGTACTCTAACCACCTCATTAATTTATCACCATCACACACCATACCCTTAGGGAATTTTTTGGTTTCATGAAGGGATATGTATCAAAACCATAATTAATAGAATATATATTTTATTTTCAATTGAAAAATTTTCAGATTTTCATCTGATCATTAGTTAATAAAAGATTTTCATTTTTATATAAGAAATCAAAAATATTATATTAATTAGTATTAATTTTAAATTAAGAAGTTTATTTTAAACAATTAATGAACTTTATAAATAATTAATATGTTAAGGAAATATTATTATTATGTATTTATTATTAAATATAAATTATCAAATAATTGTTTTGAATTCAAATGTAATATTAATAAGGGGTAGAAAACATTTTTTTTAGAAAACATAGAATTTCTCAATATATATTGATTCTTATATTGAAAGTGAAAATGCACAAATTTAAAAAATTATTTTGATTAAATGATTTTTTATTTTGGAATCCTATCATCCTAATTATCCAATGATTATTTTTTCTTAATTTTCTGAGATAGTTGAACTTTTTGGTAAACATTAAATAGTGTATAAATATACAGTGTGTATTATGACCTAATAAAGTACCAAAATTTAAATTATAAATATTTTTTAGTGTATACAAGAAAAAATATATGTTTTCAATTCAAAATATTGTGATTTTATGTTTATTTTATAAATTATTTATTTCCATTATGAATCCTTCAAAACTGTCAATACATTTTATAGTTTCAAAAATAATTTCATTAATAGTACGACTCACTCCAATATCAGCAAGTCTATTTTTTTTATTAATTTCGTCCAATTATATTATGAATTATTTTAAACTAATATGATTTGGTCGAAACTATGGGTAAAAACATGGGATGGTTTTTGGATTGGGATATTTTATTATATAAAGTATGTAACCTAGGATTGAGAAATGATATGTAATTCCCACTAATTTCCAATATAAACCCACACATCCCATTTATATTCACTACTAGTAATTATACAAAGTTATTACTATACCCTTGACTCTCTAAAGTCATCTCATGGTGGTACTAGTTTATCCAGAAGCTCTTCCCAATCATTTGGATTCACACTGTCAATGTAAGGGATCCTCCCATTTTACTCTCATTAACCCATTTTATGAATCATTATGTAATACTGTTTTTCTATTGAAATTTCACCATGATTTTTCATGCAAATAAATTGTTTTGTGAATACCCAAACAATTTTCTAATTAATGGTGTTCACCTTTATGAACATATAATTTTTTATTTGGGAAATAAATTTATGTATTACACTCTTCTTTATCATGGATGAAATTATAATTTTGAATTTATCCAAGATTTATGGTCTATGTGGCACACATAACCATAAGAATGAAATTATTGTGATGGGTGTTTCCATAATTAAATGTAACTCCAATGTATTGGGTAATTTTTTTGTCACAATAGAATTTATTCAAGGGATTTGGGAGTGAACCAAATCCATCAAGGTTCGTTTTCCATCACTATTTTTGGGCATTTACCATTACCTATGTTTATGATATAGTGTTTTAGGTTGTTTCCACATTCCCAAGTTAAAATTATGATATCATGTGATATCATGAATTATTGTTAATATTTTTATTATCACCACTTTTATATCCGATTGATATGTCTATTTTATAACATTTAATATATTCTTATTTTTAATCCATGTTTATTCTCATAATGTTATTTTTAGCTCACCCATTTATTATGTATGCACCAGCTAATCTCATATAGTGTCAAGTATGAAAGAATAATATGATCATGTTAAGGAAGCTTCAAATAAAGATAACTTATTTCTTTTTTTATATTTTTATGTAACATACCTAATTATTAATAACATATACTTACCAATTGACCTTGTTATATTATGTGTACTTTTAGGTAATAAATCAAAAATTAATATATAACAAAGAGAAGGGTTTTCATTTTTGGTATCAGAGGGTATGTTTTATTATTTTTGGTATTCAGATTAAACAACTATAGAGAAATCCATAGGGATAATACTATGTGTCATAAATCAACACAAAATTCTGGTATGTATTGATTATGTGTTTTATCAGGAACATATATTCATTTTTGGATATTTCATGTGGATGTGGCTCTCGAACAGATATACATAATGGTAAAACTCGAAAACAACAAGTTGAGATAGAATCGACTAGGAATTTTTGAATGACAATAGTATTGTTATGCACATTTTTTGACACTACTAGGCTATATGCATTAGTGAATTTATAATATTATTATACACCACTATTAAGGAAACAAAATATACTAATAATAGTCTACGTTTAGAAATTGATCGTGGACAACGTTGATTGAAGCCTACAAATTCATAAGTTAAAAAAATACATGTGATTTATAAGTTATCCATTAAATTTCACATGATTTCTATTTATGTGTTTAACTGTATAAAAATAATCATCAGAAATTTTTCCATTATTCTAGAAAGTGGTCGAAAACAATAGGAATCATGTAAATAACAAATGTTAAGCGATATGTGATGATTACCCTAATGAGATGCCTAATATGATGGGAGCATGGATCACTAACATGTTGTTGATACCCTATCAACATACATTGGTTCTAAATAAAAACCTACATCAGGAGGGCACCCAAACCCCCCTAAGAAAGAACAATCTACAATTGAGAGATTTATACAAAAAATGCCTCCATCATTCAATGGATCATTCCATCCCTTAATCACTAAACAATGGATCCACTCCATTGAGAAGATCACCCTCATCCTTTGATGTTTTGAGAAAGAGAAAGTTCTACTGGTTGTTTATCATATAGAGAAAGAAAATAAACAATGGTGGACATTGAGTAGGAATAAAAATCCTATGGAAGTGATGAAATTGAGGGGATTATAAGAATTCATGAAACTGAGTTTAAAAAAATATTATCCTCTAACTACCTATCATAAAATGAAAATGGATTTCCTTTCCCACAAGAGAAAATATGATAAATATATTGGCCCGTATGAGAAAAACATACAAATACATTCACAATAAATATTTGACTTCCTTGTTACTCTAAATTCAAGGTGAATCAACTGTTTGGCGGGATATAATATAGTCAATGAAAATCCCTAGTGATATGAGACTTTGATAGCTATAATGAAATTTCCCGGTGTTCCCTAAATTTCAACATTAGTATCAGTGAATATGATGTGAATCATAGGTATATGAACCATAAATTAGAGTTTAATTTTACTGATCTGATGAGAAAATATAATGGTGCTAATAAATTTTAACACCTATCTTTTCCAAGGTGTGGAAAAGAGATCCAAAAAAATACACTAAGGTGTAAAAGGAAATGATTTAGGTGTGATAATGAAGAACACCTAGCTAGAGATTTCCAACCATAGAAACCCACTAATACAATGGATTAAAAGAATGCTCTGATCAACCCTCAACACATTTTTCATTTAATCAACTTCAAGGAAGAAATTGAGTTTTCAAGAAAAATGAACTAATCCAAGGGTTTTCATAGATAACCAAAAACCTCTAATGTAGCAAGGGATACCTTTTTTTACAACCACTAAGGTGGATACTAAAAATAATGGGGAGGTGGGTATTCTAGTTATTCATTCAAAAATATAGAGTGTAATTGTTAATTATAGTTCTACATATTCTTTCATAGAATTAAAGATTAGTAGAACTATTAAAATACAACAACCATGAATAGAGGTATTTGTTTTTGTTTAAAACAATGAAGAAATTGTTGCTTTCCAAGTATATAACTCCCACCAGTAATTTGTTTTCCTAAACATCCCACTAAACTAGGTCATACTTCCTTTAGTTGAATTTGAGTCAATTATGGTTATGGATTATCTTTCCCTATATAGATCCTCCATAAATTTCTATGAGAAGGAAATCACTCTCTATATTATGAATTATACCCTAATTATATAAAAGTCAAAGGAGGAGGACTAATCATACATATCACCAATATCTCATGCATGAGTATTATTTCCCTATGAGCAATCATATCAGGATAAAATGATTTATTTTGGTGATGAATCATTCTTTAAGTCATCCACTCTATGAGGAAATATGCTGATGTGTTTCATAATGAATTTTTAGGTCTTCCTCATATTATAGGGGTTTCATTTTCAATAATTCCTATACTTAGGGTATTTATATTATCCAATAATCTATATGGAATGGTTGTTGTGGGAATTGAGGTACAGATGAAAAAACTACATGAGAATCTGGAGAAGGGTTCATACACCAAAGTGCTTCATCATGGGGTGCAACAGTCCTCCTTGTCAAGAAGAATTATGGGTCAATTAACCTTTTCATTGATTATCGTGAGCTCATATAGATCACAATAAAGAAAAAGTATCCTCTACAACAAATTAATTACTTGTTTGATCAGCTATATATACCACAATACATATCCAATGTGGATATATACATGGGATATTACTGTGTTATGGTGAATAAGGAGGATATCCCCAAGACTTGTTTTCACATAAATTACATTCACTATTTGTTCATAGTATTTCTATTCAAAATCACTAATGTTGTAGAAATCTCCATCGACATGATGAATATATTGTTTAGAGATTACCTAAAATATTTTGTTGTAGTCTTTATAGATGATATTTTAATATAATATAAAATCAAGGAGTAACATGAGGAGCATATGAGAACTATGATAAAGACCATATGAATGGAGAATCTTTTTGCTATGTGTACAAAATGTGAGTTATGGTTGAAGAAAGTCTCATTCATGGACAGTATTATCCCAAATAATGGAAAATCTGTGGAAAATTATAAGACATGTTATATTGAAGGATGGTTAAGGTCAATATCAGTGAAAGATATCCATAGTTTCCTTGGATTAGATAGGTAATATCATTGATTTGTGATAAATTTATCATGATTTTGAATCCTTATAACCATGATAACACAGAAAACAGTCATCTTTTCTTGGAATGGTTAATGTGAAGAGAGATTCAAGTAGTTGAAATGAGGTTTACCCCTGCACATGTACTCACACTACCCATGGGTGGGGAAATTTTATGGTATTCAATATTTCATCGAAGAATGGATCAGGCTATGTGTTAATAAAAAATTAAAATACGATCTCACATGATTTAGGAAAGTTGATTTTTCATGAACAGAACTAACCAATGCATTATCTAGAGTTGTCTCTAGAGATGTTTTTATTAAAAATTTAAAAAAATTATCTATTTGGAGAGAAGTGTAAATTATATATATATCACAAAAGCCTCATTTATATAATCATATAGAAAATGATGAATATGAACCAAAATCAATTGTTAGAGTAGATCAAGGAAAATGTCTTATCAATCCACTAATATCTTAGAAAAACAATTTCGAGAATTTTTATATTGATAGAATCATGAAATTTTATCATTGATTATAATTGACAAAGATATAATCCTATTTTACTTAAAGATAATGTACATAGAAATCATAAAGGATTTAACATCATCAATATTTTTATAAATTCATGCTAAAAACATTTTTCAAAAATATAAAGTATGATAAAAGAGATAATTTGAGAATTCAAAACAAAGTTGAAGCTATATGAAAAGTGAAATCCTCATAGATAAATGTTATTGAAGAAGGTGTCGTGATATTTGGGTCATGACTATGTATACCATAAAACTCCACGTTAAATAAGGATTTTTTGAATGATTCACATAGTTCTACTTTCTTAAAACATATAGGTGGAAAAAAGGTGTATCAAGGTCTCTAAGATCACAATTTGTGAGACAAAATGAAGAAGGGGATCATGAAATTTACAATAATATGTCTTTTATTTTAGAAATAGAAGGGGGGAAATGATAAAATCCATGGGTATGAGGAACCATTATCCATATCTATATAGAAATGGGAAACATTTACCACAAAAATTGTCACTCATCCTTCAAATAATTAAATAAGAAATAATGATATATGGGTTGAGGTTTAGAGTCTTATAAATACATCTCACATCATTTCAATTTATGAGTACTTATCACTTGATAAACTTGAAATGATATTAAATATAGAAATTGTGAGGATACAAAGAACACTACAATCGATTGTATTTGATCAAGACCCAATATTTACCTCCATGTTCTAAAAGAGTCTCAAACATGCTCTATAAATTTTGTTGGATGTTAACATGAATTATCTCCCTAAAATGAAGGCAAATATTAGTAGACTATCTAGAATCATGAGGACATGTTGAGTGCATAGTCAATTAAATTCAAAAGAGGATGTGATCAACATCTTCCTCTGTTCATGTTCATATATAATTATAGTTCCCACTCAAGCATCCAAATGGATCCCTATGAATCCCATTATGGGATGGGGTGAAAAATGCCTTTATGTTGGGATGAAGTTGGTGAACACAAACATCTAAGTCCTAAAATGGTCAATGAAATAGTGGAAATGGTCATGATCATTCAGAACCACATCAAGGAAAGTTAGAGTTGAAAAATGATCTATGACGAAAATCAGGGACATGACCTAGAGTTTGAGGTTTGAATTATGTTATTCATCCACATATCAACATCGAATAAAGTATTGAGATTTGTGAATAAGGAAAATCTTAGTCCACGATATATTAACCCTTTTTAGATCCTTGAGCTCATTAGAGTAGTTTCTTATCGATTGGAACTACCACATAAACTATCCTAGGTACAAGATGTATCCTTCTTTAAGAAGTACGTACCAGACCGCTCACATGAACTCAAACCAACGATGGTAACATAGGTGAATGATATCTATATGAAGAGTATCTTGAGAAATACTAGACATTATAGACATATTTTTATGGAATAAGACAACAAACCTTGTCAAATAGATGTGGAGAAATAAGATGATTGAATAAGTAATCTAGGAAGTAGAGGAGGTGATGAATCAAAATTTCCTCCATCTATTTTAAAATGGGAAAATAAATTTCCTCGGTATAAATTTCTGAAGGGTGGAATATTATAATGACCCAGAAATTTATAAACAAAATTTCCCTTTTTATTTAAATTATATTTATTAATATGTATTGTGGACATAAAAACACATGAAATTATTTGGTTTTATAATATTTTATTGTATTTAAAAGACAGTTATCTATCATTACTATTGATAATATATTTTTTAAATAGTGATCATATGACAAATATAAATATATGGGTTTAAAAACCCAACTGAAACAGAAAAAGGAAGTAAATTCTTTACTAGTTGAATCGTACCATATAAATACCATTTATCTAAACATCCAAGGGAGATAGAATTATTAGAATTTTCAGATTATCAATCCCAAGATGGGATCTTATGAAAAAACATGGGTGAAATCATTTATGGGAGATGTTCAAGATTATCTGGATCACAAACCAAACTAGTTATGTTGAACCACCCCAATATAGTCATACAATAGCACAGATTACACATAAGTTGTTTTTTATTTTATTAATTTTTTATATATCAATACTATAATAATGTGAATATGTTTATTGTCTTTTCAATAAAAGAACATTAATATTTTCTTCTTATCATTACTTTATAAATGATTTTGATCTCTAAAAAATAAAATAATAATTTTATTTTTAATTAGTATTCAATTTTAATAAAGATGTTTATTTTGATGAGTTAATGGATTTTTAAAATAAATAATATTTTTCTAAAATATTATGTTTAAATAATTTTTATTAAATATAAAGGATCATAAAACATTAACGAAGTAAAATGTAATTTTTATAATGGTTCGAAATATATTATTTACAAAACCCATCATTTCTCAAAAAATATTTATTATAATATTAAAATTGAAAAAAAATATTTAGAAAATAGTTCTAATAATATGAATATTATTTTTATCATTTATAACATATAAATTATCATATGGTGAATATTTCATAACATTTTGCGATAGACTACTTTGGGAAAAAATTAAATATTTTATAAATGTACCTTGTATATTATGACATCATAATGAACCTAAGGTGAAGTATTATATAGTATAAAGGTCATGCATGATGAACTCTATGTATCTATATAAAATAATACAATTTTATGTTTATTTAAATAATTTTATAAAACCATAAGGAATCCTATATTGGCGTTAATATATTTTATGGTTTGAAAATATTTATTTTCTAATATTACTCAATTCCACAACAAAAAAGGTTTTATTTTGTTAATATATTGCCTTGGAAATAAAAATTATTAAAAACCACTCCCATTTGTCTAAAACCATGGGAAAAACAATGGTATGGTTTGTTGTTTCGGTTTCTTTATTATATAGAGTAGAAAAAATATGTCTAATAAATGATATATAATTCACCACTCACTTCCTATATAAACCCTATCTTGATACCATTTCAATTGGTTTAAAATCCATGGAGCACGTCCTCAACCATCCATTACATATCTAGAGTCATCCAAAGGTGAGCCCATGCTATGAAGAATCTCATCCCAAGCAGTTTGAACCACACATTCAGGGTAAGGGATCATCTCCTTCTACTCTTTATTCAAGTTTCTTCATTATCTCATTCATTCTATTTACAATTTCTAATTTTTGGATATTTTTTTACATGTACCTAATATTTTAAATTTTATGTCCATATAAATTGAGACCCATTTATATCTCATTAAACCATTTTATGAATCATTATGTTACACCATTATGTTGCTGAAATTTCACCACAATTTTTCATGCCGTGAAATTATGTTGTGAATACCTATAAACATTTCTGATCAAGAGTGTTAGCATTTAGGGACATATAATTCGTGATTGGGTACTTAAATGAATTTATTCCAAACTACCCGATCATGTAAAAAAATATGATGATGAATGAATCCATGTTGTATGATCTATGTGCTACACTTAAGAAAGAGAATGAATAGAATGTGATGGGTGACCCCCGAATTATACAGAACTCCAATGAATTGGGTAACATTTTCTTCACCTGATAAATCATGCAAGGGATTTTAGAGTGAACCTAATGTATCAAGTGATTGTTTACATCATGATGTATTGGCAGTTTGCATTAACTTATGTTTTTTATGCAATGTTTTTTTGGTTTCCACAATTCACATGTTTCATTTATGTTATCATTCTACATCATACCTCATTGTTCATGTTTTTATTCTCACCCATTTTATGTTCTGTTGATATTCTTATTTTCTAACATGTATTAAATTCTTTTTGTTATGCCATGTTTACTCCCTTATTGAGATTTATAGCTCACCCCTTTCTTTTTTATAACCTCATTTTATCTCATCTACTGCTATGTACAAAAGAGTAATATGATCTTGTAAAGTATGTTTTAAATAAATATGATTTATTTTCTATTTTATCGTCTTGTGTAATGTAACAAATTCCCCAATACACTAGGCTTCCCCATATTTTGGGATTTATTACATGTAATTATGTCTAAAAAGTATGAATTATAAAGTAATAAAGGGATGGGTTGTCATAAAATTAAATCATAATTTTTATAATCATTAAAAATCATGGAAATTAAGACTATTTAAAATAAATTCCTTTATTAAAAATAAATGAATAAAAAAATTCTTCAGTCCCAAATATAAATGAAGATATTGAGATTTTGTAATTGTAATTAATTTTTTTTGAAATTTGTGCTCATCAATTAGCCTTAACAAAAAATAATCTTTTTACATAAATATATTACATGGTAGCTAACATTTTATATTATAAAATTTATGTAATTCCATATGCCTAGGGTTTTTGGATGATCCGATGATATGTATGAGTCTATATTTAATGAATTTTACGAAAAGGGTTATGGAATAATTATCAACACTCATCACTGATTCCAAAATGTATTAACATTATTTAAATTTATTTTTGATATAATCTTACACTATTTAGGATAATTAATAATTTATTAGATAATATATTATTGATATTAATCTTATTAATGTCTATTTATATTTGTACCTATTTCATTCTATATATTACTTTTATATATGTTAAATATGATAAAGGAATATAATTATTTTCTTATCATGTAGACATAATAATATATAATTATGGTATAAATTAATGTGATAAGGTATATAAATTCTTTCGTAGTATCTATATGAAATAGTAAAACCATTTCATAGAAAAATATTTATAGAATTTATATAGATCAATATAATTCATTGATGAAACATTCCTTATCCATATATTATTGAAAAAAGTGATGATAAATTTCCAAGGTCTTCTATTCAAGTGAATATAATTACACATTAAGATATAACATTTCTAAAATAGTTTTCATTTTCAGAACTATGCTAACAAATCCACTATAGAGTGTTATAAATGTTATTTTATTTGGTATTAATTTTTGATTCCAAATATATGGATGATTTATTTTAGTATTTTTTAGACCATTATATTGATATTATTTGGGTCTAAACATTACAAAAATAATTTTTATTAATTTTATACACAAAATTTTTTATCATATTCTTGAATTAATTTAAAGAGAAATATGATATAGTAATCTACAATAGCTAGTGAAAAAATCTATATCTATTTGGAGATGAAAGATTTACTAAACTATTATAAATTTTTTCAAATCATATTAGTTCCAATATTTGGAAAAATATTCATTATACACAAGATATATCCAATTCCCAAGATACTCAAACATATCGATTGCTTGAATGAAGAATATATTTGAAGAATATTCTTACCCTTATTTCTTCCTTAATTCATTACAAATAATTTTCTATTAGAAGTTCTCTATATATAAAAAGGGAGAATCCTCATATATTTTACTCTTATTATTAATATTTAGTATCCTATGTGGATATTAAATAGGTTGAATTATCTTTTAAACTTCAATTGACCTCTTCAATTATACTTCATTTTGCAGTCACTATAAGATTAGAAGATATGTTTTTGGTTTTGTCCTTATAATCTTATTACGGTATAACAAAAAGGTATTATAATGTTTTCTCTATATTATTCAATTTTTAATAGTAATAAAACAAAGTAAAATTTTATATAGATGAAAGGGTTATATGTGTAGGTAGATATATATGTCAAAAATTGAATGTTTGTTAATCATTCTTTGTGACTAACCATCTTGAGTGCGTGAGAACCATCATAGGATCCATTATCTATCATACTCCTGAATAGTGTATATAAGATCTCAATTATCTCTTACCAAAATGTATTATGGTATTATTTGTAAGTATATGCTAATAGAGTCTATCCCTCCTTTTCTAAACAATCTTACAGAACATCAATGGAAATTAATGAATACATTAATTGAAAAACAACCTAAAAATTTTACATGTTCCTTCTATATTCTTTTGTATTTGCCTTATTGTCCTCAAGTGGTAGCTCGTCATGTACATGGGGATTAAATATAATGACCTTGGCTTATCATACCTATATATTACTATATAATATATTATTATTAATTACATATTAAAAATGTGAAAAAGTAATGTAAAGGTTTAGTGTCTATGTAAACAGGGATACAAAAACAATTTGTTTATAAGTGAAATTAATTGTATCCCACTACGTTATTAATCACTAGGAATGTTCTTAGACATATACTTTATAATAAATTTATTAAAAACGTTGGGAAAGGAATCCTCAAAAAGTGTGAGATCAAATTCTCATTATGGGAGAAAAAAGGAGATATCAATATAACTTAAATATAATATGAGAATAGGGATATGATAACATGATATTATCATTTGAAAATTACACCATGTATAACATAATTCTTAATTCTAACTCCTAACATAATTTATATTTGTTTATAATATATGATACATAAATGAAATCAATGAACATAATCCATGAATTCATATTATTGTAATAAGACATATATTTGTGGCATATGAATAGTAATAGAAAATATTATGTCATGGTTACCCACCTAGATATTCTTACCGTGTTAGGTTTGTGGAAACAACCCATGTACCTAGTTTGAGCTTGTGATAACCTCCAATGTACCATATTTTGGATTGGTATAACCTCCTTTTTATACTCTTATTTAGGTCATAGGATAACCATCATTGTACCTCTTGTATTACTATTTGGATAGTCTCCCATGTGCCTTCTTTTTGGGATTCAGATACCCTCCCACACATCATTTGATCTCATAGAACATTACTCATTACAAAATAAATTGGAGGTAGATATAGTTCCCACCCATTATATAATCCACATATTTTTAATATAATATTTTAAAACATTGATTATATCATAACATGTGAAAAGGAAAATATTTTCATATACATTTCATTATTGTACCCATCCGGGTAAAAAAAATTTCTATTAAAATCTTGTCATCATAATCATAAAGATAAAATATCACGAGATAGAGTATGTATGGTAACATCAAATCATATCCCTATTAAAAAATAAGGAAAAATAGTGATTGTTTTCAGTAATGAATATAAAATCCATAAAAATATCATGAAATTATTTTTGAGGAAAATATTAGTTCCATATAAAATCAATTTTTAAAATCTTTTACATTTCCTAATATTAATGAAAAAAATTTAATTTAAATGAAGCATGATCAATTTTATATTATTATATAAATAATCGAATATTCATTAATGGATATAATTACATTGTTAGTATATACGTTAGGACAATAATCCATGCTTGTTTTTTTAAAGTTGACAACTACCTCATTCATAAAATGACCAGAATATTACATTTTATCAAATTTTTTTAAAATTAAAAAATGGGTAAAAATTTATTTAATGAATCATTACTTAATATTATAACTTTTTTATAACATTTTTATAAAACATGAACATTGACGAAAAATGTATTTTGGTTGATGATAAAAAATAAGGTTTATTTTTTAAAAAAACATTCCTTCATTATATTGAGTTTTAAAGGAGAAGAAAAATAATGTAAAACATGTATCACCAAGAAATATCGAAAAGATAATTAACTTTATGAGTTTCATTATATCTATATCATAATATTTATTTATCAAAAGCATAATCATAAACAATCTTAATAAAGAATAATATTGTAACATAAAATCCAAACCAATTTGGTAACTTTTGAATAAAAAACCCCATGAAGAAAATATGAATAGATAAATAAATAAAACCCAATAAAATTAATTAAAATAATAATAAAATTCATTATTGGTCATTATATAAACCACATAAAATTATGAAGTGTTTAATATGGTATTTTCCTAACACAAATAAAAGTGAGATAAAAACCTCTTAACTTTTGTATTGGATTCCTTCATACACATTAAAAACTCATATATACAAATATAGACTTATTATAAATATATTATATAAAAATAATAATATGTATCATACTATATATATTTTAATTATAACATTTTATCACCATTTTATTAATAAGGATTTGTTAAAATCACTATTTTGGGTGATAAGTGCTTCGTTTTTCATGTATGTTTCGGTTTAGTATTTTTGGTCCTTGTACATTGATCATTGTTCAATTATCTCTATAAATTTAAGCATCATAATAATATAATATAAATGTATTTTGTACATCTAAAATATGAATATTTTATAAAATATTTTTTTTCATTTAAATTTAATTTTTTCGATATCTTGTTTTACATGCAACACAAAGTTTTAAGGAATTGTAATATTTCATTAATATTGTAATTTGAACACGATAGTTATAATATCTGAAATAAAAAATTTTCATATAATTTTTAATAAAAAAAATTATAAAAAAATAACTTTTTAAATAAAATTATATTTATTTGTAAATAACGACTTAATTTTTGATATAAATTTTATATATGATTAGAAAATATTTTTTCTCGTAAAAAGATATTTTTTTATTTTATAAAAAAAATTAATTAAAATTTCTAAAATTTTATATGATTTATCTATAATGATTAAAATTATTTTTTGAATAAAAATATAAAATTTATCTTAAGGTGAATTTTTTATAATTTTCTAAATAGATTATTTTATCCTTGAATAGTGAAAAATATTGACTTTTATTAAAAACTACTTTTTCATTTAATGATTTTATAGAAGTAATTGTTGATCAAAAAAGATTTAAAGGAAATATAAATTCAATTATCTTGTTATTTAACAAATTTATGTCATTTTAATAGAAATAATTTTGATTTTTTATATTAAAATATTATTTAATGGAGATAATGTTCTCCTTGGAAAACTGCTTTTTCGTTGCGTGAGTGGGTTTAGTATTAAATTATTTTATTACTATTGTATGAATTAAATTTTAAAAAATGTATTGTATAATTTTTATTTTAATAACTTATAATATATAATACTTTTTACATAATATTTAGAAAATTGAAGAGTAAAAATATTAATAATTTATTACCACAGATAAGTTTAAAATGTGGTTACAAAGAGGTAAATTAAAAATAAAATGGGTAAAATGAACTCAAAACATTTAAAAATACAATTTTATGGATATATTTAGAATTTACATCATATAATGTTTTATAATGTCCCATATTAGAATCTTTTTTCATCTATAAATCACGAGAATACATTTTTATTTCTAAAACAACCAAGGGGTCCTCTCCCCTACTTATAAAAGGGCACCGCTATCATCTCCTAGTAACTCTTACAAAACAATTTTGGTATAGAAAATAATATAAAAAATACCTTAATTACATCTCTATATATATAGTAGAGGCATACTTTGATTATGAAATCCTCATATTCTAGATTTTTTTGCTAACCTAACGTTGTTGTTTGAAAGAAGTTATATCATTCTTAAACGAGTGTTTTATTTTATATATTCTCCCAAAACCTTCAAATATTAATAATGTATGATTATATTATAATATAAGTATCTAAAATATTATTATATTTTATTAATTTGATGTAACAACATATTTTAATATCCTCCTCCATCAAATGGGAAACAAAATCGTAAATCATGTTTACCATGGATAACGCCTCACGAAACAATGTAATTCATTTTCAGTCATACCCTTTCATTTTGGATATAATTATGGGTTTAAAAATAATTAATATAATTACGAAAGAATTATACATTTTTATTTATAGTATCACATCTACCTTCTTATCTTCTAATCTGATAAAAAATTATAATGTCTCACACGCGTACATGTGGACTATAGCCTCCCTAAAATAACATGACAAATTTTTCATTTAATTATTTTATAGATTGTAATGAGGGTATATTTAATTAAAATATAATATATAAAAATTATTTTGGTAGGTTAAATTAATATTAACTTTTCATTCATTCTTTATATAGAAAAAATGGTAACAATATTCATGTGTACATATGACATAATATCTCAATAAACTATGTATTTCATTATATATATATATATATATATTATGGATGAAAATAAATACATGTATAATTAATATATATTTTATATTTATAACATTTATCATTATGGGTATTATGTAAAAAATTAATTTATAAGACCAAAAATACCAAACAAAAACATTAATGAAAAATGAAGCATTTATTACCTAAACCATGAATTGAACAAATAGTTTTTAATAAACAGGTAATAAAATGTCATTATTAATAAATATATAGAATTATATATATTATTATTTGTCTATAATATATTAATATTAATATTACATGTAATATATTTTTTTACTATGTATAATAAATTTGAAACATGAGGTTGTTTGGTCAGAATAATACAAACACAAGAGGGGAGGGGTGGGGTGAATTCTGTCTTTTGAAGAAGCATACACAATTCTTGATTTTGACACCCTATATGATTTATATGTATATGTAATGTTTTATACCTTATTTTATATAAATATAGGATAATAAAGAAATAACATTGTTTTTTATTGTGGTTTAGGGCACAATTATCCGTTAGTCCAATCCACCAATCACTCTCTCTAAGAGCATAGTGAAATTCACTAGAAAGTTCATCTTATCATTACACCATAAATCAAAAAATGAGTGAAGTAGTTTTAAAATATAAAAAAAAGTATAGGCATATATCATTTTGGTTCTTTTACAAGGAACTGGTCATCACTATTTTAGACCTAAGTGTTGATACTCCACCGCAAATGAGTACGAGCAGTTGTTATTATAAAAAATCAATAGAGTTTGATTTGAAGGTTTGTGTTGATCTTCACAGTTACATGAGGAACAACCAATAGTAGATTAATCTTCATTAGAAAAGAAAGTCTCCATGGTAGGGCAGTTCTAAAGAGATTCCATTTGCGAATAATTTTTAATTAAAGTATCAATATATAGCGACAATAATGTTAAAGTAGTTAAAGGTGAAACATATATATCTCCAAAGAGTATCATTTTTATAATCACTAATTTGTTTTAGCACCACTGCAAAAGATGTTTATGATAATGAAATATTACAAAATAAATTTCAACTTGTATCTCTCAAATTTGTAAACAATACACTTGTAAAATAAATAAAGAATAAAGCCTATTCTTGAATTTAAGATCTAAAAATTTCATGTAAACGTTCGGGAATATTTATATTCAAAAACATATATAGGAGTCGTAACATCCCTTAAAAACTAGAGAGAATATATCTATTGTATATGGTTCTTTGAAATAATAACAGTGATAATTGAAACTACCAAAAATGAGATTTTAAAAATCTCATAGTTTGGTAAATTCCACTATATAATTCTCGAATAAAATTGAGAATTTAAATCTCTGACATTGAAAAGTTAGACATATGGTTCCCTCACAAAATGAAAAAATATCAAATATTTGATTTAACTACATAAAATTAATTATTCAAATCTAAAGTTATAAATGAATGGATTATCATAAAATTAAGGTTAATGAAGAAATCATTTTTATCCTCAAATGTAGGGGTCCATACTAATGTAGGGTTCCTTAACTATATTTTCTTATCTTTACAAACGTTTGGTTCCATCCAAATTTAAGTTTCTTCATCTATATGTTTCTTTAACCATATGTTAGATGATCCATACACACCTTCTTCTAACATAAGTTTAAATACATACCTACTGTTCACAATCTATTCATATTGTTCCATGTATACGGTATATTCTTTTCATTACATTCTAACCGTAGGGTATGGACATTGTTTCCAGAATACAACAAAGATTATCCCTATGATTATAAAAAATATTCTGAGCAAATTAAAATCTTGAATATTATTCCAGAATAAATAATTCAATTAATACTAATTTCCTGAAATGTACTTAAATTAATATCATTAATAAAACAAAAACATGTATTTGTGACCATAAAAATCAATTAATACTTATAAAGAATTATAGAGTCAACAAATTCCTAATAATCTCCCCCTTTTTTAATGGTCCTAAAAACCATATAATATCTAATAGAATGTATAAAACTTCTTAAATACTTTTAATTGAAATTATCATTTCAATTTCATAGAACTATTTCGATACAAATATAAAAAATATAAATAAAAAAATGTTTTGGTTACCCAAATTTCTCCCCCTATTTGTGATTCCAAAAAGAATATAAAAATTTGGTTAAAACAGTTCTAATTTCCTACAGAATAGAAAATGAATGTTTATATAGTGTATTTTGTGGAAAAAAGAAGGCATTGATTCTATAAGTGTACATAAAAAATTAATAAATGATTAAGAAACATAAAATCCTAAAAATACCAAATAAAAATTAAGAATAATAAAGGAATTTTATTAATAAAAACTATAAAAATAAATTAAGATAGTTTGGGGCTGAGGATAATGGATTAGATATCAGGTCTACTGGAAAAGGAAAGAGTTATTTAAGGATAAGGTTCTAGTTGATACTGGCCCTCCAGAAAATGTTTTTTCAGTAATTCCATCTGAACATGTTGCATTTCTGCAAAAATTGTTTCCTAAATTAATTATTGACTTTCAATTTCTCAATCAAAATAAATTTCATAATTTCATACAAATTCTTTAATATTAGAATAAACCAATCTAACTTATAACTAAACTTATTAAGATGTATCCTGATACAAGGTTTACGTGAAGTTAGTTGCTCAATTACATAGTCTTAATTTTCCTACAGCACATACAATGGTGCACTATTAAACTAAATATTTTGAATATGGTCATTCATATATGTCGTGATAGATGTGATATCGTGGAATATTTAGATCATATCTTGAGATTTTGGATGTGAATAGTTACAAGTTCTATCCTAGCTGACACTTCCTTTGATAGATTAAAATTGGCTCCCCAAATACCATTTCATATTAGAAAAATAAGTTGTGAAAATAGATTTAGATTTTATCATCCCATTCTAATCCAAAATTTCTATTTTAAATTAATCAAAATCTTTTTTTTGATACAGAATATTATTTTATTTTCAAATGATGAGTATCTATATCTTCAGGGCTGATGGATTTTTCAAATCCTCAAAAAATCTTCATGAATATTGTTGATCCTTTATATGAATCAAAATATCATCCAGTTCCCTATTAAACTTAATAATGAAATCTAAAATCTGATTTTTCATTGAATAAAATGTCCTTTCATCTAAATTATTTATTTGAATAGTAGCATCAACAATTTCCAATTGGATAGCATAATATTGTTCAACTGACATGTCACTATACTCAAAAATATATTCATGTTCTTTTATTACTTCTCTTAATATAAAACTAGGTCACTATTGTGAGTTATCCAATACAAAATATCTTGTAAGTTGGATGTCTCAGATACATAGTTTTAAACATAAATAAGTTCTTGAATAGATTTTTTCAATATATCTAGTTGAAGAACAACATATTCTTTGGGTTGTCCCTCTGCATTTTGATCCTCAATCTGATCTGTTTATTCTAAATGAACTAAGTGATATACTATACCAGACCCTAATGGTGGTTCATCAATATTTTGTTCTTCTATATTCCTTGGTTTCAATCCATGATCTTCATGAACTTTTTCTTCTTCTTCTTCATCTTCTTCCATAAGGTATTCAGTATCATATCCTGGTTTTTTCTTGGTTGATTTTGTAGGTCATTCGATTATAGATTATCTAATGCATCCATTTAATAAATCATTTTTCTCCCCCTAAGAAAAGATCCAAATATCTATTGGTCATCTGAACCAATTGGAATATGATTTACATTCACATTAATTCTATAAAAACCTATCTATCATAGATTCTTAAAATTTAACAAATTTATGTGATGAAATTATGCACGAGTATCAAAAAGATGCAACATTTTCTTTCATGAGAAGATATGTTATATGATCCTTCCATATGGTTAAAAATAAATCCATGCCTCTGAATGGAAATAAAAAATTATACAGCTCATCAAGTATCTCAAAAAATTCTTCTTGATGTCAATAATGAATAATATTAAAATGTATATATATAAGTAAAATATGTTCTACATCTTAGCTACTTATGGAGGAACTATTGTTTGAATAAACATGACAAAAAATCTCTGATCTACCTCAAGGTACATAGTAATCATTTTCCACATATTTTTGGATCCAAAAAAAATTATATAATATATTAAAACATATTATATTGATTTTTAGTTGATATTAGATCAATGTTCTGTACTAGTTCGTGAGGTAATTTCAGAATTTGAGCTATTTATATTAAAGAAATTGAAGATTCGTTATCTTTAAGATGAGAGGATATCATATATTTTATTTCATCAAAAAACAATTGTACACTATTTCAGAAGTGTTTCAGTTCTACATTGTACAGAAAATCAATATTCTATTCATTGAAAAGAAATTAAAAAAATTAAAATTCTAGTGTGTACTTAAGTATAAAATCAATTTTTATAATAATTCGATAAATTCATACTTTACTTAAAGAATAATTCTCTAGGAAACATGTTTATGCTTTAGATCATAGGGTTCACCTTCATTGGTTCGCATGGTCTTTGTCATTTATGATAATTTTAAGGCTGATGGTTTTTGAATTCTATGGTTTTATAGAAAGACGAGAGTTTTGGAAGATGAAATGTTTCAAAAAATGAACTAGTAAGATAATTTGAAGGGTTTTTTTATAGATGGTGACATGGTATTGTTTCTAATGTAGATTACATGGGGTAATCATTTATTTTAGTTTTTGAAAACACGTGTCTGAAAACTATAAACAATTTAAAATTTATTTAAGAAAATAAATGAAATATTGAATTTTATGGTGAAAATAAAATAATTAAATAAAAATTATACATCATTTTAATAGAATAAAATAAAATAATAAAAACTAAAAAATATTAATTGAAATAAAATAATAAATATTTATTTGAAATTAAACAAACGTAAATCCCTTTAATAAAAGAAAAAAAATCCATATAATGTTGTTTAGTGAAAGTACCAGCTAATTGACATTTGATAATAATATATCCAAACATATATCCTTTTTAAGAACATGATATTTTTGAAAATGATGCCATATATTAATTTTCTTAGTCCTAAAAATATTTATTGGATTTTTCGGCTATTTATAGCACATGTATTATCACATAAAATATGGATATTATTAAAATTCATTCCAATGTCCAGTAGTGTGTTTTACATCCACAATACTTGTTCACTACAACTTCAAGTAGAAAAGTAATCGTCCTCTAATGTTGACATGGAAATTGATTTTTGATTCATACTTGACCAAGATATTAAATATTTTTATAAAATGTGATAGGCTCCTGATGTTCTTTTTATATTTAATCTATCGCCTCCAAAATCATCATCTAGATATAAAATTAAATTAAAACCATATGTTTGGTGGTAATGTAGGGATTGAAAAACAATTCCTTTTAAATATGTAAACAACATTTTTTAAAAAATAAGATGGGACCCTTTTATATTTGACTAGAATATATCACATAAACATATAAAAAACATAATGATCGGTCTGCTATAATTAAGATATAAGAAACTACAAATCATAACTCTATATGACTTTCTACCCACTAATTTTCGATCATCACCCAAATTATGTTTTATGTTGTTCCAGATATGAGTTATATATGCCTACTTGTTCTCAATTAAAAACATTTTGAGTAAATCAATAATATATTCTATTTTATTTAAAACATTTCCATAAAGTTTTTGATAATTTCTTTGTCCCAAAAAGAAATTTAGTTCTCCCATAATACTCAGTTGAAATTATTTTTGAATTAGTTGTGAACAATAAGGACAAGAAATTTATTAGTTGAACCAAAAATATCACCATCAACATAAATTTAAACTAATAAAATATTTAAACAAATATTTTTAATAAAAAATCATTTTTCTTCTAATCCAACAATAAATCATTTTTTAAAAAAAATAAATTAATCTTTTTTACTAATATCTAGTTGCTTGTTTAAGGACATAGAGAGCTTTATTTTTATTAAAGATAGGAATTGGTTTTTGAGGATTTACCAAACTAGGAGGTTGTTCGACAAAATCATCCTCCATTATAAAACCCTTTAAAAAAGAAGATATAACAACCTATTTATATAATATATCATTCATATGAGTTGTATAATTAAGAATATTCCTATAGATTTTAATATAGATATAGGGGAAAAGGATTTAATAGAATATATACCTTCATACTCATTATATCCTTTAGGTTCTAATATTGAAGTATTTATTGTTATGATCCCTTGATCATAAAGTTTATTTTTAAGGACTCACTATGTTCCTATCAATGAATTATTAATTGGTATCACTACAAGTTCCCAAAATTCATTTCTTTGAAACTAGTTTAGTAATTCTTGCATTTCTAGCATCCGACCCTCAATTTCTATGAATTCTTCAATATAAATAGCTTCTAACTAAGATAGAAAGTTAGAAAATGCATCCAATTTTATACATTTCATAATGTTCCAATTACTGTATCTTGGTTTCTTATAACTATTTCTAGAGGATGGTTCTTCATGATTATATTTTTTTTGGTAGGAAACATTTTGGTTCATCATTTTCATGTTCCTCTAAAACAGACTAAATTTTGTTAACTTTATTTTCAAAATCAGATTCTGGGTTTTCAAGTCTCATGTCATCAAACGAATCAGTAACTTCATATGTTTGAACATTCTCTTCAATGAAAGGGTTTGTTTCATCAATATTCACATGAAATGATTCCTCAACAATCCTTAAATTTTTGTTAAATACTATATAGGATTTAGAAGTAGCTGGATATCCTATAAATATTCCTTCATTATGTTTTGGATTAAACTTACTAATATTTTCCATAGTGTATTAGATATATAACTTTCATTCATAAACATTAAAGTACATTATTTTAGGTTTTTTATTCCACAGATCATAAGGTTTCCTTTTGAAAATATGCCTTATTAAAACTCTATTCATGATATACCATGCAGCGTTGATGTATTTAACCAAAAATAGTTAATAATTCTATATTAATTTAGTATAGTCCTTTCCATTTCATTAATAGTTATATTTATTCATTCCACAATTCTATTTTGTTGTGTTGATCTTGTAGCAGAAAAGGTGTGTTTAATACAACAATTTGATGAAAAAGAATAAAATTCTCGATTCAAAAATCTCCAGCATGATCACTTGTTAATGAAATTATTTTATAACCTTGTTCATTTTGAACACTGTTAAAAAAATGTTAAAAAATAGTTAAAACATATGTTTTGAGTTTTAGAAAATAAACCCAATTAAATTTAGAATAATTATCTACTTAATAATAATATTATAATTTACTAGCCACACTTTCTACTCTTGATGGTAAAAAAATATATATTTCCTTATGTTCTAATGGTTTTGATGTAGAAATTTTGTAAATAGAATTTATTGAAAATTTGTGTTTTCTACCAATTTGGCTTGCATCCCTAAATCCATTAATATCAACACTATTGGAAAACAGGTCTATACCCACGGTTTTCCAAAACCGTGGGTATAGAGATAGTAGGTGAATCTATACCCACGGTTTTCCAAAACAGTGGGTATAGGCCATCTATACACAAAATTGTGCCAAAAACCATGGGTATAGTTTTTTTTAAGACCTATACCCACAGTTTTGGAGAAAACTCTGGGTATAGGGTATTTTCTGAAGACCTATACTGACAGTTTTTTAAAAACGTTGGTATTGCTGTTTATTTTGAAGACCTATACCCACGGTTCTCCAAAAACATGGGTATAGATTTCTTGTGTTATGGCGGGGAAATAAAATTAGGCGGGAGATGGAAAATATTTTGCGGGAAGATAATTTTTTCACAGTTTACATTAATATATTTATAAACATATAAATATAAACTCTCAAAAGTTATATAGCTTGGTTGGCCCGTCTGTTAGCCGCGGTCTATAGGAGCATTGTGATGTGTGGGTTCGAAACCTAGCGCGTGCTTTTTTGTTTTTAAATACCGAATATTAATATATATATATATATAAGCAGATATAAGTATATAAAACATATAAAAATTCCATCTCAGTTGGTCGCGCTGTTGTGAGACTTAGAACGAGTTCCGGGTTCGAAACCCAGCGAGAGTCTTTTTTGAATTTAAATATAAAATGTTAATATATATATAATCAGATATATGTATATGTAACAGATGAAAAGCCCGGCTTATTTGGTGGCATGGTTGTGATTGTCTGCGCGAGTCTCAGGTTCAAAACCTGCTGCTGGGCGATTTTTTTGAATTTAAATACCCCACAGTTTTCAAATCGTGGGGTCTGTTGTGTGTCGCGCTAGAACATCCGTTGTGCCATATGTGACTCCCATATACCCACGGTTCTCCAAACCGTGGTTAAAGGATGAGACCCCTATACCGACACCATTCCAGCCCATGGTTCCCAAAACCGTGGGTATACCCTATACCCACGTTTTTGGGGGCTATACCCACGTTTTTGAATCATGGGTATAGGTCGTTTTTCCAGTATTGCAAATTGGAGACAATGTAAATAAGAAGCTAACTTCCTCAATTTCTGTAAATAATAAATATTACAGTGACCAATTCTCCTATTCAAGATCCATGAATCATTTCTTTAGCAGTTAAACAATTTTCATTCTTGTTACAAAATGAATTTAATCTAGGGTATAAATATTATCAGTTCTAGGTGCTCTAAACATAAGCAGTTTATCATTAAAAACTAAGAATAATTTTTGAACAATCAACATAAAAACCATAATAAAAAAAGTTTATAAATTCTTATCATATTCTTCCTTAACCCTCAAACATATATTACATTTTTGATTGATATAGTATTTAGATGTCCAACAGTTACAAATCCAACGATCCTTCCTTTTTCATTATCACAAAATGTGATTAAACCATTATTAATTTGAATTAATGTTAGAATGTTTGAGGATTCCTTACTCATTTTCATGGAACAACCATTATCTAAATACAATATTTATTTTCTACTCTTATGTCAAACTTCCTGAAAAAATTTAAACAAATGTTTTTTTGGTACCCATAACTTCTTGGGTCATGTAGTGTTAGCAAGTAATGATCCTGGATACGTGATTTGATTTATTTTTCCATAATTAAAAATAAAAAATTTAGATAATCATTTAGATATATATTCTCTCTTAATACAACTAATTTGATGTTTTTTAAATAACAATTGTTGGTGAAATGATATTTTGTTCCACAATGATAACATATATAATTTTTTAGTCGGGCTCCAAATAATTTTAATACAATTTTGATTTCTCACATTTTCTTCCTATTCCAAATAGTTCATTGTTAATGACATTATATCCATAAATTTCATTCAAATAATTTTCTCCATATGTAAAAGTAATTATGGAACTCTTATAGGATTCTACAACATCTTTCAATTATTTTATCCTTTTCTCATGATCAAGGATGTTTGTTGTATATGAGTTGAATATATCCACTGGTACCTTATATAATTTTAGTACCTTGTCTCTATCACTGAAAACAGAATATTGAATATTTAATAATGACTTGTGCTTATTTAAAAGTGAATCATATTTTTCTTCTTACATAGAATAATAGGTAGCTAATTTATCATTCTAACAACTACCAGTATCATAATTAGAACAATAATATGTTTGTACCTATTCCTACTCAGCCATAACGCACGTGTTGGCTAACATTTTTTGTTGCTCTTTCTTTCAATCTGATTGTGAGAAGTTAAAGTATTCTTCATAAACACTCCATATATATTTCATCGCTCTTTTTCTTTTAATCTCATAGTTATCATTCTTTTGAGAATTTTTGTATGTTATTTTTATTTCATCTTTTATATGGTATAAATTGGGTCTGATTTGTCCCCATTTATTGCATTTATATCCTCAAATATCTCTAGGTTCTTGGACTATATCTTTAATGAAATTTTCAAGTATCTCTCACTCTTGTAAATTTTTCTGAACTATTGATCTAGCTGATGCAGTTCAATTTCAGAATACGAGGAATCTGAATTCTTCTATATTTTTTCTTTTGGTTTTGTTTTCCTACTATAATTATGGGATGTCACATTCTGAGTATTATTTTCCCATTTCACTACTATTTTATGATCAGTAGCTTCATCTAGAATCGTAACTTCATACATCATTAGATTCCCTATTATCTATTTCATTATAATATCATTGAAATGTGATGATTAGAGAATATCAATAGACATTTCATTCTGTTTCTAAGGTAGTACACTATGTACTTTAAAATCTTGATCAGAAAGTATGATGGGTTATCCCATGGTAGTAATATTTTTAACAATATCATTAAGACTTCCATTTATCTATTTGATGCCTTCACCATCCACCATTATAAATGTGAAAAAAATTAGTTTTGTTATTCCATACATCACCTGTTTATCATTGTTTGTTCCTTCATAAGTAGGTACAATGATTTCCCACATCTCATATGCAGGAGTACATTGTGATACATAATAAAACTCATCTAGTCCAAGACCACAAAGAATAACAATCATCTCTTTTTTATTATTATCATAGTAAACTTCTATTAGAACATCCCCAGTATCTGGTTTTTCTATAATCTTATAAGGAGTAATTATTTTTCAGTAAACATTGATCTATGATTTTTCAGATAGATAATCATACATGATTTCCAACATCAATAATTTTCAACATTAAAGTTTTAAGCATATAGGATAAACATTCCTTCTATAGGAACAACTATTATCATATTTTTATGGACCTTATACTTTTATCCTGATATAAATTTATCCAAAACTTTACCTATAATACCAAATTTTAGGTCGCAATAAGAACAAGTAACATAAGAGGGGTGAGTGAATTGTGCCATTTCATGAAAATTTCACAATTCCAACTTTTGACACCCACTATGATTTATATGGATAGAAGTGTTTTATTCTGTATGAAATATAAATTATGGATATACAAGAAGAAAAACACACTTATTTATATGGTTTCCTAGCACAAAGATCCCCTAGTCTATTCCAGCAATCACTCTCTAAGTGATATTTGTGAATTTCACTATTAGGACATCTTATCATAATACCCTAAATACGAAACTTGGTGCTGGTAGTTTACACCCTTAAAAACAATTCTAAACAAAGAGTCTTATGGTTCATTTAAAAGGAACCATATATCCACAAATTAGATCAAGAATCTGAAACTCCACTACAAATGTGTATGATTAATATATACTTTTAAAAAACAAAGGAGTTTTATTTGAAGGTATGGGTTGTTCTTTACAGTTGTTGCAATAAAAACTGAAATTATATTATTCTTATTTTGAAAATAAAGCCTCCAATAAATGGTAGTTCTGAATGATTTCGGATTTCAAATAATCTGCAAATAATCAAGCAACAGATAGCAGCAGTAATGTTACAATATTAAAATAGTGAACATGTATGTATCCATAGTGTTTCCTCATTCATAATAAATTTTTCATTGAATAATCACCATAAATGATGATTATGAAATGAAAGTGTATAAAATAAATCTTGACTTGTACCTCTCATATGTTGAAATGATACACTAGTAGAATATTTAATGAAGAAAGCCTATTTTGGAATTTCAGATCCAGAATAGTTTTCTAAAATATTGTGAATATTTAAATTCAAAAAAATCCATAGGAGTCTAAAATTCCCTTAAAAATAAATGAGAATATATCTACTGAATACAGTTTTTTGAAACAGTCACAACAATCATGGAATCTGTCAGATATGAGCTTCAAAAAATCTTGTAATTAGGTAATGATCGTTGTAAAATTTTTGTATAAAATCCCAAATTAAATCTCAAATGTTGAAAATTCAAACCTATGGTTCCTTTACAAAAGAAAAAAATACTAACCATAGGGGCCAACTACATATCATTCATTCTCAAAACATAAGGTTCGCATTGTATGGTTGATCATAAAATTACTGTTTGTAAACCATACATTTGTGTCCTCAAATATAGGGACCCATCTTATATGGGGCCCTTTAACCATACATTATTCCCTTAAAAATGTAAGGTTCCATCAATAGGTAAGGTTCTTTATCCATAATATCCTTCAAGCATAGGGTTGATGATCCATACACACCTTCTTCCAATATACGGTTGAATACAAACATATGGTTCATGATCCATATGTGTTGCCCAAAGTGTAGTGTTTATTTTATTCATTATGGTATGAACATAAGTAATGAAAAGTGTTTTTGGAATACACTAAAGAGTATCCTAGACACATTTACAAATCATCAATGAAAATTAAAATATTTAAAATAAAAAATAGAATAATTTTGTCAATTAATAATAATTTCCTAAAATAATCTTAATGTAATATCATTAGTAAAACAAACAATGGTATTTGTGATCATAAAAATAAATTAATATTCATAAGGAATTTATGAAATAATACATGCCCAAAAAAGGTAAGGGGATTTTCATTTAACATTTATATCCATGGGAGATGTGTTATATTCAACACATTTTTTTATATTTTAAGCTGATTAATGAAATTCATGATGATTATTATAGACATTATGGGGATTTATATATACATATATAGTTATTTCTATAATGGGACATACAATTCAAATATTTATAATGTGGTAATGGTTTTATGTTATAATTTCATTATTTATTAAGATTTTTTGTGATTATAGTGCCGATGATGAAATATTCTGATCTATCTACCAATGAATTCATGAATTTATGTTCACTTGGGTTATATATTTAAAATATAACTTTTCCATTCATTTTAAACTCTTTAGGTACTCAAGGTTGAACAAAATTAAAAGGAATACCATATTTATTTTTACATTCATTCAAAACCCATTTTTCATCCCTTTCCATGTTTTCGAAATAAAATTAATGAAAGTTATAATTTTATGATGTCTTTATCAATAAATTTTAAACGGTTTTTAGTATTTAAAAATGGTTTAATGGGCATCTTCTTATTGTTTTTTGAAGAAGGATATTTAATATTTTGCTGAAAATGTGTATGGAATCTTCATTTTTACATGTTTGTCATGAATTGATTTTTTCACCACTGTGATAGCTTAATGATTTATTCATTCCATTACATCATTTCAAGTTTATCTAAAAATAAAATTTTTTATTTATTTTTTGGGATGTTATTATATTCTAATGGTGAAATTTCCAAGAGAAACAGATATTTTCCATAGCAATTGATCCATGCAATCTTTCAAAATAATTATCCATATTAGATAATATCATTTTATGTTACATAATATTTAATGGGGATATTATCCAAGGATACATTCCCTGTAATTTATATGTATGGTGTATGATTATGATGATAATAAATTTGTTAAATTTTTTTCCATCGGTATTTATATTAAGGGATGATGAAATTTTTTTATAACCCATTGTTTTCCATGGGGTATGATTTTATGAATTGTTTATAAAGCCCATTTCTTCTCCTAGATTCTATTGTGATGAATTTTTTTTCTAGTGGTACCAAAATGTATAGATTATGTGATGGTTTGGGGATATATCTCTATGTAATTCATTGGGTAAGGATTAATATACATTGGGATAAATATTAATAGATTGGGGAGTAAGTACATTTTTGTAAAGGATAGCTTACAATATGATAGTGATGGAAGTGAAACATGAATACTACACAACATTAGAGAGTGAATCCAATAAACAATGATAGTACTGGTAGTGAACTAATTGTGATTCCCTGATATTTAACCCATTCAACTAGGATAAAATTTGGAATAATCATTTACTTATATAGATATTATTTTCTATACAATTGTTTATGAAAAAATTACACATCTTATTACAATTTTACACTTCCATGGATTTGGTTATTTTATTCCTATATGATTTAGGTGTTATAAAATTCCCTGATTTCTTAAATAACTCAATGTTAAGATATATGATTTATAGGGTAGGTTTTTTAAATTTTATTCATAAGTTCTCATACCCTTATTCTAATATTATGTTGATATCTCTCTTCCATAACTTACTTTTTATTTGTGATCACCCTTTTTTATATTTACTTTCCTAATGTTGGGAAGAAACTTATTTTTTATGATTGGACATTGACATATTCTTGTTATTAATAATGCGGTGGGTGTGATATAGTTCACACCAAAACAATTGTTTTATGTATCCATGATTCCAAGTATATTAATACTATACTATTTTTGTGGATATTAATTATCTTTCAGAATGCCAACATATATGTGATGTCTTTGAATGAAAAGTTTATTTTTCTATAATTTGTATCAGAGTAATGGTTATTTATCTTTTTAAAATAATGATGAAAAATCTTTACGGATAATTCCTAGGGATATGTGTAGGGTTAAGAATAAGGATATTTCAATGAATAATAAAATTTTTAATAATTTTGGAGAAGTATTAAGTGATTGGTTTCCAATAAATTATATCCCTATAGAGATAACACATGTAGATTTTCATCAAGAAGGGTTGTATCTAGGGTTATTAACTGCAAAATAGAGCATTTATCTAGACAAAATCATCACTAGGTGCATGACAATGGGGCTTCCTACCCACCACGACTGATACTCTATGAGGAAATGATTAGAACCATCATGAAATCTTTACTAACCATCTACAATGATTTGAATATATAATGACCGTGAATTCCATTGGTTAAACCAAATTTTTCATATATTGAACATAATTTTTCATTACTACACATCATGTAAATTATTTTTCATGATTATGTGGTTCCCATTTATGATTATTTTCACCAACACTATGCTTCTTAGTTTTATTCAATTCCTAGAACCATGATGAACTATGTTAAACCCAATTTTTATGGATATTGCAATGTTTTTATTTTTGAGAAACCAAATATTGTGGTAGATAGAATGAAAAATATAGTTTCTATACTCCCACAACATTATTAATCTATGAATTACACAGATATTTTAAATAATAAAATGAGGGAACAATATTCTTCTTAGTATTTCATGAGGCAACATCATCATTCACATATGAGTTCAAAAAATCCAATAGTTACTAAAAATTTGATCTATGACATTGAAAATATATTTTTCATTCACTAGTTTTTGGAGATTGAAAATTTCAATTTAGTTTTATATTTTTTGGAAGGAGAAGAATATCAACGGTGGACTATTATCAAGAATATGAGTTTATAATATGGAATTAAATCCATTTAATGGGATGAATTTATGAACTTATTTTTAATATGTACATTACTCATATTATTCGCAGGAAAAAATAGATTGGATTAATTATGTTAATGTATAAGGGTAATGAATTTGTTGGTACATACAAAGAAAAATTAACATGACTTGATAGGTATGCATCTAGTTTTATCATGATTCCTGGAGGTATGGCTGACAGATTCTTCATTATATAAATGTAGTATCTGAATGGTGTTACCCATAGAGAATTCAATAGATATAATGAAATTTTTATATGTTCTATCAGGGTGTAATGGATATAGAACATAGTAATAAATCATATGGTTTTGATAAGAAAAAACACATGCAATTGAAAGGAAACATTGAAACCCTAGGATAAAAGAAGATGTGATTTTCTTTTTTCTCAATGTGTTGAAGAAAATAAAACAGAAATTATCTAAATGGGACTCATAAATGTTTTAACTCTGAAATGGAATTTAATTGGGAAATAGATTGCTAAATTTAGGAGAAGAAGTTAGCTAAAGATGTGAATAAATAAAATGATCTATGTAATTCACGAACAACACCCATGTGTTTCAAATTAATGGATTACGGTAATCACACTAAACAATTCTGAAATAAAATTATTAATGATGATTATCAATTTTAATGGATTCTTAAGATGAGATACAAAGAGAAATCACATGTGATTTTTTAAGGGATGAGATAAGTATGTGGTGAAAGGTACACAGATCATCCACTCAAGAACTGCTAATGTATTTTTTGAATACAGTTAAACCCACTCTTATATTTCTAAATATTTTAATAAGGCTATAAAAATTACATAGTAATGATTAGATATTAAATTAGATTGGAAAATACATATCGTTATGATGATCGCATCTCATGTCTATGATTCTTCTCGAGTTGAATTTTTTAGGAATGTTTATCTTATACACATAGTTATCACTGCTATAAAATGGGACATATGAAATATGATTGTCTAGAAAATACCCTTTTTTGATGGGGCCTCATCCCAAATGACCAGTTGTAGAACCGAGTGTCATAAATATTGTTTTTTCTGATGGTCCATCTGAAAAAAAGTATTTATGATGGTATACAAATCCTTTTTAAATAGAATTTTTCTTTTTTTATATACCTTATTGTGATGGGCCCCATCATAAATTTAATTTGTTACCGGGCACATCACAACAAGAATTTCCAGTTTTTTAGAACATTTTTTGTTGCATGCCTTTGCAAATACTACTTGTGACAGGGCCCATCCCAAAAAAAAGCTAAAATAATAAAAATAAAAATATATTATTAATATTAATGAAATAATAATATTAATATTAGTAAAATATAATAAATTATTAAATAATAAAATATTGTTTATATAATAATAATAATATTGATAATATAATATTATTAGTGTTATTAATATTAATGAGATAATAATATTAATTTTATAAATATAATAAAAAATTTAAAATAAAAAAAACCCCAATATTCCCAAAAAATTATAAGAAAAAAAAAATAATTAATAATAATTAATAAAATAATAAAAATAATAAAAAAACTAAATAAATAATAATAAATATTATATTCGTTACAATGAAAAAAATGCACTATGTAGAAATAAAAATATTTAATATTACAAAATATATATAAATTCAAATGTTTTATCATAAAATTAAAATATATCACTTAGAGGGAGGGTCGTTTGGAGGAGCTGGAGGAGATGGTGGAGGGAACTTAATCTCTAAACCACGAGTGACACTTCACATGTACTCTAACAACTCCTAATCCTATTAATGTCTCCATCAATTCATCTTCTCCATCATCTCCAACTGTTGTTGTTGTCATAGGAAATCTCCTTTTTTCTATTTCTACCATTGACGAATCTTATCATATTTCCTATGAATACTCTCTATAAGCTCACTCTGATATCGCAGTTACCTCGAATACAATATAGATAATTGTAATGAATCTCCATGTTCATCCATTGAGATGGATACTCTCATTGAAATGGTGCTATAATAATCCATTTTCATCAATCAAGAGTCGATACCAACAAATTATCCTTTTTGAATGGCATACTAGGTCTCTTGTATCCATGTTGTTACATCAAATCAGTGGGAACTAGTATGAGTATTGGGGTCAACATGACTCCCAGTCTGTTTCTGAGATATCACAACCACATATGAATCCTTCAATATTAATTTAAAAGTATAATAGTTAAAATATTATTTATAATTAGATTTAAAACTCAAAAATAAAATATATTACCCACAATTTGATGGTGGCGACCGCCACTAATCTCTCTAGTTGTTGGATCAAAAGAAATCCTCATATAAACTTCGAAATCCAAAATATCAGGTTTTTCAAGTACCCATATGAAAATAAAATAAACCGCGAACATTTAATGTCATATAAAATACTTAAAAAAATACATACCATATGCTCCCTATGTGTAGTGAATGTATAACTACTGGCTCGATGTATCAACTTTTGTCTCCACCGATTGGGTCGACTTACCAATTATCTCCTCTGAAAATTACCATCTAACTAGTGTGAACAAAATACATCCAAAACCTGAGATAAAATGCAATCATGTCTGTGGGATCAACAGAACTCATCAAACTCTATAACTATTTCTTTATCCATTTATTTTATTGTAAAATTTTTGAAAAATTGATTACAACAATTACACATTTTACCCTTCCAGGACTTCCAGATAGACCAACTCGTTCTCTCATCGATAAGATACCATAAACCCTAAAAATTATTTATAATATCAAGTTATTAAATAAATTAATTTCAAAAATACATATTATTTATTTACATTCCCTCCAAATATTGAACATGTAGTGCTGCACATCAATGGGAACCGGATCCCATGAGACCGACGTTTCAGAAAAATAATTGTGCAATAGAGCCATCCTATGTTCTGAATCATTATGAATAAAGCTATGAAAAATGAACAAATAATACAATAATTAGTTTATAGATAAATTATTGAAAACTAACTAAAATACACAGGTAAACATACCTCTGCACCCACAGATCAACTTCAAAATGAGTATGTCACTCGAGGATCGGGTCAGGAATCGTCAATCGTGCAAGACCACACCCCCTCTGAGTCCCCCTGGACCGACCTAAAATTGAGGTTTAGATGACCCAACATCCTACTCTTCCAATGGTAGATCAGCTTACCGCAATAGACTATATCGATCCCCTTCTATTTGAAACATGTGATGTCTGTTGTTAGTAAACATTTGAAAACAACTATATAAATATATATATTATATGATTATAAACATCATTTAACAATGAAAATTTGTATCATCATCCTCATTATCATTTTTGATGATGTCAATGTTTTCATATTCCTCCTCAACATCATCAATCCCCATATGATTTTCAATTTCATTATCTATTTTCATTTCAAATTCATTTCTAACATCATTAACATCATCGTCACCATCGACCCTTAACTATTGGCTGTAATCATCAATTTTTTTGTCTCTTCGGGAAAAAGATGGATTTGGTGCAATCTCATGAAAAAAATTAATTCTTTCCACATCAGCAGAACCACATTCACTTTGAGTAAACTTATTTTCCAGAGAGTTTTTTATACTCCCCCCATTCACTCAACTCTCTTGATGTATCCCAATGTTTTGAATAATAAATTTATGTGCCTAATGATCCTACAAAAATGGTTCATTTAATATAAGAATACTTTTATATTTAATATCAAGTATTTCATTGGTAATATGAACACACACGAATCTCTTAGTTTCCAAACACTAACATTTAAACATCGATATGTAATGTTATCCCAGATAACACAATTCATTATTTTCATCATGCATACTGTAAAAGTAAACATTAGTTTCTCTATGATGAGATACTCTCAAGATCACACCATGTTTTATTGTTTTTTTGATTCCCCATATGCACGTGTATGAAATCAAAAACCATTCACCATATATGCATTATAATATTTAACAATTTTTTATTGTGGTTCACTCAATACATGCAATAAATTATCAATTTTATCATCATATGGAGGTACCGGAATCTTTGTAAAATAATTATCAATATAACATATAATAAATTAATTTTATATGTTAATCTAGAAATAAATAATTTTACCTATTTTTGAAACCAGTAGAGAAATATTTTTGTTGGTGTTCTTCAATAGAAGCTTCTATAATTTGTAAAAGTTTTTTTGGGAGATTATTATCTTATAAATTAATAAAACAATAATTAATATACTAAAAAAAATTATAGAATAATTGATAAGATCAGTTATTGTAAAATTGGTTACATTTAATCATGATAGAGAAAGATATAAGTATGATCTATATGATGTTAATCAACTAAAATCCATCATTCAGGAACACCACTGAAGCCAAGTTTGGTTTGATTGAAAATTTATAATTTATTTACCATATCATCATAAAATATTTCCCTCATTATAGCTCATATGGATTTGTTTTGAGGCATATTTAGATCGAATGTAATGAGATTTGAAAAAAGAAATTTCCCCTTGCAAATAATATTCTACAATTGAAAATTCTACTGATGCTTTGTAAAGTACCTTTTTCTTCAATTTCTACATGCCTCTATCGAATTGGTACATTCGTCAAAACTATACCGGACCTCCACATTTTTCTTCATGCAGAAAATGAAATATCAAATGTTCCACTGAGCCAAAAAAATTTGGCGATAATATTTTTTCCAGTTTACAATATCTTAAAAAAATTCTTATAGTCTGCTTAATGCATCATATTAACTTTTCACCACACAAATATCTCAGAAAAAATATGATATTTGTTAATTCATCCATAATCATCAAATTCCACAATAATATTCATCATATCTATAGAAGTCTTTCCATTATAACATGACATTACAGACTTTTAAAATGGTAATATGACCATTTCTGACACATATACCCATTTGGAAGCATATCCTTCAAAATGTCTAAAATATAAAATACAATGACCAAATAATAATCAATTATATTTGGAGAGTGTTTAAGCTAATTTGGGCTTCATTAGATTTTATGATCTGAAATTTTCAAACAGTTCAGGTTTTGGTCAGCTACAAATTTGGGTAAGATCTAATCTTGCTTTTACATTATATTTAGTCTTACAGGGTGTATAAAAAACTATATGAAATAAATTATCAAAATAGTTCATTTTAATATGCATGAATCCAACATGTGATCGACAAACAAATCAGGACAAAATGGAAGATCTCAAAAAATGCTCTATTTTATCCATTTGTGTTCCTTCCAAAATCCATCAATTTTTTGTTTGATTATTATTTTCCCAAATGTGATGGGGGTAATAAAGAGACAATTGATTTTAATTTATTACCTAATATCATTGTTAAAGGTTCATCCCTTTCAATTTTTCATTTTTTGAAAAGATTTTTGTTCTTCAATAAAGGATGATCAGTTGGATGGAATCTGTAATGACTGTTTAAAGAATATGGTTTTTTACATTAATAAGAAAAAACACTTTTCTGTCTCTTATACATTATATAAATGATCTTGGACTATTTTTACTCCAACCAGATAATGTTCCATATCCCAGAAATTTGTTAATTATCCACATCAATGAATCATTCAATAAGAAATTTTTGATTTCAAAAATATCAAATGTACTGACACCATTACTCTACAATGAATTTAACTCATCAATTAATCATTTTAAATGAACATAAATATTCTTTTTTGGATGTCCTAGATTTAATAAGTTCAAAAATTAATATGTTTTGTTCATCAACATCGATGGAGGTAAATTGTACAGAGTTATAAATATAGGCTAACATGAATAATGACTACTATAAGAACCAAATGGATAGAAACCATTAGTCAAAAGACCCAATCACATGTTTCAGGTTTCTAAAGAAAAATACGAATGAACTTGGTCAAACAAATTTCCATGAATCACCATCTGAGGGATGCTTTAAGGTTTTACCAGTAATAATATTGTTTTTGTTCCATGACATCAATGTTGTTATATTCTAAGCCATAAAGGAATACTACAGTCTAGGTGTAAGATGGAAATATCTGAATTTTATTATTTGAATCAATCCATACATCCCTTTTTTATCCTCTTTATACCTCTATTTTTACCATGTGGGACAAATATGAAATGACCCATTTTCACCGTAACATAGGACGAAATCATTTGAATATGCTGGAATCTTCTGATAACTAAGACCCATGTTACAAACCATCCTCTTACTCTCGTTAAAATTTACAGGAAACACATTTCCTTTAGGTAGTAGTGTTTTTACAAATATAATATCTAATCAAAATATCTATTTTATGTTCTATTATATGTTATAACAGACATAAATTTAGCAATTGATTTAAATTTTCTAATCTTCAAACGGGGATATAAGGAATCATTAACATACCTCAACAACACATAAAAATGAGATGCTTCCAACTTAGGAGTTAAATTAATATCATCCTGATTTTCATCTTTTTATAAAGATGGACATTCCTTATCATGTACTAAATTGTGAAACTACGAGGAATTTGTAACCAAATTATTAGTATCTTCTAGGGAACTGTGTTCAACATGTTGATTCTAAAAAACATAATCTGGTTGAAAACCCAAATGAAGTAAATGACACCCAACATTTTCAAATATATCAACCATCCCCATAACCAATTTATTCAAGGATACATAATTTTCCCTTTTAAAATAAATGCTGGTTTTGATGATTCAAATGATAAGAAAGCATCAACACCCTCAATATATATAGGATTTAAACCATAAATATTATGATTCATACACATATTTATCAAATCATGATCATCTAATAATGTTTTTATTGACATTTTTGTTCCATATTTCTCTAAAAAATTACAATAATTAGTTTTTTGAATACTTTGATATAAGAAAAACACTATAAAAATAGAAGAGAAATAAATTCATTTTAAAAAACAAATTATGTAATTTATTTTATTTCATAATTATTTTAATTATTTTTTAATCTTATATTCTAATCCACAATAACTTATAAAAATTTATACTAATTACAACTACTTATTAATAATTATAGCTAATTTTCCCTAATATTTTAAAATTTATGGTAAAACAATTTCTCTTGGATTTAGGGAAGAACTTTTTCACAACGACTCATCTTTATTATCTCTTACTAAAATCAATATGAAAAATCTACTCCGGTGTACAAATATTCATTTTTTTTCATGGGGATGGAGAGTAAGGAGGATTCACCGTGCTGCTCTCTATTATTTTGTATATGAAAATAGATATTTAAACATATGATGAGATTTTTCACAGTGATATGATTAGAAAATGTCGCATGGAGATGAGTCGTTAGGAAAACATGCCTCTATTTTCTATAGAATCATATCTTTGAAACTTTCTTCAACTGAAATCAGTATAAAAATTCTTCTCTAACATATGCATGTCAAATTTTTATATGCATGAGAATAGAGAGATGAAATATCTCACCATGATGCTCTCCATTCTCAGGCATATAAAAGTGGAAATGTGTACATTGGGGTGTGTTTTTCATAGACATTTTAATGGGAGGAAATTTCAAGGAGATAAGGCATTGGGAAAAATGGATCCGCCAATTCGTTGGAAATTGGGCCATTTTATTACAATTTGTTACTATTTCTTGGCAATTATTATTTATTATTTATAATTATTACTAATTTTTTATAGTTAATGCTAGTTTCTATTATTTATTTTAAATTTTTAGTAATTACTTCTAATTATATCAAATTATTGAAAAATTATTACTAATTAAACCTAATTATTAATAGTTATAACTAAATATTATATTTTATTACTAATTTTAGCTAATTATTAGAACTTATTACAAACTATTGTAATTTATTTTTAATTATTCCCATTTAATAAAAATTATTAGAATTTATTACTAATTAATAGAATTTATTACTAATTATTAGAATTTATTAATAATGATTGAAATTTATTACTAATTATTAGAGGCTATAAATCTTTATTAGAATTTAAAACAATTTATTAGATATTGTTAATAATTATTAAAATTTATTACTATTTATTACTAATTGTTTAAATTTATTACTAATTTATTTCTAATTATTCTAATTTATTACTAATTATTAGTATTTATTTCTATTTTTTGCAATTTATTCCATTTTTTCGCTAGTTAGTGCAATTTATTACTAATTAAAACAATTTGGTACTAATTATTTTAAATTATTACTAATTACTTCAATTTATTTCTAAATAGTGCAATTTATTATTATTACTACAATTTCTTTCTAATTGTTGCAATTTATTATTAATTGCAGCAATTTATAACTAATTTCCCGCACATAATACTAATTAATGCAATTTATTAATAATTAATGAAATTTATTACTAATTACTGCAATTGATTACTAATTACTCTAATTTATTTTTAATTACAATAATTTGTTATAATTTATTACAATTTATTACTAATTAATATAATTTAATATAAATGACTGCAATTTATGACAAATTACTGCAATTTTATTAATAAATACTGCAATTTATTACAAATTATTAATAAGTATTACTAATTTATTACTAATTATTATAATTTATTACTAATTATTAGAATATATTACTAATTATAACTAATTATTAGAATTTATTTCTAATTGTAACTAATTATTGAAATTTGGGACCAATTATAACTAATTATTAGAATTTATCACTAATTATAACTATTTATCTAAATTTATTATTAATTATAACTAATTATTAGAATTTATTACTAATTAAAATTAATTATAATGATTTATTATTAATTATTAGAATTTATTACAAATTATTAAAATCTATACCTAATTATTGCTATTTATTAGAATTTATTACTAATTGTATGTAATTATTAGAATTTGTTTCTAATTATGACAAATTATTAGAATTTATCACTAATTATTACTAATTATCAGAATTTATTATTAATTATAACAATTTATTAGAATTTATTACTAATTATAACTAATTATTTGGATTTTTTATTATTTATTAGAAATTATTACTAATTATTAGATTTTATTCCCAATCATTACTAATTATTAGAATATATTACTAATTACGAGAATTTATTAGTAATTTTAATAATTTATAATGACTTATTTCAATTTATTACTAATTATAACTAATTATTAGAATTTATTAATAAATATCAGTAATTGTTAGAATTTATTAAAAATTATAAATATTTATTAGAATTTATTACAAATTAGAACTAATTATTAGATTATATTACTAATTTTTTCAATTTATTACTAATTATTAATATTTACTACAAATTCATATAATTTATTAGTAATCATTATAATTTATTTCTAATTATTAGAAATTATTATTAATTACAAGAATTTATTATTAATTGTTACTAATTCTTCCAATTTCTTAGAAATTATTACTAATTATTACAATTTATTGCTAATTATTACTATTTATTACTAATTATTAAAAAAATTTACATTTTTTTACTAATTATAACACATTATTTGAATTTATTACTAATTATTACTAATTCTTCGAATTTGTTAATAATTTATCAATTTATTACGAATTAGTACAATTTATTATCATTTATTACAATTTTTTACAATTTTTTACTAATTATTACAATTTATTACAATTTTTTTTTAATTATTACCATTTATTACTAATAGTTACTAATAATTACAAATTATTACAAAATATTTCTCAATTTTTATTAATTATTAGAATTTATTACTAATTATAAATAATTACTGCAATGTAATCATAATTTTTACTAATTGTTTTAATTTATAACTAATTATTACAATTTGTTATTAATTACTAGAATTCATTAAAATTTATTAGAATTTATTACTATTAATTATAATTTATTACTATTTATTAGCATTCATTACTATTTATTATAATCTATTACTATTTATTATTAATTATTACTATATATGACAAATTATTAATATTTATTACTTAATATTACAATTTGTAACTAATTATTACAATTTATTACTAATTATTACTATTTATTACTAATTATTTCAATTTATTACTAATTATTACAATTTAATACTCATTATTACTATTTAATATTAATTCTTATAATTTAATACTAATTATTTGAATTTAACACTAATTATTATTATTTAAGACTCATTATTACTAATTAATACTAATTAATATTATAACTTTTAATTTATACTAAATCATACTAATCACGCGTAATTATTGGTAAAAATAAACATAAATAATGATAAATAAAACTATCTAATTATAATATAATTCAATTACATCTAATTAACAATAATTATTACTAAAATAAAATGAAATAAATTAAATACAAAAAAATGGAAAAAGATAAATATCTTAAAACTGATTGTTTCGCAGGATATAAGATATCGAAGATACCTCAAATTAATATTTTAAACTATGAAAAATTTTGTGAGAGAAAATTTCACAAGGGAGATAGTGGTGTAGAAAATTGAGAGGAATGTAAAAACTAGGTCGAGTATATATAGGATAGATTAGTTGCGACATGCTTATATGCGAGGGGCCCCATCACAAATACTCGGTGATTAAAAAGTAATTTGCGATGAGACCCAGGGAAAATACAAACTTACTAACATGCTATTTTCCGTAACTGATAAATCATATCACAAATACTACCAATTTCTATCGGGTATTTCTGACGAGCATAAAAGCGTGTTGCAAATACCCTTCCTACTGTTTGGTGCACAACTCGCACCAAAACTTTTGTGAAAGGAACCATTTCCCTATCGCAAAAACCATAGTATTTGTAATGGGCTGGTTCTCCCATCTAAAAATCCCACTTTTACCATAGTGTATTCTCCGTCTGGTTGCATTTGATATTATGTTTGGCATCACATAACATTATCTACATAAAGACCAAATTAATTTCCAATGAAGGGAAGCCTTTTTTGATATTCCAAACCATCCAATGAGCATCTATCAGTGAGATGATAAATATAAACATTTGACGAAAATAAAATCCATTTTATGGGTCTTGATTTCAATTAAAAGGAGGAGTTTATCATAGTTGGGGTGGGAGAAACTCAATATTGGTGATAAGACTATTGTGCATGAGATTTTGAGTTTATTTCCAAAAGAGTTACATATTTTTCTATCTAATCGTGAATATGGGTTTTTTTATAGAACTCATACATCAATCCAAAACTATTTCAATGGTTCTCTATAGAATAGCCTTGGTTGATTAGTAAGAATTGAAGAAGAAACTCTAGTAGAATATTTATATGGGATTTCTTCATCCATGTGTTTCACCTTCGGGTGAAACTTATCATTTTGTTAATAAAAATTATTGACCAATATGGAATTGAATTTATTATCCAATGATGATCAAGATGACAATCAGGAACATTCATCCCCTACCCATATTGATGACTTGTTTGGTCAACTACTCACTGCTCAATACATTTCAATGATTGACCTTATATGGGATATCATAAATTTAGTATTATATAGGATATAACCAACATTGAATTCCACCAAAAATAAGTAAAATATGAATATATATTGATTTTGTTTGGCTATCCTAATCCCCCCACTATCTTCATGGATTTAATTAATAGATTCTTTAGATATTACATTGATCTGTTTGTGGTAGTCCTTATAGATGATATTCTTTTCTATTAAAATATACGGGATGGGCATAAAAATCATTTTATGACTATGGTGAATACCCTAGGGAAGGAGAAGTTGTATGAAATATTTTCCATGGGTGTATTTTTTTCAAAAGTTTTCTTTTTTGGGTCTATAATCTCAAGAGAGGGTATATATCTGTATCCATCAAAGATTGTAGTTACTGAATGCTTGCCCAAACCAATATATATGATTTAAATCCAAAGTTTTCTTGATCTGGATTAATATTATTTATCATTTATTGATAATTTCCCATGAATACATAATCTAATCAACAAGTTGATAAAATGGGAGCCATGTTTTCATGTTTGATGAATGTGAGTAAAATTTCAATTAGCTAAATTGAATATTAAATAACACACATATTCTTAAATTACCAACCAGTGGAGAAGGGTTTGTAATCTATATTGAGGAATCAATGAATGGTAGGGATTAATTTTCATGAAAAATAAAATGGTTATATATTATGTCGTATGAAAATTGAAGGTTGGTGATAAAATTACCCAAATCATGATTTGGAGTTATTTGTGGAAATATTTTCATTAAATATATATGTGTGTGTGTTATCATTGCAGATAATGGTGTGATATATATAATAATCATCAATTTTAAAAGTATATATTCTCACAGAAATATTTTAGGATTTACCAAAGAAGATAGTTGGAACTGATTAATGATTATAAATGCTCAATACATTACCACCCCAGAAAAATTATCATGGTGAATGATGTTTTGAGTCTATTGGATCTTGTTATCTTGTATATAATAAAGATCATAAAAGTTATTTTTTTTGAAATGAAAATGATGGATATAGAAATTATGATGTAAGGAATATATTCCTATCTTTCTCAAATGATTGTTCAAACATCTATCCATGTGATGTTTTAAGAAGTACATAAGAATGATTTAACCCTATTGATGAAGGATAAAAAATTTCTAGGAATAATTGTGATTATTATGAAATTATATGATCCAATAACCCAATAAGTTTTCCATCAATACCATATTCTATTTAAATACTCTTATATATAGTTTATTGTTATTTTTTATCTATTTATCTTACAATAACAAATATATATAGGTTTGAAAGCATATTTCTGGTCGAATGAAAAAAAATATATATTATAGATTCTTTTTATTGTATCTCAAGATTTCATCAAATTATGGATTAGATATGTTATTAGGGTATTTTACAACCTTTACCCATTCCAAAATAGAAATGGGAAAATATAATAATTTACTTTTTCATTGGAATTCTTAAAATTAATTAAAGGATCAATGTTATATGGGTTCTATTCGCTCACTATATAAATTCAACACACATCATTGATATCATAGAATATTTATATCTTGATCATCATTATAGGATATTCATTAAAGTGGTGTTATGTTTTCATGGATTACCATATTCTATTTTCTCTTATTGGGTTCTATAATTTACTTTAATGTTTGGGAAAATTCCTTAAGCCCGTGATAAAAAAATAGAGTTTTATCATTGGGTATCACAACTAGATATATTGATATTATGTGATAAAAATTGAAACCCTAAATAATATGTTGAGATATTTTTCTATGCATATAGATGGTAGTTGTGATCAATACCTTTCTCTAGTTTTGTTTTTATACAATAATAAATTCCATTCAAACATTTAGATAGATCCTTATGAATACCTCTATAAAAGTAGTGTATAAGTTCTATCTTCTATGATAAATTTTAAAAAATAAATCTATTGGGGATTGAGAGAGCTATGTAAACTTCCTAAAAATTTAGATCCATTCAAAAACACATCAAAGAAACTCAGAGTCGAAGAAGAAGTTATGCTCACAATTATCTATGTGGCTTGGAGTATGTTGTTTGGGGAAAAGGTTTCTATATAAATTTCTTTATAGAAGATGGTTAGGAGAATCATAATTATAGGATATAATCTCCCATAATATATTGTCCCCATAGATATTCATGATCTAGTAAGGATCATATCTTATCTTTTTGTGATTCCACTGAACCTCTCTAAAGTAGATAATTTGTTCTATGTATCTATCCTAAGTACATATTTGATCCTTCAAATGTACTAAACATAGATATTGTAGTAATATCTCATGACTATTCCTATGAATAAAAAAATGTTTATAATATTAATAATAGAGAGGAATCTCTATGAAACAAGACCGATCACATAGACAATGTTTTATAGACAAAGGACCAACTTGAGGAAGATGCAAGGGAACTTAATGATGTGATGTGGTAGAAATATCATTATATTTTTGTTTCAGAGTCATTAAATTTCAAGGGAAATTTTAATTTTAATGTTCTGTAATGCAACATAATGAAATTTTATGATTTTTTCAAATAAATTTAATATATTGAATATCTCATGGTACCCACACCATTAAGTTTTAGTGAACTGTAATATACTATTAATACAATTATTTAACTTGACCATAACAACATTTATATTATATTTGTTGGTATGAATAGGAATAATAATATTTTCAAAATTAATTTTAAAATTTTAATATAATTAAAATATATTTTCAAATAAATTATAAATTTTATATAATTGCTTTATATGAATTAAAAATAAATCTTCTCAAAAAATATTCATTATTTATTTTAATGGATAAATAAAAAAATTAAAAATGTTATAAAATGAATTTTAAAAAATTAAAAATTTATTTGTAATCAACATATCAAATTTATCAAGGGTGTATTTTCTATAATTTTCTAAAAAGGATTACTTTTTCGGTGAATAATGGAAAATACTATTTTTTATTGAAAAAATAATTTCATTTAATGATTTTACTAATGTAAATATTGTATTCAAATTTTTTAAATTTAAAATTAGATGAATTTAATTATTATAAACCCATTTTGTTCATTTAATTGAAATTCGTGTTTATTTTTTATATTAAAACATTCTACACCTCTAAATACATTTTCATTGGAAAACCACTTTTCACTTTATCTATAGGTTTAGTTTGAGATTATATTTCTATATTTTTGTGAACGGAGTTTGGAAATTCGGAATACAAAATTCAAATATTCTAATTAATATTATATAATAAGTAAAAAATATTTTTTGAATGAAATGTATAGTAAATTAGTAAAAATCAATTATTTGTTTATGGTTAAAACTTCTTTACAGGGGGTAAAAAATAGATATGGGGTAAAATGAATTAAAAACATGTAAAACCCCATTTATAACCATATATAGATCATAATTAATCAACCATTTTATAATGGTCTATTATTGTGCATTGTGGAATGGGTAAAACATGGGTAATCATTTTTCTTTTAAAAAATATATGTGTGTGTGCTCACCCAATTATAAAATGGAACCCCCTCTCTTCTCCTATTAATTATTTAAAAATCCTTCAATTCAGAAGATACTATCAATATTCTATTCATTACATTCATAAAAATATGTAAGAGTCTTTACTTTTATTATGAAACTCTCATATTATTTATTTCAGAGATAACCTATGGAGGGTGTCCTAAGAAGTGGTGATGTCCTTAACTAAGATTTTTTATTTTATTATATCTCGAACTACCTTAAAATATTATTCAAATATGATTATTTAATAACATATCTATATATAATGTACTAATAGATTAAGATGTTAATAAAATAATATGTATATCTACCTCCTCCTATATAAAATGGGAAATGAAACCATTGATCGTGTGTACGGTGGACTACCACTTAGCAAACCGATATAACTCATTTTACATCATGAAATTTAATGGATATAAATAATGATGAATTTAATATATATATATATATATATATTATATTTATTAAATTATTATACGTATGGAATTATAAAATCACATCAAACTTCTTACCTTCCAATCTTTTGTAAAACGATAACATCCGACAAGCATATGTGTATACAACCCCCTCTATGAACTAATGTGGAAGAATTTTTATTTTATTTTGAAATATATGGAAGTAAATATATATTTAATGATTATATACAATATGTGATCTATAAAAATTATTCTAAAATATTTAATTATTATTTAACTTTCTTTCATTTCATATGTCGAGAAAATGGGAACAACATTCATACTTAAATATGTTTACCGACTCCATGAACAATGGAATTCATTTTCTACCGAAAAAACATATGGATTAACTTAAATTAAAATTAAATAATTATATATTATATTTATATCATGTTTATAATTATTTATACTATGGAACCATTATCAATGTAAAATGAAAAAAAAATGTTAAATCAAAACATATATGAAAAATGGAGTTATTACATGAAAAAATGATTATAGTAAAGAATTACTAATTAATAGGTATTAAAAGTCCATAAGTAAGTAAAATATGGTATGATATATATGATTATTATTTTTTAATTAATAATAAACCTAAATTTATTATAAAGGAGTTTTAATCATGTAAAAATAATGGTTAGACTTGAGGTATAGTGATTTTTGACTCACTTTTATTTCCATAGGACACATTCCATATTCAAAACATTTTTTTGGGTAGTGTATATTATAACTATTAATTTATATTATGTTTATTATTATTAGAAATTTTAGAATTTATATATCCATATAAGTATCTTTATTTCATGGGCCTATTATTCAAACATTTCCCAAATGGTAAATGTTTTAAGTTAAAATCCTATTATTTATGTGGATTGTATATGATTATTCTTACAATGATGAAATATTATGATATATAACTAAATAATCTATTTTTTTATAATATGTATATTTCATGAAAAAATATGGTTTCCATTCATTTTCCCTTATTTATTTACTCAAGGGTCCAAAATAATGTTTCAAGAAAAACCGAACAAATTTTTCTCTTCGGTCGAAAACCATATTCCTCCCACAACTATGTTTAAAAGAAATTAAATAATTTTTAATATTTTAAAATTATTATTTTAAATCGGTTTTACAACTTTTGAATATATTTAAAACCATTGTAAATGAAATCATCATATGATTTTGGAACAAATATCATTTGGCATTTACGGAAATTGTAAAAGAAATCTTCATTTTAATGTTTATGATATCAAAAATATTCTTTTTCTATAGGACTGCTAAACGATTTAAATATACCTTTTAATTTTTTAAATATTACTCTAAAATATAGTTTTTTATTTAATATTTTGGATGTTTTTATATTTTAATGAATTTATTTCATAAATAAAATAATATTATACTCAGGAGATGTTCGATGTGATCTATCAAAATCATGTTCTATATATGATTTGATCCTTTAATGATACATAATAGTTGAAAAATATATGATCTGAGGGTATAATACTTATTCCTTTTCTTGATCATGTTATATTATAATGAAATAAGTATTATGAAATTAGTTCCTTTTCAACAGGTATTGCTATAATGAAATGATAAAAAAAATATGAAAAGTGTTTATTTTTCAAATGTTATGATATGGTAGAATGTTTTTTAAACCCATTTATTTTCATGGGTTCTGAAATGATTATTGTTTTATGATCCTATATCATAAAAATGTATATATTTTTTAATGGTTGTGTGTTTTATCTCCCTACAAAAAATTAATTAAAATTGAAATTTTGTGATCTAAATAGGACCAGAAGGGGGAGTAAACCCTGATCTTAAAGGAATTTTGTCCACTGATTATCAAAGGAGTGATCTGTTACTACAATTATTATATTTATAGTAAACATAATCCACTAGGAAATTATTAGGAGTGAACATTAACTACTTCAATGTCTTGGGGAGTAATCCCAATCCACTACTATAGTCTTGTAAAAGATCTGTGAATTCTAAAGAAATGTTTTTTATACTTATTTATATTTCAAAATTCCATGTATTGTGGAAATGTTAAGATTATAGAGCTTATATAATTTTCTTCCTTTATGATTCATGCATTATGAACTACTATGAATTAATCCATGACTCATGTGTTTGAACTATGATACATAGGGTATGGTTTTTCAATATTATTATCGTGTTTTAATACCCTTATAATCATGTAATGTTGATGTCTTCCTTATTTTCCCTTAGTGAGTATCTAATCTCACCCCTTCCTATTTTTCCATTCCCCAGGTTCTGAAGATTTTTTTTATGTTTGATAAGTTAGACAAGGTTTATAGTAATAAATAACGTAGTTAGAGAAGATGTAGTTCACTCATCAACCAACTATTTTTGTATCCATGTTTCAAAAGGCACTAGATTGATATGATTATAGTGTTGATTGTTCATGTAATGTAATGAAAATTAAACTATTAATATGTGATATATTTGTATAAAAATTGTGTGTATCTATAGTTGGTATACAAGAAATGTATTATTAACCATTGAAAAATATGATGAGAAAACTCTGGTGACATCCCAGGGAATATGTCTATGGATAAGTCAAAGGATACTTCAATGTACAAGAAAATATATAATAATTTTGGTGAGGGATTGAACAATTTTTTTACAATAAATTACAACTCATTGTATATAATATAAGTAGATGTCAATCTGTTATAGGATTACCTTTGTGTAATAACTTTAGTCCATGATATTATGACTTATTGCACACTTGGTTTGACACTCCCATAGGAAATGATTTTCAAATTCAATAACTCTTTAGGAAACATATTAATGGATTTGAATATATTATTACCTTGAATGAACTTGTTTAATCAAATGGTTTCATATATTGAAAATAATTATTCATGATTTAGACATCCTATACATGATTTTTTGTGACTATTTGGTATCCCCTATATATAGTGTTTCTGAAACTATAATTTTTTCTTCTAGTCGAGAGATGAAACCTAAAGGAATAATCGTAATGATAAATTTACCAAAAATTTTATTTATTTTCCTCATGAGAAGATAAATATTAATGGAATAGGGATAAAAAATATCATTTTTAGGCTCAAGAAAACATTCCCATGCTATGAATCATTCTAAACTTCCAAACATGTGAAGGATGGAAGAACCTTCTTTAGTGTCCTTCATGAGGAAACACCCAAATTAGTTTTTTTCAATAATTGACTAGTTAATGAGTAATTATCTAGTAACATTAAAAATTAAGTTTACATTTTCTAGTGTTCAGAGAAAAAATACATTTAGGCTATATAGATTTTGAAAGGTGAAGCGAGTCAATGAAAGACTCTGATAATGAATATGAGTCAGCAAGATGAAATTGAATCCATTGAATGGTATTAGTTTGATAACATATCTATCAATAAGAATTAATATTATATTATTTAAAAAAATGGAGATGTAATTTCATGAGTTAACTATGAATGATAATGAATCCATTAGTACCTATGAATTAAAATATTACTAGGCTTGCAAGGAATAATTCTTATATTTTCATCCAACCTAAATGTAAATTTGATCGATTCTCCATTGGTTTCAAACCACATTAATCAAGAAATTTATCCATAAGGGACATTAGTATATATAAATAAATAGGTTAATGGGTTATCATGTTGGGAATATAGATTGTATTTTCTCATCAATCTTATTGTTTTGATAATAAACAGAAGCTGGAAAACAATAGAAACTTTTAAAAGCATGGAGAAAAGAATATTTGACTTCATTCATTATAAAAGTTTGAAGGGAATCCTATATGAAATTTTTTTAACGGTACTGGTAAATGATTTATGTGTGGAATGGAAGGTTATCAGATAATTGATTACAAATGTAATAGCAAAAAGTTAACTAGTCGCACGAATAGAGAGAAAGCTCTATAGATTGTTCTACATGCACTCCAATGATTCAAATTCACAGAGAGTGGGAATTATGTTATAAATTGAAAAAATATGATGTTTTATAGAATATATTAATGTAAGAAACCTATTAAGCTAAGAGGTAAATGGATATATCATGTGAAAACTATTTCAGAAGAGTGGTGTGATAATGATGTGGTGGAAGGGACACTTACCATCTACTCTAGAACTCATAATATCTTATTTGACACTATATCTACCCACTCTTTTTTAAAATATTATTTTTTAGGGTATAAAAATTCCACTGAAAATACATGATATTATATTAGATTTGAAATCCCTTAATGGTATGATGATCACATATCTTGTCTATGATTCTTGTATGACTGAATTTTATGTGAATGTGCTTCCTAAAACCTAGTTACTCTCCCTCTAGTTGAATTTGGTGTAACATTAGACACGTATTTTATTCCAATAGATAAATCCAACATTAATTTTTGAGGATGATAAGTAATGACTGATATTATATAATAACATATGATCATCTATTAGTGTGATGTTAAATATAAACATTCAATGGAATGCAAATCAATTGTACTATTCTTGATTCACATAAAAATTGGTGTTTATATCAAATGGTTTGAGAGAATCAAAAAATCTATGATATTTATATTTTACTTATTGTTTTTGATGAATTTCCAGGAAAGTGTATATGTTTTCTACAAAATGATGATGATTATTTTTTAGTAGAACACATACATGCTGCCACACGTATTTCAAATACTCGTTATAGAATGGCCTCGATTAATATAGAAGAATGAATTTGTTACTCCTTGAGTATCTTCAAATAGGTGTGTTTTGAAATGTGTTTCACCATGGGATGCAACTTTACTTTTTTAATCCAGTTGAACGTGAGGTTACCACTAAACCCTAATGTGTCTTTCTTAAAATAAAAAAGTGTATTTAGGAGGAGGACTCTTCATTGATTATCATAAGGTAAAAAGTATCACAAACAAGTGCCAATATCTCATACCATGTACTTATTATTTTATCGTCAACTATATTATTCTCAATAAATTTTTAAGATTGAAATTAATTATGGATTTCATCAATTAAGGGGGAAGAATGAGAGTATTCACAAGAAAATATTATAGATAATGTATAAACACTATGAATATATAGTGATTACATTTTTTAAAAATAATTCTCCTTCCATCATTATACATTTAATGACTAAATTATTTAGTAATTACCAAGATCAGTGTTTGGTGGTATTTATAAATGTTGTTATTATATTTTCAAATATAATATATGAGCATGAATAAAATTGGAATTTTATGATAAAGATCCAAAGGAAGGACATTTTTCAGGTAAAATTTACCAACATTGAATTTTTTTTCTACAAAAGGTATTGTGTTTTAGTCATATAATCTCAATAGAGGGTGAATATATAGATCTGTAAAAGATTAATGTTATTGAAAATTGGCCCTGCCAACCATTGTGAGTAAGATATGATTTTTCCATGGTTTGGATGGATATTATTGATGATTCGTGGATAATATATCACAATTTTATAACCCAATCGCCATTTTTTCTTAGAAGGAATAAATCTTAAAATTGATTGAATAACGAGATGGAAATTTCAAGGAACACAAGACGAGATTAGCCAATAAAAACTACAAAAAAAGACTTCTAAAACTATTGAAATGATATTAAAAATGACAGAAAATCATTAACGGTGTCAGCGAGTGAAAATTCCATGACATTTATTAGTTTTGAGGAATCACAAATAAAGGGGACATTTATTAGTGCTGATAAAACCGCTGATAATGAAAAGAGAAATCAGTGCTTCTTGAAGATCCACTAAAGTAATTTTTTTATCAATTTCATAGAAGAGATGATAAATGTATTATATATCAGTGATTCCAAAAGTGCTGATAAATGTCCATATTGTATTATTTTGTAAGAGCACACTACAACACCACTATAGTTATTTGTTACAACACACCGCAACACTAGAAGCACCAGAAACACACCAGATATATCAATAAAAACAAGTCCCAATATAGAATTTAAATGAAATTAAATTTAAAACACAAATAACAAAAAAATAATATATTATAGAAATTTGAAAAAATATTTTATAAAATTACAAAAATAAATATAATTACATACATTTATAAACAATCCAAAAAATCAATTTTCCATAATTTCCATCGAATTTATTGGTCAAACTACCAACAATTCATGAGAACCTTCGAAAAAACCACATCAACTCAATCAGAAGAATTCACCTATATGAGAAAACAAATATTTTGTGATAAAAACAATGAAGAAATAATTTAAACATAAATATGAAATAATACTTTAATAATATGTGAAATAATTTTAATATGAAAACATTAAGATTTACTTCGTTATTAAGTAGAGGAATCATCGTTACTCCTCCAATAATGGAAGTGGATGTAAAATAAAACAAAGTGATAAATGTACCATTGGATGGGTGAAATGATTTTGAAGGGGAATATGCAAGAAAGTTAGTCAGATCACCATAACTTGAAATAAATAATCCACCCATATAATAACACAATTATTATGTGATTAATCCAAAAAATAAATGAAATAATCATAAATATGATACAACAAATTATTTCCATGGATAATTATTTTAATGTGTAAACATATTGATTACCTCTGTGGTTGAGAAGGGGTAGTTTCACTGCTCTTTTTGAAAAGGCCATGGAGGAAACTTGAGTGAATGTGATAAATGCACCACTTAGGTAGTGTGAGTAATACTAAACAGAAATTAATAAAACATAAATATGATACAATACACTAATTGTATGGAAAATTATTTTACTGTGATAACATCAAGATTATCTCTGTGATTGAGCATAAATAGTGTCGTTTCTCATACTGTCAAGGATGTAGAGGTAACTTGAAAAAATGATAAATTCACCACTGCATGGGTGAAAATATTTTAAGGGAGACGAAGTATGAATGTTGGAAAGACAACCCCCACTAGAAAAAAAATCCACCTATATAAGAAAATAATTATTTACTTTGTTATGTTAACAGAATTAAATTAAACATAAATATGAAACAATACATTAATTCTATGGAAAATTATTTTACTATTAAAACATCAGGATTCCAAAAAACATCACAATCAAGTTATCTAGATACCTATTATTCTCATTTATTTGTGCTCAACCATGATTTAGATTCACATGTTACTAAGATGTCACATTTACACACACATGTGATGCCAAACAAAGTACACCTTGTGTTCCACAACATGCCCAACCCATCCCCATTTGAAAACATACACACAACCAATTATTTCATAAACATTAAACATGCCTATTATGTATGTCAATTATTCATTTAAAAGGATTTCTAAAATTACACCTGGAGGCACTACACAACTTTACATAAAAAACACACCATGTTCACATAAACATGCTAATTTCAAAATCAAACACAACGCAAAACCACATTGAACATAATTTTCAACAAATAGACAATTTAATAAATCTATTAACTAATTTATGGAACAAATTAAATTTAAAAAAACCTGATTTTACACTAATTTTCAACCAATCCCATATCAAGCCCCTTTTTTCAAATTTTTACACAACCCAAAATAATTTTAAAAACATGTCTTCTGTCCTTTAAAAAAATTTCATTTCTCATTAAAAAAGTTACAACATGTTCAATATGAAAATAATGTCAATTTTTTTAATGAATATAGTTCCGAACCAATCCACATTTACGAACCTTTGAAAAAAATATTTTCACATTTAAAATAAACCATAAAATCCTTCCACAGAACAACATAGTAATACACACTCAAAAAACATACCCCCTATCTATTACAAAACCCAATCCAAATACAAAGCACACCAATCCCTTAAAAACATTTTTCATCACTCATACCATTTAGTAAACCATTTCCATGTCCAAAATTTCATTTCCGAATAAAACTCTTCATTAATTAAACACTTCACGAATCATACTCAAAAGAAAACAACAAGGAAATCATTCCCAAAATAATAAATTTCTCATCAAAAATAATTCTTCAACATATACCACCTTAATCAACAACAAAAACACATTTCTCAACACTCAATCAATTTATAAAACACTTCGATGGATTTTCCACAATAATGATTATTTAGAAACCTCACAATTTCTCTTTAGATAATTTATTTTCAACAAAAATTAATGTCAATGAATTTCAAAAACATGTAAACACAACCAAAATAAAATATATTTCATGTTAAAAATTAAAATGTGAGAAAATTGAATTATATAAACTTGTTAGGGCATGTAACTACCTACCTCGGGTGGAGGAATTGCGAGATGGTGATACAAAAGCCCACCCGCATTGCAACCGTAATCAAAAACTAGATGTCGGACGAGATGTTTATGCAACTGGAGTGCCTAAAATATTTGAGTGGTGTGATTTGTGCTTTTATTCACTAAGGAGGAGTGCCAAAAGTATGTGGTTTTTGCAGAAATCTCTTAATATCACGTCAATTTCACAAAAGGATATGGTACTTAAAATAGATCGGGACACATTTATCAGTACTTACAAATAATCACTGATAAAACCAATATTTTTCAATGCCAAAATTTAAGTGCATGTATATCTTGTTTTATCAGAAATTTATTTAGATCTAATAAATCATCAACTTTATCTGCATGGAAATAATGCTGATAAATATTCTTATAACCTCTCTTATTACGAAAGCACTATTAAAAGATTTTTAATTATTAATTTAACAAAGAAAATGTTAATATATATAATAATAATAATATTTAAATAAAAATAAAAATATAGTAAATATAATCCTTTTTTAAAACATTTATTATTATTTTAAAATAATTTATTTCAAATTTTATAAATATTTTAAAAATAATTATTTGTATCATTAGATGTATTTATATAATTATACATATATATTTAATGTATATATATAAATATAAATACAATAAACATATTCATTATTTATGTAAATTTATTATAAATTTAATAATTATTTAATTATACTAAATTATTTATTTATAAATATATAATTACTTTGAAAAAATATTTATCATTTATAATTATAAATTTATAATCGTATAAATATAGTAATTGTACATCTATAACTATATTTATTTATAAATAATTTTTAAAAAATATATTTTTAACATTATAAATGAATATCTTCTTTTAAGTGCATCCATTTATGTTGAAATTGATGGAAATTGAATAAATTAAAAATAATTCAATTTAATAATATTGAAAAAATGGGTAAGTTTGGTGTCCATGCATTGTATATGAAAATGATTTAATTACGTATATATAAAATCAATATAATAGACAATTGATCTATTTTAAATTGAAAAATCTAATGACATTCAATTATATGTTGAGTACCATGTAATTATATTCAATCTTTTTAATTCATATTTATTTTTTATTATAAAAGAATTTTTCAATACACATGTTACTATTCAATGTAAAAAACATAAATATTTTTTAATATATAAACAATATTTATAAACATTAAAATATATATCTATATATTTAATATATATAATTTGACAACATTAATTATTATAATGGTCTAATTAATATAATTTTTAATAATTAATTTTGTATAATAAATGTATTCATTTTTTTCAATATATATTTAATTAATAAATATTTTAACATTTTATAATAAACAAGCTTTTTATTTTTTACAAATTTAATTATTTATTTTTATTTATATAAATATTACCATGAAATTTTAGGACACAAGCACACGCGAACGTAAAAATTTATTTTATAAAAAGGATGTTCAATGAAATGAAACACAAATAGTTAGGAAATGTGCCACCAAACCTAAAATCATCCCAACAATGGTTCCAAAAGAACCTCAACCACTTGGCCATAAGCTCAATAGTTATTTGACCTAAAACACTCTACCATGAACTAAAATCCCATGCCTGCAGTAATCCCCTCCATCCTAGTCGGCCCATGACGAAAACCAAAACAGTTCCCAGCTGACATTGCCAAACAGCTTGGTGCATCACAGAACCCGAGGAAAATGTTGTTCTATATGATCTTTCCAATCCCATCGCCCAAATGAGGCCATCCATCCACAATTGACTGTAAATCATGCCTCCGATTCTGCTGTAGATTTTCCCACCAACCTGAGGCTTTCCCCATCCCTAACTGGCATCACACAGGGCCACAAGCTATCCGAACCTCACTTCGTCGCCTGAGAGGGACCTAGATCTTGACGGTAACATGAGGTTGTTCCCACTTCCTTCTACAAATCCATGTGCCGCCATCATTTGATACAACATTTCACACTCCCGACACAAATAAATTCTCCATTAACTACACCAAACATTTCAGTGCACCAACCCCATCACCGATGCCCACTATGATACCCTTTATCATTAGTGAAATTAAAATGATGATAAAGGATACCTTGTATCAGTGCAAAAAATCTAGCACTGAAAACTGATACCCTTTATCAGTGCTAAAAAAATAATTCTAATAAAAGGTTAAGTTTATCAGTTCTTTATTTATCGATGATATATATGTCATTTTTTATCATTTTTTATAGCACTGATAAATACCAGTGTTGTTAAAAGCTTTTTTTGTAGTAGCAAATGAACCTATAAACACATTACCCTATTGTGGAAAGGGTTTCAAATATACAGTAGTAGATAAAGAAATATATGGTATGAATTCATATGTATAATGTCATGGTTATATCATATTCCTCATTAAATTAATAGTTATTGAGAAAAATTACCCAACCCAATATTTGGAGTTAGCTATGGAAATTTTTTCATTAATGACATAGAGCCATTATATTAATGATGAATGTTGTGATATATATATATATATATATCCTAGTCATAACATTTTAATATATATATTCAAATAGAAAGAGTTGGACATGTGTCAGAGAATATGGTTGTATTTGATTAAATCTTAGGAATACACAATATATTACCATCACAAGAAAGAGAAAAAGGTGGCTGATTCTATGAGTCGAAAGGGTAATGCTATATTATCTATGATTTTGATAAAAATTATCTAATATTTGTAAACTTGGAAAGGATGGATCTATAAATCCTAAAGTAATATGGAAAATATTATATTTATCAAGCGAGTGTTCATCAATTTAGCCATGTAAAAATTAAACAGGATGATATGGATGATGCAGAGCTATAGAAATAGGTTAGAAATTATCAAGAGATCATCCTTGATTGTGATGAAATTAAATGTTTCAAGAACTGTATATGTGTTCCATCCATACCATATTTGAAAATGGATATGTTTGAAGAATCACATAGATTGAACTTCCCAATTCATCGTGGAAGTAGAATGATGTATATATATTTTTATGGGTATTTCTGGGGGGATGGTATGGGGAGAGATATTGTATAGTTTTTATCATGATTCTTGGTATGTCAACTATTTAATATTGAAAGAAAAAAATTATAAGTGGATGTTATAATGTTTACACATTCGAGAATGGAAAGGGTAAAATGTCACCATGGATTTTGTTGTTGGGCTCCCCAAAACATCTAATGGAATAATTATATAAGTGTAGTAGTTGATATTAATAAAATATGAGCAAGCTTCATTGGTATCAAAAAATAATTATCTCTATATCAGCATTAATGGAGACACATCATGGATTTCATAATGTTATATGGATTACCACATTCTCATTAATCTTATTGTCATACATGTTTTACCATGATGTTCTAATAAAATCTTCAGTAGTCCCTCGATACAGAATTTATTTATAGAATTGTTTATCATCATCAAATTTTTGCTGAGTATAAGATTACAATTAAAAAACTATAGGATATTTTGAGATCATGTTATATCTATTTAAATTTTGGTTTGGATCAACACGTTCTTCTAGTCGAGTTTGTATTCAAAAATAACTGTCATTCGAGCTTTTAGACAGATCCTATGACGCCCTTTTTGGATAGAAGTGTAAAAACCAAATGGGTTGGGGTGAAGTTAGAGGAAGAAAACCTTTAGAGAATGATCTATATGATGAAATGGTAGATAATGTCATATCAATTAAAATAAATGAATGAAAATAAATGTTGTTAAATAAATGTTAGGCTCATAATCATTGGTGTGATATAGAGGTTGATTTTGGTGAGAACTAAAATTTATTCCATTGAATAAGGTAATCATATTTCGGGATAAAGTAAAGCGGGTCCCTGGTAATTTTTTCCTCATCAATATTCTTCATCAAGTAGGGGAGATTAGTTTTTTTCTTTGTACATCCACTAAGACTCTCTCAAGAATATTATTCATTCCATATATTTATCTTCAAGAAGTACATAATGTATCCTTAAAATGTACTGAATGTAGGGTTTTCACTACAGGATAATGTTATTTCCTATGATGAAACAGTTAGAGAATCAAGGTCATTGAGATTATGTGCATTGAAACAACTCCACTAACCTGGTCATGTTTTTATGGTGAAGCCACCAACACGATGAAGCTACATGAAAACATGAGGTTATGATGAGGAAAAAGTATCCTTATTTGTTTGTATCAGAATGACAGATTTTGAAGGGTGAGATTCATTTTAAGTGGGTTGAATATAACACCCTAATATTTCATGTAATATATTTTTGAAATAGGTTTAATTTTTTTAATATCATGAGTTACACACAACATCGAGTTTTAAAGAACTGTAATATACTGTTAATATTTTTCATTAAACATTACCGTTATAACATAGCCATAAAATTTTGTAATGTAAATAGGAATAGACAAAATTTGAAAAATAAGTTTATATTTTTTAGGTAAGGAAAATATATTTATAAATATGTAAATAATTATTAGTAAAGTCATTATATGCTTTGAAAATATTTTTTTCCTAAATAAATAATTATTATTACTCTTATTTAGAAAAAAAATTAATTATTCACACTATTTTGAAATTAAATTGGGAAATTTAGCATTAATTTTTGAATCAACATTCAAATATTATATAAGGTTTATGTCTAAAAAATTTTACAAAAACATTATTTTTTGGTGAATTTGGAAAATACTATTTTTTTTAAAAAACAAACATTTAATATAATGAATTTTATAATATCCATTTTATTTAAAAATATAAAAAATTGAAAAAAAATATATTACGATATTAATATTTTAATTTAGGTCATTTTAATCAAATTCATTTTTACTTTTTACATTCAAAATTCATATACATAAGGAAACTTTCACATTATAAAATGGGGTTTCCTTCCAAATACATGATTTTTTTTAATTACATGTTAACACTTCAATGAATTTTATTTGTAAAAATGTATTTAATATTTGATATTAGAATAATTAATATTATATAATAAGATGAATTTATTTTGTGATCAAAATTAATAGTAAAAACATTAAAAAATAATTACTGTGGTTAAAGTTAAAATATGTTTACCAAGGGGCTGAACTAAAAATATATGGGGAAAAATGTCCTGATAAATTGTACAGTAAACATTTATTATCAATATTTATACCATATATCATATAATTTTCTATAATTATTTATTATTGATCCTTATGGAATGTGAAAATATGGTTATACCTTTTCCTTTTAAAAAATTCTATTTATGTCCTCTCACACACTTATAAAAAGGTTACCCAATCCCAATTTAATCACTCTAAAAAATCTTTTTAAAATTATAAAATACTTAATAATCCATTCATTACCTCCATCCACATGTCTTATAGGCATTATTTTGATTTTGAAACCCGTATAATATTGATTTAGAAGCTTACCAATGGATATTGTCTAAAGAAGTGGCATCTTTCTTAATCAAGCATTATTATTTTATTTCATCTTCAACATCCTTAAAATATTCAAAAATAATGATGAAATACAAAATTAAATTTATCTCATAAACAAAAAATCTATTATCCTAGTGGAATTACTTATATCCATCTTCTCCACCATCAAGTTGTTGGAAAAATTTTCAATCACTTGTATAGAAGACTATCGTCTGGAAAACCGATGTAATTTTTTTTCCATCAACAACATTCAATGATAGATATAATGATGGGTTTGAAATATGTATATTTTATATAATAAATAATTATACATTTATAAAAATAATATAATTAATATCTTCTTGAATTCTAATATGTTGGAAAATTATAATCTCGCTCGTTTGTATATGTTGAATACAGCCTCAACGAACCAATGTTACACAATTTTCATTTTATTTTGAAATGTATTGTATTGGGGTATATTTAATGAATATATATGTTATATATTATATAAAATATATTCATTAATTTTTAATTAATATATACCTATATTTTTTTCTGTCAGTCATGAAAATGAAAAAAAAATCTCCTGCATACGTACAACCAACTATCTCTATGAATATTGTAATTCATTTTCTATGTTTAAATTTTATGGATAAAACTAAATAAATATACAATTAATATGCATGATATTTATATAATGGTTAATATTATGTATATTTTGGATCTATTAACTATGTAAATGGATTAAAATAACAAACAAAAGAATACATGAAAAAGAAAGTTGTTATTACCTGAAACATTATTTTAATATAGAATTATTAATAAATGGGTAACAAAAATTCAGAATTAAATAATATATGGAATTATAAATTTTATAATGGTTATATAATAGATTATTAATGGACATATATTTATTATATATGTTTTTAAATTGTGTATGAATATATTTTATTGTGGAATTATTGTGATTTTAGTCCAACTTTTATTTCTATTGGACACACACCAGATTCCCCACATGTTTGTTTTTTTTGGTGTATATTATTCAAATTATTATATTTTATTCATATGATTATGAAAAATAGTTTTATTTAAATATCTATATAATTTTCATTCTTTCATGGGTTATTTGACTTAAACATTACAGAGGTGGTCATAGTTTTATGTTTAAATATCAATATTTATCAAGTTTCTTACGGTTGAGAATTCGATGATGAAATATTTTGATATGTCTCTCATTAAAGTCATTAATTTTATTATACTATATTTATATCATTAATATACATGGTTTACCATAATTTTCACATAATTAGGTACTCAAGGGTCCCAAAAATTTTCTTAGGTAAAATTGTACGTATTTATCTCTTAAGAGGAAAACCCATTTTCTTCTAAATCCATGTTTCATAAAAACAATATACAAATAGATTTTGTTACTTCCAAATTATCTGTAATGATATTCTTACCATTTATTACAATTTTAAAAGTATTTTAAAATTAATCTCCTTATCATTTTTTGAATAAGTCACTTCACCATTTTTCTGAAATTTTGAAAGGAATCTTCAATTTAAAATGTACGGTATGATGGGTATTTTTCGACCTCATGAAAACAAAATGATTTAATTCATACATTATATATTTTCAATTTTATTTATAGGTAAAATGTTTTTTATTATTTATTATCATTTTAGATATTGAATTAGTGATTTTAAAGAGAAAAGGATATTTTTCTCAAGAAAAGTTCTAATAGATATTTTATAATAATTTTATATATAAGATTGAATCCATTGATGTTACTTATGGTTTTATTGTGATATGATCCATAGGTACCATTCTATTCTATTATATTTATGGTTTATGTTAATTATTATAGTATATTTGTGAATTTAAATCCATTTCCCTTGGTTTTTATATGATGAAATGATGAAATGCTTAGGAAACGTGTTTCTTTTCTATATGGTATGCTTTGATGAGTGGTTTGTTAAACCCATTAATATTAATTTATTATGGTATGAATAATTTTTTTATCTTTTTCAACAAAAATGTATTAATTATGTGATTTTTGGGACCTATATCTATTTAAAATTCATTTCTGTGAAGAATGATATTTCATGAGAGAAATGGTATCAGAATAGTGAGTGAAACCAGTTCAGTAAGTGAATTTATTAACTACGATAGTCATGGGAATGAAACATGAATACTATAATGGATTGGGGGGGGGGGTCAACCATATCCATAATGATAGTATTCTGAATTAATCTCGACTAATGATATTTCTTGGGGATTGGACACAATCCTGAACATTATTCTTGGAAATGATGCTTGACTATAAAGGATATGATGTTCTATACTTATGTGTATTCCACAATTCTCAATCTTGTGTTGTTGTTATGATTCTATGTCCTATGTTATTTGTATCATTTATGAAACATGATATATTAATAGCTTATATTTGTTACAAAACTAAGGTTTATTACCTATGATATAAAGTTTATGGATTTCTAATGATATTCTCATGTTATAATATGATTATAGTGATATCTTGTTGATATCTCCCTTTTTTCCCTTGTTGAGAATCTAAGATCACCAAAATTTATTTTCATTTTATGTATTTATAATGAAATTTACTATGTATGATATGTCCAAGATTTTTTCTAGATATAAATGGAATTTTAGTTGAGGATGTAGTTTAGTTATGAACCAGTTATTTATGAATCCATGTTTCCAAAGGCAGTAGATTTAAACGATTCTAGAATGGATCCATTATTCTATGAAATAAATATTCACTTAATTAAATGTCGTATTTATATATGAGGATTTAGGTTCTTTGTATTACACATTTTTAGTCATCCATAAATATTAGATATTGAAAATTAATTACACCATTCATGGTGATGGTAAGATGTATATATACATAAACATTATTTTCAGTATTTATACAGATGGGGAAAAATAATGGAAAATAGTAATTAAATTATACAAAATCATTTTAGTATCATATTTATAATATATATTAATTATATAAATTCTTATTACCATCCTTTTGATCATAAAATGAAAAACATTTGGCATAATTTATAGGAGGAGGTATTCCACACATACGCACTAGTGATATTATCATTTTTCAAAATATTGGATGGTAATAATGTATATATGCTAATATAAATTTCAAAAGTATAATTTTTTCATTAATATAAAATACATATGTTAATTCCATCATTATATTCATCATTGAGTAGTGGTGAAAGAAAAAAAATTTACATCAGACTATGAGGTTACAATCCTACATTAACATGATTCACAATTTCATCTCCTACTTGATGGAAGTATAAATTGATATAACTTATAAATCTAAAATAAAAAAATCAATACATGATATATACTGATGTTATTATATCATAATATTTTAATAATATTTTATATATGTGGAATAAAAAATATAATGTTAACATATTTTTAAAAGATATACCTCTTCATTAGAGGGCCTATTTCGGTTAATACATAAAGCCTTCATTGGAAGGTTTCATAATTAAATAATTCAGTAATGATATATATAGGTATTTAAAAAATTATTTAGGATTGGTCTTAGAAAATTAAAATATTTGGTATTGTGAATAGGAGAGGAGAGGGAATGTCCTTTTATAAGTGGGGAAGGAACCCAATTGGACACTACTAGAGAAATTTTATGAAATAAGACAAAATGATAAAGTAATTACCAATAAATATGATGAAAAGTGACCATATATTAAAATATTTGATATTTTAATGATTAAACATAACAAATATATATGATTTATAAAATTTTCATTGGCACACAAACCCTTACCCTTTAAGTATAACAACTCGGTAAACCAATTTTATCATTTAAAGTTAAACTTACTTTTTACTATTTTCAAAATTTATTATGGAAAAAATTGGAAATATTATATAATATCAATAATAATTATTCAAAATTAAAAACTATTTCACCATATTCAATTAACAAATATAATATATTTTAATTTAATATTAATCCAGTAGATGCAACTAAAATGTGGTTTTCCAAAGAACTTTTTTATGGAAATATTTAATAATATATATATATATATATATTATTAAAATGACACATATTAGATTAAAATGTATATAATATTACTGATTTTAATTTTAAAACCATTTTAAAATATAATTTATCTATTGAAATAATTTAAATGAATATTAATTTTTCAATAAAAATCTATATTTTTCACTATTCATCAAAATATTAATCTCATTTGAATATAATCAAAAGTTTTCACAAAATTATTTTTTGCATGATGATTTAAAAAAATATTTTTATTTTATAATAAATTTTATAAAATCGGTAAAATGAATTATATTACATTCTCACAAAAGCAGTAACACTCATTTTACAGAAAAATGTATTTTTTAATATATATAATATTTATCAAAAAAATATTTTATTTATCTGAAAAAGTTTATAAATATTTCAAAATATGATTATTCAAATTTATACTAATTATTTTTATAGACTATAATTTTTATTTTTTTAATAATAATATTATTTCTATATTTTGTTTCATTAAAACATATTGTCACATTTAACATAATATATTGAAGAAAATAAACATATTTTAGAAAAAAACATAAAATATCAAGGAGTTTAATTATACACTATACAAAATAAATTCAACCCTAGTAACATTGTAATATTGACACAAAAAAACTAAGGATACTTCAGGTTCATCATATCCTCAGTTTACCATGTAGCCTCTTAAGATGGTGGTTTCACCATAAATAATTGGTCATACATGTAGACTTATTTTGTGAAACATTATCTCAAAATTATTGAATATAGATTGGGTTTTCCACATAATAATGATATTTCCCTAGTGGTATGATTCTTGATTTTAGTACTTGTGGAGGGACAAGAATTTGCTTCCTTAGGTAAGATATATAGAACACATCATGAACATGAGAGAGGTTCGGTGGAAACACCACGCAATAAGAAACCATCTCTAATCAATAAGGATCCGGGAAAAAGAAAATATTACCAGGTATCAGAATTAATTTCACACAAATTATCATAACCTCATTTGAAGGATAAATTCTTAAGAATACCTTCTCATGAACATAAAATATGAGACCATAATGATGATTTTCAGAATAACATTTTTGTCAACTCTAAGCTGCCTTGATGTGATGTTGAATGATCTAAGATTCTATATTTCTCCATCCAATATCTTAGGTACCAATAACATTATTTATATTACATTTTCTATGTATATGTATTTTTACAATTCTTTCTAGATATAGCTTCATATGGATCAATATAAAAGCTCAAGATAAATATTTTTTTATTTTAAAGCACTACTAGAGGAAGGTGTCGATACCAACTGACTCTCGAATACATATAATAAAATCAAAGAACATCACATAGGGTTTGAAATGTTCTTTCTAAATGACTCTATTTATAAGGATGACACATAAGTATTAAAATAAAATATTTATGCATGGATTGATTAAGACATCTCCAGAACTTCATGGTATACCTTAGACCCCCATGAGAAACAAAAAATGTGGTAATATATGAAAATATAACACATACATAATTTATATCCTGGAAATGTGATTGAGATATAAATATTCTATCATAGTGAAAAAGTTTAATAAATTTTTATAGTGAATGACTATAATCAATACAAAATTTAAAAGCATATATATTTTTAGGAGTTTGACAACAAAATCCATGGTGAGCTTTTCTCATTTTCATTTTGGTATCGCTAATGGTTAAAACAAACCAATATAATTGTTTTTCTAATAGCCTCAATGTGTTGAAAACCCATGAATTGTGAGATGAACTCCTAAATATCACTCTTTATTCAAACCCACAAGAAATAGTATTACATATCTCTATACATTTATATACATACAATATGAAAAGAGAATAAAGAGCTATTAACTTTCTTTAATAGATATTTCATCAAATTTCGTATATATAATAGAACAATGTTTCATAAATCATGTCATTCCATCATTATCATGGTTACACAGAAGAACATTTTTGGCCTTCTTTTGTACCTCTACATCATCTTTTTTATCCTATTCGATCATCACATTAATATATAGTTGAACACTCATTTGGGAAAGATAAGATTTTACCACTTCCTTCACAATTTACAAGTCCATCCTTTCTAAATCCATACATATTATTTCTCTTTTTTTACAAATAATAAATATTCTAAAATAATATTTTCTACTCAAAGCTTCAATATCCATGTTCACTTTCCAAGGGTAGTAATGTATTGACTAACCATAATCATTAATCCGCTCCAACCATATTCTCTAGTGCATGTTTGATTATTTTTGTGGGAAGAAGTACATTGTGATTTTATGATCTATATATATATGTCACCTCTGTCCATAAATATTTTGCCTAAATATTTTTAATATGTTTTTTTTGAAATATTACATTATCATTTGAGCTGGTTAATTTTCCATGTGAACATTAAATTATAGTGTGGAAGAATCTATCCCCATATCATTCTGTATAATAATTAATCCATATGACTTCTATGGAACATAACAACATTTTATAATAATTTATCCATTATAGTTTAATTTAATCAATGGTATGATGAATAATATTATCTTCAGTTCCTTGAAATTTTCGTGACATCCATATTCCCAATTGAATGTGCAACCCTTCAGAGTAATCATAATGAGTGGATTATATAGTAAAGATAAAATATTTGAATACCGTTGATAATATCAACTAAAAACAAGAAAAAATGTAACTCTATTACTATTGTTGGTCTATGAAAAGTTTGAATAGTCTATTTCGTTTATGTATCCACCAATATACAATTTTCGGAGATTATATGACCCATAACTATATCTCTTTTCAACGAAAATTCAGAATCACTATATTTTTCATATAGATTCTCCATCCTTAGTTTCATTAGTATAATAGTTAGGTGATCTTCATGCTCTTACATTATCTTTGAATATATACAAATATCATCTATAAAGTGTACCATGAGATGATCAAGGTACTCTAATGAAATATTCATTAAATCTATACAGATGTATGGGGAATTTAAAAGAACAAATGAAATAACTATAAATTCATAGTGTTTTAACACTATTTGAAAACTATTATTGTGAATTCCCTCCATAGTAACACTCATTTGATGATAACTAAAATGATGCTAAATAATAGAAAAGTATTTACCTTCACATAATTGATCAATTATGTCATTAAAACTGGGTAAGAGGTACTTGATCTTTATTGTGATGATTTTATTTACCTAATAATTGATGAAATGTTTTATAAATACACCATACCTGTAAGAAAAATTTATAGGCATGCCTCATCATTACATAATTTTCTATATGAGTGAACCATTGATATTATCTTGGAGTTTCTTCTTCAATTTATGAAACTCTACTAGGTTCAATTTCTATAATGTCTTTGAAATAGGCATAGAACTAGGAATTAGTTATCCTGATAACTCAAAATCATGATTTAGTTGTAGATGAGGAAATTATTCCTGAAATACATCATAATACTCACTCAAAGTAGGCTTATCATTTTTATTTTGTTAATCCCCAACCATCTAAATGAAATGACCCCTCTAGAAAGGGATAATGATGCATAAAATTGATGGGATTTCCATTATAAATTTATACTTATCTTCAAAATGATTGATATTTATATATTAGTTTGGAATATCAAACATGAGTTCCATTGAAAAACAATTGATGTCTGCATTATATAGAAAATTCCAATCCTTGCTTGAGATAACATCTAATTCAATGATAGATAGAATAACAAGATTTATAGAAATAACATTCACAAAAAAGAATATCTATAGAGGAACCACATATGAGATGAAATCATTGTATGATTAAGGATTTTCAATATGAAATCAACATCAAATTATTTTGGTTTCATTTTGATACTCATAAAAAATTAAACAAATACATCAAATTTAGTAGATCTAGAGTCAAAAAAGAAATTAGGAGTTATAGAGTCGATGGTTAGGGTATCATTAATTAGTTTATTATCATACTAATCATCAAAATATAAATCAAAAGATATTTTCCACTACCTCATATCCTTAGAAGATGTTGTTGGTGATCATCAACCATACCAAAAATATTTGATCACAGGTTAGCGTATTTCCCAATAATAATTCATTTGAATCACTGGACTATGGGAAGTGTATTCCATGAAACTTTATCTCTATTAACATAATTATATTACTTCTTCTCATTACTTCACCATTCATCTAATTGATGTCCTTATTTTCCACACGTGAAATATTCATTAGTCCCCTTAATACAATTTCGTACTGGTTTCCTTCCAAACATCCAACATTATGGAATGATATTCTTCATCTCTCAATTATTATTAGATTTTATTTTAGGATCTTTCATTTTTTTCTTATCAAAGACATTATATTGATTATGAGACCATATACTTGTCTCACTCTTTAGTATGTGGACACTGTCAGACTCAAGGCCTCAAGCATACCTCACTATATTCTAGTGATTGATGAATAGAATAGAGGGACTAGGATATTATTGTGGGGACGCTATTCCTCTAGTTAGAGAGGATCAAAACACATATAATATTTGTGATTAAATAGATTAATCATAATACTTTCAGGGGTGAATTAGTAACAAAAAAAAATCATGAAATAAATAATCAACTCAACAAATTAAACAATATCATATTAAAATGATTATGTAACTAAATGGATCTAAAAATGGAAAAAATGCATAAAAGGCAGTGGGAGATAAAATAATATATGATATAAAAAAATATCAAAAAGGAAAAAACTGGACATGAATCCCAACATCTTGGTCGGTCATCTAATACAAAGCACCAATTATAAAGTATGTGTGCAATTCAGGTGTCCAAATTGGGACACTTACCCTGTCTATATATATGATCATATAATCTACCCAGGTACTAATGAAAACCCAAATATCATATAAGATAAATCTTAGTAGGACACCACCAATTACATCAATACAAATCTAGTATTTGAATAAAAATGGTTTAGCATGCAAGAATATAATGTTATGAAACACTACAAACAACCCATACTGCTTCATCACTATCTCGTGATATTTGGACATGTAATTTTTTAATTAATTAATTTACAACTCAGTGTATAATAAGAAGATAATTCATTAAATGTAATAGTAGTATTGTAACAGGAAATAATAATAACAAATGATACAAGGTATTACCTAGGCATACCGGATCCCAAGGGTCAAGTTAACTCATAATAGTATCAAATACAATATTGATATAAGGGGTATTGTTGTAGTCCAATGGGCCATGCCCATGGAATTTCCCTGTAAATGATTCTAATAGAGTCCATAGAGCTCGTCCATACCAATCTTGGTATAAAAATGATTGAACCCAATGTAGTGAATCTATGGTGCTGCATGTTTGAAGACAAGGAGATGAATCCTAGGAATGTATACAAGGAATTATAATATCTATGAAAGATTCTATTGAATCTTTGGTACTATATATAAAAAAATCCATTAATAATAGAATGACCATATTCTATAGCAGATATCTCCCTTGACAAGAATCAAAATTATTCCCTCTATGTGAATAATGAATTCCCCAATGAATCCAAGGATGTATCAAGACTGAAAACTTAAATATGGATAAAAAGTTCCAAAGCTAGTAGGAACCTTATTCTCCTTCCATTTATATCATATGTCACCATATTCCTGGAAATATCCATTCCACTTAATCATTTCACATGTTTATTTCATTATCATTCATTATATAAGACAATGTAAATTACAAATTCTCAACCATTATAAATTCAATTATAATTAACTAGGATATATGATAACTATAAATTAACATTCCATTTAACATATACAATTTTCATTTAATCATGAAATAACACTTAACTAAATTGGATATGTTAATCAAACCTGAATGGTGTCTCAAAAAATCCCAATAAAGATGGAAATGTAATAAATTTTTTTACACAATGGTAGGTTTATTATGTTTACATCCGAACCACCAAATAAATGATTAAAATGATTAATTATGGATTTATGACTCATGAAAAAATATCAATAGTTATGAAGAATTTTATAAGCATCACTCTGTGAAAATGACTTGCGCCCAAAGGTAATAATTTATAAATGATAGTACATTTAAGGGAATTTCATTGAGTACATATCTTATACCTCTAGTGATCTCCCAATCCAATAAAAACCCTTTAGGTTGTCCTAAATCATATGAAAATGACTGAATGTTAAAACTTCCTAGAGTAATTCAATGAGATAAAAAGATCTTGATTCAGAGGTCGAATGAATAAAAAACACAAATCCTACATGAAGTCTTGAATAAGCTGTAAAGGGAGGAGAAGAATACCTATTGTCCAATAGATGAAGAAATAAAAAATTTAATTAGAATATAATATTTTTAAATAAAAAATGGACATTTTTTCGACAAATTAAGGGGTCACATGGTTTCTCCACACTATGGGCCAAACCGAGCGCCATGAACTGCCTTAGGGTGGGACTTGTGTGGTTCATGAGAATAGTTTAGAAGACATTGTTCTAAATGTTTTTTCCTGTAATAAACATTATATAGGTTTCGTATGGTCTTGAATCCTTGATATAATGATAATTCTATACCGCATGGCATATTCTTCTCACTAAACCACTCAACAAGGTTTGAAGAAACCATGTGTACTGTGATGCATAGTTTCTACTAGCCAGAAGACCCATTCTTTTCTTACTGTGCATGGTGTTAAAAACTATGTAGAAGCCCTATACAACCTCATTTTACAATATCCTCTCTAGGAATTCCTAATAAGTAAAGATCATTAAGTTAAACAGAAAATTAAATAATCCATACCACATAAGAAATACTAGGTTCTTGAAATATTCCCCCCTTAAAGGAATGCATAAATAAGTTTCCCTTCTAGTGGTGGTAGAATGTTGTCTGAGAAAAAATATGGCCACTGAGCAAGAACAATGTCCTCTTTCGCCTATGTCTAATTCTATACATCTCTGTCCTACTATATCACCCATGCTAAAGGGATAATATGACCTTTTAGAGTCTTTGTTCTCTGATTAATGACTCATATGGGTTACTAAAAATAATCATCTACATTTAATTAAACATCATCATGATCAAAATTATGAGATGGTTCATGATAATGGTGAATATATGGAACATGGAATACGTCATGTATGGAATGATACATATAAGGTAATATAAACCTATTGTTTATAATCCTAACTCAATCAAAAACCTCAAAAGGCTCGATGTAGAGAGGTAACGACTTCCCATACCTTCGTATTCATCAATGCCTATGACTATGTGATGTCTATAAGAAAACATGATACCCAAGATTAAACTGGAGAGGTCATTGATGGAGATGAGCTTAAGATGTATATCTATAAAAATAATTGGAAGTGACATTTCTGATTAAATGATCCTACTATAATGTCTCTTACATAAGCCACAAACCTATTATAACAGCCTATAAAGAATCTAACTAGTAATGGGCGGAACTCCATGGATAATAATATAAAGAAACCTATAGTTCTATCTGAATAATTTCCTAATAGCTATTATTGTAGATGATTTATACGAAAAAGATCGTATTTTCCAACGATATAATGAAATCAAAGATGTTGGCCAAGATCTTGTCCTCCAAAACATGTATAGTCTGTTATGATTAGCCATCGTCGCAAGTGTGAAAGGATCTTCTTTGAATAACTTGGATGCCCAAAGGTATATGTAACCCCTACCATGACCTTTATGTGAAATGAAAATAATAGTATAAAATTATTTTTTGGGGGACACTTTGTATCCGTATGATCTATAAAACTTAAATACTATGAATATCATCATGTAAGAATGTATTCTACATAGGAATAAAGTGGTCCACATTCATCAGTCGATCCATGAATTCCATACCAAATTTATTCCTTCAAGAGATCTGGGTAAGACAACCACAAATCCATTACCAATATTTCATATTTCTATTATAAGACTATTTATAATATTAATAAGATGAACTGTCACTGTTATATACCTTCACCTATCAACAGGTGTACCCCTAGTGATATAGCATGATCTCTTACATTTTATCATTGGTCACCATTACTGGAGGTATATATCATGATATATCTTGGATATACCTAGATGCAATTCCCACTATGAATAATGTTATTCTCACATTATATACTCTATAATCTCATTAGAAACTCATATATTACAATGTATACTTATAATGTCATCTTTATCAGCAGACTAATGTATAGGTAGGTCATCATCCAAATTACTTTCCCAAAGGACTAACCCCTTAGGTTTTAGAAACTGCCTTCTCTTCTCCTTATCCATGAGTGAAGAGGCAACTACTATTATTTTTTATAAAAGGGAACATATGAATATATTCAAAAAATATATTCATATCTAAAATAAGGGACATCAATTTTCATTCATCACTAATTTCTGAAACTACTTGTGTCATAGTTATTTTGGCTCATCACATCAGCTACCACATTTCCCTTTCTTAATATATAGGCAACTTCAAAGTCAGAGGACAGAAATTATTCAACCCATATTAAATATATTATATTCAATACATGTTATAAAAATATATGTTCTATAATCTTGTGATCTGTATACAGCACAAATCACTTTCCCATTAGATAGTGACTCTAATAAAGCATGACATGAACGACTGATACAAGATTGAGTTCGTTTGTTGGGTAATTACACTCCTGTGGTATCAATTATAGATACACATACAAAAATACTCAATAATCTTATATTATTACTACACCGATCCTAAAAATGGTTCATCCCAAAACATTTCATATTTTCATACATGCTTTGGAAGACTTAGAATCCCTGCGAAAGTGAGCCTTTTTTTTAACTTCTGAAAATGCATTCTCAGGAGCCTTAGACTATAATAACTATACACCCATATTATTCTGAACAGTAACAGGTATATAAAGACATGAAAATAAATATATTTAATTCATGTTATATTCATCCATCCATATGAAGCTTCATATATCAAAAATGTTCTTATGATGATCCTTGGAAACCGAAATACTCAAATTCTCTAGGTCAGTGGATACTCTTGATTATGAGATGATTTTACTCAAGAAGTTAACCTTTAAAATCTAGAAGTTGATCTTGGTTAGCGGATCATACAACTAATTATCTCTTAGAGTATTCAAAATAACATTTATATTTTTTTGCATGTTTTCATTAATTATGATAATACACCAAGATGTCATGAACAAAACCATGAAAAAAGAATTCAGATATGGTTGACACCCCAAATTTTTTAGGTACCTAAAAATGGAAGGTTTTTTCATAATATTGGAAGACATTACAAGTTAATAATATTTAATATACCATAATTTTGATGTCAATTGTGGTATATCTAAAATTCTAACTCGAACATGATGATATACAAATCTCATGTCAATCAATGAGAAAACCCCAAATCAGTTCTTGTTGAGAAGATCATCTATTAGAAGAAATGTATATGGGTTGTTCCCCATAATCTATTTCAACCTTTGTGAATCCATGAATATACTAAGGGTCCCATATTACTAATTTTAAAAAATAATGAGTAAACCCCATGATAAAGAATTTGTTTGGATAAAACCCATAGGTTTTAAATCCTCTCACTGGATATGGATCTCCTAAAGCTCAGTTGGCGCCATCCTATATAGAGGATTAGATAGTGGATATAATCCTTAATATATCTCAAACATAAAAAATACATATCTCTTAAGAGGTATGATAGAAATATAATCAATAGTGACATCTTATAAATAATTCACCATAGGAGGAAAATCATTCAGTCGCACCATCTGATCATTTAAAAGAAGGTTGTTATATGGGTTGTAACTACTCCCTGCACACAATGATAAATTATAAATCTACATTCCTAGTCATTCCACTCACCCTTGTGGGATAGCCACCACGTTGTAGTGATTCAAATGATCCCTTATGGATTTATGAGTCTATAAAGGCCTGATTGGGTCCCAAAAATCCAATCAAGATAATGAAATTGAAGCTCATCATCATGAGGATTAATAGTTTCTCCTAAGAAATTATTATAACCTACCTCAAGTGTAATGTACTTCCATTGGAGTATACCCTTTGATTGTACACCCAACGGCATATCCAGTGTCATCACCCTACAAAATTTCTGATTTTGCATCCCATGACTTCCACAATTTGATATATAGATAATGGATTGAGAATCACTAGTGTCATATTAATAATATACAAAAGTAGAGACTACTATAATTGTACATCGTATAGTAGAAATTCATGTTCCTTGATCCTTAGGTATTAGCTATAATTAATGGGAATAGCCAAATCAATGGCCCTGAGGTATATACAGACTACATTGAGTTTGTAAAATCTACAAGAGATGATAATTAGAAGTATAGCTACAATTAACATGACCACCACCTCATCATTTTCAGTCATGGATACTCTAGCTTATTGCATGACGTGGCATAACGGATCTCACTCATGACGATTGAGCTGGAATAGGTCATATTCTACTAAAAATAGGAAGAAAGGATTATATGGGAATTGAAATATGACCCATCTGTAACACCCCAGGTAAATAAAGAATATGACATCTTTATATTTATCCATATTTGTGAATCAAATATTAATATTACTTTAAAGGGGATGCTATGCTCGATGGCGTACCCAACACGCAACAATGAGTTTCTTAGGAATCTCATGTTTCACTCTAATAATAAAATAATATTATTTTAAATGGTAGTTAACATGTAGCCGTTGTATTGGCTGGAATGGACATAAATAACTAAAATATGATTATATATGTTTTTAAATGTTTTTAAATTTATCCAATAAAAGATAAAGGCTTAAAATACAGAAAGAATTCAATTTTAGGCGTATATGCCCTAGTTTTCACTAAAGGTTCACTTATCGCCTTTTGATGGAAAACTGTCATTAAATATATTTTGATCACTCTTATACATTTTTTGGACCAAATAAAACTCTTCTTTAGAATCGGGACATCAAAAATTACTTTGTGTAAATTTTCGGTACCTTTCTGATAAAGTTCATTTTTTTAATGAATAGTGTAAAATGTTGTATTTTAATTCAAAACCTCTTTTTAATTTAATTTATTTATATGATTAGATTATCTTTTGAATTTGTTTTAAAGTGAAATTAGAAAATATTTTTTCCATTAAATCCAATAGTGGTCGTTGGAATTAATTTCACTTTGAAATCATACTTAAACTAGTGTCAATCTTCTGATACTTATTGTTTTATAAAAATGAGCTATTTGCTCTGACAGCGGGAATTAATTATTAAATTAATTAACGTGATTAATATGTTTTGAATTTTGTAAAACGGACTTCATTTCTGAATTCGGAATATCAAATATAGCTTATGGTGAATTTTTGGTAATTTTCTGAAAAACTTCAATTTTTGATGTATACTGAAACCACTAAGTGGTACTTATAAAGACTGATTTTCCGTTTAAATGAAAATTTTCCATCATTGTGTTTTTAATTTCAAAAATACGACATACTTGGTTGTCATTAAGAAGTAAAATGTGGTTCAATGAGATTATAATAATTTTTTGGTGAATAGTAACTTATTAAGTTCTTAATCACGATTAGTGGTAATTAGTGTAGTTTAAGGTATAAATAATGCTTTAATAAGATTAAATGACCTAGACACATGTCCCAATCATATTGGTTGTGTCATGGACGACCAAGAAAAGCCATGGGTCAACTTGGGGACCCCATGGAGACACTTTGGTTGGGAAATGACATAAATAACTTTTTATTTAATGTTAAAATTAAATTGACACAAACATGAGTTGTTTTACTAAAACAATTTTTAAGTAGGGTTACACAGGTCCAAATTTTGATTATAAATATTCGTTGTAAAGATAAAAATCTTTCCTACATCATAGTATTTTTTTTATAATTTTTAGACATTAAATAAATTAAATTATTTATGACATAATAATGATGCAGCGATGACATCATTATTTGACGATTTAAATAAAATGGAAAGATAATGTAAAATCTATGAACTACACATGTCCAAAACCAATTGGATGAGAGGATTTTGGAACCTTATCACCTTATCCACGAATTATATCAATTTGTGACCTTTTAAAACAGAAACATATTTTCAAATAAAGTAATATTTCCTTACTTTCCAAAAGTGCCCCTCCTCTCCTCTTATAAAAGGCCCCCACCTCTACCTCATTTCACACACTCCTCAAGCCTTTTTCTCGGCCAACCCCTGACCATTTAATCTCTCCACATCCCTCTCCTCATCCTAGAGGATTCCCTTTGGGAAGAATCCTTTCAAAGGAATCCTTTAGGCTCAAATCAAAAGGAGTTACACTTTTAAAGGTAATTCATTCTCTCTTGTTCATTTGTTTTATTTTGCTTCTCCAACCCTCTAAACTCTTTTTATTTACTTCTATTGTAACAAAACCAGTATCTTCAATATACTAGGATGTTGTTATAATATTTATTCGAGCTACACTCTCACACAACTACATCAAATGGTTAAAGAACATACGGTTTCCGTGGATGGCGAAATTCTGCCTCCCGAAACGATGATTGTTCAATACTCCTTTAACACCTTCAAAGGTGGCCATTATGATGTCAATATTTTTATATATGATATATAATATGTTTATTTTTTTCGTTAAGATTCTTTATTTTTCATTTTGGGCATACCTTTATGGTTTCCATTGTGGGTAAACACGATATCTTCATTTAAGGAAGTGCGGACTACCGCCCCCTCAAAGTGATGTGATTCGTTAATGCCATATGTGGGACATGTAAAGGATGGATTTAAAGTTATTATATATGATGTTATACTGGAATTATAATATACCTCTATATCATTATTATTTATTTCCATTAAAGTATGGGATAGAAATGAAAGTAGCGTTCATGCGTACGTACGGCTTACCGTCTCCATGAACGGTGCATTTAATTTCTTATCCCAAAATGTAATGTACTATTAAAAGTATATGTATATAATGGATATATATAATGAATGATACATCTAAATTATGAATATAATTCTGGAATTAAAATATACATACCTCTCATTTAATTTTAATTCCATTAATATGAGAAAGAAATGAAAGTAGCGTTCATGCGTACGTACGGCCTACCGTCTCCATGAACGGTGCATTTCATTTCTTACCTCTAAATGATTATGTAATATTATAAATACATTTATATGCTGGATATATATGATATATATGATATCCAAATCAGGAATGTCATTCTGGATATAAAGAACCTTTGACCACACGAACAACATGTAATTGTAAGAAGTCCACTTTCGACTTAAGAACCAAAAATCGACAAAACAAACATTATTACCATAACTGGTTACATAATGTTTATAACATGGAAATAAGTGATATAAAAGGAATAATGAACTCTAAAAAGGTTCTTAATTAAGTAGAAATTAACTCAAGTTTATTATTCAGGACGTTAAAGAACGATCGAGTCATGTCGGACCCGAGGTAAGCGACTTCGTCTCAATCTCCTTTCATTGAGGCATATTTTGTTTTATACACAACTTTCTTTTATACGGTGTATAAACCCCTTTGACTTTTACTTTTATACAAAAGGAATCTTTTTCTACGAAGCGTTTTACAAAACGACAAAAAGGAATGTTTCTTTTAACGTACGCGGCGACAACGACCTTTTCCGCCGCCGCGAGTATTATTTGGTCTTTGGATTCCTCAACAAGCCGTAATGTTTTTAGAATAAAATAAATACCATATACTCTTTTATGTATTTTGGTATTGAAAATGGTTTTGAAAAAGGATTCTATTATGTCAATATATTTATGATATATTGTGATTGAAATGTAGAAATGTTATCATTCCTTTATATTGGTTTTATGTTTTTTGATTTTATATTGGTACTTGGACATTTTAACGGGTGGTTACGTTATAAACCATATGACGGGTGGTGCTGTGAATACCAGGACGGGTGGTTACGTTATAACCTCCAATGCATTGGGTATGGAAGTCGGCCGTATGGCTATTCCATTAAGTATGTATGGAAATTGGTCGTATGGCTATTCCATTAAGTGATATGTGTGGAAGTCGACCATATGGTTATTCCACTTAAGTATGTTTATGTCCCAAGTTACCTTTATATATGTTATGTGTTCTTTATATTGGTTTTATGGTAATACTTTGGTTACAAAATGGTAAGTAATGATATTTTATTCAGTGAAGAGTTTTTACTACTTCATAAAGGTGAAAAGTATTACCTTGATAAAGTATACATGGTTTACTATTTGTTTTGATAAACTAATAGTTTTTAATCTTTGTGTATCCCTTACTTAGTTTTTATGCTCATCCAAAGTTTTTGAAATGTTTTTCACAGGACTTAGCATGGAATAGGGTCAAGGATGGGATCAAGGGAAAGTCATGCTACCTAAAACATGAAACTAGACATGTTTCTTTTTAAGATTTTTTATTTTATGGAAATTTAGTAGAAGAGACTACATTGTAATCTTTTGAGATGTAATAGTTATGTCCTAATTCTCTAAAACTCTAATCCTGAAAAGATCCTCAATGTGAATTATTCATTTAATTCAATTTTAAGTAAGGTTTAAGGCTGGGGCCTTATAGTTGGTATCAATGGTCGGTTTAGATAACTTTAGAGGTTCGGTTATTCTTTAAGCCTAATTGACATTAACATAATGGTTAGGATTTCAGACAGAGTACTAGTTTTAGATAATGTGAATGAGTAAGAATATCTTAGTGTTTATCTTCCTCATTAGTACATGATGGTTTTGTTGTTATACTCACACTGACCCTTTTTGGTTTTAGTAAATGGCTGGATCTAGCAGGCACCATGGTAACGGTGGATGTGAAGGAAACTGTGACAGTTTTCTAAGCGAGCAACTAAATGATATGGGAGCTGTAATGAGAACTCTTGTGTTTATCCTCAACCAACTATCTGGAGTAATGATTGACCACCTAAACCTTCGTGATTTCTATAAGGCATCATGTATGTGAGAAACAAATCCCTACGTAACTACAGGTAATAATCATAGAGGTAAGTGTGTTCAAAAACCTATGTGTCAAAGATGTTGAAATAAACACCTAGGAAAATGTTTCAAAGGGACATAAATATGCTATAGATGTGGAAATGAAGGTCATAAAGCAAGAACCTGCCACGGAAAAAGGAAGCATCCAGTTGACTCTGGGAAAGGGAAAGAAGTTCTTTCTGAGGGATCAATTGAATGTTTTAAATGTGGTGTGCATGGTCATTATGCAAACACATGTCCTATGAAGAAGTTTCGTGAATGGGGTCACCAAGAGCGTACAAATGTTTGTTTACCACTACCTAATGCCATTCCGATTGAGGATGAAGAAACTGACAATGACCAATCAACGGTATGTATTATTTTATGACTATTGTTTTCCTATTTTGATATCTTAGGATATGATTCATGATTTTGTTTGTAGGAAAGAGGTATTTCAGAATAAGTTGGAAAGGAATGGTTAATGGATCATGAAGAATGTTGAATAAGTAAGATCTCAACATATAAGGGCTTCAAGAGTTATGGTGAAATTCTTAAGAGTATTAAGTCTCTTTTGATGATGGGGTTACATTAGAGGACTTTTTATATTATGTGTAACCCTGATGTTTAATATATGAAATTTTATTCAAGGAATAGTTATCTCTTCTTTTGTGGACATAGTTATAAAGAACCATTTGGGTTTATATGACCCTAAATTTTGAGGTAATTATGGGTTAATATATGTTTTGATTGAAGTGAAAGGCATGAGATAAAATTGAGGATAAATTATGTTATGGTTATTTTTGATGATTTTACCCCTTTTGGGGAATGATTTAAGAATTATATAGTTTTGAAAAAAGGACAACACGCAGACCGTGTGACATCCCGTCACGTCGGACAAAGCTGCGGGAATCGAACACACAACCAAAGTGCGACTGGTATTTATCGCCTACCCCTGGACTACGTGAAGTCCCTGGTTAGTTTGACTGATTCTTTCTCGTTATATGATTTTATGAATTAAGAGTAAGCTGATTTTGGGTTATTTATGAAAATGATTAACCTATCATGGAGGATATGTGATTAGGTTAATTACTTTTCAATACGGGACATTAGGAGCAACTAATGTTGTTTGGAGATAAATGTTACGATTTAACTTGGAAGACTATGTGACTAAATCCTTAAAATGTTTGGGTTTCAATCTTAGATTGGTTTACTTTGAGGAATTTTTATGGACAAATTTGTTTATCAGATGGTCCTCGTTGATCTTTAGATTTTATTGGACAAATTTTGGAGATTAAGAATAGATTTTCTTTTTATAAAGGGTTATCCTTTTCTGGATTATCTGACCTTGTACTAACCTTTTTGGTTTTGGTTATGGTTAAGGTCTAAAGATATGGGAAGTATATAGTTCTATTTTGTGGATTAGGTGATTCTCTAGAAGTTGATTATAGTACCCTTAATTTGAACAAGTCTTCCTAAATACTCGCCTTTTGGAGAAAATATGAGTTTGTGTAAGGAATCTAATAAAAGTTGAGAGTCAACATGATAAGTGATTATGTTTCCTTATGAATAAATTCCTCAATAAAAAGTAAATTAAAACAAAAATGTTGTCTATTAACTTTTCCTACTGGGGAATCGAATACTGTTTAACCCATCACAAGTTTGTGATTCTCTCATGGTTTACTTTCTCCTAAACATGTTTTCTATCACTCTCCATCAGAACATGACCCTATGTTTTCTCCTCCATGTCCATGTTTTCATACTTGGAATCCTAGTATGGGTTAACTCGGGTGACCTTTGTACTTATCTTTCATTATTTTAAAGTGATTGTTTTACCGATCCTTGTTCCGATGTGGGACTTTCAAGGATGTTTCCAAGCCCAATTTTAAAATTGCGAGGACGCAATTCCCAAAAGGGGGGAAGGATGTAACACCCCAGGTAAATAAAGAATATGAGATCTTTATATTTATCCATATTTGTGAATCAAATATTAATATTACTTTAAAGGGGATGCTATGCTCGATGGCGTACCCAACACGCAACAATGAGTTTCTTAGGAATCTTACGTTGCACTCTAATAATAAAATAATATTATTTTAAATGGTAGTTAACATGTAGCCGTTGTATTGGCGGTAATGGACATAAATAACTAAAATATGATTATATATGTTTTTAAATGTTTTTACATTTATCCAATAAAAGATAAAGGCTTATAATACAGAAAGAATTCAATTTTAGGCGTATATGCCCTAGTTTTCACTAAAAGTTCACTTATCTCCTTTTGATGGAGAACTATAATTAAATATATTTTTATCACTCTTATACATTCTTTTGGACCAAATAAAACTCTTCTTTAGAATCGGGACATCAAAATTTACTTTGTGTAAAGTTTTGGTACCTTTCTCATAAAGTTCATTTTTTTAATGAATAGTGTAAAATGTTGTATTTAAATTCAAAACCACTTTTTAATTTAATTTATTTATATGATTAGATTATCTTTCTAATTGGTTTTAAAGTGAAATTATAAAATATTTTTACCATTAAATCCAATAGTAGTCATTGGAATTAATTTCACTTTGAAATCAGACTTAAACTAGTGTCAATCTTTTGATACTTATTGTTTTATAAAAACACGCTATTTCCTCTGACAGCGGGAATTAATTATTAAATTAATTAATGTGATTAATATGTTTTGAATTTTGTAAAAAGGAATTCATTTTTGAATTCGGAATATCAAATATAGCTTATGGTGAATTTTTGGTAATTTTCTGAAAAACTTCAATTTTTGATGAATAGTGAAACCACTAAGTGATACTTATAAAGACTGATTTTCCGTTTAAATGAAATTTTTCCATCATTGTGTTTTGAATTTCAAAAATCCGACATACATGGTTGTCATTAAGAAGTAAAATGTGGTTCAATGAGATTATAATAATTTTTTGGTGAATAGTAACTTATTAAGTTCTTAATCGCGATTAGTGGTAATTAGTGTAGTTTAAGGTATAAATAATTCTTTAATAATATGAAATTACCTTGACACATGTCCCAACCATATTGGTTGTGTCATGGAAGACCAATACAAGCCATGGGTAAACTTGGGGACCCCATGGAGACACTTTGGTTGGGAAATGACATAAATAACTTTTTATTTAATGTTAAAATTAAATTGACACAAACATGGGTTGTTTTACTAAAACAATTTTTATGTAGGGATACTCCGGTCCAAATTTTGATTATAAATAATAATTGGAAAGATAAAAAGATTTCCTACATCATAGTATTTTTTTATAATTTTTAGACATTAAATAAACTAAATTATTTATGACATAATAATGATGCAGCGATGACATTATTATTTGACGATTTAAATAAAATGGAAGATAATGTAAAATCTATGAACTAAACATGTCCAAAACCAATTGTATGAGTGGATTTCGAAACCTTATCACCTTATCCACGAATTATATCAATGTGGGATCTTTTAAAACTGAAACACATTTTCAAATAAAGTAATATTTCCTTACATTCCAAAAGTGCCCCTCCTCTCGTCTTATAAAAGGCCCCCACCTCTACCTCATTTCACACACTCCTCAAGCCTTTGGCTCGGAAAAACCCTGCCCATTTACTCTATACACATCCCTCTCTTCATCCTAGATGATTCCCTCTGGGCAGAATCCTTTCAAAGGAATCCTTTAGGCTCAAATCAAAAAGAGTTACACTTTTAAAGGTAATTCATTCTCTCTTGTTCATTTGTTTTATTTTGCTTCTCCAACCCTCTAAACTCTTTTTATTTACTTATTTTGTGACAACACCAGTATCTTCAATATACTAGGATGTTTTTATAAGATTTATTCGAGCTACACTCTCACACAACTACATCAAATGGTTAAAGAACATACGGTTTCCGTGGATGGTGAAATTCTGCCTCCCGAAACGATGATTGTTCAATACTCATTTAACACCTTAAAAGGTGTCCATTATGATGTCAATATTTTTATATATGATATATAATATGTTTATTTTTTTCTTTATGCTTATGTATTTTTTATTTTGGGCATACCTTTATGGTTTCCATTGTGGGTAAACACGATATCTTCATTTAAGGATGTGCGGACTACCGCCCCCTCAAAGTGATGTGATTCGTTAATGCCATATGTGGGACATGTAATGGATGGATTTAAAGTTATTATATATGATGTTATACTGGAATTATAATATACCTCTATATAATTATTATTTCATTCCATTAATGTATGAGATAGAAATGAAAGTAGCGTTCATGCGTACGTACGGCTTACCGTCTCCATGAACGGTGCATTTCATTTCTTATCCCCAAATGTAATGTACTATTAAAAGTATATGTATATAATGGATATATATAATTAATGATACATCTAAATTATTAATATAATTCTGGAATTAAAATATACATACCTATCATTTAATTTTAATTCCATTAATATGAGAAAGAAATGAAAGTAGCGTTCATGCGTACGTATGGCCTACCGTCTCCATGAACGGTGCATTTCATTTCTTACATCTAAATGATTATGTAATATTATAAATACATGTATATTCTGGATATATATGATATATATGATATCCAAATCAGGAATTTCATTCTGGATATAAAGTAACTTTGACCACACGAACAACATGTAATTGTAAGAAGTCCACTTTCGACTTAAGAACCAAAAATCGACAAAACAAACATTATTAACTTAACTGGTTACATAATGTTTATAACATGGAAATAGGTTACATAAAAGGAATAATGAACTCTAAAAAGGTTCTTAATCAAGTAGAAATTAACTCAAGTTTATTATTCAAGACGTTAAAGAACGATCGAGTCAAGTCGGACCCGAGGTAAGAGACTTCGTCTCAATCTCCTTTCATTGAGGCATATTTCGTTTTATACACAACTTTCTTTTATACGGTGTATAAACCCCATTGACTTTTAATTTTATACAAAAGGAATCTTTTTCTACGAAGGTTTTTACAAAATGACAAAGAGGAATGTTTCTTTTAACGTACGTGGCGACAACGACCTTTTCCGCCGCTGCGAGTATTATTTGGTCTTTGGCTTCCTCAACAAGCCGTAATGTTTTTAGAATAAAATAAATACCATATACTCTTTTATGTATTTTGGTATTGAAAATGGTTTTGAAAAAGGATTCTATTATGTCAATATATTTATGATATATTGTGATTGAAATGTGGAAATGTTTTCATTCCTTTATATTGGTTTTATGTTTTATGATTTTATATTGGTACTTGGACATTTTAACAGGTGGTTACGTTATAAACCTTATGACGGGTGGTGCCGTGAATACCAGGACGGGTGGTTACGTTATAACCTCCAATGCATTGGGTATGGAAGTCGGCCGTATGGATATTCCATTAAGTATGTATGGAAATTGGCCGTATGGATATTCCATTAAGTGATATGTGGGGAAGTCGACAGTATGGTTATTCCACTTAAGTATGTTTATGTCCCATGTTACCTTTATATATGTTATGTGTTCTTTATATGGGTTTTATGGTAATACTTTGGTTACAAAAAGGTAAGTAATGATATTTTATTCAGTGAAGAGTTTTTACTACTTCATAAAGATGAAAAGTATTACCTTGATAAAGTATACATGGTTTACTATTTGTTTTGATAAACTAACAATTTTTATTCTTTGTGTATCCCTTACTGAGTTTTTATGCTCATCCCAAGTTTTTGAAATGTTTTTCATAGGACTTAGCATGGAATAGGGTCAAGGATGGGATCAAGGGAAAGTCGTGCTACCTAAAACATGAAACTAGACATGTTTCTTTTTAAGAATTTTTATTTTATGGAAATTTAGTAGAAGAGGCTACTTTGTAATCTTTTGAGATGTAATAGTTATGTCCTAATTCACTAAAACTCTAAACCTGAAAAGATCCTCAATGTGAATTATTCATTTAATTCAATTTTAAGTAAGGTTTAAGGCTGGGGCCTTATACCATCCATACAGAATAAGGACACTGAAGTTGGTCACTATCACACTGAGGATTTAAAATCCCATTCTACCCACTCTATTGAAATGTAATGGAGCTACCAATAAGGGATATCTGGTCACCATTGTTCTAATGATAACCCTCAATGATATTCTTCCTATAATTGGAAAACTTACTACCCCATATTTGATCTAATCCTAGATTCCCAATACTATAGACTTCACTCATGTTGTGATTGGTGATTAGATATAGATTCATGATCTCAAAAAATGTCGAATGGAGAAAAATATTCACCAGTGAGTGGATGGTATAATTGATCCCATCATTAAAGAATCTCAGATTTGATATCTCATCACTGAATAGAATAATTTCAAAGAATTAAAACTTATTGAAACACAATAAATAGTGCATTATGTTCATAGAACTATGCTCCAGGTGCACGAATTCCCCAACTGGGTTATCTCTCCACATTCCATAAAAATTTAATTATAGAATGTATTCTGAAGTTCCACCCATGTCATACCCCGATGAGGACCATTCTGTGTAATAAAATCAAAATTGAAATTGGATGAACCACATAGCAGGTTTTCCATAACCTTGACCCTACTCTCTACAGTCATCTACCAATTATAAAAGACATAAAGAATTGATTCCATCCACAAATAAATAGAAATATGAATGGTTTCCCCTGAGAATATGGGAGGATGTTGCTTCTACAACTCATGGGTTACATAAAAATTCCAAGGTTTAGGCCATGGAAAAACATTAATAGACTACATTTAATGTAGAAAATTATCTCAATGCTGAGCGTTAGTGGCTAGTTAACATATAACAAGTAGTACCATAGGTTTCACCATTGGAGATAACACTGGTGGATCTTGTCCTAATACCTCCTTAGCATGGACTTCTCCACCCTCATGAATCATGACTCAAGGATTTTATGTGATATGAGACATAAAAATTTTAAGAACACACATCAAAATAATATTTAAAATAATATATGATCCCTAACATAAAAAGCACATAAAAATGGGTTTTCCAATTCCCAACATACTACCCTATCTTCCTAGTTAGAGGGTCAGAGTACTATTATGTGTTCAAGTTCTATTTATTGGGGATCTAGTATATGGAATGTCAACTTCAATTCAAGTAGGAAAATAATCTCCAATTTCCCTTGGCCTATACATTTATTTCTATCCAATTCATTTATAAGTCAGAATTACATTTTCTGTTTTTAAGTGAGTATAAATATAATACAATGTTTAATTAAATGTATTTTAATTACTATATAATAAATCCATAATCAATTTATATCTGAAATAAAAAACCATTAAATTTCAACAGACACCCCTTACATTCTGTCTCATAACATAACATGTAAAATATGATTTCAAAATCCTAATGAATTACCCATTCTAATTTATAAGTTCATGTACCCATTATTAATTAAAATTGGTAGTCATAAAATCACAACCATCGCCTAACTCATGTCTCTAGTGGTACATAGAATATGTGGCTTAAAATAGGATATTTAATATTTCAATATGAATATAGAAAGGAAACACTATTTAGATAGATGATGACATTTTAAATGACCAATATCATTTCCCTGTAGAATTCATCCATATTAAATCTATCCATTACAACCATGGCTCATTCAACCATCTTTTGAAACAGAGGAATTGAATGTATTTGAATACTCCCATATAACAGGGAATATGTGTGGTATATGAATTATAGGTTCTTATTATGATGCATGTAAAAATGATCCTTTCCATTCATTGCTATGGTATGATATCGAAAAATCATACTAGATACCACAATTAATGTTCATGATTCATCCATTATAGTATACCAGATCTAATAAGAAAAATGCTGAATGAAAATCACTCATTTCTAATGAAATGTTCCATTTACCCTTTAAATGGGATACATACTCCTCTAAATGAAATATTAAAAAATTTAACATTTTTATAATAACTTATCTACCATTAAAAAAATAAAAATATAAGAAAAAATCCCTAATACCACTTTGTGAATTCCAAGACCTAACTTAATCATGTGTATTCGAACCTGGTAGGCCACATGGCCTCAACCGTGCCTCCTTGTATGCTAGTGGCCAGTGACTAGATGTAAGGGCCTAGGTAGTCATAGTGGGGAGACTATACCCTATGGTAATAGTGGAGAACAAATGATATAATGACCATTAATAAATAACATAGGTATAATAATAACACAATAATTGAAGTAATCATAAAAATCCATGGAATAAATAATCAACCCATGATATGTAAACTATATTATATAAAAATGATTATGTAATGTAATGTATTTAAAAAAGAAAATTTTTATACCTAGATATAGGAAGGAATAGAGATATATGATATAAAAAAGGATAACAAACTATCTAGGAATCTTGAGCTCTGTCTCAGTCATCTACTACGAATATCCTATCCTCAATAGAGAATGAAATTCTGATTTCCAAAGATGGATGATTCCCCTTTTCCACACATTTATTTAAATAATCCGCTCAGTTACCAATGGAGGCCCAAATAGGGTGTGAGATAAATATATGTAATCCACCACCAATGACATATATATAAATCATTTTGGTGAATATAAACTATACAATGTAAAATTATATAAAGTAAAATGGTATTATAAAAAATCTGTACTTACTTCAGCCTCCAATAGTATTAAATGGGAATGTATTCATTTAATTAATTAATTAATGACTCAATTTAAAATAATGAAATCATATATAATAGGTAAAAACATTTTGATAATATAAATTTACAATAATAGAGGATCCATGGTGTAAATATGGAATCCTTGACATCATGTATTGAGCTAACTCATAATATTATCGCATTATTCTTAGCTATAAGGGATCAATGTTTAATATAAGGGGACATGAACAATGTATTATACTATAATGTATTCTAAATTGGTACATGGATCTCATCTATAGAAGTCTCATGCTAAGCATGACAGGGACCAATGGGGTGAATCCATTGAAACACCTATCCAAAGACATCATGTCAAATCTAATGAGTGTATCTAAGAATTATAATATCCATAAATGAGTCAAGTGAATATTTGGTACTATGTTGAGGAATTTAGGTAATGAGAAAAATATTATATTCTGGGTCGGGTATCTCCCGTGATAATTGGCTCAATGAGTCAGAATGGAATTCTTTGGGTGAAAAAGAAATTCCCTCAGGAATCTAAAGCTATACCAAGTATAATGACCCCTATAAAGAAGAAAATGGTCTAAATAAAGTATTAAATTTATACTCATTCCATTTATATCATTTTTAATCATAGTCTATTTAATAATCATTCCATTTAATCATTTAACAAGTTAATTATATTACATTTATTTATATATGTAAAAGGTAATTATAGATGGGGAACCATTTTCAGTTCATTTATAATGAACTTGGAAAAGTGATGTCTATAAATAATAATTCCACTTAAAATTTTTAATATTCATTTAATCATGATGAAACAATTACCATAATAAATGTTAATCACACCTAAAATATGTCTCAAATAATCCCAATAATGGGGGGCGAGAAGGCATAACCTAGTATGGACCCTCATTGGGAGGAGGTAATTTTGATCCCAACCTCCAATGAAATGATGAAAATTTATTCGTAGGGATTTAGAATAATTGATAAATAATTATAATTATGATATATTAATATTAAGAGAAAATCCTACTGATATAATAAGGCACTCAATGTTAACAATATATAAATGATAATATTTTTTTTGGAATTAATCATAGAACCCCTACCTTATGCATATAGTAATATCATTTTCTATTATCATCCCTTAGGTAGGCCTATATGTGATTAAAATGGAATAATGGATGAAGACTTGATAAGAATCCATTAAGAAGGTCAGATCTCATTTTGGATGTCTAAAAAAGAATCGACACCAAATACTAGCTAAAAGGCATGATTGATCTCTTATTAGGGAAGAAGAATACCTATTATTTAGTATAGGAGGAAATAAGAAAATAAAATTAGTATCTAATAAATATATGGTAAAAATGGTAATTTTACCCAATTATTATGGATCTCATGGTATATACACATAGCTTGAAACCCCATGGGCAAACCATTCTCCATACACAACCTTAGGAGGGGACTCATACAGTTCATGTGTGCAGTTTGAAAAACCACGTGGAAACCATGTTTCACTATAATAATGAATATTAGAGAGATTTATCATGGTTTTTCACTTTAGTATACATGGTTAGGACTAACAGTTCAGCCTCTTATACTCACTAAAACACCTCTCATAGTTGAGTTTAACTGTTCAACCTTGGCTGCATGAATTCCACTAACTATACAACCAACATAATCCATCGACCCGTCTACATTATAGGCTTCAAAGATGCCCATGACACCCTAATTTACTATATATACTCATTATTCATACATAATATGATAAAAAATGCGTTAATGTCAAAATTAATGGATCAATACCTCACATGAGAAATCAGATTCTTACATTTATGGGTTACTCTAATCTCCATTTACACCTTGATAGCATATAAAATGATTTATTCATGGCTATTGTATTCTCTTATTTATAACTCATTCTGGAGACTGGGTTATATTCAGATAAATTATTTAAAATACTTATATTTATGATGGATGATAATACATAATGTATACTGTAACATCCCAAGTAAGTAATGAATAATAGATATTTTTATATATGTCTATTAATGAACTAGATAGTGTTTTAGAGGCTTAAAATGAAAATAAATCCAATCTTAAGCATGGAATACACTAATATGTTTAAAAGATTGTTTTACTGACTTTTGATGGCAAACAATTTTTAAATATATCTTTTGACAATTTTATAAGATATGTTTGTCAAAATAAACTTATTGACATCAAAATTTACTTTGTGTGAATTTTTGGTATTTTTCTGACAATGTTCATTTTTTTAATGAATAGTGAAAAATACTGCATTCTACATCAAAACTGCTTCTTAATCTAATTTATTTATATGATTAGATTATATTTTGAATTGTTCTTAATGTGTAATCTTAATATATTTTTACCATTTAATCCAATGGTGGTCATTGGAATCAATTTCACTTTGAAATTGGACTTAAACTAGTGTCAATCTTTTGATACTTATTGTTTCATAAAAACACGCTATTTGTCATGACAACGGGAATTAATTATTAAATTAATTAATGTGAATTATATGTTTTGAATTTTTTAAAATAGACTTCATTTTTGAATTCAGAATATCAAATATAGCTTAGGGTGAATTTTTGGTAATTTTCTGAAAAACATCAATTTTTTATGAATAGTGAAACTACTAAGTGGTACTTATAAAAACCGATTTTTCTGTTTAAATGAAATTTTTCCATCTTTGTGTTTCGATTTTCAAAAATCCGACATACATGGTTGTCATTAAGAAGTAAAATGTGGTTCAATGAGATTAAAATATTTTTTCGGTGAATAGTAACATTTTAAGTTTTTAATCGCGATTAGTGGTAATTAGTGTAGTTTAAGGTAAAAATAATGCTTTAATAAAATGAGATGAGCTTGACACATGTCCTACCATCATTGGTTGTGTCATGTCCGACCATGTCAAGCCATTGGTCAACTTGGGGACCCCATGGATCCACTTTGGTTGGGAAATGACATAAATAACTTTTTATTTAATGTAAAAGTAAAAATGACACAAACATAATATGTTTTACGAAAACAATTTTTACATATGGTTATAAAGATCAGATTTTTGATTATAAATATTCATTGGAAAGATAAAAACATTTCCTACATCATAGTATTTTTTTATAATTTTTATACTTTAAATAAAGTAAATTATTTATGACATCATGATGATGCAGTGATGACCTCATTATTTAACGATTTAAGATAATGTAAAATCTAAAACCTACACATGGACAAAACCAATTGGATGAGTGTATTTCTGAGCCTTATCACCATATCCTCTAATTATATCAATGTGGGACCTTTTTAATCCTAAACGCATTTTAAAATAAAGTAACTTATCTTTATTTTCCAAGAGTGCCCCTCCTCTCCTCTTATAAAAGGCCCCAACCTCTACCTCCTTACCCACACTCCCAAAGCCTTTGGCTCGGCCAGCCCCTGCCCATTTTGTCTCTAAACATCCCTCTCCTCATCCTAGAGTATTACCTTTGGGCATAATCCTTTCAAAGGAAGCCTTTAGGCTCAAATCAAAAGGAGTTACACTTTTAAAGGTAATTCATTCTCTCATGTTCATTTGTTTTATTTTGCTTCTCCAACCCCCTAAACACATTTTATTTACATCTTTTGTAACAACACCAGTATCTTCAATATAATAGGATGTTTTTATAAGATTTATTCGAGCTACACTCTCACACAAATACATTAAATTGTTAAAGAACATACGGTTTCTGTGGATGGCGAAATTCTACCTCCCGAAGCGATGATTGTTCAATACTCATTTAACACCTTCAAAGGTGGCCATTATGATGTCACTATTTTTATATATGATATATAATATGTTTATTATTTCCCTAATCTTCTGTATTTTTAATTTTTTTTCATACCTTTATGGTTTCCATTATGGGTGAACGTGATATCTTCATTTAAGGAAGTGCGGACTACAGCCCCCTCAAAGTGATTTGATTCGTTAAATACCATATGTGGGACGAATAAAGGATGGAACTATGATATTATATATGATATTATACTGGAATTATAATATAACTTTATATCATTATGATTCCATTCTATAAAATACGAAATATAAATGAAAGTAGCGTTCATGCGTACGTACGGCTTACCGTCTCCATGAACGGTGCATTTCATTTCTTACCTCTAAATGATTATGTAATATTATAAATACATGAATGTACTGGATATATATGACATATATTATATCCACATCATGAATACCATTCTGGATATAACGAACCTTTGACCAAATTTACAACATGTAAGTGTAAGAAGTCTATTTTTGACTTAAGAACCAAATACCGACAAATGAACATTATTAACTTAAATGATTACATGATGTTCATAACATGGTATAAAAGGATTAATGAACTTGAAAAAGGTTCTTAAGCAAGTAGATATTAACTCATGTTTATTATTCAGGAGATTAAAGAACGACCGAGTCAAGTCGGACCCGAGGTATGGGACTTCGTCTCAATCTCCATTCATTGAGGCATATTTTGTTTTATACACAACCTTCTTTTATACTATGTATAAACCCCTTTGAATTTTATGATTATTCAAAAGGAATCTTTTTTATATGAAGCGTTTACTAAACGACAAAAGGGAATGTTTTTGTCGTACGTATGCGGCGACAACGACTTCTCCATCGTCGTGACCGTTATTTGAGTTTCGACTTCCTCTACAATCCATACCTTCTTTTTAAAAGAAAAATAAATACCATGTTTTAATTTTCTTTTATTTTGGTATTGAAAATGGTTTTCATAATGTTTTTATATCAATGTGTTGTATTGATATCTTGTGATTGAAAGGTGGAAATGTTATGTTTCCTTTATGCATATTTTATGTGATATGATTATGTTTAGGTTTTTGGGAATTATTATGAAGATGGGTGGTTCCGTGATAAACTAAGGGCGGGTGAGCCCGATATAGCTCTCCAATGCATTGGGTAACGCGTAGGATTGAAACGTTAAGGTTTCTCTGAAGAGATTTAGGGAATATATTGTGATGGGTATTCCAAACGTAACCAAGAGGGTTACTCCCTATGTAAGAATTTTATGAATGCCTCTAGTTACCTTTATGTATTATGATTTCTATGATTTATTCATGTTTTGATGAGGTATGTTAAAGTGCTTATGTTTTATGGGTAAAGTATGATCTCATTATTATGTATATATGTACCTATGTTTCCTTTCCATATTTATATATCCCTTACTGAGCTTTTTATGCTCATCCCATGTTTTTTGAAATGTTTTTCGCAGGTCAAGGGAAAGGTACATGATATGATGATAGTGTCAAGGAAGTGTCAAGAAAGAATCCATGTTTTATTTTAAATATGTTTCCATTGATGGGAAGGAAGAATAATATATTTATGTAACCACATTGTTTATATGTGGAATGTAATGCAAGTTTTATGATCAAATTATCTAAAACTCGAAACCCAAAAAGATCCTCAAGGTGTAATCTTGTAATAACTCAAGATTAAGTAAGGTTTAAGGCTGGGGCCTTATAGTTGGTATCAGAGGTCGGTTTAGATAACTTTAGGAGTTAGAATTCTATTAAATGATTATCCAAAATTATTTCTTTATTGTCAAATTGAAGTGATATAGCATTTGAAGATTACCATGTTGCTTCTTCTAAGACATGTTTGTTCAGAATAGTTTTCCGTAGAGAAAATAGGGAAGCAGTGCTAGGAAGGCATGCAGAAGGAAATAACCTTCCGAATTAGCATCCTGTGATGGTCGGAATTGGAACTGAACAGTTTGTTGCAGTAATGGCACAGTTGACTAAGGCTATAAATGGTGGTGGTATCCATACACGAGATCAGCCAGATCAACCGCAGAGGAACATGTCAGTGGTGGAACATTTCATGAGGCAACATCCCCCATCATTCAGAGGATCATCTGAACCGGTGCTAGCTGAAGGGTGGATTAAAGCACTGGCGAAGATTTTTTATGTCATGGGGTGTTCATACAATCAAAAGGTTAGTCTTGCTATTTACCGTTTGGAGGGTGAAGCAGATCAGTGGTGGTCGATGGTTAAAAATATCAGGGACACTGATGAGATTGATGCTCTCGACTGGGACGAATTCAAAGGTATGTTTCTTGAGAAGTATTTTCCTAAGGATGTTTGACTTAGGATGGAAAAGCAATTCTTGGAATTGAGTCAAGAGGAAGACTCAATGGCTACCTATGAAAAAAGGTTCACTCGATTGGAAAGGTATGATCCAAATTTTATCTGAGACCTTGATAGTAAAATCAATCGTTTTTACTTAGGATTAAAGCCAAAATATCTAAGGGCATTATCTTATCATGAGTTTAAAATTTATGAAAAGCTTGTTTGATGTGCTGAGAAGGTGGAAATGGATTTTGCCGATGATCGAGTGTTCTATAACAAACAACAGAAGAAGAGACCGAGGTGGCAGGAGAAAGGTAAGAATTCTTCAAAAAAGTCTAATGGTAAGAGAACTAAGTTTCCAGTTTGTGCTAACTGTGGAAAAAGGCATGCTAGGAAATGTCTTCTGAATTCTGGAAAGTGCTACCAATGTGGTAAGATGGGACATAAGGCTCGTGATTTCACTGAAAAGGATCAAGGTGAAGGTAAGACCAAATTTGATTTACAGTTAGTGAAATGTTTTAAGTGCAATGAGATGGGTCACTATGCAAATGTGTGTCCGACAAAGAGCTTGAGTGATGGGAAGCAGTTAGACTACAAGCAGAAAGGGGTGGTAAAATCCTTTGCAACTACTTCAGCAGATGTCGGGCCATCAAATGAAGTTGTATTATGTACTTTGTTTGTTTTTTCATATTATGCCAGTGTGTTGTTTGATTCGGGGTCTACACATTCTTTCATCTCTGAAACCTTTTCTAGTAAAATGGGAATACCATCTCAAGAAATGACTCCAGAACATTTGGTAAAAACACCTGGGGGGAATGTTGAGGCAAAAAGAATTTATAAGAATCTTCCTATCATTATCTGTGGAAAGAACCTACTTGCAATCCTTATTTTTCTACCTCTAGTAGAGTTTGATGTTATCCTGGGTATGGATTGGCTCTCTATTTACCATGCTAAGATTGACTGTAGAGCTAAAGAATTTCTTTTCAGAAAGACTTTCAGTTTGTGTACAAGAATGAACCCTTACTATTGATAACTTATCAAGAGGCCGAGAAACTTGTAAAAGATGGAAATGAATGTTACCTTGCACACATCGTTGAAAATAAAGTAACTATTCAGAAAAAGGATGTGCCAGTGGTAAATGAGTATCCTGATGTTTTTCCTGATGAGTTTCCTGGAATAATACCAGATCAGGAAGTTGAATTTACTGTTGACTTAGTTCCTGATGCTAAGCCAATTTCAAAACCCCCTTATCGAATGGCTCAAATTGAACTTTTAGAGTTAAAGGAGCAATTGCAAGATTTATTAGGGAAAGGTTTCATTCGACCTAGCACATCACCATGGGGTGCTCCTGTTTTATTTGTTAAAAAGAAAGATGGTTCTATGAGACATTGCATTGATTATAGGTCCTTGAATAATATCACTATTAAGAACAAATATCCTTTGCCTCATATCGATGATTTGTTTGATCAGCTCCTGGGAGCTCTGTTTTTTTCAAAGATTGACTTGAGATCGGGGTACCATCAGCTGAAGGTAAAGGAGGAAGATATTCCGAAGACCGCGTTCCGTAGGAGATATGGCCATTATGAATTTGTAGTAATGCCTTTTGGGCTAACCAATGCACCTGCTGTATTCATGGACTTAATGAATAGAATTTTCCATGAGTTCTTGGATAAGTTTGTGGTGGTTTTAATTGATGATATTTTGGTGTTTTCAAAAATCAAAGAGGAGCATGGAAGACATTTAAGGGTTATCTTGCAAACCTTAAAAGAAAAGAAATTGTATCGGAAATTCAGCAAGTGTGAGTTTTGGTTGCAACAAATTTCTTTCCTTGGTCACATTGTTTCTAAAGATGGGATAACTGCTGATCCTGCAAAAAGAAAAGTTGTGGAAGACTTGACAAGACCCACAAATGTAACTGAGATTCGTAGCTTGCTTGGTTTGGCAGGCTATTACCGAAGGTTTGTTAAAAATTTTCACGGTTATCTAGTCCAATGACTAAGCTAACTCGAAAGGGTGTTAAGTTTATCTGGACAAATGAATGTGACGATTGTTTTCAGGAATTGAAAAGAAGATTGGTGAATGCTACAGTTTTGGAACTACCTTCCAATAATGGTGGGTTTGTTATATACAGTGATGCTTCATTGAAAGGACTTGGTTTTGTCCTAATGCAGAATGATCAGGTAATTGCTTATTCTTCACGACAGTTGAAAACTCATGAGTTAAATTACCCTACACATGATTTGGAATTAGTTGCTGTTGTTTTTGCTTTAAAAATTTGGAGGTATCATTTGTATGGAGTAAAGTGTGAAATATATACCAATCACAAAAGTTTAAAGTATATATTCACTCAGAATGAATTGAACATGAGAAAAAGGAGATGGCTTGAATTAATCAAGGATTATGATTGTACAATTCATTACCATCTGGGAAAATCAAATAAAGTGGCTGATGCTTTGAGTCAAAAAATAATGCTTCATTAGAAATGTTGCGTTTGGAACGTGATCCTTTGGTTAAGGATTTGATGAACTTTGGCATAGAAGTTGTTGGTGTGGGATGTTTTTCTGTTTTGTTTCAGGTATCAGTGAGATCATCTCTATCAGATAGAATCAAGCAAGCACAGAAGCAGGACAGTGAGTTGCAAAAAAAAGGTAGGGCTGGTTCATAAAGGTAGGTTGCCTGAATTCAACATTGATAATGATTGCGTTTTGAGATTTGGGAAGAGATTGTGTGTGCCTTGTGATTCACAGTTGAAGAGATAGTTGTTATGTGAAGCTCATAGTTCTCCATTTTCAGTTCATCCAGGAAGTACTAAGATGTATAGAGATCTTTGGGAGTATTACTGGTGGGATGGAATGAAAAGAGATATTGCTGATTTTACTGTGATGTGTTTGACATGTCAGTAGGTTAAAGCAGAGTGGAAGTTACCAAAGGGATGGTTCAGCCTTTACCAGTGCCAGAGTGGAAATGGGAGAATATATCCATGGACTTTATAGTGGGATTACCGAAGACATATCGAGGTAATAATGCAACCGGGGTTATTGTTGAACGCTTGACCAAATCTGCTCATTTACTTGCTATACGAGATATTTTTCCCTAGATCAACTTTCCCGTTTGTATCTTAAAGAGATAGTCAGGTTACATGGAGTTCCTCTCTCCATTGTATCTGATCGTCATCCCAGGTTCACTTCTGACTTTTGGAAAGGCCTTCCGAAGTCGTTGGGTACTGAATTAAATTTTAGTACAACTTTTCATCCTCAATCAGATGGGCAGTCAGAACGAACAATTTAGATATTGGAGGATATGATACGAGCTTGTTCTATGGATTATCAGGGAAGTTGGGACCAACATTTTTCTTTGGTTGAATTTTCATATAATAACAGTTTTCATTCCAGTGTACAGATGGAACCATTTCAGGCATTATATGGGAAGCGGGGTCGAACTCCAGCTTTCTGGGATGAAGTGGGTGAAAGGAAGTTGATGGGACCAGAATTGGTGGAAGAGATGGCAGAAAAAGTTTAGCTGATTCAGAAGCACATGAGAACAGCTTAGAGCAGGCAGAAGAGTTACGCGGATAACTAGAGGAAGGATCTATCTTTTGAGGTAGGTGATCATGTTTTTCTGAATGTTTCTCCATTGAAGAGTGTGATGCGATTTGGTAAGAAAGGAAAGCTAATTCCAAGGTTTGTTGGACCATATGAAATTCTAGAGAGAGTTGGATCAGTTGCATACCGAGTGGATTTACCTCCGAGTTTATCTCAGGTACACAATGTTTTTCATGTTTCAATGTTAAGGAAGTACATGCCAGATCCATCTCATGTTTTGAGTCCATAGGTAGTTCAGCTGGAAGAGAATCTATCTTAGAGGAACAACCGTTCCAGATTCTTGACCACAGGGAGCAGGTATTGCGGAATAAGGTGATTCTTCAGGTAAAGGTTTTATGGAAAAACCATATGGTTTAAGAGGCAACATGGGAATCTGAAAATGCTATGAGGGATAAATGAAAATAAATCCAATCTAAAGCATGGAAGACACTAATATTTTTAAAAGATTGTTTTACTGCCTTTTGATGGAAAACCATTTTTAAATCTATCTTTTGACAATTTTATAAGCTATTTTTTTCAAAATAAACTTATTATTTATGATTGGGACATCAAAATTTACTTTGTGTGAGTTTTTGGTATTTTTCTGACAATGTTCATTTTTTTAATGAATAGTGAAAAATACTACATTCTACATCAAAACTGCTTCTTAATCTAATTTATTTATATGATTAGATTATCTTTTGAATTGGTATTAATGCGTAATCTGAATATATTTTTACCATTTAATCCAATGGTGGTCATTGGAATCAATTTCACTTTGAAATTGTATTTAAACTAGTGTCAATCTTTTGATACTTATTGTTTCATAAAAACATGCTATTTGTCATGACAGCGGGAATTATATATTAAATTAATTAATGTGACTTATATGTTTTGAATTTTTTAAAATAGACTTCATTTTTGAATTCAGAATATCAAATATAGCTTAGGGTGAATTTTTGGTAATTTTCTGAAAAACGTCAATTTTTGATGAATAGTGAAACCACTAAGTGGTACTTATAAAAACTGATTTTTCCGTTTAAATGAAATTTTTCCATCATTGTGTTTTGAATTTCAAAAATCCGACATAAATGGTTGTCATTAAGAAGTAAAATGTGATTCAATGAGATTAAAATAATTTTTTGGTGAATAGTAACATATTAAGTTTTTAATCGCGATTAGTGGTAATTAGTGTAGTTTAAGGTAAAAATAATGTTTTAATAAACTGAGATGAGCATGACACATGTCCTACCCTCATTGGTTGTGTCATGGCCGAACCAAAAAAGCCATGGGTAAGCTTGGGGACAACATGGATCCACTTTGGTTGGGAAATGACATAAATAACTTTTTATTTAATGTAAAAGTAAAAATGACAGAAACATAATATGTTTTACAAAAACAATTTTTACATGGGGTTATAAAGATCATATTTTTGATTATAAATAGTCATTGTTAATCTAAAAAGATTTCCTACATAATAGTATTTTTTTTATAATTTTTAGACTTTAAATAAATTAAATTATTTATGACATCATGATGATGCAGCGATGACCTCATTATTTAACGATTTAAATAAAATGGAAGGATAATGTAAAATATAAAACCTAAACATGGCCAAAACCAATTGGATGAGTGTATTTCGAAGCCTTGTCACCTTATCCTCGAATTATATCAATGTGGGACCTTTTGAATCTGAAACTCATTTTAAAATAAAGTAACTTATCTTTATTTTCCAAGAGTGCCCCTCCTCTCCTCTTATAAAAGGCCCCCACCTCTACCTCCTTACCCACACTCCCAAAGCCTTTGGCTCGGCCAAACCCTGCCCATTTTGTCTCTCCACATACCTCTCCTCATCCTAGAGGATTCCCTTTTGGCATAATTCTTTCAAAAGAAGCCTTTAGGCTCAAATCAAAAATAGTTACACTTTTAAAGGTAATTCATGCTCTCATGTTCATTTGTTTTATTTTGCTTCTCAAACCCCAAACCTCTTTTTATTTAATTATTTTGTAACAACACAAGTATCTTAAATATACTATAATGTTTTTATAAGATTTATTCTAGCTACACTCTCACACAACTACATCAAATGGTTAAAGAACATACGGTTTCCGTGGATGTCGAAATTCTGCCTCTCGAAGCGATGATTGTTCAATACTCATTTAACACCTTCAAAGGTGGACATTATTATGTCACTATTTTTATATATGATATATAATATGTTTATTCTTTCCTTAAGCTTCTGTACTTTTCATTTGTGGTCATACCTTTATGGTTACCATTATGGGTGAACGCGATATCTTCATTTAAGGAAGTGCGGACTACCGCCCCCTCAAAGTGATTTGATTCGTTAAATACCATATGTGGGACGTATAAAGGATGGAACTATGATATTATATATGATATTATACTGGAATTATAATATACCTTTATATAATTATGATTCCATTCTATAAAATATGAAATAGAAATGAAAGTAGCGTTCATGCGTACGTACGTATTACCGTCTCCATGAACGGTACATTTCATTTCTTACCTCTAAATGATTATGTAATATTATAAATGCATGCATGTACTGGATATATATGACATATATGATATCTACATCATGAATACCATTCTGGATATAAAGAACCTCTGACCAAATTAACAACATGTAAGTGTAAGAAGTCTATTTTTGACTTAAGAACCAAATACCGACAAAATGAACATTATTAACTTAAATGATTACATGATGTTCATAACATGGTATAAAAGGAATAATGAACTTGAAAAATGTTCTTAAGAAAGTAGATATTAACTCAAGTTCATTATTCAGGAGATTAAAGAACGACCGAGTCAAGTCGGACCCGAGGTATGGGACTTCGTTTCAATCTCCTTTCATTGAGGCATATTTTGTTTTATACCCAACCTTCTTTTATATGGTGTATAAACCCCTTGGACTTTTACGATTATTCAAAAGTAATTTTTTATACAAAGAGTTTACTAAATGATAAAATGGAATGTTTTTGTCATACGTATGCGGAGACAACAACTTCTCTGCCGTCGTGACCGTTATTTGAGTTTCAGCTTCCTCTACAAGCCATACCTTCTTTTTAAAAGAAAAATAAATACCATGTTTTAATTTTATTTTATTTTGGTATTGAAAATGGATTTCATAATGTTTTTATATCAATGTGTCGTATTGATATCTTGTGATTGAAAGGTGGAAATGTTATGTTTCCTTTATGCATGTTTTATGTGATACGATTATGTTGAGGTTCTTGGGCATTATTATGAAGACAGGTGGTTCCGTGATAAACTAAGGGAGGGTGAGCCCAATATAGCTCTCCAATTCATTGGGTAACGCGAAGGAGTGAAACGTTAAGGTTTCTCTGAAGAGATTTAGGGAATATACTGTGATGGGTATTCCAAACGTAACCAAGAGGGTTACTCCCTACGTAAGAATGTTATGAATGCCTCAAGTTACCTTTATGTCTTATGATTTCTATTATTTATTCATGTTTTGATGAGGTATGTTAAAGTGATTATGTTTTATGTGTAAAGTATGATATCATTCTTATGTATATATGTACCTATGTTTCCTTTCCATATTTTGATATCCCTTATTGAGCTTTTCATGCTCATTCCAAGTTTTTTGAAATGTTTTTCACAGGTCAAGGGAAAGGTACATGATATGATGATAGTGTCAAGGAAGTGTCAAGAAAGAATCCATGTTTTATTTTAAATATGTTTCCATTGATGTGAAGGAATAATACTATCTTTATATAACCACTTTGTTTATATGTGGAATGTAATGCAAGTTTTATGATCTAATTCTCTAAAACTCTAAACCCGAAAAGATCCTCAAGGTGTAATATTGTAATAACTCAAGATTAAGTAAGGTTTAAGGCCGGTGCCTTATATATACCACACAAGTACTGTAAATTTTCCTCATAGGTAGAAACTAATTCATTATCCTTTTATTTAAAATAAAGGAATTCATTCTTCATTTTTAGTGTAAAGAATATTCGGAATGTAATTATTGAAATGTACTCTATTAATCCTATCCAACACCATGGATTCAATTTATTCCTATTTCCTCATATTCTTGAGAGGATTCCACCATTGATTTTCTTCACCTTCCAAATGATAGACTATCAAAATGAATTTTTAATTCTTTAAGCACTGGAGAATGGAAAAAAAGTTTTCAATGGTACCGATTTGTTTCTCATAATATTTTGGATCAATAGAGAAACTAAAAAGGTAGTCTTTTCCTCATGATGGACTCAATAGAATGTTTTTCCGTCCTTTTATTTTTTGGATGTTCCATAAGATTTATGGCTTGAGAAAGAAATGTGAGTATAAAAATGAGATTTTTCATTCCAAATCGCATAATATTTGGTTTCATATAAGGTAAATCATTGAATTATACATCCAATTAAATATTACAATGATTAGTTTGGGTTCCATCCATTGAATAAAACCAAAACACATTATGTAATAAATAATAGTCAATGTCGGTAACCATGTAATTAGGAAAAATCAATTATGGAATGACTAAATTATAACTCCTTATTTTCAATCTGTGACACATTATGATTAAAAAATGTATTTATGCCCATTATTAATATCTATTATGATTTTTTAAATAGGTATTGAATTTCCAAATCATATCTTGAGGAGTGTCCAATATAATATGTATTAAGGACCATTTTAGGGAACTAGGTGATAATCAAGCCTATCACAACGCCCCTGTTACAAAGTTATTACCACAATGTATAACTATTCTAGATCCATATCCACATATAATATCTCGAATAGGATGAAATTTCTTATAAACCACAATCTATATCCTCCACCAAAATCCAAGTATATTTCCCAACACATTGAGCAATATTTAGACATATAGGTAAGGGCATCAATAATGTATTATCATCCTAGTTTCCAAATCATAGATAAATTTTATTTTTGATATGAAATAAGAAAACCAACACATTTCATATATATATATATATGTTACATCATAATTTATGAATACTCATTTCATATTACAAAACTCATATAGGGACTATGATTTTTTTATTGTCATTTGATACTTTGATACATAGAAAAAAAATTCATAAGTGTACTAAATCATTTCCAACTATTTTTTTCATAACTATAACCCTTCATAGGAATAATATTTATAATACCCTTCATTAAAAACTAGGTAAAGGAAACATAATAAATGATGATCTCATAAGCTCAATAATGGTAAACAAAGGGCATATCAATAATTACCTAAACATAATAAGAGCATAAGGTTGTGAGATAATTGGATAGAATTTTGAACACCCTACCCTCACATTACATAGATTATAATATTGAGTTATAGAATAATGAATATCAGTTCATAAAACATGTATCACAAATGAAACAAATGAACACAATCCATTAGAGAGTAACACTGGTATAAGACATAAATATGTTTTATACACATTATAGTATATCAAGGATACCGACCATGAAATTATAAACTTGTTAGGCTTGGGATACCTTCCCATGATCCAACTTTGTGTTGGTGATAACCTCTTATGTAAAATATTTTAGGCCTATAATTACCTCCTATATATACTCTTGTTTTGAACTTGGGATAACCTCCCATGTAACCACTTAATTTTTTTCATGGATTACCACCCATGTATTCTTTTTTTTATTAGGCTTCAGATGACCTCATCTATACCCATTTAGATCATATTCCATTAATCCTATTAAAAAATGCATTGGAGGGTGGTATAGGTTCCACCTATCCAATAATCAAAACATTTTTGAGGGAAATGATAATATAACATTCATCATATCATTACCCATTAAAAATAAACTGATTTCAAAATAAAATCTATTACAGTATACCCTGTGAGAAAGTAGCAGGTTTAATAAACATATTGTCATCAAAATCATAAACATATACCATATAGCTAAATAATAAATATGGTAACATTGGATCTTTTCCCCAGTAATATATAAGTAGCACCAAAGGCTGTTGATTTTAATCAATATATATTCCATAAAAATATAATTAAAAAATTCTTTAAGAAAATATCATTTTCATTTGGAAGAACAAATAATAAAACGAAAAATATCTCAATACTATAGGAAAAAATTAATTGAAAAGAAACTTTAAAAATTATAATTTAAGTATAAATTAATTTATTGGTTATGATAGAGGAAAATTCCATTCAGGATGTACACGTGAATGGTAAAATTCCTTTCATATTTTTGGTGAAAATTCAAAACTACGTCATGCAGGAAATGAAAAAAAGATTCATATTAAATACAATTTTAGAAACTAAAAAATGAATAAAAAATTTTCTAAAAATTTATTTTATTATAAAAAATTCTTTACAACATTTTTAGGAATCTTTTAAAAGGAAGATAAATTATTTTTCCCGATTAGAGAAATATATATTATCTTTCGATAAATAAATTTTTTCAGTATCTTATGTAATTAAAAATGGAAATTGAAACGATATGATTTATTCAAAATAAGTAATCATAGTGTAATAAAAATAATTAGTTTCTATAATGGTTTATCAAAAATTTAATCATTGGAAGCATAATCATGAAAAACATAGATAAAAAAGTATTTTGTAACATAAAACCCCTACCACATTGGTAACCTTCAAATTATAAGAACCATTAAGGATATAACTAAATATGTATATGTAAATAAATATATATTTCATAGTATGAATCCTAAAATTCATTCTTGGGTATTATACAAACCAAAAAAAATAAAAAAAGTTACGAATATGGTATATCTCTCATAGAAATAAAAGTGATACAAAAATCACATGCCATAGGTCTTGATTTAATTAATATGCATTAAAAATCCAACATAATGAATAATGGTTTATTAAAAATATATTATAGAACCACATATATATTTATCATAGAATTTATTTTTTACTTATTATCGTTTTAAAATAGTTTATTAAAATTTCATTTTTATGATCATTTTTTTGTGTGATAATTACTTCATTTTTCATGTATTATTTGGGTGAGTAGTTTCAATATTTATACACTGATCATGGTCCCATTATCAAATAAATTATAAATAAAATATTACTCTGATATAAATTCATTATGTACAATTTTTTAGTGATCCAAAATATTTATCGATAAAAAGTGAATTTATCCGTTCATGGAGATGGAAAATCTTCTGTATGTATGAATGATGTTTTAATTTTATCAACAGATAGAAAAAAACAAATTTTTATATAAATAAAAATTTATAGAATCATATTTATGAAATATATGTCATATATGTTTAATAAACAAATCATTATTATCAAACATGTCAAAATTAAATGAAAACATATCACATCGATTCGTAGTCGCATTAGTCTGAACATACACACAAGTGATGTTTTAATTTTGCAACAAATAGGATGGTTAGAAGGTAGATGTGATATTACAATTACTTAATAATAATTATTTAATTATTATCATATACATATTCTAAATTAGTAATTCTATCTATATTTGAGTTATGTGGATGTAAAATGAATTACAATGGTTCGTGAGGTATAGTTTTTTTGTACACCCGATTGATAGTTTTGTTTCCCATTTGATGGAGGTTTAGAAGGATATAGGTTATGAAACAATAATAAATAAATCATAGAATATGGTATATAATTATGTAATTATATCATCACTATGGAAGAATATTTTATTGAATTATAATAAGAAATAAAACAATAATGCAATGTTAAAAGCTATACCTCTTCTTTAGAGTGCCTCTATTAGATTATATCCAATTCCTTCATAGTAGTGTTTCATAATACAAATAAGGACTCTATGATATTGGGAGTTATATAAGTAAATAATTTTTTAGATATTTTTTGAACACGATGGATTTTGGAGTATTTTGAGAAAAGGAAAGGTGGAGTAATTTTATAAGTTGGGATATGATTTTACTAGGAAAAAATGGGGAAATTTCACAGAAGCTTAAAATATCATGATTTCATTTCTGACAAAAAATGATTCCAAATTAAAATATATATAAAATTTGGATATTATAGGGTCCAAATATCTATTTCCAATAGTATTTATACATGTTTTATTGGAAAACCAACCATTATTTTTTAGTCTAACCCCCCCAATAAACCTATTTTTATATTAATCACTATAAACAATTTTCACAATTTTCACTAATAATTTTGATAAAAATATGATGGTTTACCTAATAATATTTATTATTATTATTAAAAATATTTAATCCATTTTATATAATTCTTCTCCTTTTATTGGTTTTTAATAATTTACAATAAACCCTGAATATTCGACAAAAAAATAGATTTCCCAAAGAAAAAGTTTTCACTTGTATACATAGTTTTAATATCAAAATCCTATATGAAATTAATTAAACTAAGATAAATTTAATTAAAAATTTTATAATTGAGAAAATTTTATCATTAAATCTATTTTGATATATATTTCATCATTGTAAATACTTTATAAGAAAAGTCAATATTCAACAAAAGGTAGTATTTATAACTATTCATCAACAAATTAATCTCTTTCAAAAGTTCTAATGATTTTATGATAAGATATTTTTTTCTGAGAAAATCCAAAAATAATTTCATTCTATCAAATAAATGTTTAAAATTTTCAAGAAATTTATTATATTGTTTTATCAAGAAAATTTGTATAACTTTTTATGTGGTAAAATGATTTATTGTTAAACATATAAAGGATTTAGTAGAAAATATATATTCCAAATAGAACAGAGTTATAAGTATTTTAAAATGTTATTATTACAATTCAAAACAAAAAATTTATTATCTAGGTTATAATGATAGTGTCTAAATATCAGTAATATTAGTTTATTTGGGTTTGATAAAAATCAATGATTAATGTAATGAATGCTACCAAAATAATTAAAAATATTTGAATAATAATAACAATATCATGGGCTTTAAAATTAAACACCTAAAAATCCACTATAAGAGTATTATTATTCACATGTTCCTATAACATTCATATAAATTTGGGTTAGAGAAGAAATTTTATTTTCCATTTATAGTTATATAAAAGGTGATAATAATTATCAGTATTAAAATAAAATATTTTTTTAGAAAATAGTATTTTCTACTAATTTACTGACATTATTGATTTATTTGTCATGTATATATAAATTTATTTTAATAAATTCCCAATATGATTAATATTTTATTTAGAATATTAATTTACATGTATATTCTAGTAAAAATGGTTGTATATTCAATATCTTAGAGTTCATAATGTGTCTCTACTAGTCCATTAAGGTATCCTCATTGGATTTACTAATGAAAACGTTATTAATAAACAACTCCTAGTTCTTACGATAGAGTTCCTAATTCCTAAATCTTATTTCAATAGTTACTGTACACATGCCCCAAAATTTCATTGAGTAGTCTATAAAATTTACTATTAATAACTATTTGGTTGGGTTTACCATAAACATGTTTTCAAAATTTCTTGATAAATAGATACGATAACCTAACTATGTCTATACAATAATGTCAATCATAGGTTTTATTATAATTTCAGGGATCAGTAGGAGGTGATAAATTAATATTATCTATTGATGTATTTTATTTATTATCATATGAAATCTAGTTTAAATTGAGAATTTTTTTACTTATTTTGAATTTGTGATTAAAAAAATAATTAACGATCGATGATAAAATAATATTATATATAATACATATTTATCTAATCGTGCTTGTTATTTTTATTATATATATTATCATATAAATAAAATTACCCTTCTATAGATAATTTTTTTTATAAATTTATCAAGATATTGTGAACTTATGGTTGGTTTATCATATGGATATAAAAATCCTACACCATATAGAGATTATCTCAATGATTTTTTCTACAATATTGTCAAAATATTCTTCATTGTCATATTATTCTTATTTATATGTGCTTATTTGGGTCATCGCATGAACCACTTTGTTATGGAAACTCCTTCAATTATGATGATACACACCTATAAGTGATAAGTATGTTGGAAAGGGGTTACATAAAATAAACATTTAATATGAAGGACAATACATTATAAATTATTGAGATATACTTCATAGATGATCATTATTTAATTTAATTATTATAAAAATAAACCGTCAATGAAATAAAAATTAATTAATTAATTAATTAAATCATACAATGATCCTTCCAATGATCAGCATAATTCACTTTGAAATATCCTAAATAATTATATAAAATAATTTTCATTCATTATTATACTATTAAAATTAAATAAACAATTTCAAATAATTTAAATTTTTCATCTTATGGCCCTTTAAAATGATTTTTTTTTTCAAAATTGTTAAATAAATTTCAATGAAATCATATTTATTTCATGAACTTATTTTAAAAATTAATTAATTAGAAACTTACATATATATTAATATAGATTTATAAATATATGTATGTAATTAAGTCAAATAAAAATAATAAGGCTAAATTAGATAATTATTTGAATAGTTAAGGGCACTACATGGACAACCAAGTGCTAATAAAGGAACAAGCTTTAAACTATGTCAGTTGATCAACTAAACGGATCTGAAACAATCACATATTCACATCCTGTAGAAGAGATTGTCCAAGATTTAGGTTTGAGTTCCATGTAATGATTTTCTTATTCTAGGTTAATTGAGACTATAGAAGTTTATATTGTTGGAATTCAAATATAAGTTTTTCGTACAGTATATACCATAAGATATCAAATCTAATATATAAATATCAAATTAATAATGATATATTTAATGCCATTTTTTGGATCTAGGTACAGATGAAGTGTCCATAGTGGGATTCTATATTTAAAATTAAATTCAACATTTAATTCTCAGATCTGAATCACAGTATATACTATTATATTTTTTATAAATTAAAAAAATAATAAAATACCATAGGTAATTTTCATTAGTCTCAATTCCCAGTGGATTTTGTTATCTGTATTTTTTAAGGATATAAAAATGTATTATTATAGAGATATCTAACTATTCTTATTGAATCATGGAATTTAATCCTTAATCTATTTGTTTCAAGAATAATTAATTAATATCTATCAAAAATCCCAATATGGATCATATAAGAATCTATGTAATTATCCCTACAAATTAGAGTATTTTGGGAGATGGTTCTCTCAATCTGTTCTAAAAGAAGACGAGATCAATTTTTTTATAAACCTAATGGAATTCTATTAAATGGCATAATATTTATATGGTTCAGAAATATGTAACTATAACGGAGCCCCTACCAACATTATAATTACAATTTAAAACATTAAGCTATTAATAAATATTTAATTTATCAATAAATTGTAATAAATATTATATAAGTAATAAATAAATACCTCTATTATGGATTAATATTTAATTATTTATTTAACTTATAAATTAATTATATATTTGTAGTGGTATAATAGCATAAATCCAATTTAATAATTAGATTAATTTAATAATTACATATAAATGGGATGTTTACTCGGTATGGTCTTTATATTAGTAAATAAATATTCATTTTACTATACATAAACAATATTTGAATCGTATCAGACATATAAATCCATCTCCCTTATTACTGATGAAGAATTAATATTTATTTAATTATGATTGACTAAAATCAAATAGGTGTTTATCTAAAAGTGATATCAATCATTTTATATAAAATAAAATTCAATTATATTTTATTATATTTTAATAAACATAGTTTTTGGGAATATGGGAATCTTTCTCAATTTATGTGAGATCAGTCCATATAAAAGGAATAATATCTAAAAACACATTTTAAAAATTATAGTAAAATAAAAAATTTCTATCAATAAACACTATTATAAAAAAATTAACTATGAAATATAATTATTTTTCCATTTGAAATATAATCATATAGAATTTTTAAATATTTCATTATAAAATGATATTGGATATATATTTCTTTTTCTTTCTTAGGTGAACATTCACAATTTCATCACAGAAATACATTTTTTTCAGAAATATTCATCTCAAACAATGTGGAAAACATATATTCATCTTTAACATAGAATGAAGAAATACTTTTTATCCTTAAATTAGCATCATATAAATTATTATGCACCCTAAAAATAAACTACATTGTTATACTATACATCCTAATTTTCATCATACACCACAATGCTTAATTTATAATATAAATTAACAATTATCTCAAGTATATGGACTATTGAAAATGATCATATAGAGGAAATTACTATGACATATAGTATATAGAACTGAAACTTTAGGTTTTATTCTCATGACCACTTACTATTATAAATTAGAAATGACTAAACATGTTGATGAGTAATCTCAATTACTATATTCCGCTGATAGATAAACATTTTAACTTTTCAATATCTAGTTAGAAAGACGTATTTAGACCACAGGTAACACTTTAATATTATTATCCTTACATATCAAAGTTCACATTATATTAGGAAAAACCTTATGTTATCATTGTAAAATATAATCTAAGGAAATTATCACATAGCATATAATATTGAAAAATAATATTGGATGAGTATAAAATATGTATATATCAAACAATATACATGAAGTGGTTTTCCATTGTATATAATAAATTTTTTCTATGTTATACACTCCAACACATTTTTTTATTGAATCATTTATATAATTGGATTTTATAAGTTGATTATTAATATAATATTATTAACAAAATATATGACCATTTCTTTTTCGTTTGGAGAATTTTATAATTTAGACACCTCATCAATAAAATATTATCCTTGGAAAATTACATGAAACTGATATTTTATTCTATGTAAAACTATATGATATGTTCTAAAGGATTAATTAAGGTTTCATAGATGATGTTTTATAAAAATTTGTATTTTAGAAATTAAAAGGTGTAAGTGCAGTCCAATTATTATTTATGATGATTGATGTTCCCAAGGAGCTCCCAGAAAGTCCCATAAGCATGAATATGACTAATGTGATCTATATATATCACTATATTACTATGATATGCGGGATTCATGAAAATTTTTTTACATATAATTTACAAAAGGGGATATGTTTTTATTAAATGGTTAATACATAAATGGGGATAATGTCTAAAAATTCCCCTATGATCAAGATGATGAGAGAGATCAATGGGAAATGTATAACTACTTTGTTATCCTATTAACAAAATATTTACCATACTAAATGGAATGGTAAATTCACTTCTCCATAATATGTTGGTGATCATAACAATTTTTAGGTATAATCATGTTCATGATTTTCTTATTTTAGTTTTTAGTATTATGTTGAGTTCTACTTAAATGATTTCCTTTTAGAAACTCTTTTATAGAGATACTATTACAAGTTCATCACTCTAATAAAACAATGTTCATGATCATCAATAATCAATTCAATAGTTTTTATCGTAATATTCCAATTTATAGGTGTATATTAATGGGGCCCTATTTTATCATTTTTATTTGTGAATGCCTTTATATTTAGGGAATGATGTTTTTGGTGATATAGGGTATTTATATTTAGTTGTATGTATAGAATAAAAATTAACCTAGATGACCCTATTTAGCAATATATAGTAAAATCAATACTATATATTATAATTATTTATTAATATATATATGAGTTCTTAATTAGTGTTTCGAATAACATTGAAAATAATACATGAATATTATACATGCACCTACATGGGACGTTGTGCAGGGACATACATATGGCTATGAACATGATTTGAACATTAAGTGTGGAAACTTAGAACCTTATAAAATTCATTAAAGACTAATTTTGAGGAGTTTATTATTTGGATAAAATATTTGAACTGGTTGATTATGTTAGATTATATTAACCAATTTAATTTTATTTGTATATGTGTTCGTTTGGATATATACTATCATATGTATTTATTTAGGTGGATGATTAATATTTTTTATCAACTCTTGGAGCATCTAACTAGGCCCTAGATTATTTTATGGTCTTTGTATAGAGGTGAACCCATACTTTTCATTGACCTTATTGGGTAATTCATGGTGTCATTTCATTTCAGTGTTATATCAATGTGTATTCTGGGATACATTTCTTATTTATAGTAGGCATATGTTTTATTTCATTTCTAAAATTATAGAAATAATTATAATGGAATTGATCTTCAATATGTCCATCCATTGAATAAAATTATATGCTCTCATAGATAACATATTCATAAAAAACTAGTCTATGATTGTTTATTTACTAAATTTAGTTCTATGATATTTGGAAATAGGGAAATATTATGTGAGTACATGCATCATATCATAAATCGGAAAAACATTTATGCCAGATTTCATATATAAGAGGACATAATATATTACAAAATTTTATCAAATCTTCATGTCCACACCATCATTTTGCTTTGTACTTTATTATGAAAATGTTATTCAAATCATGTAAACATTTATTACTGTATACCTATATAAATATAACCAGTGAGGATGTATGGTCATATTAATTCACTATAATGGTTGTTTGTCATATATCAAGCTATAAATTAACTTCATATATTTTAGTTAGTATACAAACCAATATTAGAAAATCACTTCTTTTAGTAGTGGCCAATTTATAACTTATAATTGATATATAAATTCTCAACAATCAGCGGAAATTAATTATTTGAAAATATAAGGGATTCAAATATTTAATAGTACTATTGACACATATATTGTGAAGGATTTACCGATAGTGGTGACTAGTGTTATAACAATGATAAAACACTTGAGGTGTACATGATACTGATGATATTGAGAATAATCTTGGGGTTAATGGGAAACTTGTGGATGGTGAATTATTGAGGTGAAAATGAATTTTATATCAAGGGATAAGTATGATTGAGTAGTTATTGAGGAATTTTATATGAATACCATGTTTATAGTGTGGATATATGAACTATTGCACCTTTATAAGGGTATTATTATCATAGTAGACTATAATATTTTATTCCTAAACTTTTTTATATTCTACCAAGAGATGTTTTTTAATGAGCTATTTAATGTTATATGTAATGGGATTGGGATATATATAGAAATTTTGGTTTGAGATATCCCACTTTTATTACCCATAAACTATTAAAAACATTATACAAAAAGGGTTTATTGATGTATTTTTTTAAATAATACTACAAAATACTATTCTCTAAAATTATTAAATTGTATTTGATTTAATTTATCATGGTTAAGAAAAAAATCTCATAATTTATATTTAAGGTAATTTTTTTCAATCCCATATTTTAATAAGAACTATAATTTTGAGTGAATTGAACATTTATTAATTCTTCATCCATGATCACTCTCATTATAGACCTCTATGTCACTTGTAGATCTTCTCCTATTACTCAATATTGTTTCGGCCAATACATTGATGGGATTTATTCTACATATTCAGCATATCCATCTCCACCTACAAAATATTTAGTTCCATCTCCCAGGAGTCCCTTTTCAATCCATGTTATCAATATTTTGAACCTAATATCAAATAAAAGGGTAAGGTATTTATTTTTTGATTTTATTTTATTTTATTTTATATAATATTTTATACGTATATTAATAATTATTGAAATTTAAAATTTTATATGTTAGTTTCTTTTTTTAGTTATAGATGAATACATAAAATTGGTTGGAAAAAACTATTATGTACTAAAATAATTTTCATTATTTTGTCCATTTTTATTCATTCTTTCTTCTATAAATTAATTTTAGGAATAGGTATTATGAAGTTTTATTATCAGCGAAAGGGAATTTTGATATTAAATATTTGTTATTGTTTTTATTTTATATAATTATAGGATTTATAAATATTTTGTAACATTTCATATTGGTTTTGGTTATTTGTTTTTTTGGATATATTTATTTGTTTGAAGTTATATATATATATATATGGAACGAGTTATTTATTTATTTATTAAATATGAAATTAAATAATTTTAATTATTATTTTATTTCAATTAATTACTATTCATTAATTAATAAGTTATTTTCAATTTTGTATTTTTTTACTTACTATAAATTATTTGATTGTGTTTTTTTAGTATTTAATGACCAAGATTGTATTTATGAATTGAATTTTTTATTAAATTTTATTTATCAAAATATTTATATATATTTTTCAATTTTTTTTATGTAATACATGTTATGTTAATAATATTGATGTTCATTAACATGATACAAATATATAATGTATGTATTAATTTATCTCAAAATAAAAATCAATTTGTTAAGGACCTGGATTTTTTTTGAATATCCCTATTGAAAATTAGTCCTCAAAAGGAAGAATAATTTTCCATTTACAAATTATAGTTTTAGATGATCATTGGGAAGTGATGATTTTAATGAAAACGTGACATTAAAAAAATTATTAATGGATATATGTGACAGATTTTTCTTGGATAATTAAAAAATTAATTTTTTTTATGTTTGGCCATTATCGGAATGATCCGTGGACAACCGTGATAGAAAAGAATGAATCTTTTGAAAAAAATTAATGATTCTTTGAGAAAATAAAAATAATATAATAAAATTCACAACATATTAATGGAGATCCTTCTTGAATTCCAAGATACCAAAAATATATATATTCTAATTGGAAAGACCTGGCCCCCTTAGGCCCCACTTTGGTTGGTGACATGTCGAGTGTTCCACCCCAAGCTAATATTCAATAGGTTTGGGGCAGAAGAGTCAGACCAAGAAGTCATAACGTAAATGGAAGTCTGTTTCCTATAATAAACATCGACAAAAATAAAATTCTAATCAATATTATAACCTTCATACTCAAATGGTATACAAATATCACTTTAGTAGATAACTAATTAATATGTATGAAAATATCTATAAGATATAAATCCTAATAAAGATACATTAAGGGATACCGTCAAAAAATTAAATACGTACAAGAACAAAAAAAATGATGATGAGTAAACCCACCTCATCACAATAAGAACTAAAAAAATGTTATTTATAATAAAAATTTCAAAAAATATTATACCTCTAAAAACTTCCCAGTATCGTATCTATATATGTTTCACCATATCTATGTAAACAATGATAATTCCTAAACAATGCATCATAAAGATAGAAAAGATGAGTGTGAGAAGAATTTCCATGCAATGGTTTATATAGAAATTCATAATAGGCTACCCTGAAAACATAAGCAAGATGAATATAAACATGTAATCCCAAAAAATATAACATGAGATAAAATTTGGTTAAAACACTTTATTTTATTAAAATAAAAGAATATCACAGACTTAGATATGCTACCATTATCCAAGAATGTCTTCATATTCAATCCATTGATCTACTATAGATACCCCATCATATATAACATGAGATTCTCATTAATATTTATAACTCATAAATTATGAATTAGTCAACCAAGATCTTGGTCAAACCCTAAAGGGAACCAAGGGTATTGGGAAAATCTATGATCATCACATACTATCACCATAAACAACTAATACATAAGGGAATACAATAATATCACAAATATTTCAATTTCCATACTAACTAGTACATCATAAATCCACATCACCATTTTGAAACTATAGTTATAAATTAAACATTATTGTATAAATGTGTATCTATTGAGGGTATACAATCCCCTATGGTGGAACACACCCCAACACATATGAAATTAAATTATTTCTACTATTATATATTTTAAAATTCTATTACATAACTCTCCATATACAGTGGGGTACCAACTCCAAACTAAGGAATCGGCACAATTAATGGGGAATCAAACCATATAAATGAATTTCACCTCTCCACATGGAATGTGGATTAGTAAATGTGGTTACACACTCTAAAAGTGGATAACTTGTGTAATTTCATAAGGGAGTATATCGACTCCAAAAAGTTTATAAAGGAACAACACCTTGGTATCACTGTACAGCTTTAGGTGGTTGCTACCCTCATTTTTTCTCTGGATATCTCCCCCACACCCATTATCATCTTTAAAAATATATGGATCTGAATCTTTCTTGACCACATTAAAATCAATCTCTAACTATTAAGATCCTCGACTCATTTTCTATATGTATAAAAATTATAAAAATTCATTACATATGTGCCTAATTCTGATACCCAAGAGAAAATTTATGAAAACAATATCTATTATGTATCACATATAATAGACTCATATTTTCATGGCGATAATCTTTAGGGGATATGTAATACTTTCCTTCCATTTTCAAATCATTTTATGGTTACCTACTTTGTGTCCCCTCATTGGGTGCATAATATATAGGAGTTATGAGAAATATAGCCGTATACTATCAAATAATCTTGAATAATTTCACAAAGATACACAATTTTTCCACTAACCCAAAAATTATACGAGATTAGTATGTTAGTGAATCATTTAATCATATAAACAATGAGGTATATGTCTAACTATACATGGTGGAAGAACCATAGTCACATATATAATTTGTTATTTATATCAATAAAGTATTTGGATTTGATTGTAGAGATAATTATTAACATATAAATTGAATAGAATATATTACTTTTATAGAACCCATTGCTGCTACATGGAATAGAATACATGATGTATAGTTTTTATAATACACACCACATAATTGGTTTTTTACCTCAGTCTATGTTTTCCATCAATTTCACATGTACCATTATCATTCTCTCCATTTCTACACTGAAGAATATTCCAAATGCATCTCCAACACCACTTGTCACAATTTCCAATGACAATAACCCCTAGTGTCACCTCACACCAAATCGAAGATCATTTTGGGTTATCCATTATGGTCAACATATATGATATAAATATCCATTCCGTCTATATTCTCTATTTTCGAAGTAGTGTCCTGACCACATTATACTTATGCCATGCTACTACAACCTAATCAAAATTTACACCACCAGTAGGCTTGATATTTTATTTCCTCTATTTCATTCATATAAATCCTCTATTATTTTACTATTTTCTTCTCCATATGCCATCATCCCTATTTCTACCTCAAATATATAATTAAAATACACCAAATATTTTAGAAATCAATAACCAATTTATTTCAAAAGAAGGGTAAATGATATTGGAATTAGTGGGAATAATTAATAAAATTTACAATATATTTTTTTTGTCCTTCATCCCAAATAAAAGGAAATTATATCAATATGTTAATTCTCATAATTTTATTCTTAAGTTAATTATAAAATTAATTATTTAGAAACTACCAATGATTCATTAGATCAAATAAATGAAAAATTACTAAATAATAGATTTCAGATCATTCTATCTGTGATATAAATTAATTGTGAAACAAAAATCTTTTCAATATGAAGAGAATCACATGATAATTGGAGAAAAAATATTATTCAAAAATAAAATTTATTATAAATAATAAAAAAATTCTATTTTATTTCGAACAAATAAAATTTATGTAAAATTTTATTTTTTACATTATGATATAGGATAATATAACAAAAAAATAACCAACATCATCCAGAAGACATTATAACATCAATTTTTCTCAATTTTACAAGATTTGAAATTCATTATCCCTTGAAACTAACATTTATATATTATTTCTCATTCCATCGTCCAACTCTCTTATACTTCCCTAATTTCTTCGGTTTATGAAAATCATTAACGGATAAACTCACAGGGAGTCTAGAATTATTAATTTATTTCATAAAATAAGATAATCATGTGAAAAAAATTTAATACCTGTAATAGAGCGATATAGAGGGGATTCATGAATAGAAAAATACACATATCATAGGTAAACCCCCAAATTTCATTCTCTAATTTTATTTAGAAATACAATATGGGTATCCATTTTTGTTATATAACACTCACATACCGGGGGAATGTATTTATTTATTAAATAATTATATTTTATCCCATAAAGGTAAAATGTATTGGATCATCACAAAAATTCAACTAAAATACCAATAAAATAATTTTAAATTCATTCTAGTGTTATTTTTTTGTGAATTTTCAATTAAAAATTTCTAGAGGTTCAAGACCCCAATTTTCAATAATGATCTATGTGTCGATCATGATAAAAAATGTGTCACTATATCCTTCCCACACTTAACCCTTTTATTAAAGGAAAATTAATTAAAATGAAGATTATAAATAATAAATTTCATAATAAAACATAATGTGAAATGATAATCTCCTCCCCCCCCCCCCACTATCATCTCTTGGAGGTTCAAATTAAAAGTGAACAAGAAATTCAAATCACTTAATAAAAAATCCTCTTTAAATAACTTCCTCTCTCGAACATCTATTAATTCATAAGAATGATGGAACAATATCATCGTATTAAATAGAAAAAATGAGTATCTCAACAATGAAGTGTAGAAAAAACTAACACTTATGTCCCTGTTTTATAACAGGAATGTTAATGACATCTAAAACTTTTTCTGAGAACACATATTTCCTATAAAAACACTTGAAAAATATATTAAAAAAATTCTATTCATGAACCCAAATATTATTATACCCAAAAATAAGATCAAATCTCTAGAACCACCTGAATAATTTTTATTAGTCAATGGATTGGTGCACTAGATCCATCCAAATATTCATCCTAATGTTCTTTTAACACCTTTATCATCTATCTATACTTGGTTAGTCCATTTGATAATATTTTGATGATATTATTATTGTTTAATAATACATGTTAATTCATTATTCAATTACTTCATAAGGTAAACCTTTTGAATTATTTACAATAAACATCTATAGAACCTGCTAGCACTATAAAAATCCACTCCACTATAACCTCTCCAGTAAATAAAGTTATCCCCATCAACTACTGTGGAATTTATTTATAACCCATATAATGTTAGACTTACTAATCCTTCCAAAGGTTCCCACTCACTATTAAATGTTAATAAAGACCCATTAACCCACCAAGATAACACACTATAATGATAACTACCCACCAAATCTTTGAATTCAAATAACTGATCCACACCGAGAATAATATCCTAGGGTCCCATCTCAAAATGATGAAATCTAATGAAAAATCACTCTCTTCACAATGGACAATCACAAACCAATGATAGTTGTGATGAATAATTTGATCTTAAATAATTATTTTTTAGCCAAAAATGATATGACTGTCTCTCTATTAAAATATCCAAAAGTCAATATAAAGATACAATATGAAAAGACTCATGATAATATTAATGAGTATAGGTGATAATGTCAGATGGTTATATATCATTTCATCAACCACATTTCCTTCCACCCAATCATTGACCTCCATGATAAAAAAATTCACTGAAGGAGGGGATTTCTTCGAATACAACGCTAACTGACATTCATTAGAGGCCTTGAAATAGCATCGTAGCTTGAATAAATCCATTGTGAATCATGTTTAGGGGAATATCATGGAGTTTATGAACCCATTCATATACTTATTCACCATAAAACTATGTTTTAAAAGGTTACCCATTTCATGAACTCAAATCTTTCCTGGTGTTTCTGAATTAAACCTCATTTGAATAAAAAATCACTCTATAATCATAGTCAGGTAATCATACCACGATTCTGAGATTAAAACATACACCAATATCATTCCATAAAATTAAGGGAAATATATGAAAGAATCAATATTTAATTAAATGATGTTAAATATAGATGGAAACACATATCAATATAACCAATAATCTATCATTTCACGAATATGATTATTTCAAAACCCATGAATCCTTAGTTATTATAATGTCCGAAATGCATATTTTCTTTTCGTAGTTTCATTTTAACTTACTAGTGAGTATTATCCCTTATATATAAAGGTTTTATCTATGAATAAATGGAGGGAAATATATCATATTGATTTACGGTGAATATAGCCCTTATTATATCACAAAATCGACACCCTGTTCCAAACAAGAAATGAATGATGTGAAAAATGGAATACCTAAAAAGGATCATTTACGTCTCGAAACATAGACCTGAAAATTATAACTCTCTTTGGTAAACCCTCACCTTTTTCAGGAACCAATATTATCTAAATTACCATTCTTTTTTATATTTACTAGATATTATTTCTTCAACATATGGGATAAATTTATATGTTTTTTTATAAATGTTAAATATCCCTTATATCTCAACTAGAGTGACAACTAACCAATATTCAATATAAGGTTAAACAACATGTATAGACCAAACGAAATGATTATTATTTTCTAGATCATTTAAAATATTTTTTTAACATTCAACCCATTTTATAAGTTTAGTACTCAAGAGATTGTCAATGATCTTTTTCCTAACCATGTGAAAACATAGGTCACTACACTACGTGACCGATCACGTGTGATTTATGGATAAGTGAATGATTGAAATTTAAATTAATATAAAGGACATATAAAATATTCAAAATTGATATTACTATAGAATCTATACCATATCATGTTATAATGTAAATTTCCTGACAAAACAATTTCAATGACATTGGAGTTGAATATATATAAGCCCTGGTAATGATAGATTAAATTATTTTCATATTTATAAGTATTTATGAGAGAGATGGTTATCTTGATTATAAATATATTATGTAATATGTAAATAAGAAGTGAAATATCTCAATTAAACTCAATCCATATTCTTATTTATATAAAAGTATAATTTTTATATTAATGACATTTAGTTTGAAAAAAATAACATGTCAAAAATTATCTTAGGATGAATATTTGAGAATTTTTTGAAAAAATATATTTTTTAAGGAATAAGAAAAAGTATTGATTTTTATGGAAAATTAATTTTTTTTAGATTACATGAAATGTAAAATTATTTTTTGAATTATATTTAAAATTTAATGTATTTTAAATGAATATTATAGTTTCATTGAGTGTATAAAATTATACTTAAAAGGCAGCTTTCTGAAAAACAATATTACATAGTGTTTTTCCATTTTAATTTAAACATAAATTCTATGAATATTATATATTGAATCATTCAAAATATATTAAATATTTTGAATTAATATTTCAATGTTTTTTTAAATAGATCCATTTTATTTTTTTCAATATGATTAATAACCTTGGTAATTTTTATTACCACTATAGAGGGTAAATTTGGAAATTAATGTTAAAATTAAAATTATAAGGAATAATGAATGAATTTAAAACATGATAAAAATTTATTCAATTATTATAAATCATCCTTAATAATCTAAAAGAAAAACTTATGGATTTTTTCTTTTCAAAATTATTTTTAAATTTATAATATATTCATAGGTATAAAGCATAAAATGTCACACTAATTATTTTAATAAATATAATATTTTTAACATGGGGAAAACGGATTATAGTTTTTCCTATAAATTTTCATTTTAAATATAGTTTTTTTATAATGGAAATTTATTTTTATATTAATGTAATGAAATAATTTCTCAAAATGATTCTACAACACTAATAAATTCTTTATGCAAGTAGTAAAATAATAAATAAAAAGATTTTTAAAAACTCTAGAAATAATATTAAATGATTTATTTTTTTATATTAAATAACTATTATAGAAAAATATAAAATATTATATATTTTTATATTCAATTACGACGGAATATATAATTTTATTTTAGTTTCTCAAAGTAAAATTAAATGAACAGTTCCAAAATTGATGTTAAATTTATTTCATAATAAATAATATTTTATTCAATTATATTACATACTAAAAAATCATATATTTTCACAGTAGATGAGTATATGGCTGAAAATATAATCAATGGTCTAATTTTGGGTGTTTTTCCCTTTTATATTAACAATATAAACCCCTTAAGAGAAAAACATTCATATTATCCTAATTTTTAAAAGGGTTAAAGATAGTTAAAATAATAATACAAAGAAAAAAATGTAATTTTATGTTATAATAAAATTATTTTATAATATTATTTCAACTAAAAATTATAAAATATTTTAATATTATCTATTTTGATCCTTTTGGACTTCAAAAATAATTTATTTTGATTTAATATTTGTTGAAATTCTATGAGTTCCCCTCCCTTCATATAGAAAAGGGTACCTATTATTTTCATTTCGTAACATATAAAAAACCCTTCGGATTGGAAAATACCTGCCAAAATTCCTTCCTTAAAAAAATATCCATTTAATAGAATCCTTATTTATGGTATAATAGTTTCCTTACTGGTCTAAATGTTTTATGAAATGTGGTTGTCCAAAGAAAAGGTACAATTTTTATGTGATTTTTTTAATTTATTAGTATACACCCATAAAATAATATTCAGCCATTGTAGAATAAATAAAATTATCTTATATATAATAAATTGTTTTTATGTCAATTTGAAAACTGATATCCACCTCTTCAACCATCAAATTTGTAACGAAACAATCATTCTTGTGTGCTGAAGACTACCGCCTTATAGACTGATGTAATTCATTTTCCATATCCACTTCTAATGACCTGATATAATGATTGATATAATGACTATATATTATTTTAATGACAAGTTTATCCCTATTAAAACATAATGTAACATTTAATTTCTAACAATTTCCATTTAATCCTAAATTAGAATGTCGTTCTTGCATTTATGTGGTCTGCCACTTCCACAAAGGGATGTGATTCATTTTTCACCACTAAATAAAATGGATTAGGAATATATTATATTTATAGAACTAATATGGTATTTATTTTATTATTATCATTCTTGAAAGATAATCTAATACTTATGTAATTATCATAATGATCATTGAAAAATTGATACATTTCTCTCTCATACGTACAACCTATCATCTCCCGGATTGTAACATAGTTCATTTTTCATTACCATCTACAATGCTAGGGTTTTAAAGTATAATTTATAAATACAATTATAATTATTTCATGAATATTGTTCAATATATGATGGAATGATGACCATTTTGACCATAGTAAACCTAAGAAAGTCATTTGGGACATTTGAGTTGAATATCATCAAAACGTACACTACAAACTTAAATAATTATTTAATGGTATATAAGAAGGTAATAAGTGAAATAAAAGGAATAATAAAATTGAAAATGATTATTATGTATTTAAATAATTATCATAATTTTATTTTTTTAGGAAGATAATGAATGCATGTGATGAGTCAGGTTCACTGTAAGTGAAATTATTTTTAAAAAAATATATAATGTTTTCCTTGAAACACTTATTATTCTATTTTAATAACTTTGAAACTATTTTAAAGATATATTAATAGGAATATAAATTTATTATATTGGTAATTTCATGTCCCCATTTTATTTATATATGTTTTCTTCAAATGTAAATTTTTTTACGTAATCTTTTGACTTTCAATATAAAAAATAAAATTAATGTTCTATTTTAATGTATATGGAAACAATGAATTACCCCTCCATCATAACTGTTATTTTTTTGGATTAATTCAAAATAGTTTATATTTTATTAAAATAGAAAACCTTATTTACCTTCATTTTTATTATTTCCTTATTTAATATGCGGTTTGAAAGGAAATGATATTCTAATATCAGAAAGTGCTTGAAAACATGGTTTAATTTATTTTCAATGTATTTAGGATAATAGTGAAAGCATATTTTTTTATTCTTGATATGTTACTATATAATTATTTATGAGAAATGTGTGTTCCTGATATATATTTTACGTTGGTTTGATCACAATTATGGCGGATGAAAAATTGGTGAGATTGATATAGCTTATATAATGTGTGATCCCCATTATTTCTCCTCAATGTATTTAGAATGATACTTATCATCACACAAAATGAAGGAGAAATTGATGATATTTATCCATTGTATTTAACAGGTATGTAATAATATTTTGGCATAAGAATAAAATATTTTGTGAATATAATTCTCTATATTTCCAAAAAAGGATATTTATTTTGTTGTTTTGGGTGTTACAGTTTTTTATTTGATAAAGTTGTTTGTTTCCCATGTTTTAATTGATTTATTTTATATAATAAAATAATATTGTGACAAATTTATATATTTCATCATTTTTCATGTTTTTCATTGTACTAAATAATTTCTTCTTTTTATGTCCAATATTAAGATTTTATATGCTCATCCCATGTTTTAAATTGCTTTTTAGATGTTTTTTAGGATGAGTAGGGACATAGATAAGGACTATATCAAAATTATGAATGTAATTGATGGAAAAACCTGTTTAATTTTAATATCTTCTTTATGAATAAATATATATTTCATAGAAGTATCCACATTGTAATATATAAGATTGTTAAGTAAAATTTATTACCCATCTCTCAAAAAACTAAAACTAAGAGATATTTTGAAATGAAATAATGATAATTCTAGTTTAGAGTCTCCATGATATGATATGATTAAGTATGGTCCCTTATAGTTAGTATTAATAACTATTTTAGATAAATTTATTGGTTATGATATTAATAATATACCCTTTTAATATTCTAATTTATTTTTTAGTTAAAATTATATTTATTTTTAAAATATCCATGTTTATTAATCTCAAATTGTTTTTTCAAAATGATTTTATATAGTGGAAACATGGAAGCTGTTTTAGGGAGGATACATAAAAATATCCTTCAAAAATACCATCATTAAATGGTTAGAAATAGAACATTATAGTTTTTTGTAGTCATAAATCCAATGATTATGACTATAATTGGTGGTGGTATCCATGGTAGAGAGAAACATATTTTCCATATAGGAAATTAAAAATTGTTAATAATTTCATGAAATAGAAACCCCTAGTGTTCAGTTAAACCTTTGTTCTAGTGGTATATAAAGGATGTATTAATTCACTTGAAATGATATTCGATGTCTTGGGATGTTTGGAACATCAAAATGAAACTATTGTAGTTTGTAATTTTGAATGTGAGGTTGATCGATGGTGCTAATTAGTTAATTATAAAAGGAAAATAGATGAAATTCATTCAATGGAATTGGACACATTTAAGAATATTTTTTGGAGAAATATTTCCATCATTTTTACAAAAAATATAGAGAAAGAATTTACATAAGTTAATAAACGATTAAATATTCTGTAACATCTTATTATGAAAACATTGATAGATTTTATTTGTATAAACCAATTATTTTTAGTGACATTTTAAGTATAATTCGTAGATTATACATAGTTTTTAAGATAATTTTATAAATATATTTTATACCAATGACTTTTAATGTTGTGATAACATTTTACAATTTTATAACAATGTTTAGTTATAATTTTCTAAAACATATATTAACAAAGTTCCAAAAGTATGAAATGATGATGGTGAAATGCAGAGGAAATGAAAAAAAATAATATGTATAGTTTCAAGTTTCCATAATGTTCTATGTGTGGTAAAATAAATTATAGGGAATGTTTGACAGAATTGATAAAGTTTTAATGATGTAGTACATTTGGTCATAGAACTATAAAAAAAGTCTAAAACAAACCAAGAATATGGTTATAGATAGCCATTACATGTGTGATATCTTCCCTTCAAATATTTAACTCATTATATTAATATTTGTCTGACGTTATATACACATGATTGAAATCATCCCATTAAAAAAATGGTGATTAAGAATAATTTTCTACTACTACAATTGATGATGGGCCATCAAATGAAGTGGTGAAAAGTATAATACATGTTTGGCGAATTATCTAAATGTCTTGTTTAGAGTCTGGATCATTTTAGTCCATCATTTCCGAGAACTTTTAAATTACATTGGGAATAAAAACATGTGAATATTTTATATAAATATTGATTAAAACTATAGAAGGGGATATTTAAGAACACAATATGTATATGGATATTCAAATTACTATTAATAGAATGGTATTTCAAGAAATTCCTACTGAACTACCCATGGTTAAGTTTGAAATTATATTTGGAATGGATAGGCTATAAGTTTATCATGATATGATACATTTAAAAGATAATAAATTTATTTTCAATGATATCATAACTTTTACAAACTTCCAAGAAGACGAGAAACTAATATTAGATCATAGTGAATGATACCTAGATTATTCTTCCAAAAAATATATTAAATAATTTATATTTATAATGTGTTACTAGTTAATATATATATATATATATATATTTGTATTTATTTATGAATCTATTTTTTTTATTATTGATGGGGAGGTTTTGTTCGCTATTGAATTAGTGCATGATTCTATGAAAATTTCAAAAAACTCTTTAGGAATGGATTATGAATATATTTTGCAATTTTACAGTAAGTTATACTGGTTTATAGATAAATTTTTCAATCAAAATAGAACATCACATTTGGGTGATCATATTTTTTTAATAAGAAATATGTATACATAAACCTTTTAATTAATTATATATAATTGAATAACAACACTATTACCAACAATAATTTTCTTCATATAAATGATTTATTTTATCAGCTCTAAGGACTGAAATACCTTCTGAAGATTGATCTCATGTTAAGGTACTATATGTTTAAGTTGAAGGGGGGATACTTCCTAAAGATTACATATCAGACTACATTTGGGTATTATGAGTTTGTAGTTATGAATTTTGGATTGTCTAATTCACCAATAGTATTTTTTAATTTGATGAATTCTTTCCCCATGACTATTTGGATATGTTTATTGATTTTTTTGTTTATGGTATATTGATAAATTATAAAATACATAAGGACCAAGAAATAAATCTGGGAATATTTTTTGGAAAGCATAAAAGAAAACAAATTATATATAACATTATATTTGTTTATTTTTTGGTTATGAAAATTATTTCCAATGACATATTTTTTCTTAAGAAGGCCTAACTATTAAACATTCTAAAACTAATGTTATTGAAGAATTTCCAAGGCCATGGAATTTCACATAGATATGTAGTTTTCATGGAATAGTAGGATATTAATGGTGGGATGTTGAAACCATTTCAAAATTATCTTGCCAACTAACTATGTTAACTTAATAAGGAGTTAAATTTAAATAGTTGGAAAAATATGATTATTGTTTACAAAAAATAAAATTTGTAAATGATCAAATTATGGCCCTTTTCTCCATAAATGTGATCTTTTACATCTACAATGTTTCTTTATTAATGGGACATGGTTGTGTTCTGATATATAATTATCATGTAATTGATAATTATTTATGTTAGCTAAAACCTCTTGAGATAAAATATCTTAAACATGATATGGAAGTAGTTTATGTATTATTTTTTGTTAAATATTGGGTGGAATCATTTATATATAGTAAATTTGTAAAATTATATTTATCATAAAATATTTGTGTATAGATTTATTCAGGAATAGTTGAACATGTGGGAAGGATTATTTTTAGAATTGATTGAGGATTTTAACTGTATGATTCATTATAATCCTATAAAAGAAAAAAATTAATTGGGAATTTGATTAAAAAAATCATTCTCCATTAACTATTTTACATTTATAACAAAAATACTTATTTCTTTATCTGATTAATTTCTGCATAGAGTTTTTGGATATAGGAACTTCCTGTATTATGTTTCATATTTCAGTACAATCCTCCCTAACATAAAAAATTGAACCACCTCACAATAATGAAATTTTTTTACAGGATACTAATGGATTGGTTAAGAAGGGAAATTTTCTTAAATTTAATGCTGATATATAATTTTATTTTGGATTTGGAAAGATATTTTGTATGACTTTTGATTACTATTTGAAGAGATACTTTTTAAGTGAGCTTTATTGTTCCCCATTTTCTATTCAGACTCGTAGCACTATTATATAAACATTACATCTGGTGTATTACTGGTGGGACAAAATGAAAAGATATATTTCTGAATTTGACATGAAATGTTGCAATCCTCAATAGGACAAAGAATAAAAACAATTAATGATGTGGATGATTAATATTTTTCTCATTTAGGTGTGGAAATGGGAAAATATATCCATGGATTTAATATTGGTATTCAGAAATAATTCTAGAGGAAATATTGTGACCTGGGTAATTTTTGATCTATTAACTAAATTTTTAATTATATTTATATTTTATAAATTATGTATTTAGATTATCTTTCCCAACTATATCTCACGGTTAATTTCAAGTTATATGGAAATCATCTCCCTATTGTTTCCAATCATGATCTCAAATTCACTTATAATTTTTTGAATGTTCTTAAAAAGTATCTAGTTACTAAATTAAATTTCAATACATCTTTTCATCATCAATATATTGGGAAGTCAGGGTGATTTATTTAGTCTACATAAACTATGAATCATTCTATTTGATAGATAAATAGGGAATTTTAATTCAATATCTTTTTTTGGTTGTGTTTTCTTAGAATATCTGTCTATATTCATGGGTACAAATACATCCTTTTTGTGCATTAGATGGTAAATGTTTTCAAAATCATTCTTTCTAGGATGAATAAGTATAATATAAGGATATGGAAATGGATTTGGTAAATGAAATGGATGAAAAAGATAATATTATTCCGCGGTACAATATGATGGATTAGTATAGAAAAAAATCAATATAAATAACTAGAGAAAGGATCCATCTTTCAAGAAGGGGATCTTGTTTTTCATGAAGTACCTCCCAATTTTCATTATGAATTATGGTATTGTGGGTTTTTTAATTCCTCGTGTTCATTGAAATATATAAATATCATAGAAAATTGGATCAATTCACTACTGAGTGGCCTTTCCTTTTTGTTTATCCTACATTTACAAAGTATTTCAGGTATCAATTTTAAAAAATGATTTCACAGATTTATCTCAGGTTTTGATCCTTGATGTTTTCATATTAGAAGATAACATTTCTTAAAAGGGAAACTGTAAGAGATTCATGAAATTCGAGAGAAATTGTTTTGGAATAATGAAATTCATTAATTTATGTATTTGTGGAAAAAATATAGGCGAAAAATAAATACATAAATATTAGATTTCTATGAGTTAAAGATAACCCCACTTGTTTATTTTGTGAATAAAATTCTAAGGATGAAATTTCCAAAATTATGGATGATTTTATTAACATTTTTAATAATAAAATAACACATTTTCATATTTATTAGTATTCATTAGATTTATAGCTATATAAATTATACATATATTATGTAATTTTTAAATCACAAAGGAAAATGTTTTTTTGAATTATTTTCTTATAAGGATTTATTTAAATGAAAAATTCTAAAAATATATAAATTTAAATAAAAAATGATTTTTTAATTCCAAATCCCAAAATTATCTTTTGAATAATTTTAGAGAATTTTATGAAACAGATTTTTTAATCTGTTTTGAAAAAAAACTGATTTTTGATTAAAATTATATTCTAATATTTTCATATAGAGATTATATTTCTTATCAGATAAGAAATTTAATTACATATTTTTTATTCAAATATAGACAAACTATTTGTTTTTGAATAAATTACAAACATGAATTTTTTATCAATAAATTTTAATATTTAAAAGTAAATATTTCAAAAAAAACTATTTTTAATTGTTTTTCCCTCATTACTTTTAAATTAAATTATACCAATTTTTTTGAATATTTAAAAATTGATTTATTTTTTGGATAATGAAGTTCAAATTGTCAAAAATACGTCCCTTATATTTTTATTCATTATATAGAGTAACCATAGTAATTTTTTCTACAACCATAAATGGTAAATTACATAATCTAAGGTAAAATATTATTATATCGAATAAATAAAGACCCTAAGATAGATTTAATTTCATTTGATAAGGATAACCCATCCATAATCATCCAAAATTATAATATATGTATTTTTCCATATGGACATGTTTTTTACCATTAAAATATTTAAGTGGATATAATACCAAAAATGTCACACTCTTTATTTGTATAACTATACTATTTATAATAGTGTGATGAATAGATGACATTTTTGATTATAAATATTAATTTAAAAAAATAATTATTTTTTATCTTTCTAAGTTATTTTAATTTTTCACTGAAGAAATTATTTTATTAAACTATAATGCAACACTCATAATGTTCTTGTACACATAATATAAATGTTAGTAAAATGTTTCTAAGAATACTAAAAATAATAATTTTTAATTGTGTGTTTACATTAGATGAATTTTATTTTAAAATTAAATATACATAGAATATGATTAATTTTACTCTAATTTCATTTTTGAATTTTAGTTTGGAAATTCAACTTAAATAAATATTTCAAAAATTGATTATAATATTATTTTATAATAAATAATATTTTATTAGATGATGTGAAAATCATAAAAATACAATCATCAGTTAAACTATTGACATAACGTTTCAAATATAATCCATGGTTCATTTATGGGCCATTTTTTCCATTTATTGTAACATTATTTACCCCATTGGAGTAACAAAATGTTGATATTACGGTAATTCTAAAAGGGGGTAAAGAAGGGTCCAAAAATGATAAGGTATAAAATTTAATGGAAAATTATCTAAATTTATTGTTTGAGATTATTTCAATTTATTATCATCATATATTCTAATAATATAATTTTTTATATTTTTAACTCAAAAATAATAAAAATTAATTTAACATTTTATGAAATTTCAAGAGTGCCTCACCAAACTCTTTTAAAGGGTACATAGTATTGTCATTTATTGACACTAGAAAACAGTTTATTTCAGATAATACCTACTCAAATCATATACTACCATCCTTATATACAATATAGAAGATTTATTTATGTTATAATTCAAACTATAGAGGTCTTAAGGTGTAATGAAATAAAGGTTTTCTAAAGAAGAGATACAATTCATAACTAAGAATTTTTTTATTTCACTTTCTAACACATTTAAATACTAAAAAACCATGTTTAAATAATAATAATAATTATCTTCCACATTCCATGGTGTTTTATGTTAATTTAATAATCTATATTCGTCTCTTATTACATAAAATAGGAAACAACACCATTATTCATATGTATAGTGGACAACCACCTCACGAACCGATGTAATTCATTTTCCATCACCCCCTATATTAATTGGTTAGAATAATTTAAATAATATATATATATATATGATATTATTTACACATTAATGATTTTTAAATGTAAATATAAAATATATTTTTTACCATTCTATTCGGTGAAAAATGATAAGGTCATTTAATCGTACGAGTGGACTGTCACCTCTATGAAGCGAGATGATTCTGTTTACATATCCAAATCCCCATGATTACACATATGTGTATATTTAAGGAAAACATATTTTATATGTTATTTGATCATCGTTATGGAATTAAAAAGAAATACATACCTTCTTTCCATAATAATTATTGAAAATAGAAAATTTATAAATGTGTATGGATGACCCACTGTCTAGATGATTGTTATGTTGTTAATTTAGCATAAACATATTTCATTGATTATATAAAATTATAATTGATATAAAAAATGATAAATATGTGATAAATATTTTTAGATGATGGAATAATGAACTATTTAGCCATAGTAAACCTAAAAAAGTCATTTTCGATATATGAGTGGAATATCATTAAAACATTAGACATAAAATTAAATGGTTGTGTAATTGTATATAACATGGTAATATGTAAATTAAAAGGAATAAAGTAGTTGAAATAGTTTCCTAAGAATGTATATTATTAATATAATTTAATTATTTAGGATGTTATGGAACACATGTCATGAGTTGAGCTTGTGGAAAGTGAAATTAATTTAAAAATATTATTTTAATGATTCCCTTTAAACACATTTTCTTCAATGTACATCTTTTCAATATTTGTGTGACAAACAGGAGACATGAATCTGTCACCCAATTGATGCCCCATAGAAATTTATTAAAATTAAAGTATTACAATGCATGCTCGAGGTGTAATGAATTTACACCAACCTGAAAATGAGACTGATACATGATGAACGATCAAAAAGGGGGAAAATCAGCTTCTTCAAACTTCCATAAACCTCAATCCTTCATGTAAGAAGACACATCCGACCAACGGTGCCACAACTCTAAGCATGCCCTTAAGAAATGCTGTCATCTGGAGGCAAGCAAGAAGAGCACTGAAATAAAAAAATCATCAAAATTGGAGAAAAACTAAGTAAGATAAATCTGTAACTGTTCTTGAATTCTCTAACGAATAGAACTACACTCAAACACAGTTATAACACGTCTAGATAGGATGAAGCATCAAGCCCCGGTGTTCCCAAAATAAGATAAAACCAGGTTTGTGAAAATAAGGTTCCTGCATATATTCATGAAATGATACATCTTTTCAATATTATTTTATGGATGTATTGATATAAATATAAATTATTTATAAATGGAATTTTTTTACTCTTATTCATTCAAATTTTTCCAAAACTATTCATTTTATTTAATATTTTGACCTTCGTTACAAAAGACAAATGAAATCTTCTTATTTCAATGTATATATTGACATAAACTTTTCCCCTACCATAACCATTATTTGATTTTGGTATTACATTACATGATTTTGTGTTTTAATCCCACATATATTGCAATTATTTTTTTTTTGTATTCTTTTAAATTATTTTTTGTTTTAATCAAATAAATAACCTCTTTCATATTCTCAGCATTATGTTATTTTTAAAAATGGTTTCTAAAAATAAATGGTACTTCAATAACAAAAAGTTGTTTTCCAATGGGTTTAAAAGAGTTTCTCACTTGTTTTATGACAATGTGTAGGGAATACATTGTAGATCCCAGATAAATTGGTTTACTATTGTTAAGGGATTGAATAACTAATAACTATTTTTATTTTTAAAAATTACTTCTTTTACACTAATTTTATTGGAGTGATTAAAGACTATATTCACTCATTTAATATCTTCCTCACCCATATATAAAACAATAAAAGAAAAATAGAACATCTAGTTTATTTATAGTTATTGGATTTGATGTGAGATCCTACCCATATCTATTTTTATACATTATCAAGCAATTTTTTAATCAATATAAAATTACATTAATTATAAATGTGTGATATTTCCACACAATGCTTGAGAAGGTATCATTTAATTCTCAATGTGGTCTTGTAACATCCACTTCTAATAACATGAATGATTTGTGTTGTTTAGATATGAAACAATTATTAATAATTCTTCTTATTTAACACTATAATGAATCATATCATAAATTTGAATTGGGATAACTCAATATCAAATAAAATATCATCTTCTAGTAGATTATAATCTTCCAAAACAAATGAAGTGAAATAGATGATGATCGTACATTCTCCTACAATATTAGAATGAGGAAATCACGCATGATATCATGAAAACAATATATGATCATATCCCTTATAATATGTTATATCTTGAATAAATAACATTAGAAAAAGGATTTCTTAGACCACTATAGAAATGGAATATATACTTAAGATAATGATTTTATCAAAATATCTCTCTTCGATGCATCAAAATATCTAATTTACTAAAAATTATAATGTTAATTTTCCTTCATATTTTATCCATTTTTTATTATCATTACTTGATAAATAAAATTTAATAACAATTCATTGAAATTATCTAGATTCTCAGTTATATGAATAATTCCTTAAGAATAATTCCATTAACCATATTATGTAATCTAAATAATTGACATTTAAATATCCTAGAAATATCCAATCATTATTCTTGTCTAATTTCGTTTGAACATAGAATCTGTCATCATTGATGTATACTGAAGACTTGGCCTTGTTTTTTTTGTTATATTTTTATAATTATGGAATCATAATCTATAATAATCATACATATTTAATTATATTAATCCTTATGAACACAAATTCTTCATCACTATGTTATACCCTATTATGTGAAGTAATTACACATTTCCCCAAGGCTGTCATTATTCCTAAAATTCCAAATTATAAATGGTTGTACACCTGAAAAATTATGTTATCTTTATCTTTAAAAATATCATAGTTAAAAATGAAGGGAATAATTTCAATGGTTACCATTATAGTGTATCCTCCAAATGACTCCCATTTCAAATACTCTTGCATCATGGTTTTTATTTCTATAGTCTAAAGAAATAAAATGATTACATATATATAAAAATTTGATTATTATAGGTACATATACCTAACTATTTGTAACACCTTGACCCTAGAAGCCCAAAGTCAGTGAATTATTACATAACATTGGCATGATCACAAAAGATCATATCTCTAAATACTGGTTAGTTTAGTAGCCTTGGGAGTACAAGATACATTCCTAAGGTTTACATTACATCATAAAATGGAAAAATACAACAAATTTCTTTCCACGGAAAACACTGAGATCACATAGACTATTCCAGCAGGTCAGTCGTAATATACTTCTTCGCATCTTGAGAAAAATAAAACATAGAAAGGGGTGAGCTCAGATGCTCAGTAAAGATAACAATATAGCGTAAGATTTCATAAATAAGAGTAAACATTTAATGCAATGTATAAAACTAAAAAAATCATTTTATACATGAACATCAGCATAATATGGAAAAGATAAAATCAAATAATGTCATTTACTTATTCACATTGATAGTCTACTTGTCAAATAATCACATGCAATATCAATAGCAACTTTCATAATGATGGAATGCATAATGCAAGACTTTCACAACCACATAGTCAAGGCCTTCTTCCAAGAATACAAATAATATTTTTTTCATTGCCTTGTGCCAAGACACTAGTTTTTCTCATGAGACCTACCGATACATCGAGTATCTATAGCATGCTCCACCCATCACATACTATGTCCACTGCATTCCTCATATGAAAATGTTTAAACATAACATAAACAATTGTATTAAAACTAGAAAAAGAAATGTCAGTACTTTATCCATAAACCATGAATGGTATAAAAATAACACATCCACACAAAAAAATATCACAAAACCTTCAATACAATATTGAATTTTGGTATCATAATAAATCAACTTCAAATAAGCTTAAAATCCCGCAAAGGATGTTGACATAGATGAAATAAAAACCATTTTTTGATAAACATATCTTTATATTTTGAAATTATTTAAGAGTCACATAATTTATAAATAAATGTTTATTTTGACAATATTCTTATCTTATTTTATGGGATGCTTCGACGATGTCATAATGGCAGAAAATAGCTACACCCGTCGTATAAGTTAAAAAAAGTCATTCTTACCTTAATTTTGTCGAAAATATTATGAAGGACCTTGTTGGTAAAACAAGGGAAAGATTACTTTATAAACATCTTATAAAAGTCAAACAAGGTTATAAATGACTTTAACCCATAGTTTATAAAATGTTAATAATGTTTTGAAGTACATTTTTTATGATACATGGATGTGAATGAAGAAGAAGTCCAAGTAGATAATTACGTATAAACAACCTCGGATAATGAAGAGATTTTAGAATTAAACCTTACCATGTAATTTTCCTTGGTTGAGGGTTGTTTACCCTCCTGTATAATGGTGAAATAATTGTTATTAAATTATACAAGAATCATATACATTAATATGATATCATATATGATCTTTTAACATTTCTTTGTTAATAATATCTTAGTATTATCGTCGTTACGGGTGTTAACAGATTTGTTTTCCTTAATATGCTTTGTTACATAAGAAATGTTTATTATGGAGAGGATGTATCTTATTCATATTAATAATTATATTAAGTTTTTAAATATTTTTTATAATTATTTAATGAAAATTAGTCTTGAATGGATTACGATGGGGAATGAATCTCATCGCGTTCGTGGAGACGGTAATCCGTACATACGCATTAGCGACGATATCATTATTTTGATAATAAAATAATATATAATTGGATGGTATATCATATATAAAGAATAATTATATTTTTATATTAATTATTTACATCAATTATAAATCATTATTATAACCATCCAAATAATAATGTATTGTATAACAACTACACCACGACGTGGAGATGGTAAGCCATACGTACGCACGTATGGTGAAATATCGTTAAAAGGATGGATATAATAATGAATATGTTTGTACCATATTTATAATAACATTAGAGTATATAGAATATAATAGAGTTATTATTTTATAATAGAAACAACAAAGAAAGAGGAAGTGCAAGAAGAAAGGAACATGAAAGAGGTGATGAAATTTTTACCTCTTCTTTGGGTTCATCCTTTTAATTTGATCAAAAGGGCTCCATAAGATGGATTTATGAATAACTTAAGGCATTTAGGATAATGTTATGACAGTTGAGATGGTATTTAGTCTAGGTTTGGCTAAGCCAAATGGCATTGAATGTGTGAATTAGAGAGAAGGAGGAGTGCCCTTTTTTAAGAGGGGTGAGGGGAACCTTAGGAAAAGATAGAAATATTATTTTATAATAAAATAATTTTCGGTTTATAATGGATCTAAAATGGATTATTTAAATTCTAATGTGTTTATGGGTTGAACACCACTCAACCAATAGATTTTATACAGGTTTGGGTCCCTATATTAACTATATCTTTTAGATTTAACTCTTAGTTAAATAGTTTGACAATTACCATGTCTCTTTGTATTTTTATATTATATGGTTAATAAACATACTATATAATTCCATGAGAACCCTAAGTGTTTCATTAATGACACACCTATCATTATACAAGTCTTTTGGCCGAACATTGGATTTTTAGGAATAGAATATCAATTAATAATATAAAATATCTTTTAAAAAATACTTTTATTTCATTTTTGACACTATTGGGTATTTTGTTTTTTATAAATTCATAACATCATTATTACTTATAACATAATTCAAAACCAACCCTAATATGTCATATTAACCTATAAAGTTAGTTTAATTCATAAAAAGTCTCAAATTATATTGATTTGGAGATTTATAATATCTATTATTTTAATCTTTCATTAATATGGTAATTACTGCATCATCATTGTGTCATAAATTAATTTAATTATATAGTGACTAAAAAATATAAATAAAATAAAATTATGTAGTAAATATTTTTATCCTTCTAATGAATATTTATAGTCTATTTTATCTTATGTGTAACCTTATATTAAAAATGTTTTATTTATTAAACTTTGATTTTAACTGATTTGAATTTTCTTTGAATTAAATAATAATAAATGTCCTAATCTAAAACAAGTGGACCAAAGTGGTTAATATTTTATTCCTAAGGTGTTTTTTGGTCGAATTATACTTATCCAATAGAATTATTACGTGTGTTAGGGTAATAATATTATCATTTTTACACATAATTACCCTATTTTCTTTTAACCGTGGTAAATAAAAGTAAAAAGTTAATATTCACCAAAAATTATTTTCATCATATTGAACCAAAATTTAATTAATGATATCAACCTCATCTCTCATATTTTTGAAATTCAACTCACAAAAGCGGTAAAATTATGTTTTATGTAAATTTCCAAATGCTCCTAAGAGGTTGGTAAAAGACGATAAAAAGATTAATAAAATTTTTATATATCTAAAATTTTTATAAACTGACTTCAATGAATTACATTTAACATATATAGGTATTATGTAACTATTTTGACTTAAAATAAATTTAAATAATGTAATTAATTATTTAAATTAAAATTTGGTTTTAATCTATAACTCAATTTTTTTCTCTATTCATAAAAAATTGAAGGTTTTCCGAAAAATACAAAAAATTAAACTGAAATTAATTTCGATATTCCGAATCCAAAAATTCAGTCCATTTAGAATGATAAAATTTATAAAATTTCAAAAAGTGGGTATTACTATTCATAACGGCTAATTTGTTTGGTTGTGGTATGTTAGAACTCGAAGTTGCATACAACACACACTACTATATTTTTCAAAGAGAAGCATACCGTGGAAGCTTGGGGTGTTACATTCTCCCCTCATTTAAATAATTTCTCCCTTGAAATATCTAAAATATTACATCATAAAAAGACTCGAGTGGTTCTTCCTCATAAGTTCCTCAGGTTCCCACGATGCCTCTTCCATCTTATGGTTTCTCCATGGAACTTTTTCCATATGAGTCGTCCAGTTTCACAGCACTTGTTCTCTTGTATCAAGAACCTTGACATGATCTTTGCATTAAGACAGATCGGGTTCCAGTTCTAATTCCTAATAGATGAGTACATGCGTTGGGATAGGAATATATTTTCTCAACAGTGATACGTGGAACACATAGTGGACTTTGGGGAGACTTGGTAGCATTTCCAAACTATATGCGACATCCCCTATTTGTTCTAGAATTTTGAAAGGTCTGATGTACCTGGGACTCAATTTAACCTTCTTACCGAAACGTATAACACCCTTCCATGGAGATACCTTCATGAAAACATGATCTCCTACCTGAGATTCCAAATACTTCCTTCGGTTATCAGCATAGTTCTTCTATCTACTTTGAGCTGCCTTGATGTGGTTTTAGATTACCTTCACATTTTCCATTGATTCCTCGAAAAGTTATGGGCCTACGAGTTTTCTTTCACCAACATCATCCCAACAGGTTGGTTTGCAACATCTCTTTCCATATAATACAACATATGGTGCCATCTAAAAACTTGAATGGAAGATATTGTTATAGAAAAATTCTACTAGAGTTAAATATTGATCCAAAATACCTTGAAAGTCGTGTGAGCATGATCTCAACATGTCTTTATGGTTTGAAAAGTCTGTTCTAATTGTCCATCAGTTTGAGGGTGGTAGGCAGTGCTCAAATAATGTTCATTATCCCGGGAATTCTAAAAACTTTTCCAAAATCTTGATGTAAAATGAGGATCACGATCAGAAAAAATTGACAGTTTTACTCCATGAAGTCTTACAACTTAATTAATATATAGTCTTGCTAATCGTTCAAGTGGTAAACCTTATCTTATAGCGATAAAAATGTGTTGACATTGTAAGATGATCAACAATGACCCATATTGCATCGTTCCTTCTAAGAGTCTTTGGTAGTCCCATGAAAAAGTCCATCATAATATAATCCTATTTCCACTTCTACATGTGAAGACGTTGCATGACTCCTCCAGGCTATTTCATTCCATCTTTCACTTGTTGACAAACCATACATCTTCACACAAAATCAGCAAACTCTCTCTTCATGTTGTCCCCCCAAAAATGTTCCTTCAAATCTCTATACATCTTAATGCTACTAGGGTGTATAGAGAAATTGGAACTATGAGAGTCATCTAACAATTCCATTTTTAGATCTTGTATATCAGGAACACAACGACTCTTCCCAAATTTCAAAATTCCATATTCACACACAAAGTCACTCAATATCCCATCATTCATAGCTTTAATTATCTTTTAATACTCTTCATCATCATTCTGAGAACTCTTTATCATTTCTAGTAATGATTATTTGGCAACCATTTGAAAAAGAATTGATGTTTCACCATCCATGGTTATTCCCATATCCATCTTCTCTATGTCCATGAAAATAGGATCCCTTATAACTCTCATCGTTTTCAAAAATCCATGATCCTTTCTTATCAAAGCATATTCCACCATAGTTACCTTCCCCAGGTGGAAGTATATAGTTCAATCATAATCCTTGAGTAGTTCAAGACATCTCCTTTGCATCATGTTGAGTTCTTTATATTATAAAATATACTTCAAACTCTTGGGATCAGTATATATCTCACATTTTTCACCATAGAAATAGTGTCTCCAAATATTCCAAAAAAATATTACAGCTGAAAAATCAAGATCCTGAGTAATATAGTTTTGCTCTTTCAGCTGTAATGATGCATAGGCAATAAATCTCTCATTCTACATAAGGAAACAATCAAGTCCTTTCATTGTAGCAAAACTATAAATAACAATCCCATCATTCCCCAATGGTAGAGTCAAGATAGTATAATTGAATAATATTCTCTTCAATTCTTCAAAATATTCTTCACAATCTTTTTTTCAAACAAATTTAACCCCTTTACATGTGAGCTTGGTTAATGGGTTATATAATTGGGAAACATTTGGGACAAAACGTCGACAATAACCTAATAAACCAATAAAACTGTTTTCCTCAGTTATACTCGTCGGTGCTGGACATTCTTGGATTGCCTTTGTCTTATAAGTATCAATAGAGACATATCAATGGAGGAAATATGGCCATGAAAAAAAATCTCATTAAGCCAGAACTTACAGTTTCTAAACATCCCATAAAATTTATGTCTTCTAAGAGTCTTCAGGATAATGCGCAAGTGATTTTAATGATCTTTATAGATTTTGGAGTACACCAAGATATCATTAATAAATGAAACTACAATATCATCAGGATATTCCTTGGAAAGTATATTCATTAGATCCATGAAGACAGAGGGTTCATTAGTCAATCCAAAAGGAATTACTATAAACTCATAATGCCTGTACATGGATCAAAATGTTGTTTTAGGAATGACATCCTTCTTCACACACAACTGATGATATCCAGATCGAAGGTCAATCTTTGAAAAGTATCGAGTCCCATGAATTTGGTCGAACAAATCATCAATGTGAGGTAGGGGATACTTTTTCTTTATTGTTATAGTATTTATCTCGCTGTAGTCAATGCACAACCTCATAGATCCATCTTTCTTATTAACAAAAAGGATAGGGGATCCCAATGGAGAAACACTAAGGTGAATAAATCCATTATTAATCAATTCCTCTATTTTTTCATTAGTTCCACTAATTCCCCAGTGGACATTCTATATAGGGTCCTCGATATAGGCCTTGATCCAATAATTAAATCAATGGAAAACTCAATTTCTCATTCTAGAGGATGTCTAGGTAAATCTTATGGAAAAACATAAACATATTCCTTCATAATTGGTACATCTTCAATTTGAACATTCTTTTCCTCACCCATAGTTAATTCATTATCTTCCTCCCTAATAATTGAATTTAGTTGAGCTACAGGGGGTAAATCTAGATAATAATTAGGTGGTGAAGAATATTATCTAAAGATAAGGTGTTCTTTATCATTTTCATAATAAATAGTATCCTCCTTATTATTACAATAAATTTTTTCATCATGGTCCGAAAGCCAATCCATAGCAAGGATTATATCAAATTCAATCATGTGTTTGACAATGAGATTAACAGATAAAGATCATATATATTCCCTAATGGGGACTGATTCACAAAACATTATTGCAATGATACTTACCTTAGGATTTTTTACTGACAACTCCCTTGTTAAATAAAATTGGAAATATCTAATTTTCTTATCAAATTGGGAAAATATGAAATAATGCGATGATCCTGAATCAAATAAAGCATTTTCAAAACATGGGGACACCATTAAATTACCTTCCACTATGTGTTCCAGAACATTAACCTCAGCAGTAGTGATAGCATAACCTTGTCCTTGATCCCTTGGCATTTTCTGAGGTATGTTTATTTGCTGCATAGGAAATTAATTTTCATAATTCCCCTTTCCCTACAATTGTAGCATTCGACATTGACATCCTATTTCTTAACCTTGAAATCATGAGCATGGTGTCCTTTTTCACCACTCTTGTAACAGACTCTCATTCCCTAAAGGCAAGTACCGGGGTGTTTCCACCCACATTTACTATAGGATGGATATTCAACTTATCCCTTCTTCCCCTTATTTCAATTTCTATAGTTTTCAATAGATCACTTCTTCTCATTATTTTCTTTTATGTCGTAAGACTTAGAAAAAAAATTTCTGTCTTGATAGCACATGTGTCAATATCTTCATACGACGAGATGTATTGTGAGACTAATGATCGATGGAGAAATGGTTTTAACCCATCAAAGAAATGATCAATCTTACTTCTTGGGTTACATATATAATCTGTTGCATGCATCACTACCCTTTTAAGGTTAGCCTCATAATTTGCGACATTCTCATACTCCTTTTACCTCAGTCTCCGAAATTTCCTTTCTATATCTGCTCCATGGTCATGAGGAAAGTATGTTTCTAATAAAATCTCATTAAACTCCATTCATTACATATTTGATACTTCTTCATCTTCCTTTGTGTTTTGAATCAATAACCACCATTGATCATCATCTCCAGTGTGGTGGTAAACTGCCATGACAATTTTTTCCCTTTCACTACTCCCCAAGGCATGGAATATTTTCTCTAAGGAATTTATCCATTTCTCACCTACTAATGGATTTGTACTCCTATTTAATTTCTGTGGTTCTTTCCTCATGAAGCGATCTATCATTGATCCTCCACACTGTGGATCTGGATGCTCCATATGGAGAAGGTTATTATTCATAACCTGGGTGAATTTTCCCCATATGGTGATAAGGTGATCATCACTAGTTATATCAACAGTTCCACTATAATTAACATGAGTATGATAGAAATCCATACATGGAGTGCGTTCATTGATATAGTTCCATTCCTTCTACTAGTCACCATTTCTATAAAATGGATAATCTAGATTAGTTTATGAATCGAAATACATAATTCCAAACATGTAAAATATCATAACATAAATTCAACATTTTATGTATATAATCCATAATAATAATAAAAATGTTTCCTTTGATTAAGTATATACTAATAAACCCTTCATAATGGTTTGTAAAGATAATTAGAATTATCCTAAGCATATCCCCCGGGAGTGTCTTAACTAAGAGTGCAGAAAGTCCCATTGTCGTGCACCCGTTATTTGTTCGATTCTAGCTCAAAGTAGTGTTTTCGGGTTTTACCCCTAGGTACATCTGTGCCAGATCCACCTCTACCTTCATGTATCCAGACAGAGATGTATTTCTTGGAAAACTCAAAAAATCTCTACAATACCAAAATTCTAGGAAGTTATCTTATACAAATCCTCAATGTCAATCTTAGGGCTATGTTCTCTTATTAGAGTTTATCTAAATCTAGTTTCCATGGTTTGTACTAAACTTCCTATGATACCTACTTTATCACCCTGACCCCAGAAGCCCAGAGTCATTGCATTATTACATAACATTGGAATGATCAAAAAATATCATGTCTCAAAAGACCGATTATTATAGTATCCTTAGAATAACTAGATACATTTATAAGGTTTAAATTACATCACAAAAGGGAAAACTACCACAAAATTGTTTCGATAGACAAAACTAAGATCCCATAGACTATCCCTACAGGTCTGTCATAATATAAATCTTCGCATCTTGGGAAAAATAAATCATAGAATGGGGTGAGCTCAGATGCTCAGTAAGGATAACAATATAGCGAAAGCTTTAATAATTAAAAATAAACATTTAATGAAATGTATTGAACTAAACCAAAATCATTTTAAACATGAACTTCAGCATGATATGAAAAATATAAAATCAAACTATTTCATTTACTTATTCACATGGATATTCTACTAGTCAAATAATCACATGAAATATCAATACCCCCTTCATAATGATGGAATGCATAATACCAGACTTTCATAACCACATAGTCAAGGCATTGTGCCAAGACTACAAATAAGATTTGGTCAAGGCCTTGTTCCAAGACACTAATTTTTCTAATGAGACCTACCGATGCTTCGAGGAGCTATAGTGGAATCCACTCTCACATACTAAAACCAATACATTCCTCCTATGAAAAGCTTTAAACATAACATAAACGTTCTTATCAAAACTAGCATACAAAAAGTGAATACCTTATCCATAAACCATGAATGGTATAAAAATAACACATCCACAATCAAACATATCACAAAACCTTCAATACAATATGGAAGTTTTCGATCATAATAAATCAACTTCAAATAAGCTTAAAATCAATCAAGGGATGTTGACATAGATGAAATCAAAACCATTTATAGAGAAATATATAATTCTATTTTAAAATAACATTATGTAGGAAATCTTTTTAGCTTTCGAACGAATATTTATAGTCGAATTTATCTTATGTGTAACCCTATTTTTAAAAAGTTTTTGTTATTAAACTTTGGTTTTATCTCTTTTAAGTCTTCTTTGAATTAAATAATAATAAATGTCCTAATTTAAACGAAGTGGACCAATGTTGTTCATATTTTATTCATAAGATTGTTTTTGGTCGAAAAATACTTATCTAAAAGAATGAGAACATGTGTTAGGATAATAATAATATCATTTTTACCCTTAATTACCCTATTTACTTTTAACCATGGTAAATACAAGTAAAACGTTTTTATTCAAAAAAACATTATTTTCATCTTATTGAACCACATTTTACTTACTAATATCAACTGTGTTTATAAATTTTATGAAATTCTACTTTCAAAAGTGCTAAAATTAAGTTTTATGTAAATTTTCAAATTCTCCTAGGAGGTGGGTAAAAGACGGTAAAAAATTCAATAAAATATTTATATATCTAAAATTATTAAAATTAGACTCCAATGAATTACATTGAACATATATAGATATTATGTATCTATTTTGACAGAATGTAAATTTAAATAAAATAAGTTATTATTTAAATAAAAATTTTGTTTTAAACCAAAACTCATTGTTTTCACTATTCATTAAAAATTGAATGTTTTCATAAAAATACCAAAAACTCACCCTAAGCTAATTTCGATATTCTGAATTAAAAATGAAGTCCATTTTGAATGAAAAAAATTATAGAATTTTAAAAAGTGGATATTACTATTCATAATGGCTAGTTTTGTTGGTTGTGGTTTGTTAAAACTCAAAGTTGCGTACAACACACGCTGTTGTATTATTCAAAGAGAAGCGTATCATGGAATCTTGGGGTGTTACATTCTCCCCTACTTCAAATAATTTCATCCTCGATATTTCTAGAATATTAAAGCATAAAAAGACTCGGGTGGTTCATCATCATAAGTTAATTGGGTTCCCACGTTGCCTCTTCCATCTTATGGTTTATCCATAGAACTTTTACCAGACGAGTCGTCCGATTTCTTAGCACATGTTCTATGGTATCAAAAAACATGAGAGGCTCTTCATAATAAGACAGATCATGTTTCAGTTATAATTCCTCATAGGTGAGTACATGTGTTGGGTTAAGCATGTATTTTCTCAGTAGTGATATGTGGAACACATCATGGAATTTGGAAAGACAAGGTGGCATTGCCAAATGGTAAGATAAAACCCCAATCCATTCAAGAATTTTGAAAGGTATGATGCACCTGGGACTAAATTTTCCATTCTAAAAAAAATGTAAAACACCCTTCCATGGAGATAACTTCAAGAAAACATGATCCCCTACCAGAAATTACAAATCCTTCCTTCAGTTATCAGCATAGCTCTTATAACTACTTTGAGCTACCTTGATGTGGTTTGGGATTACATTCACATTTTCCATCATTTCATGCACGAGTTTTGGTCCTACGTTTTTTATTTCACCAAAATCATCCCAACAGGTTGGTGTGCGACATCTCTTTTCGTATAACGCTTCATATGGTGCCATTTAAAAACTTTAATTGAAGCTATTGTTATAGGAAAATTATACCAGAGGTAAATAGTGATCCCACATATCTTGAAATTCATGTTTTCATTATCTCAACATGCTTGATAAGGTTTGAATAGTCTGTTATGATTGTCCATCTGTTTGATGGTGGAAGGAAGTGCTGAAACTATGTTCAGAATCCAGGGCTTTCTGAAGACGTTTCCAAAATCTTGGTGTAAAATAGGGATGATGATCAGAAACAATCGATCGTAGAACTCTATGAAGTCTTACAACTTCATTAATATATAGTCTTTCTAAATTTTCAAGTGTTAATTATTCTATTATAGCAAGAAAAGTTTTTGACATGGTATGATGATAAATAATGACCCATATTGCATCGTTCCTTCTAGGATTCATTGGTAGTCCCATGAAAAATTCCATCGTGAAATTATCCCATTTACACTCACGTTTTGGAAAAGGTTGAATGACTCTTCCAGGCTGTTGCCTTCCATCTTTCAGTTGTTGGAAAACCATACATCTTGACACAAAATCAGAAATCTCCCTCTTTATGTTGTCCCACCAAAAGTGTTCCTTCAAATCTGTAAAAATCATAGTGCTACCAGGGTGTATACATAAATTGGAACTATTTTCATCATCCAACCATTATATTTTAAGACCGGGTATATCGGGAACACAAATTATCTTCCCAAATTTAAAAATTCCATCTTCATAAATAGAGTCACTCAACCTCCCATCATTCACAGCTTTAATCTTTTTTTGAAACTCCTTACCATGGGTCTGAGAACTATTTATCCTTTCTAGAAAAGATGATTTGGAAGCCATTTGAAAAAGTAATGATGTTTCACCTTCCATGGTTATTCCCATATCCATATTTACTATATCCATGAAAATAGGATCCCTTTCAACACTCATCTTGTTCAAAACTCCATTATCCTTTATTCTCAAAGCATCTTCCACCTTAATTTTCTTCCTCGGGTGGTAGTCTATAGTGCAATCATAATCCTTGAGTAGTTCAAGCCATCTGATTTGCCTCATTTTGAGTTCTTTCTATGATAAAATATAATTAAAACTATTCTTATCCGTATATATCTCACATTTTTCACCATAGAGATAGTGTCTCCAAATATTCAAAAAAAATATTATAGATTCTAACTCAAGATCACGTGTAGGATTGTTTTTCTCATGAATTTTCAGCTGTCGTGATGCATAGGCAATAACTCTATCATTCTGCATAATGATGAAACCAAGTTCTTTCTTTGAAGCCTCACTATAAATAAACAAACCCATCATTCCCCAATGGTAGAGTAAAGAAGGGATCATTGACTAATCTTCTCTTCAATTCTTCAAAAAAAAAATTCACACTTTTTTTCCCAACAAATTTATCCCCTTTACATGTGAGCTTGGTTAATGGGTTATCTAATTTGGAAAAATTATGGACTAAATGTTGATAACAACCTACTAAACCAATAAAACTATGTAACTCAGTTATACTCATTGTTTCTGGCCATTCTTGGATTGCCTTGGTATAAGAAGGTTCCACAGAGAATCCATCCTTGGAGATAATATGGCCATGAAAAGAAATCTCATAATGACAGAATTCACACTTGCTAAACATCCCATAAAATTCATTTTTCTAAGAGTCTTCAGGATAATGCTCAAGTGATTTTCATGATCTTGGTAGCTTTTGGAGTATAACAAGATATAATCAATAAATACCACAATAAATTTGTCAAGATATTCCTTGAAAACTCTATTCATTGGATCAATGAAGACAGAGGGTACATTATTCAATCTAAAAGGCATTAATATAACCTTGTAATGCTCATAACTGATTCAATATGTCGTTTTCAGAATGTCTTCCTTATTCACACACAACTGATGATATCCCGAATGAAGGTCAATTTTTTAAAATTATTGAGATCCATGAAGTTGGTAAAATAAATCATCAATTTGAGGTAGGGGATACATGTTCTTTATTGTTATATCATTGATCTCCCTGTAGTCAACACACAACCTCATAGAGCCGTCTTTCTTCTTAACAAAAATGATAGGGGCTCCCCATTGAGAAACACTAGGGTGAATAAATCCCTTATTACTCAATTCCTCTAGTTGTTTCATTAGTTCCACTAAATTCACAGTGTCCATTCTATAAGGGGTCTTTGATATGGGTCTTGATCCAAGAATTAAATCATTGGAAAACTCAATTTCTCATTTTGGAGGATGTCTTGGTAAATCTTTTAGAAACACATCAACATATTCTTTCACAATAGGTACATCTTCAATTTGAAAACACTTTTCCTCACCCACAGTTATATCATTCTCATCCTCCCCAATAATTGAATTTAGCTGAGCTACCGAGGGTGGATCTATATATGAATTAGGTTATGATGATTCTGATCTAAAGATAAGGTGTTCCTTATCATTGCCATCAAAAATAGTAACCCCTTTCTTCTGACAATAAAATTTTCAACATGGTCTGAAATCCAATCCATACCTTGGATTATATCAAATTAAATCAGGGTTATGACGATGAGATCAATTGATAAAGAACATTTATATACCCTTATGTGGACTGATTCACAAAATATTGTTGCAATGATTATTCCCATAGGATTTTTGACTAACAACTCCCTTGATAAATCAAATTGTAAATACCTAATTTTCTTATCAAACTGGTAAGAGATGAAACAATGCGATGATCAGGAATCAAATAAAGCATTTTCTAACCATGAGGAAACCATTAAATTACCCGACACTACGTCTTTCAGTACTTCAACCTCATTAGTGGTGATAACATAAGCTTGGCCTTGATCCCTTGGCCTTTTTTGAGGTATGTTTCCTTGGTTCATAGGACACTCATTTTCATAATTCCCCCTTTCTCTACAATTGCATCATTTGACATTGACAACCTCTTTCTTCCACTTGAAATCATGAGCTTGGTGGCCTTTTCACCACACTTGAAACAGACTCCCATTCTCTTCAGGAAAGTACCATGGTGTTTCTTTCCACATTTACTACAAGATGGATATTCATCTTATCCCCTTTTCCCCTTATTTCCAATTCTAGAGTGTTCAACAGATCACTTCTTCTCTTGCTTTTCATAAAAGTTGTAAAACATAGAAATTCTTTTTCTTTCTTGATACCACATGAGACAATATCTTAGTATGATGAGAAGTATTGTGAGACTAATGCTCGACATAGAAATGGTTTTAACCCATCAATGAAATGATCAATATTACTTAGTATGTTACAAATATAATAAACATAATTCCTCGCTATCCATGTAATGTCAGCCTCATACATTATGATATTCTCATCCTCCTCTTGCATCCGACTCCGAAATTGCCTTTCCATATCTACTTGATGTTCACGAGGAATGTATTTTACTATGAAAATCTCTTTAAACTCCCTCTATTCCATACTTTATACTTCATCATCTTACTTTGGGTTTTGAATCAATGACCATCATTTATCAGCATCTCCATTGCGGTGGTAAACTTCCATGACAACTTTTTCCTTTTCACTACTCCCCAAGGCATGGAATATTTTATCTAAGGAATTTATCCATTGATCAGCTACTAATGGATTTGTACTCTAGTTTAATGTTGGTGGTTGTTTCCTCATTGAGTGTTCTAACATTGATCCTCCATGCTGTGGATCAGGGTGCACCATACGGGAAAGGATATTATTCATAACCTGAGTTAGTTTTCCCAGTATGGTGATAAGATGATCAGCACCAGTTGTATCACCAGTTCCACTATAACTGTCTTGAGCTGGAGGGAAATCCATACATGGAGTGAGTTCATGGATATAGTTTCTATTCATTCCACTAGGCCCCATTTCTAAACAATTGAATAAACTAGATTAGATTATGAATCGAAATACATAATTCCAAACTTGTAAAAAACATAACATTTATTGAACAGTTTATGGATATAATCCATAATAATAAAAAATATTTTCTTTTAGGATGTATATACTTATAAACCAATCATAATAGTTTGTAAAAAGTGGGAATTATCGTAAGCATATCCCCCAGGAGTGTTGTAACCAAGAGTGCATCAAGGCCCGTTGTCATGAACCAGTTCTCATTCGAGTCTAGCTCCAAGCGATGTTTTCGGTTTTTACCCCTAGGAACATCTGTACTAGAGCTGCCTCTACCTACTCATATCCAAACAGGGATGCATTGCTTATAAAACTCAAAAAATCTATAGAATACAAAAATTCTAGGATGTTCTTTTATACTAATCCTTAATGTCTATCTTAGGGTTGTGTGCTCTAATCAGAGTTTATCTAAATCTAGTTTCCACAGTTTGTAGTAATGTTCCTCTGATACCAACTATAACACCCTGACCCAAGAAGCTCATAGTCGGTGCATTATTACATAACATTGGAATGATCACAAAAGATCATGTCTCAAAAAACCGATTAGTTTTGTAGACTTAGAAGTAACCGATACATTCATAAGGTTTACATTGCATCCTAAAATGGAAAACTACAACAAGATTGTTTCCATAGACAACACTAAGATCCCATAGACTATACCTACAGGTCTGTCATAATATAATTCTTCGCATCCTAGGAAAAATAACACATAGAATGGGGTGAGCTCAGATTCTCAGTAAGGATAACAATATAGCGGATGCTTTCATAAACATGCAAAAACATTTAAGGAAATGTATAAAACTAAAACAAAATCCCTTTAAACATGAACATCAGCATAATATGGGTAAGATAAACTCAAATAATTCCATTTAATTATTTACATTGATATTCTATTAGTCGAATAATACATTCAATATCAATAGCCACTTTCATAATGATGGAATGCTTAATGTGAGACTTTTATAACCACATAGTCAAGGCCTTGTGCCAAGACTGAAAATAAGATTTTATTAAGGCCTTGTGCCAAGAAACTAATTTTTCACATGAGAACTACTAATGCATCAAGGAGCAATAGTGGTCTCCACCTGTTACATACTATGTCCAATGCATTCCTCATATGAAAAGGTTTAAACATAACATAAACATTCCTATTAAAACTAGCATTAGAAATGTAAATACTTTATATATAAACCATGAATACTATAAATATAAAACACCCATATTCAAACATATCATAAAACATTCAATACAATATGAATGATTTGTATCATAATAAATAAACTTCAAATAATCTTAAAATCTATCAAAGGATGTTGACAGAGATGAAATTAAAACCTTTTTTTAGATAAATATAACTTTCTATTTTGAAATAATTTAAGCATCACATTATTTATAAATAAATCATTTACTTTTACAATATTCTTATAATCATGTAATGGAAGCTTTGATGATTTTATAAAGGTGGAAAATAGCTCCACCTACCGTATAAGTTAAAACAAGACATTCTTACCTTAATTTTGTAGAATAGGTCATAAAGGATCTTGTTTGGAAAACGACGGAAAGATTCCGTTATAAAAAACATATAAAAGTTAGACAACGGAATAAATGACTTTAAACCATAGTTTATAAAATAGTAATAATGATTTGAAATACACTTTTAAGAAACATGGATGTGGATGATAAAGAGGTCCCATTAGATAATTACCTATAAAGAACCTCGAAAATTGAAAAGATTGTAGAATTAACCGTTACCTTGTACTTTTCCTTGGTCTAGGGAAGATTAACCACTAGTATAATGGTGAAATAATTTTTATTAGTTTATACAAGAATCATATACATTAATATTATATCATATATGATCTTTCAACATTTCTTTTTTAATAATATCTTAGTATTATCATCGTTTCGGGTGTTAACAGATTCGTTTTCCTTTATATGTTTTGTTACATAAGTAATATTTGTTATGGATAGGATGTATATTATTTATATTCATAATTATATTAGGTCTTTAATCATTATTTTTTATTATCTAATGAAAATTAGTCTTGAATGGATTACGATGGGGAATGAATCTCATCGTGTTCGTGGAGACGGTAATCCGTACGTACGCACGAGTGACAATAACAATATTTTGATATTAAAATAATATATAATTGGATGGTATATCATTTATAATTAATAATTATCATGTTATATTTATTATTTACATCAATTATACATCACTATTATACCCATCCAAATAATAATGTATTGAATAACAATTACACCACGATGTGGAGACGGTAAGCTGTGCGTACGCACGTATCATGACATGTCATTCAAAGGATGGATAGAATAATGAATATGGTTGTTTTATATTTATAATAGCAAATAATTATATAGAATTTACAAGAGTTATTATTTTATAATCGAATAAAAAATGAAAGAGGAAGTGGAAGAAGAAAGGAACTTGAAAGAGGTGATGAATATTTACCTCTTTTTCGAGTTCTTTCTTTTGATTTGATCAAAAGTGCTCCTTAGGTTGAATTTCTGACAAATGGAATGCCTCTAGGATGAAGGGAGGACAATTTATAGGGTATTTGGGTAGGGTTTGGCTGAGCCTAATGTCTTTTAAGGTGTAAATTAGAGAGAAGGGGATTTTCCTTTTATAAGAGTGGTGAGGGGAACCTTTGGAAAAGCTAGAAATATTATTTTATAATAAAATCATTTTCGGTTTCTAATGAATCAAAAATGTATTATAAGAAGTATAAGTTGGGGTTGGTTGAACACCACTCTACCAATAGGATTTAGACAGGCTTGTGTCACTATATTAACTTTATCATTTAGATTTAACTCTTAGTTAAATAGTTTGACATTTACAATGTCTCTATGTATTTTTATATTATATGGTTAATTAACATTATATATAATTCCAAGAGAACCCAAATTGGTTCATTGATGATACCCCTATCATTATATAAGTCTTTTGTCTAAACCATAGATTTTTATGTATATAATATCAATTAATAATATAATATTTGTTTTAAAAACTCTTATTTAATTTTTGACAGTATTTGGTATTTTGAATTTTCTAAAATCATAATAGCATTATTAAATCTAAATAAATTAATCTAAACCACCCTAATATGTCATATTAACCTATTAAATTAGTGTAATTCATACAAGGTCTCAAATTACATTTATTTGGATATTTATAATATCAATTATTTTAATCATTCATTAATACTGTAATTACTACATCATCATTATGTCACATATAAATATAAATATTTAAGGTCTAAAAAATACAAATAAATTACCATTATGTATGAAATATTATTATATTTCGAATGAATATTTATAATCTAATTTATCTTATGTGTAACCCTATATCAAAAATGTTTTATTTATTAAACATTGATTTATACTCTTTTAACTCTTCTTTGAAGTAAATAATAATAAAAGTCCATATCTAAACCAAATGTATCAAAGAGGTTCATATTTTATTCCTATGGTTGTTTTTGGTCGAATTATACTTATCCAATAAAATTAGGTCATGTGTTAGGGTATAATAATATCATTTTTAACATTATTTACCCTATTTACTTTTAACAATGGTAATTAAAAGTAAAATGATACTATTGACCAAAAATTATTTTCATCTTATTGAACCACATTTTACATACTGATAGAAACTGTGACTCTCAGATTTTTGAAATTCAACTCACTGAGACAGTATAATTATGTTTTATGTAAATTTTCGAATGCTCCTAGGTGGTGGGTAAAAGACGGTGAAAAGTTCAAAAAAATAATTATATATCTAAAATTACTATAAGCAGAATCCAATGAATTACATTGAACTTATATTGGTATTATGTATCTATTTTGACCTAAAATAAATTTAAATAAAATAAATAATTATTTAAATAAAAATTCGGTTTTAAACTATAAATCATTGTTATTCGCTATTCATCAAAAATGGAAAATTTTCAGAAAAATACCAAAAATTTACCCTAAGCTTATTTCGATATTCCAAATCCAGAAATGAAGTCCATTTTGAAAGATAAAATTTTTAATATCTATACAAGTGGGTATTTCTAATCATAACAACTATTTTGATTGGTTGTGGCATGTTAGAACTCGATGTTGCGTACAACACATGCTACTATATTATTCAAAGAGAAGCGTACCGTGGAAGTTTGGGGTGTCACACTATTTTTGACATTTTTTTAGTAAGATATGACCCTTTAATATGCCATTTTTACTTTTAGTGACGTATTTCAATTCTCTCCTCACCCTTAAATATGTATAAGGTACATTGAAGGAACTTAATTTGCGCAAATGATTTGATTGACGACTCATATGCCCATCTTGAAGACACCTACCCTCAGTAGAAACACACATACATTTGGCATCCATTACTGAATTTCCATGATTTCTTTGACATGACACATAAGTTTATTTATTACACACATATTATGGTCCTCATAAAAACTTATGATGAAGTAAAAGGACACATATATTGACCATACTCTCTGAAAATTCACCTGCATCATATATATACCAAAAATAACTCATGTGTCTTTAATGATGATTAAAAAAACATATCAGACAAAAAAAATGTTTCTAAAATAGTGTTTAAAATAAAGGAAACCTAAAAAACATATAACAGTCCATGATATTATATTTATTTCATTTTATATAAACATGTAATATCTAATAACTTTATTTACACTCATCCCTGTGTCAAAATGTTGTTGTGATATAATATATATTTATAACCTAATAGTTTGATTGATTGGTACGAATTTTATTTATAAAAATGTAGATTTATATAGGTTTTTTTGTAAATTTATAATTATTTATTAATGAATATAAATCAATCCTTAAATTGTTAATGAAATTATTTAATTATTAAAAACCTATTTTTCTACCAAATGAATTTTTCTGTATTTTTTTATCTAAAAATGTGTTTTGATCATTGATGAAAATTTATTCCAATAAAATATATTGAAAATTTTTATGAATAAATTAATAATCATTCACATATCAGTTATCTAATTATTTTAAATACATACTAAATTTTTTAAATGAGAAATATTTTTTTTTCTTTATAAAATTGTGTTTGTATGTGAAAAGTGTTGTTATCAATAAAAATATATGAAATAATTATTTATTAAATGTTTAATTTAATTTGATATATTATTTATTCTCAAAAATATTTTTACTTTCATTTTATACTTTTTTAATATGAAATGATTGAATATAAATTCATTTTTTTCTTGCAAACTGATTTTCCTAAAAGAATGTTTTTTATTGCATTTTTCGAACATTTTATATAATTAATTTATAACAATTATTGTAGTTTAATTTCAAAAAATGAGTTATATATTTGTAAAAATATTTTCATAATATTTTAACAATTAAAATGTCATTATTTGACATAATGAATAGTAAGAGTAGTAATTATTCATTAACATGGTTTAAATTAAAATGAATTTACCAAGGGATTAAACCATGGAATTTGGGTATTATTTTATTTAAGCATGTATACATATTATATTATTAAGATATTTAGACCATATAATATCATACCTTATAATAGTCCTCCTTTTTAATTATTATACTATATATTGACATTAAATTAGTTTACCTTTATTATGTAATTACATGTGTATCCTATCCCTCACACATAAAAGGGAAAATATTTCCCCCCCATATTCACAATGATTGAAGATATTATAATTTCCAATAATAGACTAGATCATTTATTTATATCCATCATGACATCATATATATTCCTTCTTTATTATAATAATATCCTTTCAAGGCATATGATTTATAATGAAGGCAGTTTCTCAATTAAGGGCTACAACTCATAATTTAATACATTCAATTTTAGTTTTTGGACTTCCATATATAAAAATATTGTATATAAAAAACATTATTAATCTAGTATAAAATATATACTGAGATATTATTATGACTATGATAATCCGTATTCTTACTCTTCCTCAACTAATGGAAAATAAACACATGGTTCGTGTGTAAGTGTGGACTACCACATCCATGTATAAATATGATTTATTTTCCATAAAAATATTTAATGGTGGGTTATTATGATGTAGATAATGAATATATATTATATTTATGAAATTATTATTATTTATTAGTTATAATATCTTATATACGTTTTTACCTACCCATATTTAGGAAAACAATAACGTCGCTAATTTGTACGTGTGGGTTACCACCTCCAAGAAGCGATGTGATTCTGTTTTCATATCCAAAAACATGGATTACAATTAATATATATACTATATATATTATAAATATCAGATATTAATTTTTATGTAAAGTTGAATCATTAGTCACTGTTCAATCCTTTCATAAATTGAATATTATAAATACCACTCATGAGTACATGTAATGAACCGTCTTTACGAAGTGACGTAAATAGATTTTAATAACCTCATTATATGAATGGTTAAAAAATTATATAATGATTAAATTATATAAATATTAAATTGATATTTTTCTATATATAATGGAACATTGATCAATGCGAAAATTCTATAAATTCCAAACTGAAAAATATATGATAAATGAAACTATTGTCAGCCAAAAAACGATGATTTAAATAAATAGTAATAAATAAACAGGTGTTTTAAAGTTATAATTGGATCACATAAGATCTTATAAGATTGTTCATGGGTATTTTATAGAATTATAATAAATATAAAATTATTATATAAGAGGAAATATTACAAAAGAATCAATTCGAACATAATGTAAGTCTTATTCATCTCAATTTTTTTGCTTTGTGATATGTTTGATGTTATGAACAAATTTATGTTTATGAGGTTTATATAAAAATTCTTTTTTCATACTATATAATTTAAATTTATTAGTTCATGTTATTTAAACATACAATTAAAATTATTTTACCCAATAGGATTTAATTCAAAATAGTCAAATGTTATAATGGTTCACGATTTGAGATTATCTTCTATGGGACATATATTATCCTATAAACCTATATTATTTTTTGTGATGTATCTAATTACCCATTAATATATTTAATTATTAATATCTTCATTTTCATATTATTAAATTTTTAATGTTATGTTTTTCATTACATAATAATTAAAAATTACAAGTGACAGATGTTGTATGGGTTTTTATATTATAATCGGGATCATTTGTGATTTTGTTTCAAATGTTTAAATTACATAAAGAATATCTAAAAAGTATTTTATATTTTAATATCATCTATTTATTTTTAGAATTATATTTATTACATTAATTTTATTCTCTCAATGTAATTAAAAGTCTAAAATAGTGTTTTAAAGGACACTAAGTTTATTTCCTTATTCAGCCTGAATTGTTTCATCTATATCCATATTTTATTTAAAAAGTAATCAATAGTATTTTTAAAGTTCTCCCTTGATTTTATAATGTTTTTAACCAATGTTTTAATTTTAATATTTTTTCTAAAATGAATATTTTTTGTATTTTACAATTGAGTTAATTGGATATTTTAGTAAAATCGTAAATGAAATCAGTGTTTTAACATATTCCATTTGAATACCTTTTCCAGTTATATTAACTAATATTTACTCAAAATATTCCTTTAAATATATTAATTTTCGTTCGAATAATATATTTTCTAATATATTTATGATATTATTATATTTTAAATAAATTATTTCAAAATGATAACAGAGTATTCCTTATGAAATGTTTCTGGGATTTTTAAAGGATATTTCATCTATGATAACTTCCATTTATCTGAATTTTTATTCACTAGGGATATATTCCTAAAACAAAATTATTATTTTGTCTCAAGATGATATAAGATTATGAATAATTAATGTTGATGAAATCGACCATATTTTCTATGAGTTATGTTATCATGAAATGATAAATATGTTTATAATATTTAATTATCCATATAAATGAATGAAGATTATGTAATGGGTGGGTATATTATATAACTCCAATGAATAAGATAAATCTTAATGTATTATGATATTAAAGAGTACATAAGTTGTAATACCAATCCAAAAATAGGGTACATCTGTTGTTATACCTAGCCTAAAAGAGGGTACTATGAAGTTATCCCAATTGAAAATCTTGTACAATGGTGGTTTTCCCAAACCTAATGTACTACAAATTTTTGGATGGGTACCATTAATATAATAATTGTTTGTTAATGATTATGACACACTTATTATGACACTACTTATGTAATATTCTTATTCTAATGATATTACATGAAGACCCACGATCTCAATCCTTTTTTTGATTCAAGTATTATTATTTACCTAACTCTTATGGTTTGGAAATGAAAATAGAATTAGTATGTTTAATTTTCGAAATGTATTCCCATTTCCTCTTCCCTTTATGCACATGTTATATTAAAATGTTATAATTGATTTATATATCCATTTTTACCCCAATAGAGAATAGGATCTCACTATTTATTATGTTTTATTCCCCATTGTACATGAAGAATAGTTTTATGCATGATATTCATAAGAAGGGTTCATGTTGTGAAGAACATAATAGGAGAAGATGCGGATATTTTGTGAACCAGTTATCGATGTATCCAAGTATCCAAATATACAAAGCCTCTATAGTTTTGGTATTACTTATAATAACATGTAAAATATTTCATCTAAATTGTTATAATATTTAAGTATGAATCAATAAGATCGGCTCAAATGGTACCCTAGAATAATTTTTGTTATTTTTGAAAAATATAATGATAACCCATAAGATAATCCTACAAATATAATAATATCATATATTTTGGTAAAATTGGTTTGAAATTTTCTTATAAAATACATATCTATATGAATAATATAAAGGGGATGTAATTGTTTTGAATACACACATACGGGTAAAAAACATAATGTGATAGAATGGGTATTAGTATTGTAATCATCAGTGCATAGTGATTGGACCTAAGACTAGACACCTAGTTAGACTCTCTCTAAGAATATTTTTAAGAAAATTCAAATTTTATTTATAAAAAAATTATGAATTATTTAAATAAATTATGAGAAAGGATAACTTATGTTAAACAACATATGTTATATATTGAAAAGAATGTGTCTTTATTTATAAATCCTATAAATTATTTTCATTATTATACAGTTTATCAATTTAATTATTTTTTTATCACACTACTCTTTTCATTTCAATTCAATGGATACCACATAAAGGAACAATATCAACACTAAATTTTATGGAAAATGAAATGGTAATACACTCAATGAAGCAGATTTTATGAGATATAGTATAAAAATCATTTTAATATTCTTACACAACATTTTCAAGTCATGAATCATGCTAATTATTCGAATGGGAAAATGAGGATAAAATTCTATTAAGTCAATCATAAGAATATTTAATAATTTTTTATGTATTTATTTATATTAAAAAAAATTAGAGAATTGATTTATTTATTTTCAGAAGATATTTATTTCCGTATTATTAGAGGATGAATATTTTACTCCCATTCATTTTCATATGTATAGTGAAGTAGATCAATGTTATAATCTTAGAAAGAATATGATGTGACCATAAAAAATCATTTTTATTGAGTGAGATTAGTTTTTATAGTTATTTATTAATAACTAATTTCTTTTTATTATTCATAAAATAATTGAGAATGAATTCCTTGTGAAATATAATAAGGGTAATTAATCCATTAGTACTGATGATGAAAATATTACATGAATTTTGAGGTTCACTTATATTATTATCATCCCATTTAAAATTAATAATGATTGATTCCTTGGTGGCATAAAACAAATTTTTCAAATGGAGATAACTATAATATTTATCATTAGCCATGAAAAAAATAATCTGATGTACCATCTAGATGGAAATGGAAAATTGAGTTTCCCATTAATCTCATCATTTTGATAAAAAACTTGGAATTAAAAGTATATTTTTATTATAAAAACGATGGAGGAAAAATGATGAGTTTTCGATAATTTTAGTTGGGCATAATGATTCATAAGTGAAATTGAGACAAGGGGACTGGTAAATTTTTTATGTGATGACTAGAAGTTCTTCATGAAATGAAATGAAGAAGTGATGGAAAAAGTTATCTAATGTTATGAATGGAGTGAATGCTTCAAATTTTTCTCACCCAAAATATAGTATTTTAAATACAAGGATTATTAGTAGTTTGTGAACCAGTGATAAAATCTAATGGCTGAATATGTAGAGTGACCTCAATAACCTCTAAATTCCATAGAGAAATGGAAATATATTATAATCACTATTGCAGAGTTTGGCTAAGAAAAAATAGTGGATAAAGAAATAATTTCAATCCCATAATAAATTTAAAATGTTTTAGTTGATTCTAGATCTACCCAATTATTTATGTTTTATGATTTTTAAAATGGTACCATAGTACCACATCAACAATAATATGATGAATTTGTAATGGAAACTCTTAATGGTTTGACAGTCACATATCATGTCCATGATTCTTATAAGATTGATATTTGTGGGAATGTTCCTCTTAAAAATATTTTTATTCATCCTTCTGTTGAAGATGATTCTATTTTGGGAATGTATTGTCTTTCATTATATAATATATATAAGAGTTTATGTGGAAGAGAATTCAAATTTGATATTCCATACCAATATATGTTTTTTTATTATCATAATGTGAAATGTGAAATTATATCCCTGGTATGGGACTTATTAACTTTTCTAATTTTATATATATCTTATATAGATTGGGAGAAACTCAACATCAAATATTTTCCTATTATATGAGACTATGTTTAGGCCTTTCCAGCAGATTTTCCCATTCTTCCATTGAATCATGAATTTTATTATTCAATAAAACCATAAATGACACTAAATCTATATCAAAAAAATCCATATTTAATTCCCCAATTGAAAAAGTGTAATTAAATAAGATAACTTCAGATAATCTTGGTAAGGGATTCAATAATATAAGTGTGTCCCAATGGGCTAAACCAATTATTTTTTTTAATAAGTATGATAGATAAATGAAACCCTACAATGATTATTAGGAACATAACAACATCAAAATTATTAATACGTATCCTCTTCCTCTTATTGATGATTTATTTGATCAATTACGGGGAGGTAAATATTCTTCCAAGATTGATCTTCAATTTGGAGACCATAAATTTACGGTAAATAAGAATATATATTCAATAAAACTATTCCTATGATGTATGGAAAGAATAAATATATATTTATTCCTTGTTTTATGGCTAAGTGAAACTATATATTCATGTATTTAATGACTAGATACATTAGAGATTACTAGGATTAGTTTGAGGAAGTATTTATAACTGTTATTATTATATATTCCAAGAGAAATTATGATCATTAAGAACAATATAAGATTTTAATGAGGACACAAAAGAAGGTGGACGTGAATGAAAATTTTAATATGTTGGAATTTCGATAATAAAAGGTTTCATTTTTGGGTTATATAATATAATGGGAAATAAAATATCAACGAATATTTTAATAGTATAAGATATTTAATAATTTACTTATCCCAACACAATGAAGGATATCCTTAGTGTTCTGGGATTTGTGGGATATTTTAGACTCTTTTTGATAATTTTTAAGGAAATATATTCAAGTCACCATGTTAATGTTTCTGGAAGGCATGTAACTTATGGATTATAAAATGTAAAAAAATATTGAATAAATGTGACATTTGTTCTGTGTAACTATGATCATGATGAAATGTAATGAGAAGGGTTTTTGACCTTTGGGGACTCATCAGAATGGTTAATATTATGTGTCATCATATATAATGTCTTGGTGACAGCATATGCATCATAGTAATTGAAGGATCACAAATAAAATTAATTGAATCGTGATTTAGAGTTACCTATGGTAATTTTTTTGTTAATGATATGGGGGAATTATCATTATCAGGAATAGTGTGATATATATATATATATATATATAATTATCAAAAAAATAAAGTATATATTCACAAATAATGAGTTCAATATTTTTCATAATATATGGTTCGAGCAGATTAATGGTTATTGTTGCTGAATACATTATCATTCTAAAAAAGGGACCAAGGTGTTTGATTAGTTTAGTTAAAAGGATCATGATGGTATATCTTTGATTAGTCTCCCAAAATGTCTAATATTTCTAGATTTTAAAAATTGAATCTTGAAATCATAATGTATGGGGAGAAATTGCATCTTACTCAAATGAGTGTCAAACCAACTATCCATGTGAATATTACAAAGGAGTAGAAGGAATTTATAGAGATAAAAAAGGTGAGAAATGTTCTTGAGTTTGATCTTGATTATAATGGAATGAAATTTTTAAGGAAGCTTTTTGGTGTCCTATTTATTCAAAATGTAATAATGATATATTGGAAGAATCTCATATATCATAACACCCAGTTTATCTAGGGAGTATGAAGATTTATATATATCTAAAAGATCATTCATTTTAGGATTACATGAAGATATATATATCAATGTATGTATATGGGTTATTGGTATGCCAATAAGTGAAGGAAAAGATATATATGTCTCCTGCAATGTTATAACCCTTACATATATTATAATTTAATTGGGAAAACAACACCATGGATTTCTCAATCCAAATTCTGAAGATATCTAAAGACCATAGTTATATTTGAATTGTAGTTGATGTACTTATGAAGTTAAAATAGTTCATTTCTATCAGATAATGTTTACCATTGGTCATATTTAAAGGATATATATATTATGAAGAAGTTATATAGTTTCATGGAGTACCAAATTTTATTATTTCTGATTAATATCAAAGGTTTAACTCATTGTTCTATAGATGAATTTAAAGATATTTGGACACAGAGTTGTGTTTCTGTACTATATCCCATCACAGGATGAATGATCAGTATATGAGAACAATTTTAAACCCAAAGGATCGGTTTTTATAATGTTCTTGTAAATTATTATAGTGTTTAGATCAACAATTTTCTCAAGTCTAGATTTCTGAAAACAATAAATTTAACATGAGAATTTCGATGTGTCCTTAAAAATTATTGTCGTGGAATGAAGTGATGAACTCTTACATACTAGGATGAAGCTATCAAAAGAAAGTTATTGTAACCTGATATATTTGATGAAATAAGAATATTTTAATATCCATTAAAAATACATAATGAAATATCTGAGTTGACAAAACATTTTATGCTAAAAATCATTGATGATATTTGGAATTCAAAGTTGGTGGTAAGATATTCCTATGAATTTACTCATAGAAGAAGTATATAATATTTTGATGGTAGGTAATGTTGATCCCTAGGTATATATGCCCCTTTAATATTAATTCTTTAGTAGTAATTTTTGATTATCCCATAGATCTTCCGCCGATCCTATCGTCATATCATGATGTGTACCATGTATCTATCTAGAGGAAATACATACATACTCCTTCACATGTACTAAAATCAAGGGATTTACCATTAGAGGATGATATTTCCTATATTGAAAAACAAATAAAAGTCATGGATAATATAGATAAAGTGATATGAGACTCTTATACTGAATTGGTTAACATTCTCTTGAGAAATCTGAAATTTAATGAATCTATATGGGAACTAGAGGATCTGATGATGTGGATATATTTTCATTTGAATGTATCATAGTATTTTTATTATTCAAATAAATGTCCACAAATAATAATGGATCAATGGGATAAATTAAATTTATATATTATATATTTCCTTATATCTCTTAAGGCTTAATTTTATTTTTTTTACTTGAAATAAAAATTATTGTAAATTTAGTGAAATTTTGAAAAACTCATTTTTCTTAAAATGGGGTTTTATTACGGTTTATGCACTTATTTAAAATAATTTCCTACCTCTTATTAAAATTAAATATTATAAAAGGTATTTATTTTTTCAAATTAATATTTAATAATCTTCTAATGGGGCCACCTACATCATTGGTCATAATAAATAGTAAAAATAGTAAAAATTAATTACCATGATTAATGATTAAATTGGATTACCTAGGGGGGGATTAAAGAAAAAATTTGGGGAATATTTATAATCAAACATACGTTTTTAAATATTTAGAATATTTTTTATCATTTATTTAGATCTTATTCCATTTGAAATAATTATACCACTGAAATACACTAATCTATTATAAATACTAATCCTGGGTGCATCCCCCCTTACGTGTCACCACCAGAGAGCTCCATGACACCTATTATCATGTTACCAACTATCATTAACCCTTGAGTTTCGAATAACACCTCCCCAATACCCTGATATTTTATTGATATTAGGGTTCTACCTCACATTCACCTCTATTTGTCAGTCGTCTCCTTTCTAGCTTTGTCCATCAACACCTCCTCCCTCTGATTCCCTTCTTACTCACATCCCCCATGACCACCCTAATTTTCTTTGAGTTCTACTCTATTTTCCCATTGTTTCCATTATCTCTTTGGCCATCAACACCTCCAACGATTCATTAATTATATAATATGGTCGATGCTATGAAAATACCTATATATTCCATCAATCATTCCCTTCATCCACTACATGAACCCCCAAATCTTACAACTCCCAGTTTTCTTCCACACCTCCACCATTTCCAGTAAATATACACCTTCCAACTTCTCAGTCAACTCGAAGATCGATACTGTATTTCACATACAATATGTTTCCATTTATACTTCCATCCAAGGTATTACGTAACCCTACCTCCATCAACCATACAAGCCTCTCCTGAAAACCCTCAACTCATTCTCCAATTTTCATTTAGTGTGATTTATTTCTTATAATTTATTGTCTTCATTGTTGTCATATTTTCCTTGGATATGGTTCAGTTGTTTTGAATTATTTCTTATGATATAGTTCATATGATTTTTTGCATGTTCATAAATGGTATTGTTTTTTAATCATTTACTTTTTCCTAAATATCTTGGTGTAGTCGCCTCTGAATGTGTATGAAGTTACACAACTTCTACACATAATTTCTCTCCTTCAGTTATCATCATTGAAATGATTCTAAATGATCAAGAGCAGATAGGTTATTTTTAATATGTCGTGTCACTTTTTACCACACCAAATTAATTTTTCATCCATATTATTTGTTATTCATTTACCAATTTATAAATAGTATGTTCTTATACTACCAACTTAACTGCTTCATTCCCTTATCTATGTCAACGTACTAATATTTTTAACTTTTTTGTGTTTTTCAGTGTCTGGATTATATTGATTTCCGGAGAGGTGTTCACTTTGAATATCCAGTTTTCTTATAAGAAATTGTTATTTTATATGAAGGTGGTACATGGAGTTTTAGCAATGAGTTGTCACTCCATTCTATGAATTCTCATTAAATCTTCATGATTGATTATTTTATTCATCATATATTTGTTTGAAAACTCGTTTTTATTTGTTCTTATTTTATTTCCTAAATGCATAATGGATTTTCTGATTCATTTGTTATCAGTTGTGACTTAACTGGAATTAATCCTTCTTTAGGATTACATTGATTGGATTCAGTTTAATTCGAAAATTGTGATGTCATTTCCTAATTATGTTGATCAAAATTTCAACATTACATGGTATTTCTATTTTCAGTTTAACAAAAAATATGTTTCACGCATCCGGTATGCTCTTCATTGTTATTGATGAGGGGTATTCTCTTCTTTGATAGGTAATTCAAATTGGTTCTCTATCTGACTTTCTAGAACACACAAGGGTTGTTTATTTCTGATATTTTCTCACAAATTTCATTTTTTCTTGGAGGGATAATTTTCCATAGAATTGAATTTTATTTATTTTATGCCTGATAGTTTTATGCTTGATAGTAACATGTGCAGAATAATCATATAAAAATAAATATGATTTTGCAGGTTATAATAGTATGGTATTTTTTTGACGATTAAAAGTTTTTTAAATTAGAAATATTTTTCTTTACTTTGTTCTAGACTCATATGTACTCCCAATGGACCTTGTCTCTAATGCCTTCGTGATTCACTATTCTAGTGAGCTATGTTGGTAAACACATTTTCCTGCAAGGAGACATCATCACATGTGTTGGATATATTATCATAATAAATATTGTATTTTCTTGGTTGTAGCCGCAAAAAACATTTTATAGTACTCAATTATTAATGTTACATAAAAAATATCCTTGGGACTGACACTCATGATGTTATACATAATTTGGAAACATTGTACACGGTAGAAGATTCTCTTTATTATTTAATTATTTTTAAAAGATTATTGAGTTTATCATATCACAAAATATATTAATTTGGACTATGTTTAATAAAATTTTTATTAAGAATACAAGAAGAGAAAGTGGTCATAATTACAGACCACTCATTACTGGTATGTACATCTTTTAACATGATTTTCTTCTGAAAGACAATTAATCAAAAGAGATCAACTCTCTGGATCAAACTGAATTTCCATACATTAATCATTTCAGCTGTTTAAAACCGTTGAATTTATATTTTTATATCATTGAATAATCCATTTTAATTTTAATACAATGTCGAAGATAGAGTGTTTCATATCAAAAAGGGTATTTTATTTAAGACTGGTATATTAAAACCCTAGAATTGAATGAAGTCTGGTTGAAAATATATTTCAAAGCTATATGATTTTTATAATTTTATTCTTACAACTATTAAACATAATAATTGTGTGTCAATGATTTTAGTTTTCAAAATCACATTTTACATAATCATTATAGTCAACTATTTTTGGGAATGAATCATGGAGTGGGTGGTTTGTTAATAATATTCCATATTAATGAGTTATGGAAATTTCCAAAAAAATATTTAGTTCATATAATTCAAATCTCATCCCATTCCCGGATCCCTCATTCTTTTGTTGAGAGGTACACTGAATATGGAAGGGTTCTACCTGCATAACAATCGATAATTGTTCTTCCTAGAATTGATCAAATAAACAGATTAAGGATTTGGGAGATAATCTAAATACAACTCAAGAAGATACACATGTTTGGAATAGGGGAACTTCTATGGTGCTCCATTTACTTAATCGTTGAGGGTTTTTCATTCATAATTTTTTTACTAGAGACATCTTAAATTACTTTCATATAGATTCAAAACATTTTCTATAATACATCTATTGTGTATTTATATGGAAGAGTCATTGTCGCTGATATTATAGGGTTCACTAGTTTCACAATGATATCTACAGAAAAAATGGCAACAACCCCTCCAAATATTTCATACATGACAAATTCATCCTTATTACCTTTAATGACATTTCATTTTCTTAATAGTTGTTCAAAAATTGCCCTGAATTTTCAATACATTTGAAATATTGTGACAGTTCATTTGATCTGGTAGATTCCCTCAATCATGAAGTTCACGATGGAAAAAAGATGCATTATACCTACTATAAAATGCATGAATTTTTCATCAATGATTTCAGTTTTCACTTTCACTTTCTACTGAATTGTGAAAGTCAATTATTTTTTGGAACGAAGCCTAAAGTTTGTGGTATGTTATTAATCATTCACGTTCTTGAGCTAAGTAAATTTTCATAAATTTTATTTCATTAGTTCTTTTAATTCATATCTCATCCCACTAACAATTCCCTCTTCCATCTATTGATAGGTATAATTAATATGGATGGGATCTACCATCTAGCCTATCGAAAAATGTGCTACCCAGAATTGATTAAATAAAACAATTATGGAGTTACTATATAATCTGAAGAAAACACTAGTAGATACTAAATCATAGAATTTGGGAGCTTCTATGGTGCCCCATTCACTAAATCCATGATTTTTTTTTCATTCGTACTTTCCTTCTAGATTTGCCTTATATTACATTCATATGAATTCAAAACATTTTATCTAATATATTTACTATGTATGTATAGAGAATAGTTAGTGTGGCTGCTATTATAGGGTAAAATGGTTTCAAAATGATATCTATAAAACGAGATGGTAATAACTCCTCTAAATATTTCTTACATGACAAATTCACCCGTATTACCTTTAATGAAATTTTTTTTTGTTGTGAAAAAAATGCCCAGGTCTTTTAGGGGATTTTAAATGTTGTGAAAGTTTATTAGATCTTGTCGATTCCCTAAAGAATAAATTCCGTGATTGAAAACTAATCATTAGAGGCAAATACATATGGGAGGTAATGCGTTTTATACATCCATGATTTCTTTTTTCCATTTTGTGTTTTTGGCAATATAACCTTGTGTTTCCCAACATGAACTACTTCATCGTGATATACCTAATCTATACACATAAAAATGATAAACACCTGCATAATAAACACATAGTGAAATGCTTTCAAAACATAAACATGCCCTGCATCTATATTTAAAAAACATATATATATTTATCCATATATGGTTTCTGAAATTATTTTAAAATTATATATATATATATATATATATATTTTGTATAAGAAAATATTTATTCCAATTTCTCTAAAACATATATTTGTTACTTATTTTTATATTATTTTTGTAGTTGAGGTAGTCCATCGAAACATGTTAACATTACCTTTCAATTTTATCGTTTTTTAGGTTGCAAAAAAAATTCCTTGATAATATTGTGCTTTACATATTTTGACTTTTTTTGTGCTTCCAATATTATGAGTATTTTGTTTTTTGATATATCAAAAATCAACAGTGCTCTTCCCATGAAACAAAGAGAACGTGAGATTATGTTGATGTTTTGTAATGACATATAGATACCTTAATTGTGTTGTTCGGAATTTTTTTCCACAGTCGCTTGATGTGATAAGTCTACTGAAATACCTTCAATAGATATTCTCTCCATTGTTTTTTTACAATTTCCATCATATTCCCCCAAACAACGATTTTCATTTTTAATTCAAATCAGCAATAGTTGTAGAAAAATTTTTCAAGGTGATCAAGATGGTGGATTTATATGGGCCATTTCTATAAAAGAATTAGGGTAGTTGCATTCTCAATGGCCTGATCTGGATTATAAGCTACATTGACATTGTACATGCAATGGAGAAATATATTTTTTTAATTATGATTTCTATTTTTCATGCCTAAACTGTTATGAGGTAGATAGAATCTTTTGGTATCCCCACTCACTAAAATGTGTATTGAGTACGTAGAGGGCTAACTGAAGGGATTGTGATATTAAATTACATTTAAAATTAAAGATGTGTTTTTATTTTAAAATGGAATCTATATTTAATAGGTGTGATTTGGAGCATCAAAAAATTTATTTTATTTGAGCCACGAATAATGAGTTTTTATTGACCACTGGATCATTTTTTGAGCATTGAATCATATTTTCATGCATACGTTTTGGAGTTATTCACTCTTATAATAATTGAAAAATTCCTAGATGTCTTGCATAATGTTTTATTCTCATATTGCATTTGTATTGATTCTAACATTTACACATTATATTTAAAAAAATTTAATATGTTATGTACATATATTATTGAATGTTCCGAAAGATATTAAAGTTGATGAGTCAGTAAAATTGTACAATCTAATTCTCCTTTTTTTCCTTTATTTTAAATACATATTTAACCCATATTTATTACAAAATTCAATACCACTAATTTATGATTTCAATATATTAAATATAATCAATATTAATATAGGGTTTTGATCCTATATAAATGGTGAAATGGTGGTGTAACGCTAGATTTTGGCGGAATATACAATGGAAGACTCAGGAAAGGGTATATTTTCAAGGATATGGTCTTTTTTCACTAAGTAGTTTCTTTTACTTGAATTAAATATGACTTCTGATTCAATTTTTATAAAATTAAATCATGTAATCTCTTTGAGCAGTGGATGATATATTTAATTTTAATGGTATTTTATTTTTCATGTTTTTTTCCATGTTTATTTTTAGATGTTTCATCTAGTTCATCTAACAAGAAATTATGTTTCCATTTACTGTTTCTATTTAACTTCATCTTACATAATTCAGTATTTACGGTTACTTATTCATATTTGATAATTATGACATGAAATTTAATTTTAACATATTTATTATCAAGTTTCATTGATAACTTCGAAATTATTAATAGATTTTGAAATTTGGTTTTGATTTATGGTGTCGTGCATTATCATGGGCAAGGTTCTAGTAATATCTATATTTGGTAAGTAATTCCATTTGTGTCTACTCCCTCAATTATAAAAGGGTGCCTGCACTCCACCATTATTCACAATTATTGTGCCCTCTTATCTCATAAAATACATACCCAATCCGATAAAAAAAATCCTTAAACACATCCTATGTGTTCTATTTTGGTTATAATATAGTCTTTTAGGGATTTAGATGTAATCCAATAGATATTTTCAATGAGGCAGAATAACTCTTAGTTGAGTACATTCAATTTTATTTATTTTTATGCCATCTATAAATATATTAAACCCATAATAAATTGTTGAATATAGTATCATCAATATTATTTTTCTATATTTATGATCTCACAACAATTTTCCTCTTCTTCCACATCAAATGGTAAATAAAAGTATCGTTTTTTGGGAACATGTGGACAACCTCTTCCACATAGTGATACGATTCAATTCCCATCATCAACATTTAAGGTTGGTTATTAAAATGGAATTATTATTAATATATTAATTTTTTGAGATAATTGTGAATATTTTTTTATAATATATTGTCTACCAACTTACCAAACCATCTATTGGAAAATGAAAACATCATTTTTGTATATGTATAGACAACCAGCTTCATGGAGTGATGTGATTCTCTTTTAATTTCCTCTTTACTTGGAAAGTAATAAGTATATTATATATATATATGATATTTAGGGTATAATAATGATTACATAAAGAAGACTTATTATATACAATTATATTATTATTTTATCAAAAAATTGAAACATCACTCATGCATACATATAGATTACTATATCCATGAAATGATATCATTCATTTTTTCATTGTCACTTTATATAAATTGTCATAAAAATATATATAATTCTTAAATATTATACTTGTGACATTATTGGTATTATTCATATGATTTAATCATGATCAAGATGAAAAAACCATACCCACCAAACTAAAACATACATGGAAAATGAAATAGTTTTCACCTAGAAATAGGTATTATAATAAATAATTATTAATAAAAATGTATCATAATGTTAAAATATAATCATATTTGGTAATATAATTATTATAATTATTATTTTCTAGAATTTGGTTATATTAATTTATTATATATAATTATAGTGTGTAGTGGAAATAGGTTGGACATAAGGTAATAGTTTTTTATCTCAATTTTTTCCCTACGACCAATTAGATGTTGTGCACATGATTATTTTTACAGCATGTATATACATAACCTTTGAAATATTATATCAAGGAAACTACTTTATATATATAATATATTGATATAATTCAAATTATTTTTATCCAAGGGGATTGGATTCTAATTTTACCAATGTGGTAATGGATTATATTCTCAAATTATTATATTTTGGAAATATGTTTTTTTATAGAAATAACAAATTTGAAAAGGTTTATATAATAACCCTTTGATATATTATATCACGAATAACCTTAATTATAGGGTATTTAATTTTTCATTTCATGTTATTACTTCCATATATATTACTGATAAAAAGTTACAATAATAAACAATGGTTTTTATTTAAAATATCATTTCTATTGGGATTTCTTAGTCTTAAATTTCATATAATTGAATTATCAAACCTATCTCTCAAAATTATTTTCTATTTACATGTCCTTAATTTTTTTAAATTACATGTTTTCAATTAATTTTACCCTCATTTGGTTCTCAAAATATTGAAATAGTTTTTATGAGAAATTGACAGTATGTCTTTACATGGCCAGGAATTGTTTTCCTCCATGACACATTTTACTTAAAATGTTATAAAAAATGTTTTTACCATTTCTTCATAATATTAAAAATTCATTTTTCAACCATGATTTAGTTTATATTAAAAAATTTATAATTAATAATAGTTTCATTTTCTAATTTTGGTTATTCTAACTTTTTATCAAAAATATCAATGACATATTTAATTAAACAAACACCTCATGAATGACATTACTACAATTATGAATATAATTTCCATTGAATCCCTGATGATATGTATGAATTTTTCATTTCAATGAAAATTATTTGTTTAATATTTTAAAAAAAATTACTTTAATTATATCATTTCAAAATTAAAATTTTATTTTTCTCTAGAAATGTAATAATGACTGTTTAATGTTTTTTTCATCTATGATATGTTACTTTTATGTTAAGTATGTTTTGTTAAGGGTATGATCATATGAGACTATCTATAGTCATTATGTTGATGATTTGTTATTATGATGATAAAATATTAGTGAAACCCATTCTTTTTTCCATAGGTTAACTAATGATGAAATGAAATATTTTTTTATGAATCTGTGAAAAATATGAATAAATTGTTGTAATGTAAGGGTTGGTGTGTTTTATCTCTATAATACATTGGCTATAAGTAGATGTTTTATGAGCTCAAATTGAACATTGTAGGTTATCCCAAACCCAAAAGTTGTTATAATGATCGTTAGAACAATCCAAAAAGAGGGTGGACTAGAGGTTATCACAATCCCAAAGTAGTTACATGGGTGGTTGGACCAAGAAAAACATTTGGTGAGTTTTCTAGTGGGTAACTTTTAGATTTTATTTTTATTATTTTGATTACATGAAATTTTTTATCACACTCTTTGTCACTTGTTATTATGATTATGATATCATCAAATGTCCCATGATATTGATCCCCTTGTGATCGAGGTTTGGCGAAACACATAAGTCTTATTCAGTGATTATAATGTATGATTTTTTATATGATTTTCAATTGTAAACCTCATGTTCAGATAAACTTATACTCATGTCATTATTAGAAATAATAATTAATCTATATCTAATTTATCTACTATTATTGAGAATCATGGATCACCCTTTATTATGTTTTCTCTTATCCAAGATATTTTTATGATATCTCTAAGAATGTTATAATAAAATAATATTTCATAGTATGTTTTCCTTAATAGCTTGAGTTGCACGCAACACCAACTTGGCTTTTGTAACACAAAACATTGTGTTTATACGAAACAACAATTTATTATTAATAAAATTTAAATGATATATTTATAACATATCATTTAAATATAGTAACATAAATAGAAAATAACAATATAAAAATATTATTTATAATGCTTTCAAATAAATGAAACATATTTATAATGAAATGTATAAGATTCTGTAAAATAGTTATATGTATAGATATTCTATTTTCAAAAAAGTATCTAATTTTTATATCCTTTTGTGAAAAATAATACAATTAATTTTAGAAACTCATAGAAATTAAATTTTTTAAGATAGACATAATTTTTGAATTTGTAATACCAAAATAATGTTCGGGTGAAATTTTGGTATTTTATTTGAAAACGTCCAATTTTTTACATATAATGGAAAACACTACATTATTGTTAAAACACTTACTTTTTCATATAAAGAATTATTTATCATTAAATTAATTTTAAAGTCACAATAGATAAAAAATATATATATTAACCTAATGTATAACATGTAAGTCATTTTTATAATATAATTAGATATAAAGTCCATTGATGTTTTTAATGTCTTTTTACCCTCCCACTAACCACATATTTGTATTTTCATTAAATGTAATTTTACCACTTCTATTAATTTAATTTCAAAAAATGAATATACATGGTTTTAATCAGTATGAAATATGTGCTTCAAAAAAATCAAAATAATATTTGGGGAATAATAACTTTGTAATTTTATTTACAGTAGTTAATGATAAATAAGGTAATTAAAGTTAAAAAGAATATTAAAATAATCTAAAATTAGCCTAACATATTTCCTATTTTCATTAGATATGATTGTTTTGAAAAAAATAAATATTAGATAAAAAATATATTCCTTTTTATTAAACTAGTGATTAATTAAAAAATTTATAATATTTTATTTGAAGAATAGTAAAAAGTAATATATTCAAATTTTAATGTCTAAATAATTTTTAATATATATTTATACATAAGATAAATTTCACTATAAATTTCCATTATAAATATAATAAATTTTTTTACATCATGATAATTTATTTATTATTTTTATACATTGAATATTTAAAGTCAATTATGTCCCAATGATGATAAATTAATTTATATATTAAGGAAAAAAAATCAAATAATTGATATTAATAATACTAAAATAAATATAATTTTACATAACTAATGACATAACTAAGCGATTATTACCCGAAATGTAGATTTAACATAGAAATGTTTAATAAATGGGTAATGTTAAGTCCTAAATTAATCACATAATATATCATAAATATTATTATGGTTCTTTTAGTAGTTTATAATGTAATTTTCCAACCCATCTCACCTCTAAGATGGTGGTCAGACATATGTGTCACATAACCTTAAGCGCGTCTACCGGAATGCTAAAGGCTGCCAACTAGAAGTAAGGACCCTTTTTGTGTCCATGGGGGAGTCTATGCCCTCATAGGTAACATATAATATCACCGTGGAAGTAAAAAACAACAAATAATAAGTAGCAGAAGCATGTGAATAAATAAATTACAGCAGAAGAAATGAAAATAATCTAGCTGAATAATAAAAACAAAGTGTGGAAACTCACAAATGAGGGTCATGCCATGATATGAGTATAAACTGAATTTACTGAAAACAGAACACATACATAGAGTAAATTAAATTAGATGAACCAACCCGCAAGTACATCACTGGAATGGCCCAATCCTCTTCCCCAGACTCCATCCTAAGTAGTAATGAATTATCTAGCATCAAAATTAGCACTCTTCCCCTTGTCAAAACCGGAGAGCATATAATCAACTCGGGTGTCGGCGATGCCTGCGCAGGGTGTGTGATAAAATCCTAGTAGGTTGGAACCCATGGTGTCTAAAACATTCCATTTCAGGCAAAAATAAAAAATATGTGTGCCATTATATAACGATTTCAAATAAATTAATTGAAGTGAAATGAAATAAATAAGTCGGTCCAGGTCCCAAACGACACCCATTCCTTGTCATCTGCTTCAGCCTAAGCTGGTAGTCTGAAAGGGTACATTTCAGAATAAATGAAAGAAAACGCATATATATATATATGTATGTATGAAACATAGAAAGAAAGGTAAAACCGGGAAAAATTATACACCCAAGCTTGTGATTTAACTTGGGGTTCCAGTCCAGTGTCAACCAGGCACACTTCCACATATTATGGGAAATATCTTAATTCATAATAGACTCAATTAGAAATAACATAAGAATAAGTGAATCATTATTTAAGATTCATGTTGAGAGTTTGAGTCTGATCCCGTCTCGATGGTATCACTATGGAACATCCGTCAATTTATACAATTTCATCTAACTCGTCCAAGGAAATCTATCAAAAGACCAAGTATAACATGAGGCATGGCTTTACCCTGAGTGTGCCCCAATCTCGCAACAAGGGGTTGAGTGTCATATGATGTTGTATTATCCACATTGCTAATGGATCTATCCTAATGGGACCTTTTAGAACCGGTATCACTCAAAAGTATTAGAAAGTATGGGGAAGCCTCGGTCTGGAAATGCCAACGACACCGCCCCTAGCACATAGAGATAAACTGTTAGGAATATAAGATCTAATCATGGCCCATAATATAAGACCCCCTCATTTCCCTTCCCCAAATTTCATTATTGTTTTCACGGCAGCAGATATGACATAATCATCATGTAAAGTCACAGATTGGAAACTAACTAAATACCCCCTCGTGCGTCATAAGGAATAAATTTAACAGTAAAACACAACAACTTTCAAGGTAATATAAATATCATATCTACCTCAGTAGATAATGCATATTTAAATAATAATCATTTCAGTAAAACAAGTGAAAATGATCCAACAATTGAAGTTCATGTTCAATAACTATTTATTTAATTTAATTACAATAAAAAGTTTCTTCGCAACACATGCAATTAATCAAACAATAAACTCAGATAATGATAGAATACACCAATCATGTCACTATTCCCAAAGGGGTGTCCAACTTTGTTGCAATAATTCAAAAAAATATTCATTTAATTTAAAAACATTAAAAAGGTGTTTCGCAATACAAAAAGCTAATTAAATTAATAACTCGTCTAAAGGAATAATACTCCGTCTATATCGGGACACCCAAAGGGGTGTCTGATCTTATTGAAACCATTAAAACAAATTAAATTAATATGATTAAGACTGCCACAATTAAACAAAACCATTAAAGTAATTAAATTGGGTAAAATAGCACCAAGCGGGAAGGCACCGAGTAACAGCACAAGGGTGCGTTTTTTAAAAATCACAACGAAAATGGGGAAAGTGAGTAGGAACCCTATCATGTAGTTTTATATGACTCTAATATCCATTAAATACTTTTATTTGACCTAAAATGGATGAAAATGAATGATTTTAGAAAAAAACCTAAATAGAGTTAGAATCTTCCGTGATGAACTGTGCATTCAATACTCAACGGAATCAAACGTTTCCACTTGTGAAATGTCAGCCTTTCCCTAAGGATTATTTCACACCTAATGGTGAAAGAATCAGATGTCAGACGAAGGAGCAGCGGCCTTCCGAAGAGGCTACTGGTTGGTGTGATGGGATTGATGGGTGCGACGTGATGAGTGAGAGGGGGAGAAAGGAGAGGAAAGAAGAAAATAGAGAAAATAATGAAAAATAAACAAAAAGAAAAATAAGAGAAAAATAAACGATAAGGAAAAAATAAATAAATAAAAAGATAAAATACAATAAAATAATGGAATGGAAAATAATTAAAATAATTAAAAAGGGGAATCCCCTATTTTAATTATTTTCATTTTCCCATAACCCCCTCTTTATTTTATTTCATAATTTCTTTCTATCCTTTCTTAATTTATTTTAAATCTTTAATAAATATCTTATTAATCTTTTACAATCCTACTTAATTATTTAAAACTGGAATACTGCACCAAAACGTGACGTGACATTTTTCATGAAATGTATGCAATTATTTAAATTATATAAAAAGCTTCTTGGGACCCGCAGCGAGATGCGCAGGCACGCTCCCTATGTCACTTAATTAATTACACTACAATAAACTAAAAAAGTTTTGTACCTAATTGAGGCCTTGACGATATAACATCCCCTTCTTAATAAAACTCATCCCCAATTTTCCCTTCTGAGGGTAGTGGAACGTCGCTAGAAAACAGTTCCGGCCACTATGCACATACATCCGTCTATCTCTTTCGAGTCTCATCCTGAACGTGTCTGTATTTCCACAACACCTGAACTAGTGGGACTAACTTGAATCGGAAGACATTCATTGTATGGTCGATGAAAATTATTGGATGCTCTGCAAAGGATGCATCAACGTCAAGCACGATTTCATCCGGGTCAAAAGAAGGAGACGGGTGAGGATGATATTGTCAAAGATGAGATGCATGGAAAATGTCCGGCATGGAAAGGAACCTCTAAGGTAGAATTATCCAATAGGCTACCATCCCAACTCTCTCCACTATCAAGAATGGCCCGACATATATCGGTGATAACATCCCCTGTCTCCTGCTCCACTTGTGACCAAACCTCGGAGAAACACACAGAAAGACTCAATGTCCCGCCTCGAACTCTAGAGGTATGTAGCGATGATCAATATATGAATTTTTCCTGGACTGTGCTATAGTAATACACTTCTGAATCAGTTGAACTTTCTCAGAAGTCTCCTGAACGTGTTGAGGACCCAACAGAGCGACCACACCTACTTCGATCCAGCATAAATGCGAACGATATGGTCTACCATAGAGATCCTCAAACGAATCCATTTAGATTGTCACATGGAATCTATTATTATAGGTAAACTCAAGAAGAGGTAAATTCTTCTCCCAGGAACCTCCAAAATCAATGATAACAGACCATAACATATCCTCTAACACTCATATAGCTCTCTCGGATTTCCCATCAGTCTGGGGGTGATATGTAGTACTCAGAAGTACCTATGAGACCGATGCCTCTTACAACCCTTTCCAGAACCATGAAGTAAAACTGGAATCCCTGTCCGAGACTATAGAATTAGGTACACCATGAAGTCGCACAATTTCCTAGATATATAGCCTTCCAAACTCATCAATCGTAAAGGTCTCTCAGATAGGCACGGAGTGCACAACCTTGGTCAACCTATTGACATCCACCCATACTGTATCGCTGCCTCAAGGAGATCTTGGAAAGGCTATAACAAAAACTATGGTGATTTCATTCCATTTCTATTATTGAATAAATAGAGGATGTAGGAGTCCAGTAGGTCACTAGTGGTCTGCATTCACCTGTTGGCAGTTGAATCACCGAGTGATGAAACCTACTATCATCTTCTTTATACCAAGACACCAATACCATCAACAAATGTATCTATACATCTTATTCATCTCAGGATGAACATTCTAAACATAGGTGTGAGATTTTTTTCATCAGCTCATCCCATATTGTTGAAGGTACCCATACACGGTAACAGTAAAGGAGAGTTTCACTCCCATCAATAACCCGAAAAGGAGGAGGGTTATCTCTTGTAACACTTTCCATCAAAACGAGACGCTTAGGGTCAATCAACTGTTGCCTGCATATTTTCTCTAGAAGATAGTATGTCACTGTAAGAGCTGTAAGAACTAGTTGTCCACTCTAATTCTGAACCTCTAGAAGCATATCTGAAAACAAGGTCTTCATCAGCCACTCATCCCTGACTACATACAAGGCCTGATTCTATGTATTCTGGCTTAAAGTGTCTGCCAAAGCATTACCCATACCTGTGGTTTAAGAAAGGTCAAAATAGAACGACTACAAGAATTTGACCCACCAACGTTCCCTTAATTTCAAGTCCCATTGAGTGGAGATATATTTCAATATTTTATGATCATTTTAAACAATGAATCTCTCACCCATAAAATATTGTCTCCAAAAATGTAGAGTATGAACCATATTTACCATCTCTAGGTCATGTGTATGATAGTTCTGCTCGTGAGGTCTCAGCTGGTGGGATACAAAAGCCACGACTCGATCACCCTACATCAAAAGGGCACCCAATCCAATTCCTGAAGCATCACAATAAACAATGTAGCCCTTACCATGTTCATGAAGAATCAAGATCGAGGCTAAGGTTAGTATTCCTTTCAACTCCTGAAAATACTTTTCACAAGATTCTGATCAGATGAATTGTACACCTTTCTTAGTCAAGGTAGTGAGAGGTGCTACTAAGCAGGAGATAACCAGGATGAATCACATGTATTATCCAGTACACCCCAAGAAACTGCAGATGTTGAAGACACTCTTGGGATGCTCCCATGAAACCACAATTCTCGCCTTTTCTAGGTAAACTGATACCCCTGCTTCAGATAAAATATGACCCAAGAAGTTCACTTTATCAATATAGAAGTGGAATTTTTTGATCATAGCATATAGATGATTCACTCTCAGTATACTCAGCACAATCTCAAGATGGGTTGCATGGTTGTGTCTGGAATGTGAATAAACTAAGATGTCATACATGAAAACTACCATAAAATAATCATGATATAGATGAAAAACCCAGTTCATCAGGGCCATGAAGACGGTTGGCGCATTCGTGAGACTGAAATACATAACTAGATACTCGAACAAGACATGACTACTTTAGAATGTTGTATGTAGTATGTCATATGGTCACACATGCACCTGGTGATACCCCAACCTCATATCAATCTTGGAGAAAATAGTTTCTCCCAGATCTAGTCAAACAGATCATCTATACGAGGCAATGGATATCGATTCTTCACCAAGAGATGGTTGAGTCAACGATAATATATTAATAACCATATGGTACTTTCTACCTATATAGAAAAATGGACAGTTGAACCCCACGATGATGTGCTAGGTTTGATGAAACCCTTAGTCTCAAGGTCTTCAAGGTGCTTTTTGAGTTCCTGTAGCTCTGTTGGTGCCATCCAATAAGGAGGAATAGACACTGGTGCCGCCCCTGGCATGTGCTCAATAGTGAACTCCATCTCTCTCATAGGAGGTAAGATAGAGAAATCATCTGGGATGAAGTCCTTGAAAAGACTCCCCACCGGAGGGAACTCAACTAGTTGTGTTCCTTGATCACTCATGAAGATACTTGCGAACTGAGCAGTCACTCTACCCAACCTGCATATTTAGGCTTAGCTTGGTCTACCTACAGATCTCATTCTCCTTTGTGAAGATATGTGTTTCCCTCTCGGGATCTAAAAGACACTCGACAATGACAAAAATCCACTTGGGCATGGTAAGGAGAAATCCATTCATTCAAAGAATGACTTCAATGCCAGACATATCGAGGATATAGAAATTCGAAACCAAGAAGTACCCACCAATATCGAGGGGGCACACTTAGAACTAGAATATTCTCTCTGTCCCAACCCCAAGCGGGGTGTTAAGAGACATGATGCCACAAAGGTACTGAATTGGAAAACCAAAAAAAAATCAACAAAATCAGTAGATATAAAGGAGTGTGATGAGCCAGTATCAAAAAGTGAAGAAACTAAAGTAGTGGCTACTAGAATAGTACCTATAACTGTAGATTTCCCTACACTCAACTCCTCTGGTGCTGATTGCAGTGCATACATGTGACCTGAGCCACGACCCTGATACGCTGCTTGGTTGTCCTGAGCAGGTCCTCTCTGCTGACGTTGATAGTCTGGAACTGGATTTCCTCAACCGTAACCTCCACCATTTCCTCATCCTGATCAATCGGTGGAAAATAACTTCCATCCGACTATGGAGTCACAGATCCCATACCTAACGGACGTGAAGGTGTGGATCCTCTACCATTGAATGATGAAGAGAAGGAACTGTCAAAACGCTGAAGTTAACCCATCTTGATGCATGATCAGGACTCTTTAGGATCTCTTATGAACTGTGGCTTATTGTGACCATCCATTCTGCACTGAGAACATGTGACAAATCTATCAACACATGTTTTTTGGCTAGGATTTCCCCCACGTACACTTTCAAAACAACGTTTCCGGATTCCAGAAGAGCCGTCACCGTATCATGGAAATGAACCACCCTAGCTCACTGGTTTAGCTTCCATAACATCTCACTATGGTATGAGAGTATGATTCAAGATCTCTGTAATAGTGGTCAAATGAAATATTTTCACCCATGAGCGAATGGTGTACTTAAGTCTGTCCTCAAAACGCCTCACAGTAGTCTACACGTCGCCAGTCAGAGATGGGGAAAAACCCTGAACTTTTGTGAAACGTGTAGAATAATCTAACATAGTCATATATCCCCATTGAGGATGTAGGAACTCCCATGCATGATCATCTCTCAGAGTCTGTGGGAAAAAGTAATTATAGAAGTCTTCTTGGAAATCAACCCAAGCCATATCATTGGCCTAATCAGCCTGAGAAACAACATCCCACCAGCGTTTTCCAGTGTCACAAAGCATGTAGACTGCAATCTTAACCCTTCGCTCATGAGGTGTCTCATAGTGGTTGATGATAAATAGTATAAAGTATATCCATGATTATGTATCATGAGGGCTGCCACTCCTCCATATAGTGGGATGGTGCAACTACAGAAAGTCCCGCGTAAGGTCTGTCATATACGGGGAAGGAATAGGAATATTCTAAACTGACTGCATAAACCTGAGGTGACTATCCCATAACTGAGCCCTAGGGTCCCTTGGAAAATAGAGAAGAGGTAGTTCCACATGAGGGTCATAGAGAGGAACCCCTGGTGGTTCAGGACCCACCATCTCTAGAATGTACTCATTTCCACTCTGCCGAGACATAGCTCGAAGACATCACGACAACATTTGTCTACAACAGCCAAACACACCCTTAGACAAAGAGTAAAGAAGGTGAGAAAAAATTAGGGTGTAAAAGGGGTTAGGTACGTAGCCTATCTTTGGGCACTAATCAACAGACAACATGCCTTAAAGAAATGGGTTTCGATATAGATGTGTAAACTAAAAAGGATTACAAAATAGTTCTACAACCCACTCCTTTGTTGAGTCTGTCTAACATATAACAGACTAACACAACCTTATATTTAATAAACCAATAATTAATGATTCTACCACTAGGTATAACAACACTCACATGAAATAGGAAAATTCACATTGAAAGTAGATATGTCCTGGAAATATGCATGGAATTTAAATCCAACAGTTCCTGTCATGATGCATGGGATTTTTTGCCCTCGTATCATCGAGTAGTAATGGTAAACCCATTATTTCAATAATAACAGCATAATAACAACGAAATTGATGTGAGTCACCCAAGGTGAAATCACATCAACATTAACTGGCATAATCAATAACTGTAATCACAACCCATGAATTTTAGTTTCCCCCTATAAATGGGTTAGCTATGTCCAAGCACATAGTACATCCCAAATCTCTATATCCTAGTCTTCTATCTAACCCAAACAGTAATAAAAAAGTAAAAACCACCTCTTATACCACTTTGGAATGTCCCAACATGGCTCACCTAAATGACAGTGGCCGGACCGGTGCGTCACATAATCTTAAGCGCATCTCCCCAAACATCAGAGGATAACGACTAGAAGCGAAGGACCTTTTTGTATCCATGGGGGAGACTATTCCCTCATAGGTAATAGATAATATCACAACATTAGTAAACAACAACAAATAATAAGTTGCAGAATCATGTGAATAAATAAACTTCAGTATAAGAAATGTAAATAATTCAACTGAACAATAAAAACCTAGTGCGGAAACTCACTAAAGAGTGTCATTCCATGATATGAGTCTAAACTGAAAGTCTGGAAAACAGAACTCAAACATAGAATAAAGTAAAAGAAAAGTCACAAGCAGCAACTGAATCACGAGCACGACCCAGTCCTCTACCCCAGTCTCTATCCTAAGAAGTAATGAACAGTTAATCATTAGAAGCTTCACGATTCCCTGAGTCAAAACCTATGAGCATGTAATCTACTCAGGTGTCGACAACACATGAAAAGGGTGTGAGATAAAATCCCAGTAAGTCGGCACCCATGGTGCTAGACCATTCCATTTCATGAAAAAATAAAAATTCAGTGTTCCATTACATAACCATTTCAAATAAATTAATTTTAGTGAAATAAATTAAATAAGTCGGCCCAGGTCCCAAAAGACATCCATTCCTAGTCACCAGCTTGAGCCTAAGCTGGTAGTCGGAAGGGGTACCTGTCAGCATAAGTGGACGAAAATGCATATATATATATAACTCAAAAATTAAGGTAAAACCTTGAAAAAGTATACCCCAAGCTTCTGCTTTAAATTGGGGTTCTTGTCCAGTGTCAACCAAGAACACTTCCACATATCTGGGGAAATAACTCAATTCTCGACAGACTAAAATAACAATTACATAAAACATAAGTGCATCATTATTTAAGGTTCCAGTTTAGAGTTGGAGTCAGATCTCATCCTGAAGGTATAGCTATGAAACATCCAACAATTTATCCAATACCACCGAACATCCAAGGAAATATTTCGAAAGACCAAGTATCACCTGATTCATGGATTTACCCTAAGTCTGTCCCTATCTTGAAAAAAGGTGACAGGTTTCTTTTGAGGCTGGCTTAACCACATTACCAACAGATCCATCCTGATTTGACCTTTTGGAACTGGTATCACTCATGAGTATTAGAGTGTCTGGGGAAGTCTTGGTCCAACAAATCCAACGACCCCACTCCCCATCACATAGAGGTAACCTGCCAAGAATAGAAGATATAAGCATGACCCTTAATATGGGACCCACCTCCATTTCCCACCCTGAATATTTTTAAATTTTTCAGAGAAGAAGATATGACATAATTATCATGTGAAGTCACAGCTTGAAAACTAACCAGATACACCTATGCATCACAAGGCATAATTTTAAAATTACAACCCAACAAATTTCAAGGAAATATACATATCATATCAACCTTAGTGGATAATGAATATTTAATTAATAAATAGTTCATCAAAACATGTTCCAATGATCCAACAACTGAAGTTCATGTTTAGACAACTATTCATGTTATTTAATTACATAAAAAGTTGTTTTCCACCACACACAATTAATCAAAAAATAAACTCGGCTAAGGACAGAATACACCGATCATGTCGGCACACACAAAGGGGTGTCCAAATTTGTTGCAATAATTCAAAAAAGTATTCATTTAATTTAAAAACAAAAAAAGGGGTTGTGCAATACCCGCAATTAATTAAATTAATAACCCAGCTAATAGAAAAACGCACCGACTAAGTCAGCACACCCAAAGGGGTGTTCAATCTTGTTGAAACCATTCAAAAAATAATAACTTAAGATGATTAAGGCTACAAAAATTAAACAGAACCATTAATGTAATTAAAATGGGTAAAATTGCATAAAGTCGGTAGGTACCGACTAACGACACAATGATGTGTTTTTTATAAATCAAAATGAAATGGATTGAAAGTGAGTAAGAACCCTAACTTGTAGTCGTTGATGAATCTAAGATCTATGGTAGAATTTTATTTGACCTATAACTGATGAAAACAGAGGATTTCATAAAAAACCCAAAATATGGAAAGAATATTCCTTGATGAACTGCACGTAGAATACTCAACAGAATCAAACTATTCTACTTGTGAAATGTTATACATTCCCTAAGGTTTAGTACACATCTGATGAAGAAGGAATTTGACGAAGGAAGGAGGAGCAGCGGCCTTCTGAACGGGCTGTTGGTTGGTGTGATAGGATTGAGGGGTGCGATGTGATGAGTGGGAGAGGGAGAGAGGAGAGGAAAAAAGAAAAGAAAGAAAAATAAAAGAAAAGAAAAAATAAGAGAAAAATAAAAGATAAGAAAAAACTAAATAAAATAAAAACATAAAATAAAACAAAAGAATTTGATGGAAAATAAAATAAATAACTAAAAACATGATTCCCCCATTTAAATTATTTTCATTTTCCCAGTAACCCACTCTTTATTTTATTTTAGATTTTCTTTTTATTGTTTATTGCATTCTTTTAAATCATCATTATATCCCATAATTCTCTTTTCCAATCAGTAATTAATTATTTGAAACCCGAACATTGCGCCAAAATGTGGTGTGACATTTTTCATGAAACATCTACAATTATTTAAATTAAATAAAATACTGCTCGGGATCGGCAATGAGTTGCACAAGCACACGTCTCATGTCTCTTAATTAATTAGAAAACAACAAAGTAAAAAATGGTATGTATCTGATTAAGGAATAAATGTTAAAATAATATATTTAAAATCATTTTTTAAAAGTTTGGACATGTACAAATACTATTAGACCTTAGGTAAGGGAATTCAGTCTAACTATTAATTTTCGTGAGATATAAGCTAGGTTCACCACTTATTTCCTATGTATGGTGTATGTATAACCCCTATTAAATTTGATATCATGAATAAATTTATCTTCATGGTATTTAAAGATTTATTTTATGATATTAAGAATAATATTTAAATGTTGAAATTGGAATGAGATGCTTTTAATGTTTACAGATTTAATCCATTTTACATTTGAATATTCTTGATATAATCATACATATTTATTTATATGTATTTAAATGATTATAAAGAACATTTTATGTCTAATTTTATTTTCATTTAAATGATTCAAAAAAAATATTTTTATGGTTTTATGTTATGTAATCTTTAACAAAAACAACATTTTAAATGTTTTAATGATTCTTTATTCGAAATCATTCTGATTAATGCCCATTTTTTGAAAATTATTTTCAGGATGTTTATATTTGGACAAGACTGTTTTAAAATATTAATTTTATTAATAAGTTTCAAATTGGTATTGCATACTTTTATTCAAAATTCTCTTTTTAATGGTTTTATTATATAAGTGAAAAACATTTAAATAAATTATTATAATGAAAAGGGAGTATTTATCCCCATATATTTTTAATTATTTTATTAGAATATTTTCATCTATGTAAACATCCATAGTTAGATTAAATTATTTATTGAGGTTGGTTTTTTATAATACATTCTTCTATATTTTATTTAAGGGTTTGTGATATTTTTGATTTTGGATGTTCTATTTTGATCCCATTCATGGTTCACTATTAAAGTATTAAAATTTTGTATAATAGTTTTAATATAATTGTTTATGTTAGGTTTCAACCATTTTATATGATGAATTCATTGGACTTAGAAATAATTGAGTTGGGTACCAGTTATTGAAACCCATATGTGTTTTGGACAGTTTAATAAAACCCCTACGGGTTGGGAAATGGTTAATGAAAGACACGTGATGCATCAATAGTTCTCATTAGACAAAATAATTTGTGTTTAGACTAATGTATTTCCTGTATGGTCTTTGAATGAGGCCATAAAGGTATACATGGAAATATCAATTCCCTCATTATGATATTTGTTATTAATATTACATGTGATTATTTGACTAATAGAATATCAATGTGAATGATTAAATAGAATTATTTGAATTATTTTTGTCAAATTATAATGAAGGTTATTATTATCAGGATTGTGTTTAAGTATTATACTTTCCTTAAAAGAATATGATTATTTATGAAACAGTATGCTTTATTGATTAACCTTACAAATAATTTGAGTTTAACACTTAATTATGTTTTATATTACAAGGATTCCAAGATGTAAGTTAGAATTGATTTGCAGGTATAATCTTGGAGAAGAATGGTGTTCTCAAAGGAATATCCATGTTCTATTTTATGTTTCGATTTGTAATGTAAAATGCATGTACGAAATCTATTTTCTAAGACTGCAAGTGTGATTGGTCATTTGGGAATTTATTCCCTGTAATCATTCCATTGTATTTAAATAATTCACCAACATCGGGCATTGATGCGACTTTAGATAGTTTGGCACATCATTTTTTAAATTTATATTAATTTAATTACATATTTTTAACACTTTTTTATAAATAATGGCATAAGTTGTATTTTTAACACTAAATCTATTAATTAATCATTTTTTATAATTCAATATGGATTTTTAGTCTTTTTATTTAGCCGTGCTACTTATTGTAATTATATTATATTACTTTCTAGTCTACAAATCTTAATACTTTTAAATTTTACTAAAGGAGTACTATTTATTTATTTGTCATTTTTATTTGTATTAATTTAATTCAGTTTTTAATTTTATACTATCATTTACTTCTGATGTATTTAAATAAATTAACCTTCTTTTTATCTGGTTCAACTATTCTTCTATGTCATTATGTTTAATAATTAAGTTAATAAAATAACATGTTCTTAATTTTATGTTTTCATTTTTTCATATAACTAATTAAATTTTTCATTTAATAACTCTTGTTAATTCTTATTATTTTAATTTTATATTTTCAGTTTGTTTTTTGTAGGTGTCCTTTATTTATTTAGACATATATTTAATTATACTTAACATTTATAATCCTAGTTAATATTAATTTACCTTTATTTTTAGTTTGTTAAATAATTTATTTAGTGTTTGGTTACAGTTAATTATTTAATTTTAAAGAAAATATTTAATTTATCTTTTCTGTTAATTAATTAATGGTTAATCATTTTATTATTTGTTATAAATTAATATTTATTGTTAATGTTTTCAATTTTTACTATCGGTGAGTGACACACCAATGATAAGTCACATTGATTCTTTGTCTCACCCATATTTTGTCACACCAAAGTTTTTTATTTTATCAGTGAGTCGTGACTCACTGATTACTTCAAAACACCATCGGTCTCTCATGATGCACAGATGTTGTGACACATCGATCCATTTAATCAATTTCGGTCTCTCGCATATTCGGCGTGTTATTTTATTTTCATCTATCAGTGAGTCAATGACTCACTGATATCCTAAATCATTATCGGTTTCACATCATGCTGATTTATTTTTAATATTTTAATTATCGATGATTCGTTTTTTTATTTTTTCTTCAATCGGTGTTTTTTTCGTTGAGCCATCACTCACCGATCCAATCCTACTAAAGCTTTCATTGATTCCATTTGACACCAAACCCCCATTTTCTGATCAGTCTCATAAACCCCTTCCATCAATTTCTTCTATCAATAGGTGCTTTCCCTCCTGCCTGCTACCAATATAACTATCAGTCTCACACCTTCATGCACATATCCGCCCTAGTTGTTTCGGTCTCACGTACTCACTTCGCAAAAACCCTATATTCATTCCCTACTTCAGATCATGACCCACACCATCAATATTCGTCTTCACCGTTCTATGCACCACCAAAATCAGGCCTAAACACTTTTTTCCATCAGGTTTTCCACCTTGACCTCGAACCCCTACCTCACCTACGCTCTCAACGCACTGAGTCCATCTTGACCACCATTTCTCCTAGAACCAAACAAGAATTTAGATGAGTTTTAGATCCCCAATCATCGCCCTTGGGTCATTATCAATCATGTTCTGTAGCCCCTATTGAAGGAGGAGTCTGAGCCATGTCGCGCCATCTTCTGAAGACGTCGTGCCCCTTCTTCGAGTTGAGCCACCGGTCGAGCCTCCAGATGTTTCCCCCAACCTATGAGAAGAAACCAAACAAGCTCCCTAGGGTTGAGCAATGTAAATTTCTGGTCTGAAATCCGATCGTAAGTACGATATTGATCTCAGCTCTCCATGATGGTTCAATGCCCCAGAGTTATCGAGATTGTGAGAATGAGGAACCAGGCCACCGATGTTGCTGAAGCTTCTTACCGGAGCAAGAGGGTTCTAAGAACATTGTTAAATAGTTCTAAAGAAGCTTCTCGAAGCCCCTATTACGCTGGTATTTAACAGCAATGTAAACCGGGGTACTGCCGTTGTGGGAATCTAAGGTAGAGGTTGGGCCATCTCAACTCTTATTGTGAAGTTAGAGGAGGTTGGGCCGTCACAGAAGTTAGCTGGAGAAGAAGATCTCCCCCACTATTGCGCCACAATTTTGGGGAGAAGAAGGGTATATAAAAATAAATAAAAATAAAAATAGATAAATACAAAAGTAGATAAAACTAAATTAAAATATAAAATAAAATAATAATCAAATTAAATTGTTATTAATTATAAACATTATTTCTAAATATGAGATTTTTAATATCTATAAACAGAATTTTATAATTTAATTAACTTTAATAAAACGTTATTAAACTAAATTAACTAATCTTCTATATTTAATTTAAGTAAAATATTATTTAATATAGAATATTAATTATATATAAAATGAAAATATCAATACAAATTTATAAATAAAATTAGAATAAAATTAACCTGTCAATTAGTTAACGATTCAAATTAATAATTAATATATCAGCTATTCTCAACATTTTTTTTAATAATAATAAATCTTAGATATCAATGACATATTATATCAATTAAACATACTTAATTTAATTAACTAATGAAATAATAAACATCTTTTTTTTGAAACTAAAATTAAATTTAATGATTTTATTAAATTAAGTTAGTTAATTATTTAATTACATTATAATGTGTTATTATAATATTCTAGTATAAAATCATTAACTTATTATACTAACAAATAAAATAATTTGTTTAATTTAAATTAAATCCCTTTAATAAACATTATATATTAATAATTATGAATAATTATTATATCAAATAAAATAATTTTTATCATTTATGATATTTATTAACTAAATTTAATTACTTTTCAATAAGTATTATTAGAGTAAATTTATAATAATTATTATTAAATACTAATTAACTTTATTCATGTTTTGATTGTTTCATTTTGTTTTTAACATGTGCCGGTTCATTCTAGAGACAAGTATCTATCTAGGTGCACTCAACTAACTCATCCAGAGATGGTTATGTGAGAAAATTTAGAGTGACGTGCCTATTTCGAAAAAACACACGTGTCCATTGCCCATTAAAGAAACAGACTATGACAGTCGAAGATGGTGGGTGACATGAAGTAGATTATGGAGGGTATTAGAACCGAGATGTTGTAGAATTTGGAGGGGTAAACTCATTTGAGATCCGATCATTCACTTCAAGAGCATAGAAGAGAACCTAGAGAACTTCTTGGAGAGCCATTCTTCAGAGTTCTGGGGGCCAGGAGCAGCAGCAATTGATGCTAGCAGAGGGAGTTATCTTCCTCTATTATCATTCAATTCTATTCCTCTATAATTTTATGAATTTATTATATGAAATATAGATGAAGATATGATAAATAATTATAGTTAGGGGATTAAATTGAATCTTCTAGTTAATCATTCTTTTTTCCTTCACTTCATCATTTTAAATGTGATCTGCATTGATCGGTAAGATCAGTTCTGATTGAATTCAATTGCAACATATCACAAATACATAATCTTGGAATTCCACATTCAATCGGTGTGTTTGATTGTTGAATAATTTTTTAATCATTGGAATTGAAATTAACGATTACAGAACATACGAAGAATTTGTTCTATAATCTTTTTAAACCAGAATTTCCAAGTTGATTAATCTTAGAGTAGTGAACTCCAAAATTGGTCAGATTGAGTGATTTATCTCCTGGAAATGGAAATAAATAACTCCTTTCTGTGATATTAGTTTTAAATAATATCATGATAAAGAATATTTTCAAAACCAATAGATTTGATATTTTTCCCGGACGTATTTATCTAGATTGTTCAATCTCCAGTTTTTTATTTCTTTTTTATTTATTTAGCTTGTTCCTTGTTTGATTGTTCACTCCACTATATCTAGTTTCAATATAGTTGTTAACATGTTTTCCATTATTCAGTCACTCTACTTCCTATAAAAGGAAAATATATAATAAAAAAATTAAAAATATATATATATAATTCACTCTGCTGCTGACAATAGTGGAGCTTCCAAGTTCATTTGGAAAACTAGTGGAAAAATTTACCTTCCCTATGGGTTCAAACCTACTTGAAACTTATACAGTAGTTAATAGGAATATAAATTTTAAACATTTACCAAATTCAAAGATTGTATAGGTCATGATTTTGGTGCTGTTTCTTGGGAAGGTATGAGCAATCTCTTATAAAAAAACTCAAAAAAAACTCATATATAAAAATCATTAAAAAAACTGAAAAAATATGGAAATTGTATAGAAAATGTTTTGCTTCTTCCTGAATTGTTACTGAGGAGTAGTTACTGTTATTATTGTTTACATGAGAATAAGAACTTCTGGTGTTAGATTAAGGCCTCTGAACCTCGAATTAGATAAACATCACAGTGCTCTAAGAAATAATAAAAAAATGAAATGGGAAACTTAGATAATAGAGTTCCTACACCTAAAAACATCCAAAATCTATGAGAACACTTAGATGAACATGAATGACCTAGGATGAGGGAATTCCAACTCCCTCATTTTTCAATCAATCCATCATCCATTATATTAAGTCCAAGGGCCAGAAATTATGAATTTAAATAATAATAAATTTCTCTATTTCCTGCTTTTAATGGGCTCTCTAATTAGGACTCCCATTCCTTCATTGGAGACTTCTATAATACAATGCAGCAATTACCTCTTCTAGGACTCACAGAAAATGAACTGAGAATGAGAGTCCTTCTCTTTTTCCTTAAAGGGAATTCTAAAAATTGATTTCTGAGTCTAGATGATAACATATTTGAAAATTGGGATCAAGTGTATAATTCATTCATTATAAAATTTTACCCTCAATGATTAAAAGTTATGTATAGAACTAAAATCACTTGTTCTTATCAAGAGGATGGAGAAGATTATCTTGAATCTTGGGATATATTCAAGGATCTTCTTAGGTAGTGTCCCCATAATCAACTCCCATCTTACCTTATCATGGATACATTCTATGAAGGGTTTCCCTCCTTTGGAATGAATCTAGTTGATCATGCTGCTGGGGGAAATTACAATGATAAAATAGATAAAGAACTTAGACTAATTTTTAATAACCTATCACTGAATTCACAACATAAAATTCCATGAAAAAAAAGAGTCAATAAAAATGTTAATTCTAAAACTGGTTCAATAAATTAAACACAACCTCCACTAGTTGAAATCACCAACCACCATCAATCAGTAATGACCCAGAACTCAAAACAAACTGGTAACCAACTTGGATGTTAAAATACCAACCAATATTTAATGTAACAGTGCGTCCAGTGTGGTATATTTGGGCATACTGAGAACCTTTTTCCAAACTTTGATATGTCATCCCAATAATAAGAAAACTCAAACTTTGTTAAAAATGGTCCTAGGATGCCTCCAAAAGAAGATCTATTTTTAAAAAAATTATAACCAAGGCTATAGGAACCTTCCAAATCTGTCCTGGAATGATCATGTCTTAATCAAAAAATCCACTACCCCTAATTACTCTAATCAACCAAGACCAAATTTTCACAATCAACAGAGGGGTGAGTCTTTGAATGCACAATGAAACAATGATAATCACATGTCTTATAAGATTCCTCTAATTTTGAACAAAATAAACTCTCAAGAATAAAGATACATTACCCAGCTAACCAAAAATAAAAACCAATATAAGTCTAACAAAATGAAAACTTCTGCTAGATTGCAATACGTGGAAACACAATTAAGTCAACTTGATAGGGATTTTTCATCTAGGAAAAAATGTAGACTTCCAAGTACTGTTGAACTTAACCCTAGAGTGAATTCAATGGCTGTTGTTACTAGGAGTGGGATTAATACTCAAGCTGTCATTGAATGAGATGTTGAAAATGCCCAAAATAAAAATCTGATTCAATTTTGAAATGAAAATCTGATTTGTACACAGCTGGAAATTTACAGAAAATTCTTGAAAATGATCTAAATTTGAATTTCTCACCTGAAACACAAGATGAATCTTCATTTAAAAATAAAAAAGGAATGAAAAATTTGAGGAAGAGGTGATGTATATACCTACTATCCTGAATTTGTTTCCCCACATATCCATTTCCCTTAGAAGTTGAAACCTCAAAGTAACACCAAGGTAGAACATCTACTATTCCTTGGTCTCCATTATAATCTTTATGTGAACATTCCTTTCATACAAGACATAATTAATGTACAATATTATTTTAAATCACATAAAAAATTGTTTCAAAAAAAACAATATCTGGAAGAATTTTATACTTACATACTCACTGAAGAGTGTAGTGTTGTACTTCAAAAGAAAATCCCACCTAAACTGAAAGACCCAGGTAGTTCTTTCATACCTTGCACACTAGAAAACGCTGATCAGATAAAGTATTTATGTGATTTAAGAGTTAGGGATAGTATCCTCCCATTATTAGTGTTTCATAAATTGTGGTTGGGTGACCTTCATCCCACCAGAGCCATACTACAGTTAGCTAATAGATCTTTCACTAATCATGTGGGTAGGGTAGATTATTTTCTAGTTAAGGTTGGGAATTTTTTTTCCCTGCACACTTTTTTGTCTTGGATATGGAGTGTGATCAAGAGGTGCTCGTCATATTGGGTAGTCCCTTCATGGTAATATGTGGTGTTGTTATTGATGTTTTTAGGGGTCAACTAATTTTTAAAATTGGGGAATAATAAGAAGAGATCAATGTGTTTAAAAATGTTAAAGGACCAAATTTTTCAAAAAAACTGTTCAATGCTACAGTCTTTAGAAGATGTGAACTAAACTAAAAATATTGATGTATCTAAAAATAAATCCTCTACTGAAGAAAATAATTGTGAATCCGAATGTCCTGTTGAATCTGTATTAGAAATTGAAAATTCTGCTCAACCTCCAAAACTGGAAAAATTTTCAGAATTGGATAACTGTCCATTTTCTACTATAGAAGAATCCTATTTTTCTAGACTCAGGATATTTTTGAGTGAATTTGATAGTGTTTCTATTAAAGACAAACTTTATGAACACATTGATGTTATTGAGGGAGAATTTATAATACACATAAAATATTTTTCTTTGATAAACTTGTTAAACTCTACTCTGGAAAATATGGACAGCATACTGCCCAATTTGGATGGTGGCATAATAGCTTCTGAATCTGAGCATGAAACTGAAAATCATTCATCCTTTCAAACACCTTAAAAAATTTATGTTGAATGTCTTGGACCTCCAAATCCTAAGAGTCTTCTTTCTAGTGTATAACCACACATTCTTGAACTAAAACCCATTCCTTCTCATCTTAAATATTCATTTCTAGGTGAGAACTCCACTTTGCCTGTAATAATTTATATTGAACTTAATGAAAGTCAAGAACAATGACTATTTATTTATTTGAGAAATATTAAATCTTCCATAGGCTGGAAAATTGCTTATATCAAGGGTATTAGTCCCTCATTTTATATACATAAAATACGTATTGAATCTGACCATAATCCCACAGTAGAATTTCAATGAAGATTAAATCCTAACACGAAATAATTTGTGAGAGAGGATGTGATTAAACTATTGTACACTGGAATGATATATCCCATTTCTGATAGTGCTTGGGTCAGCCCTGTCCAGGTTGTCCCCATAAAGGGAGGTTTCACTATTGTGAAAAATTAATTATATGGAGAATTCCAAGTTAGGAAATCCACAAAATTGAGAGTCTGTATTGATTATAGTAGGCTTAATGAAGCCACTAGAATGGATCATTCTCTAATTATCTTTTTGGACCAAATACTTGAGAGGCTTGCTGCAAATGAATTTTTCTGTTTTCTCGATGGGTATTCGGGTTACAACCATATTCCTGTTGCACCAAAGGATCAGAAAAATACCACTTTCACATACCCCTTTGAATCATTTTCCTAATTCCAGATGCCCTTTGGGTTGTTTGGAGATCTAACCACCTTTCAAAGGTGTGTGATGGATATCTTTTTGGATATGATGAGATAATTATTGTGGTTTTTGTCGATGAATTTTCCATTGTGGGTAGTACTTTTGATTCTTGTCTTGGAAATCTTGAGTTAGTTCTAGAAAGATACATTGAAACCAAAATTGTTCTTAATTAAGATAAATGTCAATTAATGGTTACAAAAGGTATTGTGCTCGGTTATATGGTGTCCAAGAGAGGTATAGAAGTTGATACTGCTAATATTGATGTTATTCAAAAAATGGACACCTTTTGTAAATGTAAAAGGTATTAGATGTTTCCCTGGGAATGCCGGTTTCTGTTGGAGATTCATAAAAGAATTTTCTAAAATAAGTAATCCTTTGTGTTATTTTCTGGTCAAGGATACACCTTTCAATTTTGATGAAAAATATTTGAAATCATTTAATTTTCTTAAAGAGAAACTCACTACATCACCTATCATCACTGCACCTAATTAGAAACTACCTTTTGATCTTATGTGGGATGATAGTGACATGGTTGTAGGTTTTGTCCTTGTAAAGAGGAAGGATAGGAATTTACATGTTGTTTATTATGCTATTATATTGCTAGACGATGCCCAAAAGAATTATACCACTACTGAAAATGAATTTTTAGCTGTTGTTTTTTCTCTTGAAAATTTTAGACAGTACTTGTTAGGTTTAAAATTTATCGTTTTCACTGATCATTATGCTGTAATGTATTTTCTATCTAAGAAGGAAACTTAACCCAGGCTGATTAAATGGATTATATTATAACAAGAATTTGATTTGAAATTAATGATAAGCAGGGAGCTGAAAATTTAGTTTTTGACCACTTATGTAGGATTCTTCTTACTTGATCTGAATCTGAAAATTCTAGGGAGATTAACTCATCTTTTCATGATTAAAAGTTGATTACTATTTCTTATCTGTTAATCTTCTTGGATTGTAGATTTTTCCAAATTCGTTGAAGCATGGTTCTTTCCCAAAAATATTTCCAATAATCAATGAAATAAATTCATGTCTAAAGTTTAATATTATTTTTTTGATGATACCTTTCCATTTAAGAGATGTGATGATGGTATTCATAGGAGGTTTATACCTGAGGAAGAGATGATTTCAATCATAGGAAGTTTTCATTCTTCACATTGGGGAGGTCACCATGGTGGTTAAATAACTACTCAAAACGTCCTACAATCTGGTTTCTATTGGCTTACTCTTTCCAAGGATGCTAAGAGCTTTGTGGTTGGATTTGATAGATGTCATAGGATAGGTAATGTAGGTAGGAAACAATAGTTACCCAAAAAAGGAATTCTGGAATTTGTATGTTTTGATGTCTGGGGTTTATATTTTATGGATCCATTTCCATCATCTCATGGGAATGAATATATTCTTGTTACTATTGACTATGTTTCAAATTGGGTTGAGGTAGTGCCACTTCCCAACAATCAAGCGAAATCTGTAATCAAATTTGATAAAAAGAACATCTTTACATGATTTGGTGTCCCAATAGCGTTTATCACAGATAATAGAACACACTTTGAGATCTATATGTTTAAAAATTTGATAGAGAAATATTGACGTGTTCATAAAACTGGTACACTTTATCATCCACAGTCCAGTGGACCGGGGGAAAATTTAAAAAGGGAACTAAAACAAATACATAAGAAAATTGTGTCAAACTCTTGGAAAGACTGGTATGTTAAATTGGATAAAGATTTATGGAAATATATAACTTATTTCAAGAGCCGAATAGGTATATCTCCTTATATGTTATTGTTTTGGAAATGTTTTCATCCACCTGTGGGGTTGGAACACAAGTCATATTGAGAATTTAAGGCTCTAAACATTGAATTTAAGAGTGTTGGTGAGAAGAGGTTACTTGAGCTAAGTAAACATGATGATATTAGTAGATAGAGTTATGATAATTCAAGGATTAAAAAAGATAGGACTAAAATCGTTCATGATTCTACCATTCAAAACAACGAATTCAAACCTACACATAAGGTCCTTCTTTTTAAATCCAAACTTAAACTCTTCATTGGATAGCTTAAGTCCATGTGGTCTGGACCTTTTACTATAATAAGAGTGCTTAAGAATGAAGCATTATAAATTGTTGGTGAATGGAATAAACCCATGTTGGATAATGGGAAAAGAGTGAAACTTTATTTTGAGGGACAACCGAAGGGTTTGGATGCCTTCACAGTTCTTGAAAACTATTCTTGAATAATGTCTATCTGGGGACATTAAACATATCACTGCATGGGAGGAAACCCATGTCTATTTTTTTATTTATGTTGTTTCTTTGAATAAAATGTTTCTTCTGTGCTCTGTTTTGGTGAAATACCAGTTATTGCATGTTCATTACTTTTAGTTTCTATCTCAGATTTCTCCTTCTTGTGTCATCTAAGGAGTAGAATTCTCATGATCATCTCTGGACAAGAACCTAGTGAGGGAAGTACTTCAATTAATTTCATATATTTATTCTCCTATTATTGTATATAAAAAAATCTGATGCATGTCATTCATAAAAAAATAATTCTCTATATGTTGTGGCATTAAAATAAATTCTACTTAATTAAAAATTTTGTTGTATGTTTTTCCTCTACAAAAGTCTGTTTTTATTTAAAAATATGCATGTGCCTGTTGCTGTGAACTGAAATTTCATTATTATTAAAATCATCCTCTTCTTGAAACTAAGTATGGGGGTGGGGGGTACATGCTTGCTGGTAGTTCTGTTTTTTAATTTGAACTGATTAGTCTATAGGGTGTTTAGCATACATCATTCTGTTATATTGAACATCTATTTGAATCATAAATTGTTTAAATGCTTACACCCAATTAATTGTTCACTTACACTTCACATTTACTTTTGAGCTATATTGAAAATCTTTTTCACTAGACATAAATGTTAGTGCATATTCTTGCGAATAAACTTGTTGTTAATAAATTTATTGTGGAAAACTAAATTTTTGAACATTAATGTGGCCTTTATACATGTCATCTTTCTACTAAATTTAAAATCTATTTCTATCCTTAATTTTCAAATTGTTCTTCTCCATATCTAGAAGTCAACTTTGGGGACAACGTAGCATTTTAAGTGTGGGGGAGGTGGTTAATTATTGACTATGATAATCATTTATTTAATTTAAGCCAATAAATTCCCACTACAACTCAAAATTTCTGGAAAAAAGTGTACATTTTTTCAAAATTCTTTCATAATTTTAGGCTTTAATCTATTTTAAATGAGTTTTGCCTTAGGAAATTTTCTTTAGTGGTAGTTAAGATTGGTTTTGTGTCTGAAATTAATGATAATGGATGATTTCTGAGTGGTTTTACATAGTGATTGAATGGATAACTTGATTTAGAGTATATTTATGAAAGTGATATGGGAACCCTTTTAATAGAGGTATGATCATAATCCTTGGAACTAGAAGTTTGATTCGGATTCTAGGGGCCTCATTCATCATTTAATTATTAAAAGTAATTTGTTTAATGAGCCAATGTAATTGGTTTCTATATAAATCTTTTACAACTCGAGTAATTTGGGCATCAGGGATCCCATGGTGAGTCTCTGAGACCCTAGATATAGGGTTCATTTCTTTTAACTTTAATCCCTCTGTTCATCTTGAATAAGTGCATTGCACAGTTCATAGCACATGAAATATGGCTTGGGCAAAATAAATAAAGTGTCTAGGGTCAAAAATGAGCTTATTAAGGCGAGGGGAAAGATGAACACCATATGAGTAAGGGGACAATTGGTTTTTATGGAAATCATCTAGGATGAATCAATATGGTGATTCAAAAATATATATATATTTATTTGTATAACTTTTGTGAAAAAATCCAAGTACAATGTTCCTTGGTTAAGGTATTACTTCCATTTATATTTTACCTCTTTTCATTCTTGGATTTAGAATCTAATCTTGGATTGAAATGAATCATTAAGTAGTGTCAATTATGAGGCCTGACATCTTCATTACTTGATGATTTAATGCTTTCTTGATTACTCTTTGATTATTTGTTCTAGGAAAAACACCATTTAAAGCATATTTTACAAAAAAAAAACATGCTTATAGTTTATGTTCTCTGTTTTTAAATGGATGAACATGTTATAGTGATATCTTAATCATGAATACACATTACTATTTTTCAATGGAAATAAATCATGGGATTGTTTGAGGACAAACAATGCTTATGTATGGGGGAATTTGACGAGGCTCTATTTTTATATAGTTTTTCCACATCTTTTATTTAAATTTTATCAATTTAATTACATATTGTTAACATTTTTTAATAAATAATAGAATATTTGTATTTTTTACACTAAATCTATTAATTAATCATTTTTTATAATTAAATATAAGTTTTTTGTCTTTTTATTTTATCATGATAAATATTTTAATTATATTAAATTACTTTTTATTATAATAATCATAATACTTTTAAATTTTTCTAAATGTTTATTATTTTATTATTTGTAATTTTTATTTGAATTAATTTAATTCATCTTTTTATTTAAGACATTTTCAATTAATTTTAATTTATTTAAATAAATTAACTTTACTTTTCCACTGTTTCAATTATTCAACTATGTAACTAATTTTAATAATTAGGTTAATAAAATAATGCGTTCTTAATTTTATGTTTTCATTTTTTCATCTAACTAATTTACATTGTTTCTTAATAACTCTAGTTAATTCTAATTATTTTAATTTTATGTTTGATTTTGGTTTTTTCTAGGTGTTTTGCATTTATTTATATATATATATATATATAAAAATAACATTTATATTCTTAGTTAATATTAAGATAACTTTATTTTTAATTTGTTAAATAATTTAGTAAGACTTTAGTTATAGTTAATTTTATATTTTTAGAAAATTTAGTTAATTTTTCTTTGTGTTAATTAATTAATGTTTTATAATTTTGATATTTGTTATAGATTAATTTTTATTATTAACTTTTTCAATTTGTACTATCGTTGAGTAACACACCGATGTTGAATCACACCGATTCATTATCTCACAGATCTTTTGTCACACTGATGTTTTTTATTTTATCGGTGAGTCATGACTCATTGATTACTTCGATAAACCATTGGTCTCTCATGACGCACCGATGTTACGACGCACCGATCCTTTTCATCGGTTTCGATCTCTCATATCTTCTACATCTTATTTTATTTTCATATATCGATGATTCAATGAATCCTCGATATCCTAAATCATCATCGTTTTCACATCACGTTGATTCCCTTTTAAAATTTTAATTATCAGTGATTCGTATTTTTTAATTTTTTCTATTATCTATGTTTTATTTTTTGGTGACTTGTCACTCACCGATCCCATCCTATTAACTGTGTCTTTGATGCCTTGTGACACCAAACCCCTTTTTTTGATCAGTCTCATAAACCCCTTCCTTCCATTTCTTTTATCAATGAGTGCTTTCCCTCCTTCCTACTACCAATATAACTATCGATCTCACACCTTCATGCACTGATCCGCCCTAGTTGTTTTGGTCTCGCTCCACTTTTCAATAACCGATCTTCATACACTCACTCTGCACAAATCCTTTATTCATTCCTTACTTCAGCTCACGACCCACACCTTCAACCTTCATCTTCACCATCCTATGCAACACCACAATCCGGCCTGAACTTTTGTTTCTCCATTAGGTTTTCCACCTGGACCTCAAACCACTGCCTCGTATACACTCTTAACGCACCAAATCCATCTAAACCACCATTTAGCACAGAACCAAACTAGAATTATGATGAGTTTCAAATCCACAATCACCACCCTTGATTCATTCTCAATCGAGTTCTGTAGCCCCTGTTGAAGGAGGAGTCTGAGCCGTGTTACGCCATCTGCTGAAGACGTCGCACCCCTTCTTTGAGTTGAGCCTCTGTTTGAGCCTCCTAATGTCGCCTATGTCCTATGAGATGAAACCAGACAATCTACCTAGGGTTTCCCGATGTCTAGTTCTAGTCCGAAAACTGACAGTAAAGAAGACATTGATCTTATCTCCCCATGATAGTTCGATGTCACCGATTTATTTCCATTGTGAGGATGAACGACCAATCCACTAATGTTGTTAAAGCTTCTTATAGGAGCCATAGGATTCGGATAACTTTGCTGAAAAGTTCCAAACAATCTTCTTGAATCCCTTATTGCACTGGTACTTTGCGCCAATTTAACCTGGGAAACTGCCACTATGGGAATCTGAGGGAGAGGATGAGCCATCTCAAATCATGATATGTTGTTAGAGGAGGTTGGGCCATCGTGGAAGTCTATTGGAGAAGAAGATATCCCCCACTGCTGTGCCACGATTTGGGGGAGAATAAGTGTATATAAAAATAATAAAAAATAAAAAAAGATAAAAAATGTAAAGAAAACTAAATTAAAAAATAATATAAAATAATAATCAAATGAAATTGTTATTAATTATAAACATTTTTTTAAATATGAGATGATTAATATCTAGAAACAAAATTTTCAAATTTAATTAACTTTAATAAAACATTATTAAACAAAATTAACTAATTTTATACATATAATTTAAGAAAAATATTATTTAATGTTCCATATTTATTAATTATAAAATGGGAATATCAACAACAATTTATAAATCAAATTAGAATAAAATTAACTTTTCAATTAGTTATCAATTTAATTCTCAAATTAATAATTATTATATCAGTTATTCTCATCATTTTTCTAATAATAATAAATCATAGATATCAATGACTTATTAAATAATTTAAAGTTATTTAATTTAATTAACTAATTAAATAATAAACATCATTTTCGCAACTAAAATTAACTTTACTAAATTTATTATATTAAATTACTTAATTACATAATTATCTTATAATGTGTTATTATATTATTCAAGTTTAATATCATTAAAATATTAAAATGACAAACATAATAATTTATTTAATTTAAATTATAATATTTTAATAAACTTAATATCTTAATAATTATGAATATTTAATATATTAAAGCACATAATTTTTATCATTTAAGATATTTATTAATTAACTTTACTTACTTTTCATTAAGTATTATAACAGTAAATTTATAATAATAATAATTAAATATTAATTAACTTTATTCATGTTTTGATTGTTTCATTTTGTTTTTAACATGTGAAGGATCATTCTAGAGATGGATATACGTCTAGGTGCACTCAACTAACTCATCCGGAGTTTGTTACTTGGGAAAAATTAGTGTGACCTTCCTGTCGTGAAAAAAATACACGTGTGTGTTGCCCATTAAAGAAAAAGACTATGAAGGTGGAAGATGGTGGGTGACATGGACTAAATTAAAGAGAGTAATAAAACCAAGAAGTGTTATAATTTGTAGGGGGTGAATTTATTAGAGATCCAATCATTTACTTCGGGAGCAGAGCAACTGGAGCACTTCTCGGAGATCCATTCTTCAAAGTTCTGAGGGCCAGGAGAAGCTGCAATTGATGCTAGTAGAGGGAGTTATCTTCCTCTCTTATCTTTCAATTCACTTCCTCTATAATTGAATGAATTTGGTATAAGAAGTATATATGATTATAAGATAAATAATTCTCATTCTGGGTTTAAATTGAATCTACTGGTTAATCTTTCTTTTTTCCTTCTCTTCATCATTTTAAATGTCATCATCATTGATCGTCGATATTAGTTCTGATTGCATTCAATTGAAACATATCACCAATAATTAATCTTGGAATTACACATTAAATTGATGAGTTTGATTGTTGAATAATTTCATTAATCATAGGAATTGAAATTAAAGACTACAGAATATACAACAAGTTTGTTCTGTAATTGTTTCTAACCAGAATTTCCATGTTGGTTAATCTATGAGTGGCCAACTCCAAAATTGGTCAGCTTGAGTGATTTATCTCCTGGAGAGGAAAATAAATCACTCTTTTTAATGATATTAGTTGTAAATAATATCATGATAAGGAATGTTTTCAAAACTAGAAGAGTTGATATTTTCCCCCGACGTATTTCTCTAGATTGTTCACTCTTCAGCATGTTTTCTCTTTGTTACTGTTTTTTGCGTGTTCCTTGTTTGATTTCTAACTCCTATACCTCTAGTTTCAATATAGATTTTAAACATGTTTTCCATTATTAAGTCACTCTACTACCTATTAAAAGAAAAAAAATGAAAAAAAAGTAAAAAAAATATCGAAAATTCACTACGATGCTAACAATCGTGGAGCTTACTAGTTAGTTTTGGAAGAATAGTGGCCAAATATACCTTCCTTGTGGGTTGGAACCTGAATTCCACATGTATAGTAGTTTGTAGGAATATAAAGTTTAAACATTGACCTACTTCTATGATGTTGTAGGCCAGGAATCTAGGGTAGGGTCCTTACAGTTAGTATTAGAGGATGTTTAGTACAATCTCTAGAAACTAGATTTAGAAAAACCATGAATATAAAACATTACCAGAAGATAGACATTGTGCATAAATATATAATAAAATCCTAGAATATTGGTAATATAATGATTACGTTCCTATTATTATAAAATATTTCCATGTCTGGATACTAAATGTGGATGTGGTTCGGTTAAATATATACATATGGTTAATAACTCTGAAAAGGTGTTTTGGGCTTCCGTTGGGGTAACATGGTAGACAACAATGTGACTTAATGAACACCTGGTTTGACACTCCCAGGGGATATTCTTAGGATATTTCAAATTTTCCTTAAAAACTATTATGAAGAATTTCTGAGCTAATATGTCTTCAATGAAACCATTTTTATCATTATAAGACTAGATATGTGAAAATCCAAAGTTAATTCATAGAACACTTATAGGTTTTGTATTATATGCTACAATATGATCAACCCTAGGTTATGTAATCACATTAAAATGTTTTTCAATAGAATTATGAAAACTCTACCAATACACATGATGCGAAGAATCAAAAGGATCATATATTTCTTTATCTTAAGGAAAAATTTCAACAGGAAATAGTCTCCCACTTATTCTCATCATACGAACAAATAGTATCAAGGGATAATAAAATACGTAAAGAATTAAATGAGTCATATGGATTTTAAGGGAAGAAAGAGAAGATGAAAATGTAATATAAAATGATGCATAAAGGGATGAATGGAAAGAAGGATTTTCCCACATGTGATAACTATGGATAGAATCACCCTAGTAAATGCTTGAGGGGAATGTGAGTTTTTTGTAATTGTGGTGAAAATGGACACGATGTTACTGATTTAAAGGGTAGGAAAATTGTTTCCAATGTATAAAGCTACATCTAAAAGGATATTAGACCTTATGTCAATCAAAGTTCCACTCTTCAGAATATATCCTAGATAACACGATTAGATAACAATCCAGTTATGATACAGCTGTAGATGGTGAGGAACGATTAATGTTCTTTTGTTCTTATTGAATAATTTTTTCATTTGAGTATTGTATCAATTATGTATTGGTTATTTAAATTATGAAAATAAATAAGGATTTTATTGTGGTAATATTTCATTAAGGATTGGAGATTGTATGGTACCAAGTAAAGTGACACAGTTGAAAGTTACTATTTTTGAAAAATATATGGTTTAGGTAATGATAACCAATAATATGTCTATGATAAATATGTTAGAATAAATAGATGATTGATTTTTTATAAATTGTATCGGATATTATTGACTACCTTGGAAATAATATATGGTCTATTTATTCAGTCATTGGTGGATTTTACATCATTTTTGGATTTAAATATTATATCAAATATTATATGTTTTAAACAAGGAATATATAAGTATGGGAATATTTCAATAGGTTTTTATGGTATTTCATGGTATTAAAATGGTTTTTTAATAATACATGATGAATTCATTCACATGCCTGTGAAAAAAATATAAAATTTTTTTAGGTGACCATCCTTATAAATTTTTGGAAAGTGAGTTTGGGGAGAAGTATTTTTGATAAGTTTTATGGTTGGAATGGTTTATGTTGGTCATAGAATAGTACATTTTATGATAATAATATTTCTTAAGATATTTTTTGGAATGTTATAATAATTTAGTTTTCTGAAAAAGACAACCCACGGTTCAGGTGACAACTAGTCACATCGGACTAGGCTGCGGGTAATGAACCCACAATCAAAGTGCAACAAGGCTTTATCACATACCACTAGCCTACGCAACGTCCTAGTGTGTATAACATAGTTGTTTTATTAAAATTGTATGACACATGATGTAAAAATTCATTTTTGAAACCATATATAATTAAGATAAATATAATACGTTTTGAATTTTATTATGTTTTGGAGAGAATGGTGAGTTTATGATAGAATTTAGTTAAAGGTTGAAACTCAACTTATATTCTTTTTTTATCTAATTATATGAAGTAAATTAATTATTATACACTAAGAAAATATCATAATCCCAATAAATTTCGTATTTATTTATTTTTCATTGAATTCAATTTTCCCTTAGATTAACACAGATTTATAGCTTTTGGATTGTTATCTTTCTCCTAATAATGTTCTCTATCACTCTCCACCAAAACTAAATGGTAAAATTTTCATTCATTTACTTTTTTTTCCTACATGTAACCCTAGTATTTGTTATCTCTGGTTACCTTCATACTTCCAAATCACTATTTTAAATACATGGTTTCATTAATCCTTTTTCAATATGGGATTTCAATAAAGATATTTCCAAATGTCCATCCCATAGTTTTCAATTTTGAGTTTAAATTATGAGGACTCAATTTACTAAAGGAGGGATTAATATAACACACCAACATTTTAGGATACATTATCTTTAATAACTTGTGTTTTACACAATATTGGCTTGGATTGTGTAACATGCAAGATTGAGTTTCTGTGAAACAACACATTATTGTTAAAATTATTTAAAAGATATATTTTTAACTTATCCATTAAATATAGTAACATAATTAGTAATAATTGTTTTAATTTTTTTATCTATAATGTTTTCAAATAAATTAAACTTATTTATAAGGAAATTCATATGTTTCAGTAAAATAGTTATATGTTTAGATATAAAATTTTCTCAAAGGAACAATTTTTTTGTCCTTTTGTGAAAAAAAATTAATTTTAATAACTTATAAAAATTTAATTTGGTAAAATGAGAATAATTTTTTAATCTGGAATATCAAAAGTAGCAATTTTTGAATTTTTTGTATTTTTCTTGAAAGCATTCTTTTGTTATGAATTGTAAAAACACAACCGTATTGTTAAAAAAAGAATTATTTATTTAAATAATTCATTTAAATTAAATTGATTTTAATGTCCAAATAGATAAATAATACATATATTAACCCATTATATGTCATTTTAACTATTTTATAATAGAATTAAGTATAATAATTCCTTAAACCTTTTTAACATATTTTATCCCGCCTTCTAGCCCCATTTCATGATTAGCATGAAACCTAATTTTACCAATTTTGTGAATTGAATTTGAAAAAATGGGCATACATGGTAGTAATCAGTATATAAATTCTTGTTTAATAGTATCAAAATAATATTTTTTTAACAATATCTTTTGAATTTTTTTACCATGGTTAAATGTAAATACGGTAATTAATGGTTAAAATAATATTATAATAATATAAAATAACCATAACACGTAACTTAATTTCATTATATAAGTGTGTTTCAACCAAAATCTATATTATTTCAAAAATAGGATCATTTTTAATCATCATTATTTAGATTAAGACATTTATTATATTTTATTTAAAGAAGAGTAAAAAGTATTATATTCAAAATTTTAATAACTAATTCCTATTTAATATATTGTTATACATTGGATAAATAACACTGTAAATATTAATTGTAAATATAAAAATAATTATACCTCAGGATAATTGATTTATTATTTTTATATACTGAATAGTTAAATTTAATTATGACACAATGATGATGGAATAATTGATTTATTAAATGAAGAATCAAATAAATGATATTAAAAATATTAAAAATAATAATATTTTTAATTAGTTAATGATATATAATAATTTTATAGATAACATAGATATTTTATAGACTTATTTAAATTATTTTTTGTATGTTATCATGTTGGTTTGATATTTTTAAAAATGAAAATATTTAATAGTATTAAAATTGACATAAATGAAATTTTAAAATAAATACTATTTTATTAAATGATATAAATGTCATAAAAATCCATGGTTTGGAAATTTGAATTTTATAATATCAAATATGTCATTAGAAATCTGATTGGGGTTAGTTTTGAATTTTTTAATTAATTTATTAACCCTATAGTGTAAAATTAAAAGGAGACATGGTAATAGTTAAACTATTTAACTAAGGGTTAAATTAAAAACATAATGTTATTTTAATGACATTAATATTTATAAAATTTATTAGATCAGGGTATTTCGACCCATAATCATCTTATGATCAAAATAAATCAATTTATATACACTATAAATCAAAAATAAATTCAAAATAAATTAAAATTTTATGATTTTCCAAAAGTGCCCCTAACCTCAATTATAAAAGGGAACTTTTTATTCTCTTTAATTCACTCCTAAGAATACTTTTTACATGAAACAACCCTTACAATTTACACTCCCAACCTACCTATCTTCATAGTTGAGGCTATAAATTGGTATGAAAGCCTTTTTATTGAGTCTTTTTGTGCAAATCTTATGGAGATACCTGAAAAAGATGTAATTGTTTTATCACCACTTTAAGAGTACTTTTCTTCTTATACTTACTCATCCTATGATGTTTCCAAACTAAATTAACAACTCCACAACATAATATATTCTCTGATTATTTTTTATTTTGGTACAAACAATTTCCCCCTTTTCCTATCCTATGAAAAATAATGTCACCCTGCATGGGTTTATATAGCTTACATATCCATGATGTTTTGTAAACTGTTTTTCATGTACACTTTATTTATACTTGTATGAAGATGAATATAAAGTATGTAAATAGTAAATATAACATTATATTTTTTTAGTACAATTCATATTACATCAAATTATATAATATTTAACTATTATGGAAATGATGCTATTGCTTGTGAATATGTACGATGTACTGTCACCATGACCCAATGAAATTCATATTCCACATTCACCATCCAAGAATGATTATAAAAATATATATTTTGAATAATTATTGAATATATGATATAATAATGATATTAAAATAATATATATATATATATATATATATATTTATTTATTTATGTACATATTTGTCATTTACTATCTTACATTCAATATAAATGAAAATGAAAACATTGTTCATGTGAACGTACAACATACCGTTTCCATGAATAGTGTATTCTATTAAATTTATCAATCTAATGTATATATTTATATTATGAATATATATGATATATAAATCATGATATAAATTTTGGTATTATGTAAATTATGATCTTTGTAATAAGATCAAGAATAATTAGTCAAAATATGTATGATAAATAAAGAGATTATTACAAAAATTGATGGTTTAACTTGGAAATTTACAGTAAACAGGTAATATAAAGTAATAAGCCAATCATGTATGATATAATAAATATTATTATGGTTTTTTAGATTTTAATAATTTATTTTAAATCATTATATAAGATTTTTGGAATATTCGGAGAGTACCACACCTAGGGTAAGAGAATTCCATCTAACTTCAAATTTTCATGAAATATAAGCGACGTTCACCACATATTTCTTGTCTGTGGAGTATTCACTACCCATATTATAGTTGATATTATGAATTAATTTATCTTCCTGGTATTTAAAAAATCATTTTATGTTATTGGGATTATTATTTAAAAGGTAAAATTGGTATAGGATGGTTTAAATGTTTAAATAATTAATCTTTTTCGATTTAAATATTATTGATATTATCATACATATTTATTTATATGAATATAAAGGATTAAAAATAACATATTATTTATTATTTTAATTTCATTGATTACTTTTCATGGGGATTATTTTTATGTTTTAATGAAAGAGACTCTTTAACTAAAATATCATTTTAAACGTTTTAATGATTTATTCTTATAAATAATTCTCATTAATTTCCATGTTTTCAAAATGGTTTTAAGGATATATTTATAAAGACATTAATGTTTTAAATTGTAAAACCCTATAAGAGTTTTCAATGTGGAATGGCACACTTTTATTCAAAAATCTTTTTTAAATGTATTCTTTTACAAGTGCGTGAATTTTGGAAACATAATTTCAAAGAAAGAGGGGGTATTTATCTCAAGATATTTTTTATGATTTTATTATATTATTTTCTTCTATGTCAACATCCTTTGTAAAATTTTATGCTTGATTGAGGTTAATTTATTATGATGCTATCATCTATATTTTATTGAAGGGTTTATGATATTTTTGACTACAGATGTACTATTTTGATACAATTCATGGTTTACGGTTATATTATTAACATTTCATATACTAGTTTCCATATGAATGTTTATCTTAGTTTTTTCAAATTTCATGTGAGTGATGAAATGTCCATAGAATGAGATGGGTTGGGGACTAGTTAATGAATTCCCTACGGGTTAGGGAATGGTTAAAGAAAACCCTACTTGTTTAAGACCGCTTAATAAATTCCCCTCGATGCATCAATAGATCCATAAGACAAACTATTTCGGGTTTTGACTAATGTATTTCCTATATGGTCTCTTCATGAGGCCTTGATGGTTTGTTTGAAATTATGAATTTTCTAATTATGATATTTGTTATTGATTTTACATGTGATTGTTTGACTAGTAGAATATCCATGGGAATGATTAAATAGAATTATTTGATTTATTCTTGACATATTGTACTAAAGGTTATTTCTATAAGACTTGTTTTAAAGTTTTATAATTTACTTAAAAGATTATGCTTATTTTTGAATGATTATGCTATATTTATTAACCTTTTAGATCATCTGAGGTCACCCGTTATTTATGTTTTATTTGACTAGGATTCCAAGGTGTGAATTAAAAATGATATGATGGGTTAAGCTAGGAGAATAATGGTGTTTTCAAGGGATTATCTATATTGTATTTTATGTTTAAATATTATTTTGTAAATTTCATGTGTGTAATGTATTCTCTAAGAATTATAATCTAATCAGCCCTTCTGGATTTGATTCCTTATAATCACTACAATGTATTAAAATAATTCACCGACTCTGGGCATCTACGATTAGGTAGTTACAAAACGTTTTTGTTGTGATGAAATTAAGTGGAAATTATTTATATCTTTTATATACCAGTATTTAATGATCCCATTTTTATAATGAAACTAAAACATCTGGTTTCTAGAGTCCATCAAAATTATATGTATTAAATATTTATATCATATGAGGTCACATTTTGTAATGAAATGTTTTGGAAGAATAAAAATTGAAGGGATAATTAGTGCCATCCTTTGGATTTGTTATCAAGTAATGAAACACTTTTCCAGCATTATAATAAAACCAACATCTCATAAAACAAACACCAAATAACTACCTTTATCATAGGATGATAATATTGACACCACACCAAAGGTTAGAGTTGTGTTTTGAGATAATTCCATATCATGATAAATGAAATTATTATCCTAGTGATAAATTTATTAACCCCGCAAAATAGTGAATTAAACACCTCAAAAACACATCCCACTTCATAATAAACATGTTAACTAAAATGTAATTAGAGATATGTAATTTTCAATAAATATTTAAGCACCTTCTCTCCACCATTGAAAATAGATTCTATAGCCCTGTGTGGGGTACTCCTGAATATTTTCATGTTTTTTATAGGGGATAAAAACCCATTTTCAGACTTAAGAGATTAGTTATTTCTTTAAGTATAATATTGGTGAAAATATCACCAAATTGGTCTTGAGTTTGAGAAAATTCCATTTGGATGTCTCAAATTTCCACCACCTCTTTAATGAAATTATATTTGGTGTTTACGTTTTTAGATATTTAGTATTAAAAATGATTTTAAGAGACTTAAATATCAAATTGATTATAAAAATGAATTTTTTAAGGGTTATTAACTATATAACTCAAATCACCCAAATTCTAATTCTTCCAAACCATTTAAATATATTCACTAGTAGAAATAACATATTCAGAATCTGTAGTACTTAGTGTGATTGATTTAAATTTTGTGTAGTTCCAAATCAATAAATTATATACCAAGAGACAGAGTAAATTGAAGTTGAAATTCTATCATCATAGTAACCTCCCCAATAGACAACTATAAACCTAAGATAGATTTTTATTATTTCCTTTATTAGATAGTAGTCTATAGCTAATGTTCCCTTTTATATATCAGCGTACTCATTTAGTAGCTAAAATATGGGATTCATTTCTATAACTTTGAGATTAATCATAGAGAATCAAGACAGAAAAATATCCAAAATAGAATATATGAGATTCCATAGGTACTCAATTACTCATCTGTTCTCATAGGTTTTCACTCTCTCTCTCAATATCTTCAAAACAATTATCCAAACATTATTGGTGAAGACATTGGATGTGATTAATGCATTCCAAACATCTTTAATAACTCTTGAATAATTTTTTAGGATAAAAAGTACATATTTTCCATTTACATGACATTTCATATTTGTACATATATAATAAACCCAAGCATAGAAATATCAAATTTTTGATTCATTTGTTTATAAAATTCAAGATAATTATTCCAATGATCACCTATAAAAAATCATTCATATACCGAATAACAATGAGTGTACCAATATTTATTACAATGATTTAAGGGAGAAATCCACTTTAATAATAATATAATTTAACTCATAAAATCTGTTTTTTATACTTTAATATCATTCCCATGATATTAATTTTATTTTATAAAGATATTTATTTTATTTTTATACTATTTCTATCATTATAAATAATAAACTCATCATTTTTCTCAGTATAAACCCCTTTTCAAATTGATCCATTCATAATCATTGATTTTATATCTATCTGATATATTTGGTATTTCTTAGATGTTACATTATCATGAAATATTATTATGGTATCCAATCTTGTAACTCGTTCAATGGTCTTGAAAAACCCCTTAAACATGGGAGTAATATTCATAAAAAAGTATGAATTTATTTTGGAATAATAATCTAAGATCATTTAATTTGATTAAGGAAATAGCCTTGGTTCTAATTATATTTTTATCTACATGTTTTTTAATATGGTTTCAATTGGGATTATTCTCGATAATATTTATCAACACATCCCTAACTAACATTCCTTATTTATATTGTAAGATTTTATCCATGTAATATGGATAAACATGAGAGATTAATGAAAATTTATCTTCAACATTCATCCTTACTCTAGTCTAAAATAGTGGTGACTGATTTCCAATAGAAATATCTTATAACACATGCTTCTTAAAATTTAATTCTTTCACTCTAAAATTTCTAATTTGTATCATCTACCATTCCAAATTAAACACCTCTGATAATATTTTGTATTTTAGTTTTTTTAACTAGTTAATACATAAATATGCTAATGGTAATTATTATATTCATCTAGAGATGCCACATATAGACCATGATTTAAAAATTCTGTCAATGATTTATAAATCATAATATTCAATCACTTTGTGATGTCTCTTATCCCATTACATGTTGCCTTTTCCATTATATGGGTATTAATGAAAGACAAATACAACATATTTTTCATCAATTTTCCCTAGATGTGTGTCATTTATTTGAAATATTCAAGGGATTACAATGAATATGTTTTATTTCACTATGGGATCATTCTTTCATAAAATTTATTATGTACTATGATTTTATTTATCCTAAAAAATATTATTTTGACTTTTTAATATAGTACAAATTAAATTTTAGAATAATTCAACATTGAAAAATTTATAATTATTTACTATGAATAATGGTTAAAAATCCTACACATATAGGCTTTATTGATCACACAAACCACAAGTATCCCTTTTTCCATAAAACTAGTTTTTATGATGCATCACATATGAGTTTTCATTATTAATTTTTCTCCTTAGTGTTATGTTGCTCATTTTACCTGAGTATCACCCACAAAATTATGTACTCATTGATTCTATGTAAGAGATATATTTTATCATAAAATATAATTTCATTTATATGTGTTCCATAAAACCAATCGTATCCCCGATGGTGTATATTCCATTACACTACAAGGAATATGTTTGAAAATTCACTTCCACTATTGTTAAAAAATCATTCTTATTTTGTATATTTTTTGAAGAATACTTATTCTATGTTTTCTCTCTAGAACCTCAACTATATTAGAATTACTTTTACGAATTAAATCATTCAGGCATATAATTTATCATGGAATCTACACTACCTGATTTTATAAATTTAATATGTTCAAGTTTTACTGGTCAATTTTTTTTGAATCTATATTAAATATTTATAAACATATTGAGATTACTCAACCTTAAAATAATTATCATTTTCATAATAAATCATCATTTAACAAGGGTCATATTAGAATCAATACATTATGATCTGAGATTATAAATTTATTCTTTTTCTTTGGTATCCATCTTCTTCCCTTATTGTTTCAAAACTATTTCTTATTTCATTAAAAGTGGTTTCTAATAAAATAATTTAAATTTTAATCAGTACTATTTAAATACATATTCCTTGAAATTTTTGATATTCTCAATTAATTCATTTTATGTATTATGAAATCTATATTGAAATTTTTTTCATCCTATCAAATTATTCATAATGTTTATTTTTATTATTGAGTCCAATTATCCTTTTTAAAATAATCATCATGTTCTACACTCAAAATGTGAATCATGTAGGATTGATGTCCTCATTCTTCCCCATTATAGGATCTTTCATATTTAATTTCAACATATTCTACGAAGATAGAATATTTTATAGAAAATATCTATTTTGAATCACCACCATATGATGTTTTTTATTCTCACTATATACAAAATATGTTTTCATATTTATTTTTTAAATGTATTCTTTTTTATTTCAACAATTTTCATGATTTTTTTATTATTTAAAATTTTATTTCCATTGTGGTTTTCTCATTATTTTTAATTTGAATAAACAAATTTCTTCATAATAGAAAAACATGCATAAAAACTTTCAATTCCTCTATAACTAATGAATTTGTGTGGAAGATTTTATATAAAATTTTATTTACTATTTTGATATTTTTAAATTTGAGATCCTTTTTTTTATTTTATTCACATGAATATCATAATATTCTTCCATATCATAAGGTGTTTTTTAAATTTCTTCATCCTTGATCATTTATCTTCTCAAAAATCATTCTATATTTCCCAATTTTGTTCAAAATTGGATAATTTATCATTTCTTAGGTAAAGTGTGTGTAGTGTATATCATCAAGATATTCATACTTAAATTCATAAAACATTGATATCTTTGGGTCAAATTGATCATGAATATTCCTCATTGTTTTTTCAATTGTAGTTAAAACATCCATATTTTTTATAAATCATCTAATATGAATAATTATATAATTTTCCATTATAAAATGTTCATAAATATTATAATATTTATTTATTAATCTATCATAAAATATTCCATCATGATTTTAATATATTTATCTTTAAACTTTATGGTTTCTTCAAACATATTCTCTAGTTAATCCCATATTTACAGATATATATATATATATATCCATATCACATTATGGAAACATTTATAAACAAATATGTTTGTTTAATATTTAGTATTTTATGTTCAACCTCAAGACACATCTTTTCTACAGTGTAATATTACTATATCTTACAATTATTTGATACCCTACTGCAATTAATTCACTTAATTCAAGTCCTTATAATATATGATATGTTGTCATTCAACTCTTCCATCAATGGAAATTATTTATATCGAAAAATGGATCAAATTTTATATTGATTGATTTATTATTCTATATAATTGACATAAGTAAATTGGAATCTTATGGTAAATTATTTTTATATGATACAACCTAAAGATACAAGACCAATTAGGGTTTCATTTGGGGTTGAATCAGTGGTACCAATTTTTCTTTTTATAATTCATTCTTTCAAAATAATCCTATATGATCGGTTTAATTCTGAATTAAATATTTTAAATATTCATATCCCACATTTGAAAAATTAATTAAAAATAACACATAGGATATTTTTAGAAGGTTTATCACTAGTGAGGGATCCAACTACCTTCCATGTTTATCCTTTGTTTTGTACATGTATATTCTGGTCACTATAAAATTAATTTGAGTACAACTGAATTGATTTTTAATCGAAGTTTTAATATAGTATAATACAATTCTATAAGCATAAAAGTACTATCTATACACCACATCTTAAATTCTTGATGTTTTTTATATAACAATAATTTTTTTTAATATTAAAACATTTCTCTTGGATGAATCAGTCCATAAATGTGAATTAAAATTCTTCTATATCAAATTATATATCTTTTTCTAGAGGATACTGAAATTCATGTTAACATAGAGTAAAGTATTTGTGTACTATACTTCCTCTCATTAGTTGAGAATGAACAAATCATGAATAAAATCATTCACAAATGATATAAATTTATTAATTCTCATTATTAAGTTTATGAATCAATAAGAATAGAAAAAAAATCCTTTAATTGAAATTTTTTATATTTGAGTATAAGTAAATGATCTTCTAATACTCTATCCCTTTTATAAAGATATATATTGACTTCTCTAAAAAGTCTTTAATATTTTACCATTATTAATTTCATCTATTAATATTATCATTGATATATGAATAACATTTTAATAATGAATTTTATAAACTCCAATGATTATATTATGTATGAAAAATACTTATATAATAAACAAATTTGATCATGAAATATAATTTCAAATATTGTTTTTAAAATTCCATGGAAATATCAAATAATCATTATCACTTAACTTAATTTCAAACATAGACATTATCTTTATTAAAATCATAGAAGGAATTAGTATTATTTTCTCATTGGGTATTGGAGTTTCCATGGTCTCATAATTTTGCATAACCCCTAGAATTTAATTAATTTATTCAATATATAGATTAATTAAAATTCTCCAATTAATTACCTATGATGATGAGAGAGTCTACATTTCCTCTGAGAATTCATATTTCTTAAAATACCCACGGATATAGTGTAGTGGGAAATAGTTTAAATTTTTTTATCTTTATTTAAAGATCACCCACTTCAACATACCTTTAATATTTACCCTAGTTACAACTATTGTGAATTATCTAATCAATATCTATTTCATTACTACTTCTAAATGGTCTATTTCTCAACAGTGTATAGAAACATTCATATTACCTTTAAATAGGTATTTATTTATGGGAGGTACTTTAATCAGGTATTTCTAAACATTATCCAGGTCAATAATGACCACCTCATATATCTAATTTAATTTTTTCCTAGTGAATTTTTATGCTTACCATTAACTTGGTCCAGGTGACCACAAACCATCCTGACACACAAATATGCTCAACACGATGACACTTACATCCAAATTGATGACACATATGCTTTGTAAAAATATAGACACACTAATCATCATTTAATGAATTTCATATACTATTATAAGATGCAAAATAAATTTGTGCATAATCACATGTAGATAGATAGGTAAGGATATATAAAATGGTCTTCATTTTCATATATATTAATGAAAAAATACATATACCTTGGAAACCATTGGTGAAAATATAACTCCACCCTTTTTACTCCCAACATCTTACAAGTGGTTTACAGGATATCTCAATAAAAATACTTCTCAAGAAACCTAATTTATTTCCCAAATAGGGTAGATTAAAAATAAAAAATAAAGAAATCTAAGTGAGCCTCATCCTTTAATTTGGAGTATATTTTGCGATGAATTTAACTTTAGTTCTTTTTATCTATAAAAAGAATTAGAAATCATTTAATATAATAGAACCTATTAAAAAATATAATTTGAGATTCAAATTTGTGATGGGACAAGGTTGGGGAATTATAAGTTATTGAAATTGGCCAACTTATTAATATTATTGAAAAGGTGTATATAATTTAAGAGCATAGGAAATCTTCTACATAACATTAGAAATATTCTTTGAATCACAGTAGGATCACATTAGGGTTTGTGGATGGAGATTATGTGTTCTAATATATTTCTTCTCAATGTGAAAAATATTAAATGTTGATAGGTTACTCCATGATTTATTAATCATTTTATGGTGATGGAGTTCATTATTGAAATGGAATAAAATTTGGTACATCCCCCCTATATGGTTAGAGTTTTTGATTAATCCATTTTTTATAGTTTTTATGTAATATTTCTGATGTGTCCCATGTTATCAATTCAGGTTAATTGAATACATAATAGGATTATACATTAAATTATTCGATTATTCAATTACATTATAATTAGGATAAGTTTTCTAGGAGATAATTCATTTCTATGTTTCTTATTTGGTTGATCCATGGTGACATAAATGAATTTCCATGATAGTGGAAGTCATATATGTGATCTCAGCATCATGATTTGTTTCAAAATTTTATATTTTTTATTAGTCTAAGAGTGTTTTTATAATGATAATAATGATATTACTATTTATATTTGAGTTATATTTGTCTTAATGGTGGTGTGATTCTTTTTTATAGGTACCTCATTTGAATTCTTCATTATTCTTTCCTTCTTAAATTTATTTTTTTGACTATCTAAAACAATAATCATTTGAGAGCTATCCAATATATAATTATTATTTTAATTGATATTTGGATTTTTTTTCATGGGTTTGAATGGTGGAACATGAGATTTTAGAATTGGTATGAGGATGAAAATGATAGTACTATCTTTTTAAAAGAAAAATGGTCATGGCGGTGCCCTAACTACACCATTGTGGGTTTAGTGATTCTTATTGGTTGGTAAGAAGGCATGATCTATTGGCTACATGAATTTTTGCTAAATTTTTAGTTCATCTATACTTTTTTGGGAATTATTGTGATATAGATGATTTATTATACTTTTTTAGACCTTATTTTAGATTTTATTCTCTTGGATGATATTTGGGGAATATCTATTTATGAAATAGTTGGTCCATTGGGGTGTTCAGGTGTTGTAGTGTATAATTCCATGGTCTATATAAAATTATATTTTTTATTTTTTGTAACGCCCCAACCCCGATTTCCCAAAGTTGGTGCTTTATTACATAACATTGGAATGATACTAGGAATCATGTCCCAAAAGACGGATCAATTTAGTATTATTGGAAACAAGATACATACATAAGTTCAATATTACAACATTATAAGAAATAAAACACTAATTTATTCCATTAGAAACATCCAAGCCTCCTAGATTATTCCTACATGTCACTCATTACTAAATTCATCATATCCTAGGAGAATCATGCATAAGAAATGGGTGAGCACAAATGAACGGTAAGGGTTTGTAGTATAGTGGAAGATAACATAAACATTATGCATGGTGAACAATTAAAAACAGATGCCTTTACAAATAATAAACATGAACACATTATTGAAGGAATTTTAGATTAGTAAATAATCCCATAATAAAACATAGTCATGGGAATTCTATTAGTCAAATAACCACATGAACCATCATTATTATTTTCATAATAATGGAATTTATAATGTCAGACATTCTGAAACATATTCTCAAGTCCTTAGACAAGACATCTAAAAATGATATAGGCCTCAGACAAAACCATCTATCAAATTGGGAAAGGCCTCAGCCAATTCCACGTATAATTGTCTAATGAGACCTACTGATTCACTGAGGAGCTATAGATGGATCCACCCGTCACATACTATGTCCAATACATTCCTCATATGAAAAGTATGAAACACAACATAAAAAATCATATTAAAACTAGCATACGAAATGTAAATACATTAACCATAAACCTTGAATGGTATAAAAAATAACACATCCACAGTCAAAAAAATCACAAATCCTTCAATACAATATGAATGATTTGTATCATAAAAAATCAACTTCAAACAGGTTTAAACTACATCAAAGGATGTGGACATAGATGAAATAAAAACCATTCGAATGAAATACTTCTTTCTATTTTGAAACCATTTAAGAGTCACAAAATTATAAAAGAAAAAATTTATTTTGAAAATATTCTAATAATATTTTAAGGTAAGATTTTATGATTTTATAACAGCATAAAATTTCCTTACTCGTCGTATAAGTTAAAAATGAATTATTACATTAATTTTGTTGAAAAGCTAATAAAGTACCTTGTTTGGAAAATGAAGGAAAGATTCCATTGAAAAAATATAAGGCCAAATAAGGGTATAAATTACATTAACACATATTCTAGTAAATAGTACATTTTTTTTGAAATACATGATGAAGAAAACATGGATGTGTATGATAAAGAGGTCCTAATAGATACTTACGTAAAAACAAACTCAGATAACAAAGAGACTATGAAATTAACCCTAACATTGTAATTTTCCTTGGTCGAGGGTACATTAACCTTCTGTATAACAGTTAAATAATTGTTATTAAATTATACAAGAACGATATACATAAATATGATGTCATATATGATCCTCTAATATTTCTTTGTTAGTAATATTTCAGTAGTGTCATCGTTTCGGGTGTTAACTGATTTGTTTTCCTTTATAAGATTCGTTATGTAAGGAATGATTGTTATGGATAGGATGGATTTGATTGATACGTATAATTATATTTTGTTCATAAACATTATTTTTATTCATCAAAGGATAATTATTTTTTAATGGTTATGATGGTGAAATGAATCTCACCGCGTTCATGGAGACGGTAATTCGTACGTACACACGAGCGAAAATATCATTATGTTGATGGAGAAATAATATGTAATTGGATGGTATATCATATATAAATAATAATTAACATGTCATATTTATTATTTACATTATTTATACTCATTATTAAACCCATCCAAATAATGAAGTGTTTGAATAAAAAACTACACCACGACGTGGAGATGGTATGTCATACGTACACACGTATGGTGACATTGTCATTTATAGGATGTATAGAATTGTTGAATATGGTTGTACCATATTTATAATAACATCAAAATATATATAAGGTACTTGATTTATTAATTTGGTATGTAAACAATAAAGAACAAGTAAGTGGAAGAATAAAATAACATGAAAGAGGTGATGAAATATTTACCTCTTCTTCGGGTTCAGCCTTTTGATTTGTTAAAAAGGGCTCCATAGGATGGAATTATGACCAAAGTAAGGCCTCTAGGATGAAGGTAGCAAAGTTGGGAGTATATTATTCAAGAGGTGGGACAAGGAAAATGGCTTTGGAGGTGTGATTTTGAGAGAAGGGGAAACACCCTTTTATTAGAGAGGTGATAGTCACTTTTGGAAAAGCTTGAAATATTATTTTATAATAAAATCATTTTATGTTTCGAATGGCTCCAAATGATTTATTTAGAGGATAAGGTGGTAATGGATTGAAAATCTCTGAACCAATAGGTTTTATACAGGATTAGGTCACCACATTAACATTATCTTTTACATTTAACTCTTAGTTAAGTAGTTTGACATTTACCCTGTGTATTTGTATTTTTATATTATATGGTTAATATACATACTATTAACTACCAATACAACCCCAAGTGGTTCGTTATTAATTTATATAACATTATCTAAGTATTTTGGCAAAAAAATATCTTTTTTTATATTTTATAAATTAATAATATAGTTATTGTTTTAAAAACATGATTATGTGTATTTTGACCCTATTTAGTATTTGATTTTTATAAAAGCCAGTAAAACTTTATCACTTGGAATAAAATTTATTGAACCAACTCTAACATGTCATATTAACCTATAATGTTGTTTTAAATCATCAGAAGTCTCAATTTAAATTTATTTGGATATTTATAATGTAAAGTATTTTAATATTTCATTAATATGGTAATTACTACATCCTCATTGTGTCATTAATAGATTAAATTATATAATGTATAAAAATTATAAATAAAATAGGATTATTTAGGAAATAGTTTTAGATTTATATTGAATATTTATAGTCTAATTTATATTGTTTGTTACTCTATATTAAAAATGGTTCAGTTATTATACTATGAATTCAACTCTTTCAACTCTTCTTTAAATAAAATAATAATAAATGTCCTGGTCTAGTCTAAGTTGACCAAAGGGGTCATATTTTATTCCTAAGGTTTTTTTCTATCGAATTATACGTATCCAATAAAATTAGGACATGTTTTAGGGTAATTATTATATCATTTTTACCCTTAATTACCCTATTTACTTTTAATTGTGATAAATAAAAGTCAAAAGTTACTATTCATCAAAAATAATTTTCATCTTATTAAACCAATTTTTACTTACTGATATTAAAAATGTCTCTTTTATTTTTTAAATTAAATTAACAAAATAATTAAAATTATGTTTTTTGAAAATTTGCAAATGCATTTTTGAGGAGAGTAAAAGACTGTAAGAAGTTCAATAAAATTTTTATATATCTAAACTTATTATAAAAAGACTCCAATGAATTATATTGAACACACACACACACACAGTGATATATATATATATATATATTATGCATCTATTTTGACCTAAAATAAATTGAAATAAAATAAAAAATTATTTTATTAAATAGTAAGTTTTATCCAATAACACGGTGTTTTTCACAATTCATTAAAAATTGATTTCTTTATGAAAAATAAAAAAAATTACCCTAAGATAATTTCAATATTCTGAATTAAAAAATGAATTCCATTTTGAAAAATAAAATTTTGAAAATTTCAAAAAGTGGGTATTACTATTCATAATGGCTAGTTTGATTGGTTGCAGTTTGTTAGAATCTCAAAGTTTCTTGCAATGCAAGCTATAACATTATTCAGTGGAAAAGATATCATTAAAACTTATGGTGTTACATTATTTTATCCTTCAAATAATTCCATTCCCAAAATTTCTATAATACTACTATAAAAAATGATTCGGGTGGTTTTTCATCATAAGTTCCTCTAGTTCCCACATTTCCTCTTCCATCGTATGGTTTATCATAGATCTTTTACTAGACGAGTCATACAACTTCTCAACACTAGTTCCATGGTATTTAAACTTTTGACAAGCTCTTCATAATAAGACAAATTAGGTTCCAGTTAAATTTCCTAATATGTGAGTACATTCATTGGTCTAGGGATGTATTTTATCAACAGTGATATGTGGAACACATCATGAACTCTGGAGAGAGTTGGAGGCATTTCCAAATGATGAAAACTCCAATTTGTTCTAGAATTTCAAAAGGTATGATGTACCTGGGACTCAATTTACCCTTCCTACCGAAATTTATAACACCCTTCCATGGAGATAACTTCACGAAAAAATGGTCTCCTACTTGAAATCCCAAATCCTTCCTTCAGTTATCGACATATCTCTTTTTCCAACCTTGGGATGCACTGATGTGGCTTTGGTTAATCTTCACTTTTTCCACTATTTCATCAACATGTTTTGGGGATACGACTTCTCTTTCACCAACATCATCCCAAAAGGTTGTTGTGCGACATCTCTTTCCATATATCGCTTCATATAGTGCCATCTGAATACTTGAATGGTATCTATTATTATAGGATAATTCTACCATAGGTAAATATTGTACCCATATACATTGAATGTCATGTGAGAAAGATCTCAACATGTCGTATAAGGTTTGAATAGTCCGTTTTGATTATCCATTAGTCTGAGTCTGGTAGGCAGTGCTCAAATGAAGTTCAGTGAATAGGGATTGCTGAATACTTTTCCTAAATCTTGATATAAAATGGGGATCATGATCAGTAAAAATATACAGGGGTACTCCATGAAGTCTTACAACTCCATTAATATACAATCTTGCTAAACGTTTAGTGGTAAATCTTCTCTTATATAATGAAAATGTGTTGACTCAGTAAGATGATCAACAATGACCCATATTTCATCATTCCTTCTAGGAGTCTTTGGTAGCCCCATGATAAATTCCATCGTAATTCCTTCCCATTTCCACTCAGGTATGGGAAGAGGTTGCATGAATCCTCTAGGATGTTTCCTTCTAGCATTCATTTGTTGAGAAACCATACATCTAGACACAAAATCAACAATATCCCTCTTCATGTTGTCCCAAAAAAATGTTCCTACAAATTTCCATACATCTTGGTGCTCCCCTAGTGTATAGAGAAATTGGAGCTATGAGAATCATCAAACAATTCCCTTTTTAGATCAGGTATATGAAGAACAGAAAGTCCCTTCCCAAATTTCAAAATTCCATATTTATATACGATGTCACTCAATCTCCCATCATTTAATGCATTAATATTATTTTGAAACTCCTCATCATCATCCTAAGAACTCATTATCTTTTCTAGTAAAGATGGTTTTGAAACCATTTGAAAAGTTATTGATGTTTCACCTTCCATGGTTATTCCCATATCTATCTTTACTAGATCCATGAAAATAGAATCCCTTTCAACTCTCATCTGGTTCAAAACTCCATGGTCTTTTCTACTCAAATCATCTTCCACCGTATTTTCCTTCCCCGAGTGGTAGGGTATAGTGAAATAATAATCCTTGAGTAGTTAAAGCCATCATCGTTTCCTCATGTTGAGTTCATTCAGTGTGAAAATATACTTCAAACTCTTGTGATTAGTATAAATCTCACATTTTGACCATAGAGACAATGTCTCTATATTATTAGCACAATTTTTATAGTTTCTAACTCAAGATCATGAGTAGGATAGTTTTGCTCACAAATTTTTTGTTGTCGTGATTTATAGGAAACAACGCTATCATTTTGCATAAGGACACAACCAAGTCCATTCTTTGAAGAATCACTATAAATAACGATCCCACCATTCCACGATGGTAGAGCCACGATATGAGATTAACTAATCTTTTCTTCAATTATTCAAATCATTCTCCACACTCTTTTTTCCAAATAAATTTTACCCCTTTACATGTGAGCATAGTTAATGGGTTAGCCAACCGGGAAAAATTCTGGAAGAAACGACGATAATAACATACTAAACTAATAAAACAGCATACCTCAGTTATACTCGTCAGTGCTGGACATTCTTGGATTTCCCTGGACTTTGAAGGATTAATACAGATTCCATTGTTAGAGACAATATTTCCGTGAAAAGAAATATCTTAAAGCTGGAATTCACACTTGTTAAACATCCCAAATAATTCATTTCATCTAAGAGTCTTTAAAATAATGTTCACGTGATTTTCATGATCTTCGTAACTTTTGGAGTATTCCATGAAATTATCAATAAATACCACTACAAAGTCATCAAGATATCTCATGAAAACCTTATTCATTAGATCCATAATTATAGAGGGTGAATTTTTCAATCTAAAAGGCATTACTATAAATTTGTAATGCCCGTACCTAGTTGAAAATGTTGTTTTCGAAATGTCTTCCTTCTTCACACACAACTGATGATATCTAGATCGAAGGTCAATCATTGAAAAATATTGAGATATATAAAGTTGGTCGACAAATTCATGAATGCAGGGTAGGGGATACTTGATCATTATTTTTATATCATAGATCTCTCTGTAGTCAGTGCACAACCTCATAGATCTTTCTTTCATCTTATCAAAAAGGACATGGGATCTCCATAAAGAAACACTAGGGCGAATAAAAAACTTATTACTCCATTCCTCTATTTGTTTCTTTAGTTCCACTAATTCCATAGTGTCCATTCTATAATTGGTCTTCGATATGGGCCTTTAACCAGGAATTAAATCAATGGAAAACTGAATTTCTCATTCTTGAGGATGTCCAGGTAAATCCTCTAGAAACAAACCAACATAATCTTATAGAATAGTTACGTACTCTATTAGAACATTATTTTCCTCATCCATAATTATTTCATTCTCATTCTCCAAAATAATTTAATTTAGTGGAGCTACTAGGTTTAGATCTAGATAAGAATCAGATGGTGATGTTTCTTCTCTAAAGATAATTTACTCCTTATCATCATTGATAATTGTAACCTAAATATTCTTACAATAAATTTTCACATCATGGTCTGAAATCCAATCCATACCAAGGATTATATCAAATTAAATCATGGGTATGACTATTTGATAATCAGATAAACATCATTTATATGCCTTAATGGGCGCTGATTCACCAAACATTGTGGTAATCATACCTCCCTTAAGAGTTTTGACTGAAAACTCCCTTGTTAAATAAAATTTGAAATATCTAGTTTTATTAGAAAACTGTGATGATATGAAACCATATGATGATCCAGAATCAATTAATGCATAGGCTATACTAGAGGAAACCATTAAATTACCTGCCACCACATTATTCGGAGGTTCAACCTTAGCAATTTTGACCGCATAAGCTTGGTCTTGATCCCTTGGCCTTTTCTGAGATAAGTTTCTATAACTCTTAGGAAATTCATTTGCATAATTTCCCATATCCCTAAAATTATATCATAGAACATTTCTATCTTCTTCCTTCCCCATACAATTACTAGAAAGATGGGATTTCTAATCACATTTGTAGCATACTGCTTTTCCTTTTAGACAGGCACCAGGGTGCTTCCTTCCACAATTATCACAGGGTGCATATTCAACTCTTCCCTTCTCCCATATTTTCTTTATATCTTTTCCCAGAGTGATTAGTAGATCTATTCTTCTCTTTATTTTCTTTAAGGTCGTAAGACTTAAACAATTGCTTTTTTGTCTTTATATCACATGAGACAATATCATCATACGATGATAAGGATTGTGAGACTAATGATCGATGGATAAATTGTTTTAATCCATCAAAGAGACAATCAATATTACTTATTGGTTTACGTATATAATCTGAAGCATGCCTTGTTATCCTTGTAATGTTATCCTCGTACTTTGCAACATTCTCATCCTCCTTTTTCCTCAGACTTAGAAATTGTCTTTCCATATCTTCTCGATGGTCCTGAAGAAATTACTTTTCTAAGAAGATATCTTTAAAATCCCTCTATTCAATGTTTGATACTTCTTCATCATCATTTTTGTTTTGAATCAATGACCACTATTGATATGTTTCTCTCATGAGGTGATAAACTACCATAAGAACTTTTTCCCTTTCACTACTCCCTAATGCATGAAATATTTTCTCTACAGAAAATATCCATTTCTTAGATACTAAAGAATTTGAACTCCCATTTAATGTTAGTGGTTGTTTCTTCATGAAGCAGTCAAATATATATCCTTCGCATTGGGGATCTGGGTGCTCTATATGGGTAAGGTTATTATTCATAACCTGATTGAGTTTTTCTAGAATGGTGATAAGCTGATCATCACGAGTTGAATCACCAGCTCCCCTATAATTATCTTGAGTAGGAGGGAAATACCTGTATTGATTACGTGAATTATTATAGTTTTCGAATCCTTTTACTAGGTTCCATTTCCAAATAATGACACACAGTAGATTATTTTATGAATCTCTATACATAATTCCGAACTTGTAAAACACTTAACATAAATTGAACAGTCTTTCGATATAATCCAAAATCAGAAAAATTATTTCATTGTGGAGTTATATACCCATAAATCCTTCATTATGGTTTGTAATTAAAATTAGAATTATCCTATGAAAATTCCCTAGTTGTGTTGTAACCAATAGTGCAGCAAGGCATGTTGTCGTGCACCAATTTCTGTTCATGTATAGTTCAAAGCGGTGTTTTCAGATTTTACCCCTAAGTACATCTGTGCCAGAGCCGCCTCTACATTCTTATATCCAGATAGGTTTGTATTGCTTGGGAATATCACAAAATATCTACATTAACAAAATTCTAGGAAGTCTATCTATAAAAATATTCAATGACTATCTTAGGGTAATGTTATCTAATCAATGTTTTTCTAAATCTAGTTTCTATAGTTTGTACTAAACTTCCTCTAATACCAACTATAATGCCCAGACCCCAGTTACCTAGAGTCGGTGCATTATTACATAACATTGTCATGATATAAGGAATCATTTCCCAAAATACCAATTTGTTTAGTATTATTGGAAACAAGATACATACATAAGTTCAACATTGCAACTTAAATGAAATAAAACATAAATTTATTTAATTAGAACCAACCAAGCCTCCTAGATTATGCATGAAAGTCACTAATAACTAACTTCTTCATATCCTGGGAAATTGAAACAAAAGAATGTGTTGAGATCAAATGCTCAGTAAGGGTAGGTAATAAATCGGATGATAACATTATCATAAGGCATGGTGAATAATTAAAAACACATGCCTTTACAAATAATAAACATAAACACTCTATGATAGAAATATGAGCTGAGTAAATAATTCCATAATAAATCATAGTCATGTGTATTCTACTAGTCGAATAACCATATGAACCATCATTATTATTTTCATAATGAGGGAATGTATAGTTCCATATATTCTAGAATAGCTTTCAAGGCCTTGACCAAGATGTCTAAAAATGATTTAGGCCTCTTCCAAATCATATATAGAATTGGGAAAGGCCTCATCCAATTTCACTTATAATTTTCTCATAAGACCTATCGATGCACTGAGGAGCTATAACAGGCTCCACCTGTAACATAATATGAGCAATACATTCTATATATGAAAAGGATGAAACATAACATAAAAATTCATATTAAAACTAGCATACAAAATGTCAATACTTTTACCATAAACTAAGAATGGTATAAAAATAACACATCCACACTCAAAAATATCACAACCCCTTCAATACAATATGGATTATTTTTATCATAATAAATCAACTTCAAACAAGTTTAAAATCCATTAATGGATGTTGACATTGATGAAATGAAATATATTTGAAAGAAACAACTATTTTTATTTTGAAACCATTTAAGAGTCACATAGTTATAAAAGAAAAAATTTATTTTAAAAAAATTTTTATAAGATTATAAAGGAAGCTTCGATGATGTTATAATGGCAGAAAATAGCTGCACCCACCGTATAAGTTATGAAAACATTCTTACCATTATTTTGTCGAAAAGGACATAAATAACCTTGTTTAGAAAAGGACGAAATGATTCCTTTAAAAACATATAAGTTAAAATAAGGGTATTAATGACATTAACCCATAGTCTATTAAATATTAAAAGTGTTTTAAAATACATTTTTATGAAAAAAATTGATCTGGATGATAAAGTTGTCCAGGTAGATACTTACGTAAAAACAACCTCGGATAATAAAGAGATTATGAAATTAACCCTTACCTAGTAGTTTTCCTTGGTTAAGGGTACATTGACCTCATGTATAATAGTTAAATAATTGTTAATAAATTAAAAAATAACTATATACATAAATATGATATCATATATGATCCTCTAATATTTCTTTGTTAATAATATTTTAGTAGTATCAACATTTTTGGTGTTAACTAATTCGTTTTCCTTTATATGCTTGGTTACGTAAGCCATGTTTGTTATGGATAGGAAGTATTTGATTAATATACAGAACTATATTATGTTCATAATAATTATTTTTAGACATCCAATAAAAATTATTCTTCAATGGTTACGATTGAAAAATGATTCTCATCGCATTCATGGAGAAGATAATCTTTAAGTATGCATGAGTGACAACATAATTATATTGATGGTGAAATAGTATGTAATTGTATGGTGTATCATATATAAATAATCATTAAAATTATATACTTATTATTTACATTAGTTATACTCATTATTATACCCATCCTTATAATGAAGTGTTTGAATAACAACCTACACCATGATGTGGAGATGGTAAGTCGAACATAAGCATGTACGGTGAATCTCTCATTTATAGGATGGATATAATAACGAATATGGTTTTACAATATTTATAATAACGTTAATGTATTTAGAAGCTATGATATTTATTATTTTGCAATGGAAACAACAAAGAAAGTGGAAGTGGAAGAAGAAATGAACTTGAAAGAGGTGATGAAATATTCACCTCTTCTTCAGGTTCATCCTTTTGATTTCATCCAATGGGCTCTTTATTTTTGCTTTCTGAACAAAGGAAGGCCTTTGGGATTAAGTCAGGAATGTTGGGAGGATATTTGGGTAGAGTTTGGCTGAGGAAAATGGATTTTTAGGTATAATTTTGAGAGAAGGGGATGCTACCGTTTATAAGAAAGGTGCGGGTCACTTTTGGAAAATCTTGAAATATTATTTTATAATAAAATCATTTTTGGTTTCTAATGGATCAAAAATAATTTATTTAGAGTCTAAGGTGGGGATTGGTCTAAAAACATTCAACCAATATGTTTTATACTAGTTTAGGTCAATATATTAAAATTATCTTTTAGATTTAACTCTTATTTAAACAGTTTGACATTTACAATGCCTCATTGTATTTTTATATTATATGGTTAATAAACATACTATAAACTACCATGAAAACCCCAAGTAGTTCATTATTAATTTATATAAACTTAACTAAGTTCTATGGACAATCCATTTATTTTTATAAATTTAACATAAATTAATAATATAGTATTTGTTTTAAAAACTCAATTATGTCAATTTTGATAATATTTAGTATTTGATTTTATTAAAATCCATTAAAACTTTATCAATTCAAATAAAATTTATTTAACCAACACTAACATTCCATATAAACTTATAAATTTAGTTTAATTAATCATAATTCTCAATTTAAAATTATTTGAATATTTATAATATTAATTATTTTAATATTTTATTAATAATGTAATTTCTGCATCATCATTGTGTCATAAATAAATTAAATTATTTAAGGCCTAAAAAAACATAAATAGAATACTATTATGTAGGTAATATGATTAGATTTCTAATTTTTATTTATAGTCGAGTTTATATTGAGTGTAACCCTATATTAAAAATGGTTTAGTTTTTAAACATTGAATTTAACTCTTTTAACTATTCTTTAAATAAAATAATAATAAATTTCCTAATCTAATCCATGTGGACCAAAAGGGGTAATATTTTATTTGTAAGGTTTGTTTGGTCTAGTTATATATATCCAATAGAAATAGGACATGTTTTAGGGTAATTATGATATCATTTTAACCCTTAATTATCCTATATACTTTTAACCGTGGTAAATAAAAGTCAAAAATTACTATTCACCAAAAAAGTATTTTTAATCTTATTGAACCAAATTTTACATCCTAATATTATTCGTGTTGCAAATTTTTGAAATTAAACTCACAAAAGCTGTAAGATTATGTTTTATGTAAATTTTTAAAATGATCCAAAGAGGTTGGTAAAATACGGTAAAAAGTTCACTAAAATTTTTATATATCTAAACTTATTATAAAATGACAAAAATGAATTAAATTGAACTTTTAAAGGTATTATGTATCTATTTTTACCTAAAATAAATTTAAATAAAATAACTAATTATTTAAATAAATATTCGGTTTAAACCAATAACGTAGTGTTTTTCACTATTCACCAAAATTTGATGGTTTTTAGAAAAATACCAAAAATTCAACCTAAGCTAATTTTGATATTCCAAATTCAAAAATGATGTCCATTTTAAAATATAAAATTTATAAAATTTCAAAAAGTGGGTATTACTATTAATAACGGCCAGTTTGATTGGTCGCGGAGTGTTAGAATCTCGAATTTGGGTACAATGCAAGCTATTTCATTCTTCAAAGAGAAATATACTATGGATGCATGGGGTGTTATATATTTCTTGATGATTTGATGGAAATATACAGGCTATGGGAAGTTATTTCATTAATTTATAGGGGGCTTAGTTTTATTATAAGAGGAATGAATATGGTCTACTATCCATATTTCATATAATAACAAAAATATAATTTAGTAAAAGGAAACAATTGAAGATGAATGTGGATATGTGTGTTTTAGAAGATATTGTTTCCTGAAGTATCTCAATGAGATAAACTATTTCATACTGTATCCTTCACCAGGTTTTGGTGTGGTCATCTGAGATGCTATTAAAAATTTTGGTTGAACACTCGTTATTTATCTGATTACCTCACTACATATTAATCTGAACAATCATGACAGACTTAGTTAGGGAAAATTTTTCATCCTTTTTTAACCCAATCCTTACAGTCATGTGATCAATATTTTAAAAAACAAGTTATAATTTTTTCCTCTTTTAATCATTCTTTCATGTGATTCATTCATAGATGTGTACAATACTGAATATTTTTTGGTTTTTTATGAATATGGTGGTTGGTGTTAGGGATGGATGTCATATTTCAGTTGTTTGAGGGATTTAATAAGGAATAACTGTGATTTTTTTGGTTTGGGTGTCATGTTTTATTATCTATATCATGGTTTTATTGTTTAAGATTCCTTGTGATTAAGGACTGAAACATTACATTTTGGGATTTTTCATTGAATTATTATAGTTGATTTCATATTTTGATTATTTTTATCTTGAAAATAAAATATAATCTAATATAAATATGATATTTTAGGCGAAATATAAAAATTAATGACATGAAATAAGTAGATAAGTAAATATATTAATATCTACTGACAAGTATTAGATGTTCAATAATATGGAATATTATGAAATTTTATAATCATTATAATAGATTATATTAGGATATTGTGTATTAATTAAAATCACTATTTTTATTTATAAATGATGTTATAACACATCAGAATCTCAATGGTTTAAAAGGATAAATGTTTCTTCCCATGAAAAAATGTAAATATTTATTTTTGGGACACCACCTAATCAAAAATAACTAGTAATGTGAGTCATGGTAGGGAGTATTGTCAAGATGATTGACCACTTAGTAAGTTTCTCTTGATGTTTTTGAGTGAGTAAATGGAACACCAAAAAACCTCTGTTAATAAATGGATAGATTCATTAGTCTGATGATCAAACAGGCACTTAGATTAGACCCATGGTGTAAAAACACACATCTATAAAGATACTCATAGTTCTTGTAGGCTAGGACCATAAACCCATGTTAATTTGGGGTTTCTTTCTTGTCATTGATGTTGTATTGTTACATGGGAAAGAGAGAAATTACCCATCTAGAAGTGCAGAAATAATACCATGGTAGAAATGTCATGTTAATAATAGGGATGTTATTCCCTCCGGGAGAGAATGTAATACACTGGAATGTTAAAGTGTTAAAAAGGTAAATATTAATAGCTACGTCAAAAATGTAAACCATTATTTTTGGAATCCAACCAGATTATAACTACACAATGAAGTAAGGATTGGCCTGTATTGGTGTTAATATGTGTGGCCACCTAGGTCGTTTTTCAGGTGTGTGTTTTTGAGGATAAATGACACTAATAGAACATGTGTTGGTCTATGAATACATTCCTTAGTCTGATGATCCAATAAGTTATGTTGGTGGGCCCTATGGAAGAACAAAACATGTTTTGGTAGAATGTAGTGGTTTCTAGATGGCAAGTACCTAAATTCAATGTTAGAATGAGTTGGATGTGCTGTCAGTAGGGTGTAGATGTTACAAGATAGGTCTTTTTTGTTATTATTACTTGATAATTTTCAAGTGTGAATGATTTTTTAAATATAATGTGTTCGAAATTGTTTAAATCTTGTGGTTTTGTTTTAGTTGGATACAGATTACACTTAAGGAAATTTAGTTTTTATCTATGTTGCATATTAAATTTTATGAATAAATTATTATTGAAAATATATTATGATATAATATATTAGTCCGATGATACTATTATTATTTAATGTGATTATCTTTTTAGAAATTAATTATATAATATTGTTATTCATTTGAGAAATTTGAAAAAAATTCAGAAGGTTTTGTTATATAGGATGTGACATTTCTAGTTCCTCAATTCGAGATGGGATATAATATTTCTTTCTTAGATACAATCATGTTTATTTTTGATGTTGTTGTTTTTATATTCATGTGGGGGTTATTTTGGAGTTTCATCTTCCATGTTATTGAATCATTTAGTTTTTATGTTTGGAGCTAATATCATTAAGATTATGGTCAGGATTATATTATATTAATGTGTTGGATGCAGTTTTTAAAGTAGAACAGGTGATTAAATGTGTTCTTATTTATGTTATTATTATCTATAAATATTGTATATAATAAATTATAATTACATATGAAATTAATTGAGGCTTTATTATATCAATTAATAAGAAACAAGTGAGGTTGCAGGAAGATCCTATTGAGTATACTTGTGTGATAAAATTATTATTATATTATTTTAAAAATCTACAGTCTTGTTTAGGCTCGCCCGGAGCATCATTTTTTTGTCATGTAACTTCTTATCTTGGATTAAGAGGACTCAATTATTAGTTTCTATCCTCATTTTATTTTTGAGGTGTTTCTATTTGGTTCCTAGTTATAATATTCATTAATATGTTTTATTATTTTTAGGGGATTTTTATCCTATTTTTGTGTTATGTTTCACTTTTAGAGGGATTTATTTGATTCTTAAAGGGTAATTCCTATAATTTTTATACTTGGTTCTAGTCTCAACTCTATGGAATTTTTGAGGATGGATTTGGGGGGTCACAATCAGTCTTTTTTTCTTTCTCAAGATGATTCATGGTAGGGTTTGGTCATTATATAGTAGACGTTCATTATAAAGAAGAGTTTCATTGCAGGATAAAATCATAAATTTAATGATTAAACTCATCATGTTGGGGTTGGTTCATTAGGTCATTTTGGTTGGTACAAGACTCCAAGGTAACATAAGAGATGATTCTAGAAAGTATATACTATTATATAGGGTTCTATATTGGTATATTCACATGGGATTCCTAAAAGATAAGTTACATGATGTGAAATACATTGGTAATCCTTAGGCAAATGTGTTTAGAGTAAAATTATTGTTGGTTAACAATAGTATATCATAGAGATATATTGTATGGGTTATTGAGATAGCTAGAACACATATATTAGAGAATCTTGGGAGATGTTCTGGTTGGATCCCCCAATAGAGGCAACAAATGTGGTGTTAGCAATGAATTATATGGTTTATTTTTCAATCATCTATTATCACAACCTCCACCAAGAGTCCATTTTTTCATTATAGAGGGATCTCATGGGATTAGTGAAGAGTATAGGGGCATGAATAAATTTTATTCAATAATGGGTTTAACTATAAATCTCCCTGTATATGATGTGGTTTTATTATAATTTTATATAAATTACTATAATTTGTGATTGGAAATAAAAACACAAACTCGTCTATTTTCACAACCATTACCATTGAGTAATAGATTTCGATAAATAGTTTAGACTATAGAATTTTTTGAAAATACATAGTTCTGGAACCAATAATCTATTTCACATCCTCTATTTACAAAATGTATCATTACATATGGAGTGGTGACCTTGATACATTATCATTACTTACCTGAACTTGTATAATTTCATAGTTGTATGTATTAGTTAGCCTAAACATAAGACTAAATTATTAATTGTTAATAATCATTGATATTTAAATAGACTAAAAAATTCCACTTCATGTTCAATATTGACATGTATTCTTAGGTAGGTCGGGACACAAAAAATTATATAGAACATAATATGAAAAAAAATATACTCAAAAGTTTGTACTTCTTTTTATTGGATTCATTTGTATAAAATCATTCATTTATAATGAGAAAATATAAATGATTTTTTGAAATAAAATTTTATTTTATTCTTGTGTTTAGGATTGAATTATATATTAGGATACATAAAAAAAATACATTAATCACATAATGATAATGACATATACAACCTAAAGTCTCTCATTGGATATGGAGTAGAAAAGTGATATTTTTTAAATTGGATTTTTTCATCCTTGTGTACTTACCTATGAATATCTCATGATGTTTTCAAATTAGTTGAGTAGTGTCATTATATGTAGATTTTATGAGAATTTTAGGATTTTGATAACCTTAGTGAAAAACTATCTACTATCTCGGATCAATTATATCATTTATCAACTAAATAGAGAATGAAAGTACTAATGTTTTTATATTAGGTTGATATATCACGATCTTTGCGAGAATATGAAGATATTACAAAGTAAATATTGTTGTGATTGTAAATTTTTTTGGTGATGATATTTGTGGTTAAAAACACTATTATGGTGTTCAAATCCCATATGATCTATATCTTTAATTATATCCTAAACTATTTTTTCTTCATTAATGATAACCTCATTAAATCTATGAAACAGAAAGAGTATCCTAAAAATATATGAGATAATTTAGAATTACATTCATTGGAACATCATTATGAGATACACTAACATTTTAGATGAATATTAAGGATATTCACATATTCGTCTACATCATCTCATAGGGGTTTTTTGAAAGTATACCTGATAAAAATTAATCATTTTCATTGATAGTATCCACCTATGGTATCATTTGAGGTGAAAAAAATCATTGGTTTATAAGGATATGATTTTGAGTTTTTGTTCTTATTTATATCAAATTTATAATCATATAACATCACCAAAACAAAGATGGATTTTTTTATATTGATATATTGGATTAATGTTGCTTACGGTAAGCTTATGAAGAGATTGTATTATTCTAGAAAGTTGTGATTACTTGAGGATGGAGTATAGGTCCTCGTATTATGTGACACATCAGGGAATGGATTTGACACATCCAAAAAATATATAGATTTGTTAATTCTTATGTATTATGATAGTTGTCATATTTACCTCATAATACTGAATGATATGATTTAGATATTGTAGTGGTGGTTGTTTACCTAAATATATAGTGGAGAAATATTCTTTATTATGTATTTGTGGTCTATTTGAACAACCAAAATTTCAGGTATGTATTCACTTATAATTATTTGGACTTATGGATACATAGGTGGATAATGGTTACGAAAGGACATGTGTTCAAGATTGAATGTACCCCCAAGCCAAGTCGACATGGTTTATTTCACTCAGAACAACAGAAATACATCATTATTTTCGAAAAAAGAATGTGATGAATTTTATTATATAAAAATTAATTGATTTTATTACATAACTTTGGATATAGAGATAAAAAATGTTCAATAAAAGTGACAAAAACTCCTATTCAATGAGTGAGGGTGTCCTATCATGGATAAAATGTTTATAATATGACTCCTTGAACCCACTATTCTAGCTCTTATTCCTTAAATACATGCCATATATAATTATTTTTTACATCAACATAAAAATTATAGATATAAAAATACATAAATAAAAATTCAATATATAATATTTCATCTCTGATATATCAGTAAAATTTTTTGGTTTAGGTATTTAGATAATCAATAAAAAAATAACTAACAATAACTATGTTGTTTGTATCAAGAATATCTCCTTTTAATTATATACAAAAATAATTAATTTATAATGAGTATTTTACATCTTCTTTTTAATTATTTCACATGGGTTATCTTTTTAAATATGTAATGTATACTATATTTCACCATATCTTAGGGAAATAGAATTATATGAAGGGGTTATCACAATGAAAATTAAGGGAAACATATAATTGAGGTAATCATGGAATAAATATGGGATAAATATTATTGATGGAATTTGTAAACAACATGAATCCATAATAAAACTAAATTTTAGATCCTTTTATATCTATGAAAATAAATAAAATCGTAGATATCAATAATAACAGTCTCATACTAATAGAATGAATAATATTGGAAAACCCATGTTGTTAAGGATGTGTTCTAAAACCATACCATATATTGGGGAGAGGTATACACCAAAACACAATGCATTTTCTGTTAATAGACCAATCTATGCATCAAGGGGGACTGAGACCCACCCATAACCTCATTGTACGTAATGCATTCACAGTAATAGTCATTCTGACATTTTATACAATTCCCTAGGGAAACATTGATTGAATAAAAGCATGTATATCATTTTAATGAATGATATAAAATGACATTACATAATCAATAATCATAATAAATATCAATAATTTTTCCCATGTGAATAAATGGTATAACAATATCATAACACATATTGAGAATGAATGTGGATGGTCAAACAAAACAATGTAAACATTCCAATATTCATTTTTATAATATCATAGGAAATTAAAATAAAAATTCTAATGTCAATAAACAATTTTTCATTCTCATTGAAAATCCTCCAAAATATAATTTTAAAATGACATGTTCACACCCTATTGAGTTATGAGTACATAGTTATGTATATTTTAGAATAAAAAGATCATTTCCCATCTATTGAAAGATCGTTGATGGTATGAAAATGTAACATACCTTCCTAGAATACCATTAAACTAGTTGTTTGGCCAATTTCCACATGTCCTAAAACACATCTACCCATACAGAAGAGGGTGTTGAATATCAAGGAGGGTTTCTAGGTAGTTAATTAGGGTGACTATAACCTCATACATAGATTTTCCTAGAGGTAAATGGCAGATTAGTAAACAATAGACCGTAGTGGATGGTAAATGTAAAAACAACTATATATAAAATATTACCATCTCCATTATTTACCAAGAATAAATTTTAGATGATGATATATAAGCTAAAAGTGTAACATACATCATGCTTCACAATTCAGTACAATACATGGATCGTGTAACGAAAATAACGAAAAATTACAAAGGTGATATCCCTGAGAATCTTGATCTCAAACTCTGTCGAATTATCCTAGATCCTTATGTAAATGTAATGTTCCATATCCCTATAAACAAGTTGGTACACTCCGGTACCAATGGTATCCGAGAGGGGTGTGAGATTGAATTTCAGCAGGCAAGTACCCACGATGTCTTTCCCAATCCATTTTATCCATTATAAATTATGTTGTCTGTAGGTAAACAAATAAGATGTAAATGAATGTATAGATTACCATGGAAAGTAAAATTCTAAACCAGTTATACTAAAATAATCCATCAAGGATTCCTTCAAATGATAGTGAAGCTATTATAATAAATAAGATACCAATAATTCACAAATAAACAAAACAACCTTTTCGTTCATCCAAACATGATTTACCATCTAAAATTGTCATGTACCATGCATAAGATATCAATCAAGACCATGTCTCTAGACCAGAAGATTCCAAACATTGACGACCGAGCCATATAACTAAACATGTCACAATTTACCATGACCAAGCTGTATAACGGAATGTTTCACATACTTCTCAACCATGGCATATGCTAATGAGTTCAAACACAAAGGGATGGATCTGACGTGTCAGAGACCAAGGCATCTTCTTTTGAGTCCTAGGAGCATCTCAGCAGAATCTTGGTTAGGCACAAGTTGGTGTCATATGACCATGTCATACAGGACATGTCCTACATGAGGTCTATAAAATCCATACCTAAGGTTTGTCAAATACCAAAACAGCCAACATAATCTTCAACCAAGGGGTACAAAAAAACCAAAGGAATCCACTATCGTATAATATATCCATGTAGGTTCATCCATGGAATATATACAACCATTCATCAATTTTTTATCATTTAAAATTCAACATCATATGAGTCTACACACTAATATATAACCAATTACATTGAAATACATACAATTAAAATACCCACAAATTTATCACATTTCCTTAACAAGGAAAGATATGAGTTTACCAACGTATCTATCAATTCCCATTCATGGTAATTACTGAGTATACCCAGTCATTTTCCATCATTATAATTAATTTTAATTCAAATAGTATACCCACTAATAAAACTATTCATAATGAAACATGTCACATGGGTATACCCACACCATTATTACCATTTACATTTATTCGTATCTTAGGGGTATACCAACCTATTCATCAAAATTCACATTTTATAAATAAAAATTTAGACAATTCATGTTAATATAATACATTTACTCAAGGGAATCACATTCCAAGGGCGGAAAACATATCCTACATATCAAACTGATCCCAATCAATTTAAATTAGGATTCCTAAATCTAAGAATGAATGAAAACTATTATATCCCATAATTTACATATATATTTTACATAAAAATAGAAGAATATTTATTACATAACATAAGAAAAACCATTCCAAGACTATATAGTTTTACTATCTTTAGAAACTCGTAAATATAAACAACTAGTTCATAAAATATCTTTTTTCTCCTCCTCCTTATTTTTTCGAAACTAAACTCCTTTTTCACATAACATACTTAACAACTATATTCATGACCGGGAGAAAAGAAGCATATCAAAGGGTGAGATCAAATTCTCAGTAAAGTTAAACACGGATAATATTAATCGTATCTTAATCATATGAACATAAAAAATTTAAAATATTACCCTCTATATAAAAGATCATAATATCTTATCATTGTATAAATCATAAAAGTGCAAGGTAATCCCTATATTAATAAAATAACGCATGAAATTTCATGTAATAAACACATAATCATATAAACACATTTCAAATTAGTTGAGGATCATTTCCAAGACCATCATTGAGGAAAAAATCCATTACTGAACTTAGTTCACTCCTCATTTCATCCCTGTATTACTAAACCTGATTTAGCTTCCGTTCAAGTCATGTATATCTCATGAGATATAAATCACTACCCATTTCATTTTATGTAGATATAGGTCCCACCCATCTCATAATAAATTCATTATTATGTGTTCCAAAAATACATCAAAACATTCACCATTTAATAACCCATGAAATTTAATGGGTTTCTTAAAAATCATTCCATCATAATTCATTTAAAACAGTTGAATGTATTTAATAAAATTCCATCATAAACAAAATCCAATTATAGTAATAACTATGATAACCCTATTTAAACAACATCATCTTAGATAGAAGATAATTTTTAGAAAATACTGCAAATTAATTCTTGAGTAAAATATGTGTTCTTCTTCAAACAAAATTCCTTCCTCAAAATGAAACACAATTTTAGAAGGAATAATTTTATGTTAAAATTACCTTTTATAATTTTAAGGGATTATTAAAGGAAACAAGGTATTATGAATGTGTATAAATGAATTCATACCATACTAATAAAAACATTATTCTAGTACTTTTGCTAAAAAAGTTAAAAAGTACTACGTACCGAAAATAACAAAAGATTCCATTCATACTATTTAGTAAAAATTACCTAATGGGTAAAATTGAAATTAAAAAATTATTAATGATATAAATAATATTTTGAAATATATATTTAAGATAAATTTATGTGGATGATAAATACACCCCAATAAATACTTATGAATAAACAATCTCGAATAAAAATGAGATTTAAAAATTTTTCCCTTACCTTAGATCTGATATATTTAGAAAGTATCTAAAAATTTGGTATAATGATTTAAACAATGTTAATAATTTATTCCTAAATCATAATAATTTTTATGATAACATTGATGATTATTTTTTTATCATTTTGTTAATAAAATTAAGTTGTTACTTGTTATTTAGGTATTAATTTCTTTATGTTCTTATGCATGTTTTTTCAGATAAGTTCTAACTCTTCTTATAAACACATATTTATATAAATTACATACTGTTATTAGTATAATATATATCATATTTATTCATTAAACACATTTATATAATCATTCATCAATAAATATTATGTAGAAGGAATCACATCATACCATGGAGATGGTAAGTCGTACGTATGCACGAGCAACAATATCGTTACCATAATTATTGAATGGTATTGATTTGGATGGTGTATAGTATCTCATAATCAATATAAATTTATATCTATCACATATATATATATTAATTTCATCATTATACTCATCCATGTAAGGAGGTGGTGCAAAATCGATTACACAACAACGTAGAGACGGTAAGTCCTACGTATGCACGTGTGGTGATTTCATTTTTCATAGGATGGGTAAAAGGTGTAATATAGTTTTTTCATAATCATAATGAACTCAAAGTATATAATTTATACTTGATTTATTAATTTGTTATGAAACAACTCATGAGGTGTTAGTATAACAAAAATTAAAATTGAAATAATTGATAAAGTATATAACTTCTTATTCGACGTACCTCCCCTAAATATCCTCTTAGAGCAATAGAGATGGTATTTAAAGAATACCAACACCTATATAATGTTTATATGGAAGTAGTGATAGTAAAAGGGTAGGATATGGTTGATCTTGAAGGCTCAAAATGAAGTGAAGAGTTGACGGGGGAAGTTAAATTTTATAATTGATGTGAGGGACACTTTTGGAAACCTCAAAAATATTAATTTATAATAACTTCGAACCCCTCATAAAAACCTCCGAAATGTCATATTTTAGTTTATGGGATTATAAAGGGTTTTAATATCCTCAAAAAATAAATTTTAAACAACTATTTATGTCAAGTGAAGAGTTATGATTTTAATTAACACTTAGTTATTATGTTTAATTTTTAACTCGTGTAAAAAATATTTCAATATTAAAATGGATAAAAATATATTCATTTCATGTTAATTAGTCCATAAAAAAAATTAGAACATTATATACCATATCATAATTCATCTACATTTTAAAAAATATTATATTTCCATATAATTTAAAAAAGAACCTTATTTTACCAATAATACAAATAGTGTCAATTTTGACCCTATTTATGTCATTGGTTTTTAAAAATAAAAAAAAAAGAATTGAAACTCTATATAAATACTTTATTATACTCCTAAGGGGTCATGGTAATATATAAAATTCATTTGTGATAATAATTATCCAAAAAAATATTTATTAAATTATTTTTAATCAAATTTATTTGATATCATCCTTAATAGAATAATTACTACCTCAATTTTGTGTTATTAATTATTATACTTATTTTATAAATAACATTTAAAAAAATAATATGATTAATATAAATACATTAGACTTCAGGGAAATAATTATAGTTGAATTTAGCTTCTGAGAACCCCAATATTAAAAATGCTACTCTTTTTAAACCTGAATGTGATACATTTATATTCATTATAAAAAAATAATATAGGTATCACATTGTATTATATATGTTTCTTATGTTATATATATTCATGAACAACTAGGTTTGGTAAAGTGTTTGGTCCATTTAATAGTTATGAAAATTTTAATAAATAAATTATTATTTTTCATGACAATTGATGAGAAAACAATACTAAAAATGACAATTAATTTTTAATGATAAAGAAATGTTTTTACTTTTATAATGAGTATTTATAATTTATTTTATCACCATTATAATCTTATATAAAAAATAATTTAATTATTAATGTTTGAGTGTGACATATTTCACTTTTCCTTAAATAAAATAAGTTAAATGACTTAATCTCATCCAAGTGGGTTTCAATAGATACCATTTAAGCCCAAGTATATTTTAGGGAAAATTATAATAATACAATTATATTATGAAAAGTTTTAGGGTAATTATATTATGTTATTTTTAATTTTAATCACCCAAATTACCCTTTAACCATGTTATTAAAATTTACTGAAGTTGTTATTTATTTTTCCAAAAAAATAAAATAAAGCTATTTACATGATATGGACATAATGATTCAAAATATGGAATCCATTTTTTAAAATTCAAAACAAAAAATTTTCCATAAGAAATTTAAAAATAATCCTTTTGTTAAAATCAGAAAAATAGGTTTTAAAAGTATAAATATTGAAAATTATTAAAATCATTTTTCATCGGAATTTATAATCAAATTAATTCAAATGGCCTATATTATATTAAATGGTAAAAATATATTATATTTATACTTTGAAACCATTTAAAAATATAATTTAACCATATAAATTATTTCAAGGATAAAAGTTATTTTAAATTAAAATTTATCATATTTTTTCTATTCATCAGAACATGAAAGTTATTAAAAAAACATCATAAATTCATCCAAAGTGAATTTTTATATCCCACTTCAAAATAATAATGTTTATGTTTACATATAAAAATTATTAATGTGTAAAAATATTAATTTAAAATGGGTTTGACATTCAATAGTGTAAAATTATCCTTTTTACGAAATGGGTTTTTATAAATCAAATAGTGTTTTATTCATACCCTATGACTAAAATATCCAGTTGATGAATATCAAAAATAATTTATTAAGTTTATAAAACATTTATAGCTCATTTATTTTATTACCAAATGTAGTTTACTAAAAAATAAAAATATCTAATGTATTATATTTTTTATAAATAATTGATAGCCAACGAATTCACAATGCATTTTCATATGTTAGTTATAATTATTCCAGCTATTCTAAGGGCTAGTTTATAATGGTAATTTTATAATAAGTTAATCTAGTGTTTCTTTTAAACTAATAACTTTTTTTGAAAATAAAGCTACATAGAATCAAAATTATTTCAACAAAATATTATATAAAAAATCATGAATGTTATATTTTACCCTCCTTATATAAATTTTCTCCCCAAAAATTCTTCACATAGAAACAAACATATGAGAATACCCCTCCCTCATCATATCCTCAATCTCCTATGTAGCTTCTTCAAATTTTTTATTCCTCTATAAATATTTAACCATGTGAGTGGTCTGGTTTCGTAAAAAGTTTTCTCTACGATCCATAATATATACCGATTGTTCATTATAATAAAGATATTTCTATAACGGTATGAATTATGAGCTTAGTACATGTGAAAGATCAAATATGTACTTTCTCAAGAGAGACACATAGAACACATCATTAGCTTCAAAGAGATTTGATGGATGTGAAAACATGTAAGCTACCTTCACAACATGATCTAGAATTTCAAAAGGACCAATATACCTAGGGATCAGCTCGCCTTTCATTCTAAATATCATTACCCTTTTATAGGGAGATATTAATAGAAACTATGTATCACCAACTTCAAGCACAAGGTCTTTTCTTTTGTTTATAGCATAACTTTTTTGTCAACTCATATATGCTCTTATGTGTGGTTGAATAGATCTGGCCTTTTCTTCTATTTCATCAACAAGATCAAGTCCAAATAACATTATTTCCTAAACATAATCCTATCAAGTTGAGTTCAAAACTTGTTTCCATATATGGCTTCATAAGGTTCCATATGAATATTGGAGTGAATGAAATTTTTGTAAAATACTTCCACCAACGCTTTGTGTTGATCCAAACCACCTTTGAAATCCAAAGAGCAAGGTCTGAACATGTCTTTCATATTTCAATTATCATCTCAAACTAGACATCTGTCTGAGTATGATAATTAGTGCTGAAACATAACATTGTATCCAGAGCATGCAGAAGACTTCACCAAAACATTGGGTTAAACCTCAGATCTTGATTAAATATATTTGAAATTGGTACTCCATGAAATATTACCACTTCCTTTATATATATCCTAGAAAGATAATCAAGAGGGAAATCATCTCTAATAGCAATGATGTGTGCCAAAATCATATGGAGATCAATAATAACCCATATAATTTGTGGTCATTAGATGTTTTGGGAAGTCCGACAATAAATTCCGTAGTGATGTTTTCACATTTCCATTCTGGTATGGGTAATGGTAGTAACATCCCCTTAGACATCTCCCTCTTAGTCTTAACTTTCTGACAAACCAAGAATCAAGAGACATAATGGAGGACATCTCTTTTCATGTTATCCCACTACAAATAATCATTCATTCTCCTATACATGTTTTTATTCCAAGGTGAATAGAGAATAAAGAACGATGTACCTTATCCAATAGCTCCTTCTTTCTTGTATGGGAGGAATAAAAACCATGTTCATGAACATTATTATTTTATCACAATAATGGTTGAATTCAGGATCAATTCTCACTTTATTTTGTTTCTCTACATCATTCATTTGGGCCTCAATAATATTTACATGTATAAATGGTAGGGCATTAATTTGAGAAAGATAATATTTCACCAATTTCATTGTAATTTCAAGATCCATCCATGGAAAATCCCTAAATATTGGATCTTTTGTGACCCTCATTATAAATTGACTAGCTTGTTCTTGTTGACTAAGAGCATCTTCCACCTTGTTCACTTTAATAGGTTGATAATGTATTGAGAAGTCATATTCTATAATAAAATCAAACCAATTTCTTCGGCACATATTCATCTCATATTGTGAGAAAATATACTTTAAACTTTTATGATCAATATAAACATCACACCTTTCACCATAAATATAATTAATCCATATCTGAGATGAAAATATTTCAAAACATAACTCCAAATCATGAATTCAGTAAATTTTCTCAGGGATTTTCAACTGCCATGAGGCATATTCTATCACCAAATCATTTTACATGAGAACACTTCCTAAAAACATCATGGATGTATCACAATAGATCATAAGACTTTCTCCAATATAGGGTATTGTAAGCATAGGTGCACTGGATAATCATCTTTTTCTCTCTCTAGAAATCCCATCACATTCTGCCATCCAAACAAACATAACACTTTTTTGAGTCAACTTGGTTAGTGGATTAGATAATCATAAAAAATATTTCAAAAATCATCAATAATATACTACCAAACAAAGAAACCATTGTATCATTGTTAGCATTTTTAGTCCCTGACACCTTTCAACAACTTCTATTATTGATGGATCCACAAATATCACTTATCTTGAGATTATTTCACCAACAAAAGAAGCTTTCTGAAGCCAAAATTCATACATGTTAAATTTATCATAATGATTCTCTTTTATTAGGGACTTTTGTATAAATATCAAGTGTTTATCATGTTCTTCATTTCCCTTTGAATAGCTTAAATTATTATCAATAAAGACTACAAAAAATTTGTCAAGATAGTCTTTGTGACACTATTAAAAAGATCCATGCACATAGTAGGAGAAATAGTAATGCCAAAAGGCATCACTATAAATTTGTAGTGTCCATACCTTATTTGGAATTCCATCATTGGTAAATGCTCTTTTTTGTCCCTTAATTGATTATATACTGAATGAAGATCAATGTTGGAAAATTATTATGATCTACGTAGTTATTAAAATATGTAATCAATTTGGGGAAGATTATATTTTTCATGATAGTGATTATTTATGTTTTCGATAATCAATGCAGAGTCTCATTGATCCTTCTTTTTTTAACAAACAGAATAGGTGCTCCCCAAGGTGACACACTAGGGCATATAAATCCCTTATCATGATTCTCATGACGTTTTTCTATTCAATTCATATAACTCAATTGTGGTCTGTGTATAAGGGGTCTTTGGAATAGACATAGAACCATGCTGGAGCTCTTTTAAAAACTCAACATCATGATTTATTGGAAGACATATAAATTCACCTGGAATGACATCATAAAAATCCCATACAATGGGTGTATTCATAATTGTGAGTTTCTCCTCAACCGTATGAGATAAACAACCTTCACTTATATGAATAAAGACCTATGAGATGGATAAAAGTTATAATGCAGGTTATATTTATCCTTATATTGACAGATAGTCATAGATTGATCTGGGATATGGAATGTGACTTCTCTGTTTGGGAAATTGACATGAGCTTTATATAGATATTTCCAATAAATTCTTGGAATCACATAAAATTCCACTATATAAAGGATCAAAAGATTACCAGGATTCACTTTCCCACAAATTTCAACCAATAAAGAATTATAAGCATCTGATGACACCATTGATCCATTAGGAGTTGTCACAGCTAACTAAACATCTAATTATTGTTTTAATATGGTGATATGCTTAGAAAATTCGTCATAAATAAAAGTGTGGGTGGATCCAGAATGAAATAAAACTTTTTCTACTTTATGGTGGATAATAAGTGTAACATTCACCACTTAATTAAAATACTCCACGTCTCCGATAGTGGTTTCATGTGACTTTCCATTGTCTTTAGACATAAGAGTTTTTTGACATCAATTATCTTCAATAACCATTAGAATATGGCCCTGATTGGCATAATTCCCCCATTTCCTTGTACATGTAGCATTCAAGTGTAGGGGGAACATTCTATGTAGACTTTTCCTAATTCAAATCATTAAACATATTTTTCCCATCACTTTGGTATTCAACTACCAGATGAACTTCTTTTTCCCACATAAAACACTTAATAGTCCCTTTAAGAAAATTCCTTTCATGTTTCATTCTATGCATTGAGCATAAAGGTATACTCATCTTCTTTTTAAGTGTGGTCATTAAATTTTCCTTTGAATTCCATTTTTATCTTCTTATCAAACCCATAGGGCAGATGGGTTACTTCAATCTACATATCATCCTTGAGATCACCTCAAAAAATTTCATCATATATATTAAATTACCATAGAGATAATTCCCTTCCGAAAAATCATTTTAAGACACTAAAACCAATAAAATTTACTGTCAGGTTGGTTAATACTTTCATAAGCATACAATTCTTTTCTTGTAAAAAATTTTCATAAGTACCAATAGTTTCATCATCATTTATTTATGTTTAAGGAACTACTTCTCCAAATTTTTTCAAATAATATTACGAATGTAGATAATGAAAAATAATTTATTCTACTCATCCCATTCTGTTAAATCAATTTCATATCATAGACTTTTTTCATTATAAGATTACATTATTGATCAGATATACCTTGGAAATGATATATTACTAAAATTAATTTATAATGTTCAGAACATTGTAGAAAAAAAATATAATTTTATGGGTACTGATCCATTATTCAACCACTAATGGATCAAAATATAAATTGATTTATTTTGGAAACTACCTCATGAAGGATTCAACAGAATTTTTCTCCTACTTTTTCTCATTTAGAATTCCGGCCCGACTCATATATTGAAAAAGTTGTGTGATCATGGAAACAAGATTTTTCATTCTTTCTCCCATAACATTTGGATGTTAAGGGGGAATTCATTGCATTTTTTGTCGCATTCATCATTAAAGTGGTCTTTTTAGGTTCCATCCAATGTCTAAAACTAAGAATAATAGTGTGAGAAAAACTAATCATAATGAAAAAACTAAATAATTCATGAATAAACATTCAATTTAAAACACTTTAGGTTTTATCTTACGTTTTTCATGAACATAACTAAAACACTAGGATATGATGGTAAATTATACTTAGAGATATCCCTAGGGTTCTTACTAAGGTTCTCTTATCCTTTTTTCCAAAGGTTAAATATAACTTTGCCTATGATACCAATGATAATAACAGATGTATTATATATATATATATATTTTTCTTCAACATTGAAAAATATTTTTAAATAACATAACAAAAACCACACCAGGAACGTATAGGTTTAGTGTCTTTGAAAACTGTGAAACATAAAAAAATCATTCATAAAACATCTTCATTATATCCCACATATTTATTCATAACTAAACTTATTTTTGACATATCTTGCTCAATACACTTCTTCAGGATATGGTGAAAAATAAGAAAGGGTGAGCTCAATTTCATAGTAAGGGAAAAAAGGGAAATATCAATCATATAATAATCAAAAACAACATAACATTTGAAAATCCTAAACTGCACATAAAAGTTCATAATATCGTATCAAAGGAAAAATCATAAATTTGAAATGTTAGAACAATAGTGATAACATAAGACAATAAATTTCATAGAATACATACATAATCATATAAAATAATTTCATATAACTCACGGTTTATTCCCAAGACCATCATAGTAGAAAATGTCCATCACTGAGCCAAGTTCACACCCCATTACAGCCCTGTATTACTGAACCAAATTTACTTTTTGTTCCATTAATTTCTATCTCATGAGATTCAAATATTTACCCAATTCATTATAGGGAGATATATGTACCACCCATCTAATAAAGAAACCATTATTATGTGTTCCACATAATACCAAGATATTCACCATAGTATAAACCCTAAAATTAAATGGTTTTCGTAAACATAATTCCATCATAATTCATATAAAACAAATAGATTTCCCAAATATTATTCCATCGTAAACATAATAAAATCATAGTAAATATAGGGATAACCCTATTCAATCAATTTCTTCTTATATAAAATATAATTTTGAGCAAACATTTGAAATTAATTCTTTAGAAAAATAGGCTTTCTTCATTAATATTTTTCCTTCCTAAATATGAAACCCAATTTTAGAAGAAGTCATTTTATGTGAAAACATACTTGTAATATTATAGAAGAGTATTAAAGGAAACAAATAGTATGAAAGTGTAAAAATATGTTCTTTCCAAACAAGTTAAAAAAACATTCTTCTCATACTTTTCCCAGAAATGTCAAAAAGTACCCCATACAAAAAAGGATAAATCATTCCATCGATACCGTTTATTAGAAAATCACCAATGGGTATAATTGAATTAAAAAAATTATAGAATTATATAAATAATATTTTGAAATAAATATTTAGGAAACATTTATTTGGGTGATAAATATACCCCAATAAATACTTACGAATAAACAATATCGAATAAAAATGAGATTAGCTATGTTATCCCTTGTCGTAGGTACAATTTGATTTCTATGTATCATAACCTCATATATAAATATTTAAATAATGTTAGTGATTTATTCTCAAATAATAATCATTTTTATGATGACATTTATTTTCATGTTTTTATATGTCTTTTAGTAACATTTCATTGTTACTCGTTATTCGGGTATTAACTAATTTATGTTCTATTCATGTTGTGCAAGATAATTTCATATTTATAATTTTTTGTTGTAGTTTTATAAATAAAAAAGGTTATTAGAATAATATATACCATATTTATTGATTAAATTACTTTATATAATCTTTCCTTAATGATGATTATGTATAACGAATCACATCGCATCGTGGAGACAGTAAGTCGTACGTACGCATGAGCAATGATAACATTCCCAGAATTTTTGAATTATATATAATTGGATGGTGTATTATATCATATAATTTATAAATTTTTATATTAGACATATATATATATATATATATATTAATTCTTTAATTATACCCATCCATGTAAGGTGGTGGTGAAAAATAGATTACTCTGTGACGTGGAAATGGTAAGATGTATGTATGCAAGCGTGGTGATTTCATTTTTCATAGGATGGGTAGAAGGTGAAATATGGTTTTTTAATAATAATAATAACATCTCATTATATAATTACCACTACACATATTACTTAATAATGAAAGAACTCTTGAGGTGGAAGTAGAAGAAGAAAGTTGTTTGAATGAATCGGTAAATGATATTACCTCTTTTTCGACGTGCCTCGACTAAATCTCATCTTAGAGTAGTAGAGTTTGTCTTTGAAGAAGTTCAGTACCTATATAATGTTTCTAAGAATGTTTATAAGGTAAATGGGAAGGTTAAGGTTTATCTTGAAGGCTCAAAATTAATTTACGAGTTGAGGGTGGGAGTTCGCTTTTATAATTGATGTGAGGAGTACTTTTAAAACATAATAACTATAAAATTATAATAAAATAAAACCCCAAATAAAAACATCCAAAATATCCCAATATCAATCATGAGATGATATACGGTCCTATTACCATCAACCAACATATTTTAGGCAATTGTTTTTTCAATTTAATCAATATAATATTAATTAACACTTAGTTATCTAGTTTAATTTTTTAATACAGTATCAAATATTTCAATATTAAAAGGGTAAAAAATTAATTTATTTGATGTAAATTAAACCATAAAATAATAAATAATGTTTTTTATTTCATACAATGTTTTTTATATTTTTTTTAAAAAAATGATTTATTATTTTTAAATAATTTAAGAAAACCACATTTTTTAAAAATAAAAAAAATTTCCATTAGGACACTATTTTTTTCATAGATTTTTAAAATATAAAAATAATTATTGAAGCAAGATCAAAATATTTTAATATATCTCTAATGGGCATAGGTAATCAACAAAATTAACTTAAAAAATAAATTATTCAACATTATATTAATTTAAATATATTTAATAATAATAATTTGATATCTTCAATAATATGTAAATTACTAATCAATTTTTTTGTAATTATTTATTATACTTATATATTAAATAAAAATTCAAAGTAAAATAATATTTCTTATATAAATACATTATATTTTACAATAATACTTGTTGTCCAATTTATCTTCTAAAAACCCATCATTAAAAATGATATAATTTTCTTAAACAAGAATGTGACAAATTTATCATTACATTAAATTAAATAATATAAGCGTAATAATCTACTCTATAACTCTAAATATTGGAAATAAGTAGAAATTTTAATGCTTATGTTCTATAAATACTCTACCAAAAAGGGTTTTTCATGTTTTTGGTCATTTTTATGGTTATTAATATTTTAATAAATTTTGTTTTATTGATTTCTCATCAATTAATTATTTTTTCAACATGCAAGTATAAGTTTTTAAGGTAATTAATTATTTAATAAAAATTAGAATTAAATTTTAATTATAAATAAAAATATTTTATATTTAAAATAGGTATTTATAATTTAATTTATCATCAACATTACCTTATATTAAAAATAATTTATTTATTAATTATTGATTATGAAATATTTCTCTTTTCATTAAATAATATAAATTAAATTACCTAATCTCATCTAAGTGGGATCCAATGTATTCCATTTAGACCCCATGTTTTTTTAGGTAAAATTAAAATCATCTAATAATTATTAGAATAGTTTTAGGGTAATTTTATAATATTATTTTTACCCTTAATTACCAAAATTACACTTTTACCGTGTTAAAAAAATTTACCAATGTTAATATTAATTTTTTCCCAAAAAAAAAAAAATTATTTACCCAATTTGGACATAAAGATTTTAAATATGAAATAAATTTTTAAAATTTCAAATCACAGAAGTTGCAGTAATTAATTTAAAATTAATCTCATCATTGAAATGGGAAAACATGTTTTAAAAGTTCAAATATTGTAAAATATTGAAATGTTTTTACTTATGATTTAATATCAAATTATTTCCAGTAAACTATATTATATTAAATGCTAAAATTATATTCTCCTTAAACATTGAAACTATTCAATAATATAATTTAACCATATAAATTATTTCTTGAAAAAATGATATTTTCAATTTAAATGTATCATATTTTTACTATTAATCAAAAAATGAATGTTATTAAAATAATATCAAAAATCCATCTAATGTAAATTTATATATCATTATTCAAAATAACATGATCACATAGTCAGATACAAATTATTAATTTGTCAAAATCTTAATTTAAAATGGGTTGACCATTCCAAGGTGTAAAATTAACCTTAAAAATTGGTTTTATACATCATATAGTGTTTTATTCATACCCTATGATTAAAATATCCATTTGATGAATATCAAAAATATTTGATTCTTCATATAACATATATATGTCTCATTAATTTCAATACCAAAATTAATTCACTCAAAAATAAAAATATTACGTTGATTTATATTTTATATAAATAATTGATAGCCAATGAATTCGTAAAGAATATTTATAAGTTAGTTATAATTATTTTCACCAACCTAGAAGATAGGCAATAATGGTAATTTTAAAATAAGGTGTTCTTGTTGTATGTTTAAACTCACCACTGCCTAAAAAGATATCTATTGAAGAATAAAAATAATTTACTGAAAATATTTCATAAAAACATTCAGGTGATACAAAAAAACAACCCTTGGGTGGTTCAAACCAAGAAAAACAATTTAAATTAAATTGAACAAGATGGATCATAGAGGTGGAATGGTTCCATAAACATTCGTAAGGGAAAAAATTTGTTTCCTAATTACATTTGAGGTCGTGTACTAAACATGTATTATTTGACACTATGTCATCTAGAAAATTTTAAAACATAAAAAGTAATCAAAAAAGTATTAAATAAATATTATATACTTTTTATCATAGAATACAAAAACCTATGTTCGAGGGGTTTTGTTATAAAAACATGACTTTTTTTTCTCAAAAAATTTATTTTTTATGATTAATCAGTTCATTCAAAAATTAAAATTAAATTTATAAAAAAATAATTAAGATGGAAACTAATACATTCTAAAATTGAAGGGTAAGGCTAGGGATACTGGTTCAAAATAAGACCAAGCCAACACTCTTTCTCTCGAATCCTTTAATGAATACAACCCCACACTTCCACTCACATACACTCCTATATATACCCCTTAATAAAATGTGCTCCATCCCCTCACTATGATGTAATATGTATAAATAGGATACATATATATACACATACCCAAGTATATAAGTGTAAGTCATTGATCAACCATCACATAATCAAATTATCCTAGAAGCTATCAAAAATCACCCAATACCCCAAAATAAAAGGTTGTGCCAAATAATAAATTCAAACCCTCACCAGATATGGTGGTGGAATATCGAATCAAACCAATATGTTCTCCCTCCATCAGAAGATGATGGGATATGAATGATAGGGTACCAAGAGAGCTCATGCATACCCTAGCTTGGAAGAAACACCAAAATCATAACTAACCTATTCATACGATTTCATCCGAACATCTTAGGGAGATGGGGAGAAAAAAAATAGACCAATGAAGGAAGGAGGGAGGATCTATAAGCCTTACATCAAATCCATGACCATGATTCATGAGAGAAAGTAGTGGAAATAGTTATCAAAGAGGGGTTTTGAAGGGGGTGCATCACATGACCTAAGGGAAATATTTGAGGTACATCGTGAATAGGATGGGGGATATAGGGTTTAATTATATTTTAATTTTAATTTTAATAAAATTAGTTAAAATTTTAAAATGGTGTCTTATCACATAGTTTTTGTCAAATGGTTTATCAAATAATGTGTCAATCGTTTACCTTTTCTAGGGAACTTGAGGCACCCCACATGATCTGGACGTACAATTTGGAATCCGTGTGCCAACCATGTAGTGAATTGTGTTTAGGTACATCCCATTTTCCTCTTACAGTGTAGTCTAGGTTCACAGTTTGACAAATATTGTGAATCCCATTCACACATCCACTTCACCACTTTCATAATGCTTCAAGGTTTCTTGTTGTGAGATGCACGGTGTCTGAATCCCACTCACCCTATAAAGATCATTTGAATCATAATTTTCTATTTTTTGTGATCATTAATTTACTAGGGACAACCGATACCCTTATTAGACCTTCACCCATGTCCGAAAATGAGACATTAAAGTGTTTCATGTTTCAAAGTTTCATTATAAAGTCATGTTTGTAAAATGAACCATATAATAAACAAAAGAGTTCAAATTCCCCTGAAATTCCATATGGTCTAAAAATACAAGATTTAACAATCTCCCAACTATATAAATTCACATCCCTAATAATCCTTCAAGAACAACCAAAATACCACCCAACCAAAAAGGGTCCTGAAATCTCGATTGAATGGCCATGTTGAATTTCTAAATGCCAAAAATACCTTAAATAATTACCAAGACTAAGGAATTTATACCATTAAAACTCAAGACAATATAAGATTCCAATAAAAATTTATAATAAATTCATTACCAATCCCGCTGAATTAGATACATGACATTATCATCGTCTCTTTAAACAATAACCTTTTGGTTCTCTACACAAATGGTCTTAACGTTTAATGTCTAATTAAAACTCATGGAACCTACACCATTAGAATAGCCAAAGAAGAAACGTATTAAAAATTCTATAAATGATTCCCATGTGATTTCTTTAACTTGGAAAAAATTATTATGTTTGTGGTCATATTAGAGACCTCACTGAAAGGGAAAGGCCAAATCTCATTTGACCAAAAAATTTGGCCACACATTCATTCCACATAATACATCACTAACCATAAATCACACTCTTCTTATATTCAACACATGATTTTAATACTGTTTTATCACGAACCATAAACATTAAACAGGAAGGATAGAAGGTCAATCCACTCCGATCAACTTATATCATATCTTCATAACTTAAATGGCGGACACATTTCCTACTAATCTGAAATACCTTCCCCTAAGTAATCATATAAAACAATATTGTACAATGAATTCCATACCTTATGGTGAAATTCTAGAATCATTCCATTAAATGGACATTTAAAACTATCATGCCTCTTCAACAATAAAGTGTAACCCACATCTAGACAACCGAAATTCGTTACACATTTAAACACACCATTGACCTAGACTGAAATTCTAGGGTAACCATAGATTCACTAAACTGGAGTCCTTGGAGATGTACCAATGTAGTCTATAATCCACATTATATGTGATACATTGGTACAAGGAAAAAAATTCACATCATATCATCAACTGTGATCATATTGTCATCCGTTGTGAAGTTATGTCAGAAGATAACGACTGGTGTCCAAGATCTCATCCAGGGCATCATTTTTTTGGAACCCACGTACCCCACAGGACTAACCATGCCTTAAAAAAACCATTCATTTATCATAGAGCATTAATAAATATCTTAAAATAGTTATACAACTTGAAAAAATTATCATGGCATAATACAGACACTTTATTAGTGAATCTTGGTTGACATCAAGATAGAAAGAGTACACTAATTGGAAACTAGGAAAACCATTAGAATGGTCAAACCACATGCTGGTCGACTTCCCTTGAATGAAGATTTGCATCACCTTCTGGTGCACCAACATGGAGAGGTGAAAAACATTTACGTCCATTGGAATCTTGTAATAAATCATGATTTTCCACCAAAGTCCTTCTATGAAAAATGGTGTTTCCAAATATTTGATACACAACCAACCATATTAATGTCATGATGCAGAGCAGGAACCAACACATACACTATAACCAACATGACACTCCCCACATTAGGAATGTCTAATTCATCAAAAAAAGGAAAAACCCATATATTTATAAGCACACTAGTTCAATAACACCTCATCCAAACAAGTGATTATCCACTGATACATGATCACAATGTCAACAAATTTGGCGTGAAAACCAAAACCTAACTAACCAGTGTCTGAAAACACATGATTCCTATATAGTCTTCTTGAGGAGTGGGAAAAACATGTTTTCAGAAAACCCTGATCAATCTTCTCTAGAGTACACCCATGAATGTAATAAACAACACAAGGATCAACAACCACAACAAAATCAATAGGTTTGATACAAAATTTAACAACTCAATGGGTACCACGTATATAAACACATACTACTCCAAGTTCATAATAGCAACTAGTAAATCCTGGGAACTATCCATTGGATATCTAATCTATAAAATCATGTATGAGATGGATCAAGAATAAACTGGATCAAAATCACATAATCTCATATAACCATTTACTTAGATGATGATGTAAGGATTCATCCATCACTAAATAAAAGAGAGGATCACATGACCTCCAAAACTGTTGGTCATGATCAAGGCATGATTAACCAGCTGAAGTGGGAATTCATCAATTATCATTCACTTATCATGATTCAATGTTCAATGACCACCCATCTGGACAAGGATATTCTTTAAAAAACTAAAACACCTACTAGGGACAACAACACCAGAACAACAACCAACACCAGAACAACAACAAACACCAAAAAACTCACATCAAAAGGCAAGGAATTTAAGCTCTATGGGTGATACCTACCAAGGGATATGTGCTCAGAAGAACATGTACAGACACTATCACTATGTCATGTAAAATAGATAATACTAGTCTGAAGAGCCTTTAATTTTAGACCATTATAAAAATAATCATTCTATGGATAAACACTCAAAACTCCATTCCATGGTATACCATAGGAAACATTTAAATTACTCTTACAAAAGTTTTTAACAAAGGATACAAATACATTTCCTATTTTCAAGATCAATTCATTTACTTACATTAATATATTTAAAAATGTAGAATGTTTTATTGCAAACATCAATTTCAATTTTAAATCAATAAACATGGCACTTTATTTTAACCAATCTCCCAAGGGAAAAACAAGAAATTTATATCATACATCCTTTTTAGACATTAAACACTTTTTGACAACCCGCCAATATTATGAAATTTTCCATATCAATTGATTTTGATAGATAATGAGACCCATGATGGTTTCTTTAAAATAACCTATGTTATTCATAAAGAAATACAGTAGCAGTTTTCAAACTATTGAAACCATAAACACCCATAATAGTTCATCTGATAAAAACATGCCCCAGTTGACCTTCTAGGACAATTTGAGAACTTCAATAGTTAAACAATTGACTTTAGATTAAAATTAAACAACCTTCATATCACACCATTTCAAAACAGATCATTCCTTTAGAGATGATACAGGTTTTCATTTCCCATTTCATAAAGTACCCAAAAAATCCAAAACATAAAATTGGATGAGATTTATCACAACCAATTCACTTTTATATTTTATGTTTAACATCCCTTTATCAATGGTTTGAATACATGGGTTATCTTTTCCTAATTATATGGTGCTCATACACATTACCACTAAAAATTTTCTTCCATGTTAAACACAATAAATTAATTTTATCATACAAAACCATTTAAATATTGTGACATATCTAGAACGTTATCACAAGCATTGACATCGAAAGCATGATATAACACAAAAGCTTAAAATGTTAGAAAAAAATGTTATATAATCATTGAATCCTTGAAAATAATCCTAAAATTAAACAAGAAATTATTTTATCCACATTGGAATTCTAATAATAACTTAAACATATACAAAACTAAGCATCTCATAGAACACAAGGCACATGATCAAATCAAAAAGCCGCACTACTAATGTAGCTACATAGAATGGAATATTCCTGACATGTTAATTTCCATTTTCCTAATATAATGTAAGTAATGCTCTATCCTTTCCATACTATGCCAATAGAATATTTCAAAATATCCGATAGTTGATAAGTAGATGAAAACACACTAGTAACTCAAGGTTAAATATTAATGAACTATAATATTGAACAATATAAACAACAATCAGAACCCTAAACACTCATTAATTTAGTATACATTGGGAGATCCCTATGATGAATGACTATTTAACATGCACTAATAAATTCTTATTCTCCCTTCTACTAGTCCAACACTATACGAAAAGGAAAAAATTTCCCTTTGATACCACTTTTTAAGGTCCCAGCCTATTCGTCTATTAAACCGGTTGTCGAACAGGTCACCACATTGCCTCAAGGACAACTTACTATACTCCAGAAGCTTCCAACTAGTTGTGAGTGTGTAAAGGATGTTTACTAGGGATAATTTACCAACATAGTCATAGTTTTACTGTAGTAAAGCATAGATAATAATAAATAGAAAATAGTGGAAGGTAATAGTAATTTGAACTGAATATAAAATATTGTCATCATTAGTATTTACAAAAAATACATGCTAGATGATGATATATATTATAATAGATTATCATAAAAAATTCATTACAATTCAATATATTACATGAATCAAGTAACCAAAATAATTAAGAACCCAAATTCAATCTCCACATGAATCTTATCTTCCAGCTCAGTCTTATGCTCCTAACTCCTTAGGTACATGTAAATGTCCATAGCCCTATAAACACAATGGTCTACTCAGGTACCAATGGTACCCAAAAAGGGTGTGAGATAACATCTCAATAGGCATGCACCCATGGTGTATTTATCTATTCATTTCATGAAATATAAATTAATTAGTGTGTAGGTATAAAGATAAGTATTAAATTAAAGTAATGATGACCATGGAATATGAACTACTGAACTATTAATACTAAAATATATTGTTAGGGATTACAACACAAGATAGTGAATATACTATATCATGGTTGATTTAAATAATTCAAAAATAAACAACACAACCTTACCATTCAGCCAAAAATTCTATACCACATGGCCTTGTTGTATACCCCATGTGCTTCATCAATCACAACCTGGATGTAAAACTATAAGAGTACAAACATTCACAGCCAAGTCATATAATTACACATGTCACTATTTACCAGAACCAAGTCGTATAATCGAATGTATCATATACCTCACTGACATGTTTTTTGTGAAAGTGTTAGACTATGAAAGGGTGGATCCAATCTTCCAAAGTCCAAGGAATCCTCGTAAATTCCTCAGATCATCATGATGAAAACTCGGTAAGGCATTGGTTAGATCCCTAGGAGCATGTCATACCATACATATCCTAAGAATGTCCAAGAAATCTAGATCAAATTGTTAGAAAATCCCATGGAATCCCATAAAATCAATACCCAAGGGGAACAATCATCCCAAGGTGCTCACTACCACATTTAAGATCCATGGAGAGATATAAATTGCATTTTTAAAATCACAGATCCATTTCATACCATTTAACATTAAAAACATATGATTCTACCCACTCATATATATCCAATCACATTCAAATCATACTATGTGTAAACCCACTCATTTATCACATTTCATTACCAAGGTAGACAATGAGTATACACACTCATTTATCATTTACTATTAGAGGCATTTAGTTAGTATACCCACTAATTATACATCATTACTATTAAAATACATTCATAGAGTATACCAACTCATATAACTATTTTCATTAAAACATGTTTTATGGGTATACCCACCCATTTGTTACCATTTAAATTTTTTCAAGTCACCTGTGTATTTCCACCCATTTATCATTATTAAAAATTTTAAAATAACCATTTAAGAAATTCATGTTCTTATAATACTTAAAGTTAAGGGAATCATATTCCATGATATGGAAACATGCACTACCACTCAATCCACATAAATTATGTTAGGTCTACAAGGCTGAATACACTGAGGGGGGGTGAATCAAGGTATGAATAATTTAAAATTAAAGATCGTTCTGATCTTTTTTCACTGATATGAAAATTACTCTTCTCTCACTTTCCTGTTGCTCAATATAAACAGAAAGTAAAGCATTTACATGACGTAACAATTTTTACTTGGTTCACCCTCACTGGGCTATGTCCAATGATCATACACCAGAAATGTGCCGATGTACCGAATCCACTATAAGAACACTGCTGTTTACAAGGTTCAGGATAGATCACTTCTATTCCCAGGCTCACTACCTTTACAATGTTTATGGTTAGCTCACTGCTTTCCCAAGGGTCACACCATGTTTCTCTCTCTCTGGTTCACTATCGGTGGAGGGGATCACCTTCTTCCTCTTCCTTTTCTCACTTCTCTAGAAAGGATCCACTCACATTTTATAGACCTATAGGTCTCATCATTATCACTAATGAATACATCCTCTATTGTATGTAGATGATCTGTTGAAGTCCAAATTTCACCCATAGATGAATCTCACTTTGCACCGAAGGTATTGGAAAATCTCCCAGCTTTCACGTGGCCCCGAATCACTGTCGTGAATCAACCATAACTGGTGCCCTCCTCTAAGCCAGCGCACACATCTCTTTGCACAAGTCCAAACCGGCACACAATTCTATCTCAAACACTTGCAAGACACATGCTTCTGCAACTCCAATCTTGCGCGACACACACCCTTTTACACCCATACCAATTTTTAGCGCGCAACCAACAACTTTGGTGCTTCTTAAAAATTTGGTGGGCAAGTGTCACCAAACCTCTTGTGCGAAACCTTATTCTTCAACTCAAAACTTGCTTGACTCACTTCTTTTATTTCCCAAAACACCTTAGGCAAGCAACTATCACCTGGTTTCCAACTTATACTTGTGCAACCACACACCACTTGCGCGACCACCACACTTGCATAACGGGATCTATGATTTTTCTATTTGTTGAACTCTTCAAATAATGAGGAGGGTTCGAACTCTAATTATAGGAATTTGGACTCCCTACATGATTGCACACAATTCTACCCTCGGTGCGCAAGTTTCTTCACGCAATTCTCTGCTGTGTAAATCACATACGCGACCAACCCTAGAACTAGGGTTCCCCTTTTACCATTTCCATATTTTGGAGTTCTGATCTTGGAAAACATATGGCGCTCAAATTTATTCTCCCTCAAGTCAACGACACGCATGTACCTTTTCCAAAAACACTTTTCTTCTTTATTCTATTTTCAGGCCCAAAAATTTGGCAAACACTGGAAAATGGCGCCACATTGTATCTGCTCTTTTTTTTTTACCACCTCCAGATCATCCATTCCTTTGTCGATGATCATGTATCAAACATGGAAAATTTACCACATCCTTTGAACTCTACATACCTCCATGAAATACTCTTTTTCAACAAATTTTTATTTCGTGATTTTCTTTGTCAACAATCACAACATAGCTGTCCGCTTTGTCAACAAACACAATCACCTCAAAATGATTCAATGATACCTTGAGGGATTTTTTCCCAAATAATTAAATTTAAATTAGGATTCCTATATATATAATCTCATGATAACACACCCCTTATGTGGTTCAAAACAGGCATAATAATTAAAAATATAATGAAATAGATGGAACATGGAAGGTGCAATGGTTCCATAAATGATCAAAAGGGAAAACTCCATTTCATAATAACATTAGAGTTCATGTCTTAAACATGCCATATTTTTCACTATGTCATCCTAAAAAGGGTAAACCACAAAAATTAAAACATATAATTAGTAAACAACTAATTAATAATTTTTATCTTAGAATATGGTGCACCTCTGTCGTAGGGGTTTTGTTATGACAACAAAAACAAATTCCTAAAAAACATGTTTATCAATATTATGCAGTTCATTATAGAATTATAATATACTTAATAAAAGAATCATTAAGTAGAAAACTACTTCATTTTAAAAATTAAATGGTAGGGTTAGGGATCTTACCTCAAAATAAAACCAATCCAATGCATCACCTCTCAATGCCTTTGATGAAGATAATCCCACACATGTACACACATAAAATCCAATATATATATATATACAATTAATCCAATGTACACATTCCCCTATAGATGAGGGAATATACACTACGATGATATATATATATACCTATGTATATGTGCTCAACTGTTTGAGGAGACATAAAAAATAATAAAATTAACCAAAAGGAAACAAAAATCACCAAAGACCCCAAAAAAAGGAAAGACCAAACATCAGATGAAAACCCCAACCTCATATGACATAAACATACTGAATCAAACCATTCTACATTTTCATTGGTGGTGGATTTTGTGATACACATGAAGGGATCTTGGGAGAGCCGTCACATACCCTAGAACTGAAGGAAACACAAAAAAAACTCTCACCCTAGTGTTTCAGATGAACAACTCATAGTGATGAGGAAACCAAAAACCAAAAAAATAAGAATGTAGGGTGGTTTTAGAAGCCTTACCTAGAAACAATGACCAAGAATCATGAGAGGAACCGGTGAAAATGGTGATCAGAGAAAGTGGTGAAGGGGGGGTGCGACACGCGGCCAAGGGTAACCCCCAAAGATAAGTCATTAGTATGAGGGGAATGGTAGAGACATGTTTTATTTTTATACTTTTTTTTAATTTAAATTAAATTAATTTAGTTTTTAAAATAATGAATCAGTGAATAGTTTAAGAAGCATAATTTTCCAAATAGTGCGCCCACCATGCGCCCTTTACTAGTCTTTAGAGGCACCCTGCACTGGCTGGCCGCATTGTTTGGAAACCATGTTCCAACCATCCATTAATTATTTTTGTGGAACTACCCATTTTTCACTAACCCTGTGGGATAGGAACATGGTTTTTCAAACCATGAGAATCCTATTCACACTACAATTACCCCACCTCTATAAGACCCCATGGTTTCATACTATGAGTCGTAATGTTTTAGACAAACCATGCTCCCTCTTCAGATCTTTCAAAACATGATATTCCATGTCTGGTGCTCCTAAAACTCTCAGTGACACCCATGAAACATCACTTGACTTCACCCAAGTCGAAATACTACACATTACAATGTTCCAACTCTCGGGGTTTTTTCATAAAGACCTATTTATAAAACGTATCATCTAAAAAATGAAAAATTTCAAATTCCCATAGAATTCTATTTAGTACAAAAAAATTGGATTATACAGAAATGAACATATCTCTAGTGAAGTAAAATAAACATTTTCAGGTTTTTACATAAATTAAAAACACTCTAGCTAAAAAAGGCATTGAATGGTATCCCAATAGAATAGATCAAGAGTTTAAATTTTTTGATATTATGAGTTTAATCACACAAATGATTATATATATTATAGTGTAAATAAACTGATACAAAATACATTAGGGTAACTATTTATTAATATTAAGGGGAAAATGGAATTGATAATTTTAATGATCTTATAGAAAACTTTTTTAACATTAATGTAAAATTTAAATTTTAATATCTCCTACAAAGGTAACATTGGAAAATGTTATGTTTATGAATTTGAAAAAAAATAATTTTATCAATAATATCACATAATTAATTCCTGAAATGAAATAATTTTAATTTTGGGTAAATGTGGAGAGGAAGAAAAATTATTTGGAAGAGAACGTATTTTTTTATAATTTCCAAATTAGCATGGTTTAAATCTCACATTTTATGAAGAGTAATAAAAAATTTATTGTTTTTAAAACATGATTTGAAAAAAATGGAATATAAAATAAAATATAATAATATTTTATGGATGTATAACAAAATAATGGAAAATAAAAGTTTATGATTAAACATTATAACTTAATAACACAATATTTCAGTTATCAATATCCCTTATGGGAAATTTAATCAATAAATAATAAAAAATTTAATAAGGGGTTTATGTTTTAAAAATGTATTCAATGGGAGAATATCACATAATACAACAAAATTAAATATTATAACCAAATTATTTGAAATAATTTATAGTTAATGATCAGAAACCATGGAATGAAAATTTAGTTACAAAAACTCCTTTTACCAGGGTATCACTTGAATCAACTAACATATAATGAAGATAATGATATATGGATTAGTTTGTCAATCAAATTACAATGAAATAATTTATAGAACATCCACAAGGTAGTAAATCAATATAGAACCATAAAAAATGAAACATCGTGAATTACATGCAATATGTATCAATGAATTATATTTGAGACCAAGAAACCCCTATGGAATTGAGTAATAATTGAATAATACCCTATTGAATGAGTGGGCTTGTATGTGAAAAAAATTTGATAATTTGAATACAATTAATGATATGATATTTCAAATGAGAAGTATATATTCTACATAAATTTAATTAAGTGCATAATATAAATAATATCTCTTAGAGTGTAATTTGAGGGGAAAACCCTTACCTCGATCCTAATTTGGACTTAAATTACTCACAAAACCATGCATAATTATATTAATCTCATTATATATTCTTAAAAACCATACAAATAACCATAATTATTTATAAACTTCATTTAAAATAATTTAATAAAAATATATATTAGTATGTTTTTACCTATTTTAAAGAATATGTGTAATAATATTTTATCCCATTAAACTAGTTTCATAAAAGAGGTGTTTTTAAAAGATATTTCACAAAATTATATTATTATTAGATTATAAAATTTACTAGAATCAGTGTTATATGCTATTTTATATAGATATAATTTCATTCCATTATAGTTTTTGTTAAGATACATGATGTTGCAATTGACAATGAACCTGTTTCTTGTGATTCTTAATGAACTAATGTTGATTTATTAAATAAATTTTTAAATGAGTATATAAAATTTTTTGAATAATAAAAAAATTATTTACATATTTAAATCATACCAGTTGATAATTTCAATCTATCATCTATGATATAAATTCATATTGTTATTCAAGTAGGTGATTAAACGGGTGCAAACATGACCAACCAAAATTCATTGGTGATTATGAGGTGGTTTAGTTCAAATATGATTATAAAATAAGCATAATTTTCTTATTCAGTATTTATTAGTCTTATATAATTAGGTTGTTTTGATTTATATGTATAAATACATTATAAAAAAATACTACATAGTAAGAATAAAAATAATCCCTCTTAGTATGCTAGGTAATGATAATTAATGTCAAAGTGACCACTTATTTCTATTATTATTTATATAATGTCTAATTTAAATTTATAAAAATATATCATGAAATAAGTAATATATATATTCACTAAACCCACTTCTATAACCATAATTGAATGGTGGTCATAAAATAACATTAATATCTTTTTTTTGATGTTGTTGTCCACACACAATTGAGAAACATTTTAATATTTTCAATTGAATGATAGTGTAATAGATAATGGATATAATATAAATATAATAACACTTTAGTTTATAATTTAATATTATATTATTATATACAAATCATTATAAAGGATTTAGAGGATGATTTATAAGAATGGTAATGAATAAAAAATAAGGGATATATAATACTTACATTGAGAATTTGGAACTTCCCTTGAAGTATCCATTTGAAATAAAGGATTTGAGGAAATTTATTGGGGTTAGGGATGAAACAATTTAACGGGGATATAAAAGAAGTTAATTTGGTTATGGATCCTTGTAAGTTCAACTTATATTTTTGTCCTGAAGTACAAGGAAGTAAACACCTATTATTGTTGAAAAAGAAGCACAAATAATTGTAAAAGAGTTTTATGTAAGTAATAAGAATGAAATTTCATGAGAGTTGGGTGATATTGTTAAATGGTTGGTGTGACATGTTGGTAGGAATTTATTACCAATAATGGATTTCATGACAATGTATGTGGCCATTAGATTATTATAAATCCATGATTCTTTATTTTCTCATTGTTCCCTTATTAATATGGATTAAAAATTAACCATGGTAATTATTTATTAACTTAAAATATAATATCAACAATATTTGAAAATTTAGATGTGTTAAAAATTAATCTTGGAAAAAATTTAACCTAATTCAATTAATAAGTATAAAAAATATACTTTTAAATTAATTATTATCATTTGTAAAAAATCAAATTTTATTAAAATTAGTTCTTTTAATAATTTTGTGTAATTTATATTATTTAACATTTATACCAAATAAATCTATGTTAATTTATTTATATATATTTTGAAACATCAATTTATAGAAATAATTTTTAAAAATATCAATTTAAATTAGAATCATAAAATTTAGAAAAGTAAGATTCTTCGAGAAAATATCGATCTTACCATTGAAAATAATTTTTTCTAAATGTTAACATATCCTTTATACATAAAAATAAATTGTTCCTTATAATATAATTTGGAACCACCAATTCTAAATTTGAAAACCATTTTATTTGAATCAATAAATTAATGCGATTCAAAAAAATTTTACAATAAATATATATATATTGAATTAATTTTTTTTATAAACTGTAACATATGTTCTAAATTATAAAATAAGTTTTGGATGATGAAAAACGTAATTATTAAAATTTTATATCCATATATAAATTAAATTTTTCATATTTAAATGTTTTCATGAATTTAAAATTCACTATTTTACACTAATAATATCATAAAATTCATCTTATTTGGAAAAATAAATTTACACATAAAAATCGTATTTTTAGAAAAGAAATAGAAATTAATTCAAGAAAATTATTGGTATGATTAATCCTAAAATAATGGTAATTATTAAAAATAAAATGTATTAGTTTCAATTATTTAAAATTTTAATAAAAATATTAGGTATAATGAAAATAGTTATTACAAGGAAAAAACATGTTAAGAATATTAAACATTTCAATAATCATCAAATTCATTTAAAAATTAAATTATTATTTTACCATAATTCATATGAATTATATTTTATCCTAAATTTTTTTGTTCAAATGAAAATTCATATACCATATAATGAAAATATTTTATAAAAATACTTTTCTTTTTATAAAATAATTATATTATATATTTTAGATATTCCAATTGAATTCCTTTATTATAGAATGTTTCCTTTGTTCTTCATTTGAAAATATTTCATAAATAGTTTACTCCTAAACATTCCAATTATATTTGTGGCTATGTTTTAGTGGTTTAATCATATCACAGTTTCATTTTGGTTTGGTGTTTCATGTAGAGCATTCTATCCAATAAAAAGACTTATATAAAAGGTGATAATATATTATCATATTTGGATATAAAGTTCACCCATTTAATAAATGTCAACCTGAATGTTTAATTATCCCTCATTGTAGAATGTTGATGAGGTTATTGTTAATATATCCCTCATTCTGTGTTTATCTTATAATACGAAATCCATCATATATGAAGTTACATGTCTTTGTTCAATAAAAATTTTCCTTTTATACAATCATATAAACTATAATGTATATACCCTAATCATATATTACCCATAACATTCTCCTCCCAAAACCATTTGAATCTATATTTTAGAAAATGAAAATAAAATAACAATTTCCTCCCAAAAAACATCTATCAAGAAGCCTCAACTTGTATTATCCACTAGTTCATAAAGACACAAACTAGTATATATATATCATAATTGATAAAATTTGATAATAATAAACATAAATACCATTTATTATTTTTATGTATATTATCATTAAGTTATTAGGATATCAATACCATGTCTCCCACTTTTCACAAATTAGATCATCTATTTAAAACTAAGACTAATTAACTTTTCAATAATGTTTTCTTCAATACTATCATCATATATATAACCATGTAAAAAATAACTTTCATATTTATATATACATTTTTTATATATGTTTTTAATAACATAAATTATAATTATTTAAGAAATTTATTCAAATGTTTCACTTAATCCTCAAAATATTTAGAATATTCCATAATATCGTTGATAAATGTTAATTAATAATGAAAAAAGATAATAGTATCTTTCATAAATATCTATACAGATTCTAAAATCACTACCTTAACTAATATATGTAAAAATAATTTTTTACATCAAAACAAACATATTATCAACTTCCCAACCATTTATGTATACTCCCTTATTTTGTAAAAAGACATTGATCTTTCAGAATACATACCATTCTCAACATAATTTTTGGGATCCTATATCAATTAATTACTAATGTTTAAATAGTTATAACAATATCCAAAACATGAACATGAAAAAAATTGATATTTTTACTTCTTCCATTATGGCACCATTCGTTTTAACATATAGTTATTTTGGATCTACCTATGACATTACTTAGTCCTTCATTGGATATCGACTAATATTATTCTAATTGGATCACTATCAAAATTATTTTAGATATTTTTAAAATAATTTACAATTTTTTATAAAGATAATGTCATTAACCAAATAATATATCATGGGAGTGTCAAAATTGGTTAGTATTTAGAACTCTTTGTAGTGCACTATTTGATGATCGAGTAATTAATCAATCAACCATTTTGGGGTTTTTCCACAAGGTACATTTATTATAGATCCCACATACATATATGGTATATATAAATGGATATAATTTCTAGGGGAACCCCACAATATATACTGTTACAAAACAACATGATGTTATCCTATAATAATAATTTTATCCAAGATATTTACAAGGTTTTCACTAATATTCTCATATCCTAATCCATAAATAGTTTTTAGATTATTACCTTGATATTAAAACATATCATATTATAAATAGATATCAATATGTTGACCAATTCCTTTTATATATATCATTACATGACTCTTAAATATTAATATCCATTAATACAACACAAGGATTTTAAGGGCCAAGTTTTTTTGGAATTAGAAGTTCATATTACATCAAAAGGGACTTAAAACATAGAATACTTATTTTATTCACTATAGTGAGATCCTAAATCCATTTAAACTCCAAAAATAAATGAGATAACCTCTATAATACATAATGAAACTGGTGATATAAAAATCCATGTATGATAATTAACATGATATGGAATTATAATCTGAGAGTAAAATGTATAACATGATACCCTGAAAGAGAAGGATTATGTGTAATTTAATAGAATCATAACATAAAGATAATGAAATAATAAAAAAATGGAACAATATGAAATGATTAAATAATATATATCATTAAATAATAATGATTCAAGGCTAGAATCGTAGCCAATATAAAATGGTGGACAATGTCCCATAATGGAATATGTTTACTCGCTAATTATGTACATGATGACACTTTAGAATAAAGAATTTCCCAATGAATTGGAGTTCTATTTGGGTAAACGCATCTTAAAATTTTATTTATCTATGAATTCAAAATAATGAAATTATTCATAATACATAACATAAGAATTTACGATGGAAAGAAAATGGGTTTCATATTCTTACTGCATATCACAAATAATAGAAATTTCAAAACAATGGAATTTTAGAATTGATAATAAGACATATATTACCGAATTAATGAAAAAAATTATATATATATATATATATATGATAGAGGTATAAATAATGAATTTATAATAATTCAGTAATATTAAATAGATATATAAATTTCTATATAGATAAATGGTCCATAACCTAATAGAAATTGTGGTTTAGGGAGATCCCTTGTGTTGATCATGATTTTTCATGTGAGTTATTCATCATAATGAATAATAAAAATATGTTAATTATTTAATTGATTTATAATATTTTTTATTTATATTATTCATTTTATGTTATTTTTTACCATGTCATATTCAATTACATAACCAATTAATTTCATGTCTGTTGTTTTAAAGATAAAAGACTCATATGTTCAAAATCAATTTCGTAAGTTCACTAAGGTCATAGTGACTATTAATTCACAATATAAATAATTTTAACTGTAAAATTATTGTAATTATATATATAAATATTTTCTTTGATAGAAAATTAAATATGGTTATTGAAAATGAACTACATTACAATCATTGGGATAGTAGGATGTAGATAAATATGAGTAACGTTGCCATTTTTTGAAGACCACAGTACAAGGAATTAATGTTTTTTAACCTAATATTATTATAAATAAATCATAAATATCATATTATTTTGTTAAATAAAATTTTTCGTACCATTCATGTGGTGCGGTAATAAAAATGAAACACAACAGTTTCTGTGGCGGTAATCCTCTGTACACATGAACAGTATTATCATTTATTTAATAAATGATAAGGTAATAAATTATATGATATATTTATTTTAATTTTTTTAATATATAACTTATATAATCTATAAATATAATATTACTCTTCATTACATTTCATTTAAATTTTAACTGAAAAATGAATCACATTTCGTTGCAATGTGTTATTCTTCTATAACCACGGGCGACATTATCGTACTATCCAATAGAATGGAATGTAAGATAGTATTTGTGATATTAAAATTATAGAAGTTTAACTATATCTTTAATATAAAATATATATATTAGACACTTTATTATATATATTTTTCAGAAGAAATTTTTGGAAACAAGTTACATCAGTTCAAGAGGTGGCAGTCCATCGTACACAAGATCTATGATTTTTTTTCCAATTTGAGGGAAAATGATATTTTTTAGACCAGGAACATATCAATAAAAATATTTAATTATAAGGACTATATTTTCATTATTATATACACATTTTTAATAATATTTTATGTAGGTGGAATATGTAATAAAAGATGCTCGTTTAAGGACATGACCTCATCATTGGGAAATGTTTGGTTTCAGAAAAAATCTTTTATAGTATGGATTTATAACCCAAAAAATAATTTTAGTATGTTTTAAGGTAACTAGGTAAGTTATTTGGGATTTTTTGGAATAAAAAATATTTTTTTGATTCATTTTATGCAGAGGAGAGATGGTGGTGTAATTTATGTCTAGGAGAGGACGCACTTGGAAATTTTGAAAAGAATCTATTCTATCAAAACTTTTATCATACCAAAGGATAAAAAAATTATATATTTTAAATAATTAAATTATGTAACCTCACAATATGGCCATAAAAAAGAATTATATATTTTTTAGGTAATTTTAACCACATATTTATAGTTTAACCCAAGGTAACCCAATCATTCCTTAACCATGAAAAATAATTTTAACAAAAATTCCTTATTCAATATGTTCAAACGAAAATTTCAAGTTTTTTGATATTAAAATTTTGAATGACTCCAAATATGGAATAAATTATTCAATATTTAACTCAAATAAGTGGTACAATTAAATTTTAATTTAAACCTATAGACATGTTAAAAAAATGATTTTCCAAAATCTAGACAATCAAAAGATAGAAATATTTTTATTTAAACATTATATATAAAAATGTTATAAATGGAATAATTATGATTAAATAATATTTAATAGATCTAATTTTTCTTCTAGACAAAAACAAAAATAAAATGGGGCTTTTAAATGATTCAAATTAAAATGGTGTTTTAAATATAAATGGATTTTATTTATTATTCATTGAAAATTTAATAATTAAAAAAATAAACAAAATTATAGTAACATGGTTTTTTATTAATATTTAAGCAATTAATTTAGTTAATTAATATATATTTTTGAAATTTGGAAAAAATAAATTTAAATAAAGTATGAAAATCATGATACATTCAACTTTCAAAAAAATTCATTTTTTCCAAAATCATATCTTTTTCATTCAAATGGTTTATATTTTATTTTTAATCACTAGGAAACCATTGAAAATATTTTATAAATATTTATTCCATAATTTTCATACATTAGATATTTCTATTCATACCCACCTATTTAATAGCTCGGTAATAATTTTCATATTTAAAATATAATATTTTATTAGATTACCACATTTTGTTTAAACATAGTATGTTATGCGTCAAAAGCAATTGGAGAGATTGAATATATTTAAAATTAAATATATTATAATGTCATGGAGTGTCTCATCCCCCCCTAAATAATTACACACTCTAAATTTCATATTACATACTAAGGTGAAAATATCTTAGGGTGATTTTTCTTTATCAACTTTTCTAGTTACCATGTTTCTTCCTCAAACACATTATTTCTCTATAACAATTTGACCAGGTGAGTTGCCTTGATTCATAAAAATCTCCCTCTCTGTCTGTCTCTCTCTCTATGATCATATATATTAATTGGATTCCCATTGAATTAATGTTATTTCTCAAATGGTACAATCTATGTATTCAGTACAGGTGAGGGGTTTGGTATGTTCTTCCTTAAGAGAGATACTTGGAACACATCATTAACTTGAGAGATATTGTTTTGGAGTTATAATCTATAAGAAATCAAATATATGAAATTATGAATAAATAATGCACTAATTTATCATGGAATAATATTTACTTTCTTCCAGAACCCCATGAAATTATTACATGGTGAAATATAAAGGAACACATTATCTCTAACCTGAACCTCTAGGTCTATTCTATGATTGTATGAATATATTTTCTATAAAAGTTTCGTGTCCTTATTTTTACATTGAATGGTTTATGAATTATATATTATCTCTTGATCAAGATGAGTTCCTATTAGCTTTCACTATAAAACTTTATCTAGTCATTTTGGAGTCCATCACTGCTCCCCATATAGAGCCTCATATAGTCCCATTTGAATGATATTATGGAAACTATTAATATATGAGAACAATAATAGGGGAAGGTTATTTTCCCAAAATCATGGGACATCCATTGAACCATCTATTATCCCATCATTTTGAGTTTGTATGGTTATCATATTTTAACATTCGTTCCAAGGATGATAAGTAGTACTAAAACTGAATTTCTTAACAAAAACATGATGAAGGATTATTCAAAGAAATAATGTAGTCCTCATATGTCGATCAGATACAATATAGAGTGGCACTCCCTGAAATCTTACCACATGAGTTATGTTTATCATAATGTGTTGACTAAGAGAGAAATATTCTATGATATAAATATCATGTGTTAACTTTTTATGGAGACCAACAACCACTGAGATGGAATTTTTGACATTAGGTGACCTAAGGAATCCTAAGATGAAATCCAAGATTGTATTTTATATTTTCATAAAGATATGGTCAATAATTTAATCAATCCATTAGACTTATATCATTCATCCTTTACTTTTTAGAATTCCAGGAATTGAGATAAAAAATATAACATCCCTCTTCAAGTTATACCATAAAAGGTATTTCATTAGATCTATATACATCTTGGTAATTCCCTAATGAATATAGAGGGATGAGCTAAGTGCATTACACAAAATTTCAATTATCTCATTTTGTTTTGATAGGACACATATCTAGGTTTCAAACCTTGTATATCTATCTCCAGAAATGTTTAGCTTAAACCACTTTCACTACCTTTTTCTATAGCACCCCATCATCATTCTTATAATCCATTATCCTCTAAAGAATAGATGGATTATTCATTATTTGACGACATTTTTATGAATAACCATTTATTATTACCATATCTATCCATTTCAAATCTATAGTGACTGTATACATCTTAATTCTTATCGATGATAAAATCACCAGATCCTTTGTACTTAATGCATATAGCTCAATATTTTTATTCCCAAGAAGGTAATGGATTGATTAGTAATAATCCATGATGAGCTCTAACCATAAATATTTATGAATAATAACATCAATCTATGTGAATATATATTTGAGTCTCTTATGATTCATATGTGTTCAACATTTTCCCGATATAGATAATGTGCCCAAATATTTAGTGTAAAGATCACTATATAAAATGTTAAATCTTGTGTTGGATATTTCTTCTTATGATATTTAATCTTCAACGAGGAAATGTCTATAACATTATCATTTTTTATTAGTACACATCACAAAACATTCTTTGAATCATTGATATAAACCATTAAAATTTTCCCAGTTGAGGGAATAATAATTAGTAGTTATGTGATATTACTCTTTTTCAACTTCGTAAATCTATATACAAATTTAATAGTAAGTAATAATTGTAATATCGTCTATGTTATCTTGGTATGTTTGTTTAAAAATTGGAAAATTGTTTCACAACCCATTAGTAATAACTAGCTAATACATGTAAACTATGGATAACCATGTCAACTAATTTATCATGGATAGTCCTTGATTTTGTTTATCATCAATCATCAGAAGATATTGTTTTTTTCTGATAATATTCGAAATTATTGATACATTATTCTTCTATAACTCACATTTAATATATTTTCTATATGTCATATCCCTTCTCAATTCCTTAATAATATTATTCAAATCCTTCTAATGATCCACCTTTTCTTAGAATATATCTAAATATCATATATAAAGACTACCAAAACGTTTTTAGTGTAATCCCAAAAGACACAATTCATTATGTCTATAAAAATTAATAGAGAATTACTGAACCTAAGATGCATCACTATGAACTCATAATGCCCATATATTATTTGAAATAATGTTTTTGTAATATGTTTATTCTTTACCCATAGTTTATGATATCTTGAATGATGGTCATCCGTTGAGACATACTAAACCCCACATGGTTGATAGAACAAGGCATACATACAAGGAATGGAGACATTTTCCTTATTATGATTTTATTGAGTTCAAGATAATAAATATAGAGGAACATTTACCAATCCATATTCTTGAAAAACAAGATAGGTGAACCCCAAGGTGAAAAAATTAGGCATATAAAACACTTTAACTGATTCCCCTGTAACTTCTTCTTCAGTTATTAAAATTATATTGTATCTATTTTGTTAGGAGTAATTTAAATGTGTAGCAGTATACGTATATGTTTTATTGAGAACTCAACATATCAGTTTGGAAGAAGTATATAAATCATTTTATGGAAAACATTAGTACAATTACACATAATGGGAATTTCTTCATGTATGGTTTTCACATATATTACAACCATTTGTGATTGATATTATTTCTCATAAGTGAAAATATAAATTCATGAATACAATATTCTATGGGAGATTCATCATCCCTGATAAAATTTAATAGACTCATAGTATGTCTTGGGAGATGATGAGTTATCTCCCTCGCAGACATTTGATGTTGGATTAATATAAGGGTAGAAAATATATTCCCAAAATATCATCAATCATCGCTAAATAATGTAAGAGGATATTTTAAAAAAGAATAACTACAAAAAAATTGACTATGGAGGAGTTATATAATTTTGATGAAACCATCTCTCTATTTTACATTAAAACAAATTTCCAAACCCCAATGTTTTGAGGATATATTGGTACAGTTAATATATTCTATGAAGATATGAATGAATTTGTAAAACCAAAATAAAAAAAAGTATAATCTCTATTATTTAATGGATAAATAGAGTACCACTAACCACATCATTTTTGGCATCTACCTCATAATTATTCATAGAACAAGCCCTTATTTGATTTATTGTATATTATAGTCATGTACCCTCTTTAAAAACCCTTGGTTTATAGAATTATCTTTCATAAATATTATGTTACGAATAGTTAAAACACTGTACAATTGACTTAGATTTTATTTGAAACTTCTTTTATTTTTTCTCACTAATTTGCTTCTTAATTTCCCTATGAAAATAATTATCCTAATTATATACTTATCTATACATGAATTATCTTTTGGTTCCCCTAAGGTAGATTTTTAGATTCATCTTCCGAGACATTTGACAAGTGGCCATTGTGTTTTCTTTCCACCATGATATCTATATGTTTATGTTCTTGAAAAAACTACACATTAGGTTTTCTATCTATAGTACTATGACGACACTAAGTGGTATTGATCTCCATATAGACATTGAGAGAACACCGAACATACTATTCATATCTATTAATGTATAAAATTTAAAAATCATTTAACACACTCAGATATAACTCAAAAATGAAATGGTCAGCCATACTTTCAAATCTAATAATGAATCCAGTGGTTTACAATTAAAGACCTATGATTTTTTCCTCAGAGGCTCAAATAAATATTTTTTATTTTGATTTAGACAGAGGAACTACCTCTTTATTTGATTATGGATATTTTACAGAAAATATTTATTGAATAATATTTTCATGATGTATACCCATTAAATAGATTTAGTGGACTCTGGGAACTATATTTTCCTGATCATTTTCCATCATTTATTATCTTATCCTGCAATTTGATAAATTTTAAAAAAATAACAATATTTATGTTCATTGAATAACATAAAAATAATTTTCTATAAATGTAATCTAATTTTCAATAATGAGGGGATAAAATGTTCCACTGTTTAAGGGGGAATTTTTCATAAAATTATTCAAAAACATTATCCTTCTTAGGAGGATTAGTGTGTTCCACATGATTCTTATTATTATTAATAACGTGTGGTAGTAGTGAAAGTACTAAATTAATGTTTGTATCTCCAACTGTTGTAAATATGGTCATATCAGTAGGTAAATAAACACATTTATTATTATGATGGTTGTTGTAATGGTTTATGATGTTTATCGACATTGACTAAAAGTAACAAAAAAAACAGGATGCGAAAACATTAACATACTAATTAGAAACATATAAACATTAAAATAATAACTCAAGACTGATAAATATGTCCTCAAATATTGGCCTCTAGGAATAAATCTATGTTATCTATGGTAATGTTTCCTCTTAAGTTTTCCAACATAACAATTTTTTCATTTCGATCATAATTTTTTCTAAAGAGTTTGTAAATTTTCAAAAAATATCCTCCCTTATAGTAATCCCATTGGGTGAAACAAGGCCAATTTCCATGCATGAGGTCATTATTGAGTCTAGATAAATGAACCTTTTTAGTGTTATTATCCCATGGTACCACTGTACTAGTGTCAAATCCACTAGTAGTGTCCATATTGGGATGTATATTCTTGAGATCCAGTTTCTTTATACTTTCCCTAGATTATTGGGTATATTCAAAAACATATACATATCATTAGTGTTATCATCATACATGTGCCTTATGTTATCACTAGTTTTTTCCCATCCAAGTTATTATGGTACCTTAAAACATTTATTTTATACCAACAATATCATCCCAATATTTTTATACATATTATAAAATGATTTTAAAATATAAAAATATATTAATACAATACAATGATTATAAAGGCCTAGTGTCTTGGAAATACTATTATTATATTACCTCAAAAGGATCTTAAAACTTAGAAACATAATTTTATTCAATATGGAGAGATCCTAAAATACATTTTAGATGTTAAAATGATATTTTATGTCCAAGGGAATAAAAAAATAATTTAGTGATCTAAAAATCCAAGGAAGGGAATAAAAATGATAATGAAACATAACATTAAAGTCAAATATATAACATGATATCATCAATGTGAAGGATTATGACAAATTCCATAGATTAATAGCATAATTAACATGATATCACAAGTTCATGGCACCATGTTAATTTTTGAAAAAATATATTACATGAAATAAACATGATTCAATACTAATTGCTTAGACAATATCAAATTTTGAATAGTGTCCCATAGTGGATTTAGATTAATCTATAATCCTATACACGATGCCTCATGAGGCTAAAGCTTTACCTATTTCATTAGAATGCTATTTGGGAACACCCATAATTACATATTCATGATATATGTGTTCTACATTTTAAAATCAACCATAATAAATTATATAATAATTTTCCATGTAATGAAAATGGGTTTCACAATGTTGTTTCATATCATAAACAAATGAAATTCCATAACGAATTCATTTGAAAACTAATCATAAGTCATGTATTACCACTTGAAAATAAAGAATAATAATATAATTATATATTTGATAAACAAAAATAAATTATTTATAAGCACATCACAAAATAAATTAGTGGGGTAAAGTGAGTTATATAGTGAAAATTAATAACCTGATAGAAATAGTGGTTTAGAGAGATCCCTAACCTCAATCCCATTTTGTCATGTTCATTCCTTTTATTCCTAGATTATACACTAATATTAATTATTTAAATTAGAAATAACCTTTTTAATGTTTATTATTTCTTTTATTTTAATTATTACTATTCCATATTAAATTACATAACCAATTAATTTCATGTTGGAAATTTTAATGGTAACGAATCATATAACCAAATTCACTTCGGTATGTTCAATATAGTAATGGGGATTATTAATTCATCATCTAAAGAAGTTTAATCCCAATATAATTATAATTTTTATAGTTAATTTATTCTTTTTAAACCATCCATGAAATATGGTTATGAAAAATTAAATATGTTTCCATCATTAGGACGGTACTTATTACATACAAAAGCGTTACAATTCCATTTTTTGAAGACCATTATGATACCTTTGTAAGTGTTTTTTTATATTTATATTATAATGATAATATAATAAATATAATATAATTTATTTAAATACCCTTACAAATACGATTAATGTAATTTTTTAAAATAATAAAATCACATTCCTTCGTGAGGGAGTTGTCTTCCATACACTCGAACAAAGTTATCATTTATTCAATAGATGGAATGGTAAGAAATTATATGATATATTTATTCTATAAAATAGTTAATATTTAATTTATATTAGATATATAAATAAAATTAATACTTATTACCATCCATGTAAATAGTAAATGAAAATAGAATCACAATGCTTCCCAAGGTTGTATTCTATAGTACACATGATCAATGTTATAGGATTCTCTTCAAAATAGAAAGTAAGATGTTATATAAGATATTATAATTACATATGATTAATAATATCATTAACATAATATATAAATTAAAAATTATTTATTATATCTAATCTTGAGAAGTTATTATAGAAAACAAATTACTATCGTTTAGGAGGTTGTAGTTCGTTGTATACTCAATCAATTGTTTTTTTTCATTTTATGGAGGAAGAGATTCATTTGTTCATTAAATTTTCATAAGAAACATCTTATTATTTGTCTGATAGTTTTTTAATATAATTTTGGTTTAATAATATTTAAATAAAGTTGAATAAAAATAATTCTTGGTTAAGGATGTTATCTTTTCTCCTAAAAACTTATTTTGGTTGAAACCAAAATCCGTCCTAGTTTAGATTAATGACCAATAAAAATTTATAATTATCAGAACAAATTAGGGAACATTTTGTCATATATTGTCTCATCATATGGGTTTTTTAATTTTTGTAATATATAGGAGAGGTGGTGGCCTCTTATAAGTAGGGGAGAGGTTACAATTGGAATTTTTTAAATGATATAATTCCGCCAATATTTACCTCAAGACACAAGGTACCAAGATTGAAATTTATAAATACATATAACAAATAAGGTATAAATATGATCATAAAAAAAGTCATTTTACATTTTTTCATCATTTTAAAACAGTTTATCACATGGTGAACCCATTTCATTCTATAATGGTTGTAAATTTCTATTATTATTTACCCTATTCATTATAATAAAAAAAATTAATTTAACATTATTAAATAATTAAAATTAAATGGATTTAAAATAAAAAATCCATTGATCCAACTTCTACACAAAATATTAGAAGATTTTTATGTAAAATTAAATCTAACCCAAGTCGAAAAAATAGTTTTTAAAAATTAAAAATTTTGAAAGACAAAAAAAATTCTAAATGAAAATGATTCCAATGAAATAATTTGGATTAATTAATAAATTATTGGAATAGTTATAATTTTAAAACCAAACTAAAATAAGTAGTTGAATATAAATTATTAAAATGAGAAGTTTTTTCATTATAAATAGTATAATATTTCACTATTAATAAAAAATAAAAACATTTCATATAAATTCTTAAAAATTTTCCCTAAGAAAATTTGGATATTATAATTAGAATTATTTTTAAAAAAAATGAAAGTGGGAAACATTTATTTTAAATTATTCTCACAAAGCATGACTATTACACCGTTCAGAAAAAAAATAGTACTTTTGAAATCATTTATTTTTCTTTCAAAGGATATTATTTTATTTATAAAAAATATATTTATATGGAATTTATTTTATACATGTGAAAAATAATTTTCATGCTTATTTAGTCTTATTAATACCCTCCAATTTGAGGGCTAGTTTATAATGGCCATGTTTAAATAATAATATTTTCATAGAGTACAATGTTTCATTTAAACTTTTTATTGCATGCATCACAAGATACCAATTAGAATTAATTTATTTAAAACGGAATTTATCATAATGCCTCTGTATGTAATAACCAATAATAATTAAATTTTGATCAAATTTAACATATCATACATTAAATTATCCACAATGAATATCATTATCTCTAATTTTTTCTAAATCATTCATTCGATAGTAATTATAACACAGGGACCCACACTCCAAGATATTGTTCCATAAACACATACTTTATAAATAAAATTATTAATATTATAAAAGCATGTATATAACCACCCATAATTAAAAAACAGCTATTGCTTCTCTTACATCTCAAGGCACTTTTTCGTATTAGATAATTAGATAATTTGGATGAAATAATAATTAAAAATCGCATGGTCTTTATATAATGAAATTATTTTTCCTTTATAATATACATATTTACTTAAACCATAATGAGTCTTTAGTATCTCATGTTAATTTTTCAACACATGATTACCTTATAAATATTTCATGTTCATTAATTTTATTCATAACATACGAAAATGGAAACATAAGATGGCTTGGACTCAAACCATAGATAATAAAAATACCTAAAACTGAGGAAATCATGGAATAAACATAAAATAAATGTTTTTAGGATACTATAAACAACATGAATTCATAATCAACTCTAATATGAGATCATTCGATATCCGTTAAAATAAATAAATTAAATTAAAATAATAATACTAATCTCATACTGAAAATTTTAATAGGGTAAGAAATAAAGATCCTTGATGTTATAGATTTGTTCTATGAAATTATCCAGTTATGAAGATTGGTATTATAAAAACCCATCATGTTTTTTATCAGGATATATTTCTATGAACAGAGGGGATTTATAATTTTTGTACCCACCCAACACCTAATTAAGTATGATGCATTCACTATAATGGCTGAAAATATATTTCATTCAATTCCCTAAGGAACTAATTTTTTAATAAAAACATATCTAAAATTATAATAAATGATAAATAATTTCAATACATAATCAACATAGGTCAGTAGTCAATAATAATTTGGAATATAAATATTTTTCTCCATGTAAACAAAAAGATAACATGATCATAAACCATCTAGAGAAATAAGGAGGATAGAAAATAAAAAATATTCAACTATCCTCTAATTATCCTTGATGGAATAAAAAAAGAAAAGTCTAATAATTTTAGCCATTCCAATAAATAATAATTCCTTCTTTGTGAACATCATCCATCTAAATTTTAATAAAAAAATTGTTATTTTCATAACATATAGGGTAATGAGAATAAAATTAATTCAATACATGACTAACATGATCATAAGAAATCCAAATAATGAATGTGGATGGATTCAAAATTACATATCCCTAGGGGAGAAAAATAATCAAATGAGGATGTTTATATAAGTTAATATCACACTTTTAAACCAAAAAATTAAATAATATCATATAATAAAAGATCAAGAATCGAATTTTTTGATAACACAAATTTAATTCCCCATATGATATTATATATATAATTATTTATATATAAGAGGATAAATCATGAAATATAAATCCTAGTAGGGTATATATTTTTGAAAATTATGAGGTATATGAAATTGAAAACATAAAAGAACATTATGATTTTTTTACAGTTATGTAAAATACAAAAAATTATATAACATTCAATAAAGAAATTTTAAAATGAAATTTGAGAGACATTAAAAAAAATACCTATAAAAATAATTACAAAAATTGATCCTTAAAAAGACATAATATTGATATATGATTAATTAAGAGATTAATATAAAACATGTATAGGTGAATTGAAAAATATTTTATTACTTTCAATTTATCATTCATTTCAAAACATTGTAAGAATAGTAAAAATATTCATTTTTAACGTAAAAATAATTTTTCAATACATATTTATGAAAAAATATAATAAAATATAAGGGTTGAAGAAACCAAGCATGAAAAATAATAGTTCATGCTCAATCATTATAACTAAAATAAAGAAGATTTGAGTTATCAATATCTATTACAAGAAACCTACTCCACGAATAATGAAATATTAGAAAATAGGATAATGTTGTAAAATGTTATAAAGTGATAAAATAAAAAATAATAAAATAAATGGGATTAATTTACCCAAATTATATGATATAAGTTCAATAGAATGATTTTAACTCAATGAATGAAAATTGAGTTAAAAAACTCCAACCACTGAGATAACACCTCTGTCAAAAGTCATTTTAGGGAGATAAATTGTTTTAGATTATATTAAATATTGAATTAAAAGGATATAATTTTTATAAAATTCATTTGATAGTAATTAAATAGAACACTATACGAGGTAACCATGGTGTATACTATGTAACATGTCTTAATGAATAAAAATTGATTCTATGATAACCATTTCGTCATAATTAATACCTTAATCAAATACACCTGGGATAGTTATATTATAAATGAAATTAAAATTTCATGATTATAATTTAATTTATTAAATTAAATCTATAATTGGTAGCATATAAACCATATAAATGATGTTATGCGAATAATAATAAAAATTCTTAAAGGGAATAATTTGAGACGAAAACACTTACCCATGTCCTGATTCATTCTACACCTTCACCAAATGTCTTGAATAAATACATTAATTTTGTTAAATAAACACATGATAACCATATTTATAATAATAATCTTTTATAATACCAATTTATTATCATTATATATATATATATTAGTTAGTTTTTATATATTTCCAACACCATGTGTAAGTAGTATTTATCACTATGAAGTAGTTTAATAAAAATGTGTTAATATGTATTTTTTTATAATATATATAACTATTATGTAATTTAAGATACTATAATAGATTTTATAAGGTAGTTTATAAATACTCAATTTCATCCCATGAATGTTTTGGTTACGATCCATGCGGTTGAAATATTGCATTACCATGTTTTAATAATTCTTATTGAATGGAGGTTGATTTATTAATTAATGATTTTAAGGTTTGTATAACCTTAACAGACGCGAAAATAAATTTTCTCTATATTTATAATATATTATAAAAGAATATAATTATTCATGTTCATACGTGATACAATTGAAAGGTATTGTTCAAGTAGGTGCTGAAACTAATGCAATCACGAACGTACTATTATTAATTGATGATTATGGGGGTAGTTTCAATATAATTGTAAAAAATGAATTTTGATATTATCTAGTTTAAAATAGTGTTATATATTTAAATTTCCATTAATTATGAGAAGTATTAATTCATATGAAAATATTACATTGTATGATTTAGAATATTTTCGTCCTAAGTTGCTTGTTTATGATAGTTAATGTTATAAGGATCACTAATTCTATTATAAATTATAGAATTACTATTTTATGTTAATATAGTATAAATAATCCAATAATTAACTGATATATTCAGAAATACCATTTCTATAACTGTCTTTGAATTGTGGTTAAATAAAATAATATGTGTTGTTCATGGGGGTAGTAATCTCCACACACACATGATCAAAGATTTCATTTATTTGATTGAATGGTATGGGAATAAATAATGGTTGTAGAATCTGTGTAATAAATTTTTAAAATATTATTTACACTAATTTATATATATAAATTATATTAGTATGGTTTTTAAGGATGGTGTATGGGTTGAAAAATTAATAATAGTAAAAGAGTAAAAAATATATACGTTCAGAATTTGGATCTTCTCTTAATGTAGGCATTTTCTAAATAATCTAATTAAGGAACCTTGTTTAGGGAATGATATGTGAAATATATAAATAGTATATTTATTTTGGAAAATGGGAATATTTTAATTGTAATATCTAACTATATGTGTGGCTTCTAGTGGGAGGAAGTGAGCTTCTTTTATAGGTGAAAAATAGAGGCAAATCATTGGAAGTGGATGAAAGGTTTGGTATAGAAATGGAATTTCATAATAGTTTGGTGATTTAGGAGGATAAATATTAGTCAATACATTTTCTAATGAATTTATTTCCTAAAAATAATTTCTAGAAGGTTTAATATACCTTTTAATAATTTTAAATTCAAGACACTTTAATAACACATTTATTATAGCGACTCTACTTTTCATACATTACTTTTACACAATTTTAAGGATTAACAGCCTTAAAAATACACCCATAGGATAGAAAATATTAGTTTTGTGGGAAAACTAAGACGATATAGAAATTTTACAACATAAAAAATAAACCTAAATTTATTTTCTTCTATTGTAGCTTCTTTTTTGCCCAAGAGTTCGTTTTAGTATACATAATCACCTGAGGAAATACATTAAAAATGGGTGAGAAAAAATCCCAGTAAGAGGAGAAGAACATGATAAAATACAACATGGGTGATAATAATCATTATTATCATAACAAAGGCATAATTTCTTAAACATGGTAAGAAGAATTAATTAAACCCTTGAAAAGTGGAAATATATAAAAATGAAACCTTATGTCTTAGTGGTTGACTACGACAAATAGTTTTGATCAAATATAGAATAATTTTCACACATATTTCACTTTTAATCATGAGATTAATCACATTACCCAATAAATTGATGTTTTTTATAATTCTGGGTGCACCCATCACATTGTAACATCAGTATTGCGCTATATAATTCATAGTGCAGTTATCACCTTATAACATAAACATTATCATGCATGTCATATAGGACTTATAACAATATCATTTACAAATAACCCATGGAAAGGAATTAGTTTAATTTCATAAATCATACATTCATAACTATGCTTCCTAAATTAATGTGGGAATAACTTACATGATACAAGAACCAACGACATGGATGAGAAGTTAAAGGTGAGTTTTATAAAGAAGAGTTATTTTGAAAAACATTATGTTTGAAATAAACTATAGTGGAAAACATTTATATCCCAGAATATGTAATATAATTATAAATAAATTATTTTTAGGGAATATCCATACTGAAAATTTAGTGAAAGAGGGAAAACCTGAAGAAATAATATTGGGTTTGAAAATTCCTCTTAGCTTGGGTCCAAATGCAATATTCACTTTAATCTACTGTATAACCACATCAGATTCATTAAATAGAACATAATTAATATTTAATAAATTTATTTTAATCATTGTTTTTTTAATATATTCTTTTATTTTCCTTTGGATGAGTTATAGATTTTAAATTCATTTTTTAGGGGTTTTGTTTCACTATTTTTCTTGGACGTTTCACTTGTATATATGAATGGAAGTTTCTGTAGAACATGAATAGAAATCCAAAATTTCAATTACATGACATTATGTATATTTGGTTAATTTAAATGATCTTAAAATTATTTTGGTTTTATAACATGGGGAAAAATCATAAGTGAGAATTTACTGATCATCATTTTATGTTAATTTGGTCGGTTTTTGGATCACAACAAGCATGTCCTATTTAATCATTTAGTATATTGTATTAAAAAAAATACAGTACATAAAACGGATAAAAAATACATATTGAAATAATTTTCTAAAATTTAATGGTTTATTCAAATTCATGAAGTCATTGAAGTAAAATGGAAGTGCATCACCCATGATGTAGTTAAATTAATATGTCACGGGCGACAATTTCATTTTAATAAAAATAGGGATTGAGATGGAAGGGTATAATGAATAATCTTCCATTAACATGAGATAATACTAGTATATAAATAATAATATAGTCATCATTACATTAGGATAAGATAATTTGATTATATGAGATGAGATGAAATGAAATTACAAAGTAATTAGAAAGAATCGATAGAGATAATTTACCTCTTGAATTCTCCTCTTGATATCCTTCCTAAAGAACCTAGGATTGTTTTTTGGATGAGACTAAGAGATCTAGGGTGTTTGGATGGAATAGATAAGTGGTTTGGGTAGATTTTGGAAATAGCTTAAATCTATAGAGGTGTGAGGGAATGAGGTTGTGAGGGGTGGTATTTATAGTGGAGGGAAGGGTGTTTTCTCAATTTTTAATTAATTTGTTAATAATTTCCGAAAAAACAATAAATTGTGAAAATTACATGACTAAATAAAGTAAATATGGAAATTTAGGTCGAACCAATGTCCATTTACATCTTCCTGGACCTAACCATGATGTATAAATTCATTTATTTTGCATATTTTTTAAATTATCGAATCTCACTATTCACCAAAAATTAATGTATTTCAGAAAAATCACCGAAACAATTTTTTGATGTGGAAAAATTAAATATTAACTCATTTTTTAAATAATTTTCTAAATATGAGTAATTTTATTTTTTATTAATGTCATAATTTACATGGAAAATATAGATTTTAAAATTAAAACTATTTTTCTAACACAATGAAAAATTAATTAAGGTCTCATAAAAGAATCATATAATATTTGTAAATAAAAATTCTTATTTATGAATACATTTTACATTTTCATCTAAAGTATTAAATTAATCATTAAATATTAATGACTTACAAAAATATATACACAATAATATAATTATATCATATTTTTTATTATAGTATGGATAATTTTTATTAATACAATCATTTGTAAAGTTCCCATTAACAATAGAGACTTAATATTCATAAGGGTCATATTAAAATTAATAAGGGTAAAATTTAAATTAATAAGGGTATGTAAATATTCACAAAAAAATTATGGTTCTCCTATCAGACTCTAAATATATGATTGATCAAAACTTATTATGTCAAATTTTTGAAATTAAAATCACTTTAGTGGAAAAAATATGCCTATAAGTCACATATAATATAATATTTCACTTAATAATGTGGTGGAATTATGTTTTCTAATGTTAATTTATGTTCTTATACTATATCACATTACTAAAGATGGAGGAAATTTCGTTGACAAATGTATATGTAATTACATTATTCCCCCCTTTAAAAATTTCATCCTCAAATTTTCATTTTAAATAAATAGGTGAGGGTACTTCTCCTTCATTGCATCCTTTGGTTCCCATGTTACTTCTTCTAACTTATGATTCCTCCAAATTACTTTGATAAGGTTCTATGACTTTTTGTGTATAAAATTATCTCCCTAATCTATAATATTCATTGGATGGTCCTCATAATAGATAATATCATCATGTTATACCACCTATCAGTTCATTTCAGGTGAGGGATCTTGTATACTTGTTCATTTGTGATACCTAAAACACATCATGAAATTGAACCACATTTGATGGAAGTGAAAGCCGATATGCAACAGCTCTAATGCAGTCAAGGATCTCAAAGAGGGCAATGTACCATGGTATAAGCTTCCCTTTCATTCCGAACAACATGACTCTCTTCCATAGTGATATTAAAAGGAAGACTTTATCTCCAATGTTGAACTCCATGTCCCTTCAACTGTTGTTATCATAACTATTTTTATGTGTCTCAGCAACATTGATATGCTCTTGGATGGCTTGATCCATATCATTCATATCTTGTAAAGGATTAGGTAGAGGTAGCTTTATTTCTCCAGCTTCATCCCAACATCTCTTGATTGTACATCACTTTCCATGCTGAGCTTCATATGGAGCCATCTGAATACTCGAGTAGAAGCTATGTTGTCTGAGAAATAATCGAATGGGAGATGATGATCGTATACACTCTTGAATTCTTGTGGGAAGTATCTTATCATATCTTCGAGTGTCTAAATAGTTGTTTCATATTAGAAATCAGTTTGGGAGTGATAGGCCATGGTGAAATTTTATTCAATACTCCTGGAATGTTGAATACTCTTCTAGAATATAGATGCGAACCTTGGATCATGATCAGAGAGAGTCGAGAGGGGAACCCCATTTTTCTCAAAAATTCATTTTTATATATCTTCACAAGTTATCCAAGAGAAATATCTTCTCAAATAGCGATAAAGTGAGAATTCATGGTGAGTCGGTCCACCCTACCCATATCTCATTATTTCCTTTTGATGTCTTCATTAAGAACCATGACAAAGTCAATATTGACATTCTCCCATTTCCACATGGGTATAGGCAATGGTTGCATCATCCCCTTGGACTTCGTTCTCTCCACTTAAACTTGCTGACATATCCTGAACCTCGATACATACTCAATAATCTCCTTCTTCATGTTGTCCAACCATAATTGTTCTAAGAGATCACAACACTTCTTGGTGATACCAGGATTGACATAGAAAGGTGTTCTATGTGCTTTATAAAATATATACTTCTTTTTCCAAGGTGATGAAGGCACACAATGTCACATTCCAAACCGAATCACACTATAATAGTCAATATGGAACTCTTTTAGCTTCCCTTCTGTTTCTACACATTCACCTTCTTTTGTAACTCTATATCATCCCTTTGTGTATCATTAATCTTCTGTTGGATAGATTTTTGAGAAATCATTTGGGATTTTTAATCTGAATTCTCTACGATTATGATTTAAAAAATTTATTTTTCATTTATATTAAGATCAGGTCATTCTCAATCCACATGAGGGATAGAGAATCATGTTATTTTTTACTAAGAGCATCAGCTACCTTATTCACCTTTCTAGGAGGATAGACAATAGAGAAGTCATAGTATTTGATTATCTATAACCATGTCCTTTGACTCATATTGAGATACTTTTGTGTGAATATATAGTTTACACTCTTGTGATCAGTATATATGTCACACTTCTCACCATAGAGGTGGTGCTTCTAGATTTTTAAGGAAAAAACCACATTTGGGAGCTCTCAATCATGCATATGGTTGTTCATCACATGGATCTTTAATTATTATGAGGCATGGACTATCACATTATCTTTTCTCATGACTAAAAATCAAAACCATTATCGGAAGCATCATTATATATCACTAAACTTTCTCAAATTTTTAGTCATGTGAGTACAAGTAAAATGATCAGACTTCTCTTTTGCTTCGAGATGTTTTCCTCAAATTCTTCAATCCAGATATACTTTACCAATTTCCTTGTTAACTTAGTTATAAGGATTGAAAATCATGATAATTTTCTCACAAAACATTCTTAGTACCCAAAAATTCCAATAAAACTGTGGATTTATATGAAATTAGATGGTCTGATCCATTATTCAATCACCTTTGTGTTCGATGGGTCCATATAAACTCCCTCGCCAATGATCACATGTCCCAAAAGATGACTTACATCATCCAAATGCCAGACTTTATAAACATGGAATACAACATATCTATTCTCAATGTCTCAAATAGAAGACTTACATGTTGTTCATGTACCTTTATTCTCTTGAAGTAGATGATAATGTCATCGATAAACTCTACAATATATTTTTTGAGGAAATTTATTAAGACACCATTGATCAAATTCGGGAATATTATAGGGGAGTTAGTGTGTTTTAAGGGAATCACCATAGACTCATTATTCCCATACTTCAACGGAAGGTAGTATTCTGAATATATTCCTTCTTCATCTTATGAAAATGATATCCAGAATAAATATCCACATTTTAGAAGTACTAATATCCTCATAACTGATTGAAAAATTCATCAACCATTGGGATTGGATAATTTTAATTTATATAATTCTTGATGAGTTCTTTATAATAGATGCAAAACCGAATTGATTTATCCTTCTTCTTCATAAATAGAACTAGCACACCCCTAGGCGATGCATAGGGATGTATGAACCCTATATATAAATTACCTTACATCATCTTGTTTAACTCCTACAGTTCAATAGGACCCATCCTATAGGGACACATTGAGATAGGGTTAGATCCTTCTAGGAGTTCTATTGAGAACTCTACCTTGAGATTCAGTGGATGTTTGGGTAACTCTTTGGGAAATACATCTCTATATTCCCTCATGACTTAAATTTCCCCAAGGTGTATAACATCCTTTAACTCAAGCATTTGAGTGAGGTGTCCCTCTTTATAAGGAATAGACACCCAAACAATTGAATGAGTTTCAAAAGATATTCATGATCTTCCATGCATTTATATAGGGTCATGGGATGATTTGGAATATAAAAATATATTTCCTTTTCCTAAGAGTTGATATGTTCTGTATATAACAAGAGAAAATTCATTCCCATTATAGAAAAAAATTCTTCCTAGGAAAGTATAACGAGATTCCCTAGAATAATCATCCCACATACACCAACATGAGAAGATTACAACACTTGGTTTGTAATGATTTCACAACTTAGTGTCATTATAGATATGTCAGCTTCATAGTTTCAAGGATTTGATTCATTAGTTCTAGAAAATTTGAGAGCTATAAAAGAATTCATATAACCGAAATCAAATAACCATTTTTTCCATTCTATAGTGAATAGTAGATTTACCATGTATGAATTCATTTTCATACTCTACTTATATAGTACTGATTGCATGAGCCTTCCCATCTTCCTTTGGTTTTGGTTTCTTCTGACACTAATTACCCCTAATGACTCTAGGTTTAGTGAATTGGCTTGCATTGTGACCTTTCTCCCTATGGTTATAGCATTGGACCATGGTTGGTATTATCCATTCCTCTACCACATTATCCTACATTCTTAATACTTTTCAACACTCTTGATCTTCGTGGCCATCTCTTCCACTGTTGAATAATTTCCCACTCCTTTTGAGGAATTTCCCATGATGGTTCTTCCCACATATTTGACATGTGGGTGGTTGAGTTTTATTTCCACATTTCTCATTAGATACTCTGTTATGAAACTCTAACTTTCATTTCTTACCATAGACATGGGACCATTCTCCAAATTCCATCTCCAATTTCAGAACACATCGAATGACATCTTCATAACTCCCAATGTCTCTAATTTCAAGTTCCTTTAGATGGTGTGGTGTTAATCCACTAAAGAATCTTTAAATTTTTCTATCACTATTAATAACAAATCTCAAAGCATACAATGAAATCCTTATGTAATCCACTTCGTACACCGTGAAAGATTCTACATCCTTTTACATTAACTCCATTAATTCTCTCTATATTTGTGTAAAAATAGTTCATGGGAAATTATTGTTAAGGAAAATTATCTTATAGTCTTCCCACTCTATCTCTTTAGTTTTGTCTCACGACATGGTGTTCTTAATAAAATATGACCACATGTCAGCTTCTCCATCTGGATAATAAATGGATAGAGTCACCTTATCTTCTTGGAATAGTAAATCATAGAAAATATATTCTCTGTTGAGTTTAAACACTGAACTGGAATCAAGTGGATTAGAAGATCAACTAAATGTTTGTGGTTGTTGCTACATAAAACACTCGACAACCAGTTTCTCCCTCTTTAGTAATGGAGGATGTTCCACACTATAGAGGTTATTAATCATAACCTGAGACAACTGGGTAAGAATCACCATGATGTTTTTAACTCCACCGCCCGAAGCATGGGTGATGTCATTCGAAAAATCTGTTCATTTTCCCTCGTATGGGATACTGGCCTGGTTTCTCTTGGTTCCAACTTTTTTATAAAATTGAATAGGTAAGAAGAAAACATATTCCGACAAGTCATGAAAAAATAATTTCATCATTTTTTCAATCAACACTAAAAGAATATGTAATGGGATCCCTATATTTAGAAAATATTCTTGTGTTCTTTCATATACTTAGTCTCATTCTAGAGTTTTCACTAAGGTTCTCTAAAGCTATTTCCCAAATTAATTATATTGTGCCTCTAATACCAACTATATCTACCCTTCTTTTAATAAATTAAATTTATACAATTATAATGGTAGAAAAAATAAAAAAATTACATCAGCAGGATCCAAAACATTGGTGTCTTGGGAAAAATAGAACCATGTATAAATTTTATAATATAAAACACAAACATTTATTTAATTCATTCTTCTCTAGTTTCTTCTTGGCCTATATTTTCTCCTTTATATACGTAATCACGGGATGATATACATAAAATGTGGTGGTATAAAATTTTAGTAAGAGGATAAGAACATGAGAAAATACCACAAGGTATGATTGTAATTATTATCATCAGAACATAGGATTAAGATCATAAAATTGATTTTAAGAATTACTTAAAGGCTATAAAAGTTGAAATGAATAAAAATAAAATATTATGTCTTAGTGGTTAACTAACATACAATGTCTTGAATAAAAATTACCTCACGTACATGGATATTTCATTTTTAATCATCTGATTTCTCACATTACCCAATGCATTTGAGCACTTTATAATTAAGGGTGACCTCATCACATCATAACATCACCATTTTGCTATATAATTCTTGGGTTCACCTACAACATAATTACGTTAACATTATCATGAAATCCACATAAAACATATTTCAATATTGGACATAAATAACCCATGGAATGGAATGGGTTTTATTTCATAAATAAATCATTCATAAAAATTGTTTTCCCAAATTAAAGAGGGAATAGTATACATGATACAAGAACCATCAACCGTGAGTGAGAAGTAAACGGTGGGTTTTAGAAATAAGTGATCTTTTCAAAAAATTATTTTTGACATAAACTCTGGTGGAAAAAAATTTATATCCTATAAAAGTAAAGATATTGAGGAATAAATGATTTTTAAGGAACAACCATTCTGAAATTGAGTGAAAGTGGGAAAACCTAAACAAAGAATGTTGGGTTTGAGAATTTTCCTTAACTTCTATCTGAACACTTTATTCTCTTTAATTTCCTATATAATCACATTAAATTAATTAGTAGACACCTAAAGTACCTTTTATACATTTAATATATTAATTATGGTTTTATTACGTTCTTTTATGGTCCTTTTTATGAGTTATAGAGTTCAAATACATTGTTTGAGAATGTTCTTTTTCTTATTTTTCATGAACAGTTCAGTTGTACACATTAATTGAAGTTAGTGTAGAACATGAATAACCATAAATAATTGTAATTAAATGTTATTAGTTATATTATAGGATTTTAAATGACAATTTAATGAATTTGGATGAATACTATGAGGATGATTCATATGTTAAAATTTAATTTTGATCTTTTCAGGTTAGTTTGGGTGGTTTGTCGGATCACAGTGAACTTGTTTTGTTGCATCATTTAGTATTATGTATTAAAGTGTTTTACAAAACATAAAAGGGGTTAAAACTAAATATTACAATATTTATTTAACCATTTAATGGTTTTATTGACTACATTGATGGTGTTGAAACAAAATGGAAGCTCGTCTCTCACGATGAAGGAAAATTAAGACATCATGGGCGACAATTTCATTTTAAAAACAAAGAGAGAGGGGTTATAATGAATAATATTACATTAATAAGAAATAATAATGGTATATCAATAATGCTAGAGTCATTATTGAATTTATAAAATATAATTTTAGGACAATAAAAGAAAATAAATGAAATGTGAAATGAATTTGAAGGAAAATAGAAAGAGAAATTACGTCTTAAATTCTCCTATTGAGATCTTCCGGAAAAAACCTAGGATTGGTCTTTTGATGAGAAAAGAATCTCCAGAACATGGGGGATGAGTTAATTAATTGGTTTTGGTTTAGTTTCACAGGTATTTAATCTTGAGAGGTGTTAGTAAATATGGTTGTGATGGGTGGTACTTATAGAGGAGGGGGTATTTTCTCAACATTTAATTCATTAGTTTATTAATTTCCCTCATGATAAGAAATAATGATGAATATATGAATAAATATAGTAAATAGGTATTTTGAGTTCAATAAAACATCCATTTACATCATCCATGACTCAATAATGATATAGAAATTCTTTTATTTAACATATTTTGTAAATTGTCAAATTTCACTATTCACCAAAAATTAATGTATTTCAGAAAAATCTCAAAAATTCACCCTAAATATTTTCAATGTGTATAATTCTTTAATGAAATTCATTTCAATTAGAATAATTTTATAAATATGAATTATTTTTTTTAATTAAAATCATAGTTTACTTGAAAAATATACATTTTAAATTTAAAATTACTTTTTTAACATATTGAACAATTAATTAATGTCTTTCTAAATTATCAAATAACCATAAGGTTTCAAAATAAATTTGTATGAATATATTTTAAATTTTATTTTAAATTATTAAATTAATAATTAAATATTCATGACTTACAAAAATACCAACACTATAATATAAATATATCCAATTTTCAGTAATAGGATGGATAAATTTTATTTTATTATCATTTGTATGGTTCCTATTCACTTGGATGATTTACTATTAACAAAGGTCAAATTACTATCCATAAGTGTGTGTTACTATTCCCCAAAAATTAAGTTTATCTTATCGGACTCCTAATACCTTACTGATTGCAACCGTGCATGCCAGATTTTCGATATTCAAATCCCAAAAGTAAAAATTTTATTTTTAAAGGCTATACAGAATATAATAGTTCATTTAATCATGATGCATAATTGTGATTCCTGGTTTGATTTTATGTGATTATATTATATTAAATTATTATAAAAATGGATAAATCGTATTGATAAATGTTTGAGTAATTACATTTACCCTTTATTATTCGTAATTAAAAATTATCCATGGTATTTATTTTGTTAATAAATATATAATATGATCCTTGATACCTAATATATATGTTTTGAATATTATTTTGATCTCTATTTAACCTTTTTATTTTTATAATTATCATAATTTTACATTCTAAATTAAAACATCTCATGTGTTGAAAACTTATTGTTTGGATAAAAACGTCATTTTCATCATCATGATTTCATAATATAATTTAATATTGATTACTAATTGAATTAGTGTTAATTATTGTTTATATAAATTTATAATTAAAATTTTACTTTTTATATTTTTAAAAATTAACTAAAAATAATAATACCTTTATAATTATCATTCTTTAAAAAAAAACCATATAAACAAGTTTTTTACCTATAGTAAATTAGTCGTTCTGACTAAAAACAATGTAGTCTATATTAGATAATTTGGAAACATATATTACATGATTAATTCCTATTTTAATTAATTCAAAGTATAAAAATGCATAAAATTAATTTTAAAATTAACAATTTATAAAAAAATACAAATATATTCTTTGAATATATTAACCGTGGAGCTTTGTTGTGGAATCTTCTAACTCACTCTTCTTTCTAGGACTATTCATTCCTTATAATTTTGGTTATATTCCCTAACAACTCATTTTAATAAAGTAATATTATCCTCTTATTTCATGCGGATAGTGGTTGTGGTAAAACTAGCTTCATCTCTTTTCACAAAGATCAGCATTGGCGTGTTTTTTTCCAACAACTCTTTAGCTCCCATTTTTTTCAAGATCCAAGTACCCTATTTGATTCCTTCATCATTGTGATCTCTGGGGAGGTGGATTCTTTATGAATGATGTCAATTTCAGTTCATTCAGAAGCTATGTATTGGAACTTCCCTCGGTTAAGTGGGTTTAGGATTTCACTATATGACTATGGTGGGTGTTCATAGGTGTTTTTTGGTATGGATCTGGTTATAATTTAGCAGGTTGGGATGATGGAGTTCTGGAGGCATCTTGGATTCCTCTATCTTAGTAGTGATTCTAGTGTTTTTTAATTAATAATTTTTCTTCTTGGTTTTTTACTATTTTGTGGACCTATTTTTTCATGGTTTTTTGATGTATTATCAAGATTTAGTTATAGTTTAGTTGCATATGGTACGGTATATTATTTTGAAAGTTCCTCATAATGGGTTACATTAAAAGAATGATGGTTCTATGTAAACCTATCATCTACTGTATGTAATCTTCCATGATTAATAGATGTGATCCCTACCTTTTAATTCATTCATATATATTTTTCTACTTTTTGTTGAATCCGGTTTATATTGTGGTTTGTTCCTTGCTTCTTAATTGTGTGGGTATCTCGAAAGAGGGATAAGTGTGCTGGAAACTATCATATAGTCCTCCTATCATATTATTGTGTTGTTTAGTGGGATTATATACAACATTTTTATGACAATAATGACAAAACTTCTTGTAAGGGCGGGTGGGGGAACTCATCACTGTGGATTAACTCCTATGTTTCATTGTATAGGGATGAAGGAGGGGGATGTGTCTTTTTCTGATGCCTCTTTTGAAATTTTCTTTTATTGGATCATTTAGAATAATGTTAGACCTTTAGGTCTTGTTACATAATATAATCTGTTCATATTCATTTTTATAGGTTCCCAAAATTCTATGTTTTTAAAAGAGTATTCTTATTTTGTGTTCAATAAAGGGGACATGCCTCTTAACCTTTATAAAAATTGTAATTTGTAAAAAAATATTTTCTCCAAAAAAATCATTATTTTTAGAAAAATACCAAAAATTAATATTTATATAAAATTATTCTTTTTATTCCATAAATTAGATTCTATTTTTACATTTAATATTACTTTTTTCATATTTAACTTTTGAAGAAAATGGTAAAAAATAAAATAAATAGTTTTTATTTGGAAATAGATTTTTAGGAAAATGAACCTTTGAAAATAAATTTCATGGTCATTTACTTATTAAATTTTTATTTACACATTATTTATAAGAAATATATATTATCATAATTCATTATATGTTTCTTGAAATTTAAGTTCATATCAAATATAAAAAAATATAAAAAAATATTAATATATAATTCTAAATTGATTATATTAGTCAATTTTTCTATGTTAATGGTATTTATTTCTTATTATAAGAATCCTTTACATTCATTATATATGTATTCAATAAAGTGGTTACTCCTGATCATTAATTTTAATTACACTTATATGTTTTAACAATCTAACAATGGTGGGGTTCCATTTCAGTTTGGTGTAGCATGTAGTGCAGGATATCGAACACATTGAAATATTTAAAAGGTAATCATACAATAAAATCTAGAGGTGTCAAATATAACATAAAAAGATATTAAATATCCTCAGGAGGCGCTATAAATAGATTCTCATATTTATGGATCATGGAAAAATAATTCATCCACATTCAATAGAGAGTTAATAACATAAGGGGGAGGTTCAAAGGGAGTTTTATTATTATTACATGGAGATGCATCCTATTGTTTTGAATTTTTACTCAAATTTGTTATTATATTTTTTGTAGATGAGAACAGAGAATATTGTTTTTAAAAAATTATAATGATTTAACATACTTATATATAGGGGAATATTGATAATTATGTTCTCAATGGTTTAGGTTATCCATTAGGTGTTCTATATTAGATGTGGAATGAAATGTGGATATATTTAATTATGAAAATACCACATAAAGAAAAGATATTATCTGAGATATAATGTATCTAATAATGATGTATGATAAATTCATTCCTATTTAAGAGAAGACTCCAATTGATACCAAGGTATGTATGTATATTTTAAAGAACATCTGACATTGTAGAAATCTATTAAATGTATATCTTATTGAGATTCTCCTTTATCATCTGAATTATAAGAGATTTTACTAAAGGCCTTTGGGATTATGATATGATTGAGAATAATGTTACACACTTATATTTATGGAATGAAATTCAACCTACCAAATTTCATAAATCCATGTTTTGTGTATGTGTGTGGTATTTTAAGAGAATTTGGGCTGATCACATTAATTAATTGAGTTTTAATACCAGAATAATTTCTAACACGCTATTTTAATGAATCTATTTTATGTTTTATATAATATTAATAAAATATCCTAGAATATCTAGAAAAATGTGGGTAATCCGCTGATGATTAGTGATGTGTTATCTCAATAGACCTCAGATAAATTAAAGGTGTTTTTAGGGGTTAAAAATTTTTCACAGTGACCATAAGTCTTTTGGGAATTTAATGTAGATTCCAACATTTTTTCTAGAAAAAAATAATATTCTTGGTAGTATAACTCTTCCACTAAATAATTATATTTAATGGAGTAATAATATGTTCCAAAAGGTTGTTAAGGTTGTTTTTTGTCTTGAACTGGGTGGGAGATTAATTTTCTCAAATGAGATTTCTTCTTTCATTATAAAGGGAATTCAACCTAGTTATTTTTCATAACTCAATAAAATAATTCATGAATAGTTGGATATAAATAAATGGGCATATATAAAATAGTAAATGATTATAAATTCATGGAGTTAATGATGATGGACGAGCATCATTGCGATAATGATCTTAATATGTGGATGTTACTTCTAGTGTGTGTTTTTTGAAAATTTGATTGCATTCCATGGATAAATTGGGAGTATGAAATTAATTTCATAGATTAGTTACATGATATTATTAGTGATTTTTTACTTCTTTGAATAAAATTTAATTGAGTTAGTGAGAATATAGAAACTCAGTTTTCAAAGTAATCCACTATTATTTATTTACCATTTGAGTATACATTTTAATTTTATAAACATTATTAGTGAATAGGATCAAAAAATTTAACATTTAAAATATTTATTTCAATTTTATGTAAAAAAGGTAAATAAAATTTGAAAGGTGAATATTTAAGAAATAAGGGTCCCTATTGAAACTAATAAATATCTCCATAACCTTGACTCATTTTAGGAATCTACTAGAATAGAATTTCATGGGAAAATATATTTCATTTAAGTATAGAGTTTTTAATACTAATTAAAACCCATATCATGCATATTAATTATAAAATTACAATAAACACTCTTATTTTTTAATTTTCTTGGCATTTATTGGGAGCAGATTCAGTGGAATTCTAGAGTAGTGAAGTTGGACCACCTTGATTAGGTACTATTAAGCTCCCCTAGTTCAAATGAATATTGAATAATAAATAATAATAGATTGATATTTTATTTACATTATGTAATAATAATACACACAGAAACACAATGTATATTTAAGGGGTTAATAATTTGTTGCCCAAGGTTTGTAAGGTCATTGTTGGTCTTGAACTGGGTGGGTTAATTTTTTTATTAAATTGAATTTTTTCCTTTTTTATAAAGGGAATGCATCCTAATTAAAATTTCATAACTCAAAAGAAAAATTCATGATAAATTCGATATAAATAAATCGGGATATATAAACATTTTGAATGATTAAAAATTCATGGAGTTAATTATGACGATTGAGCATCATCTTGATAATGTTTTAAATTTGTGGGTGATACCTCTAGTGTAGGTTTTTGGATCTGTTTTCAGTATTAATTGGATAAATTGGGAGTATGAAATGAATTTCATTAATTATTTACATAATATTTGTAATTATATTTTACTTCATCGAATACAATATATTTATGTTGGAGTGAATATAAGAACTCCGTTTTCAAAATAAACTACTATTATTTAATAAGCATTTGAGTTCCCATTTTTATTTAATATCCTTTATTCGATAAAATGATCAAAAAATTTAACATTTAAAATATTTATTTCAATTTTAGGCAAAAAAGGAAATAAAATTTGAAAGGTGAATATTTGAGATATAAGGGTCCAATATTGAAACTGAAAAATATCTCCATGACTAATATTCATTTTAGAAATATACTAACGTAAAATTTCAAGGTAAAATATATTTCATTTAAGTGTAATATTATTAATTTTAATTAATACCCATATGAGTCATATTAATTACAAAATAATAATAACTAGTCTAATTTTTATAAATTTCTTGACATTAATTGTGTGGGGATTCAAAGGAATTCTAGAGTAGTAAAGTAGGATAACCCAGATTTGGGACTACTAGGCTCCCCTAGTTCAAATGAATTTGAAATCCTAAATAATAATAGATTGAATTTTTATTTATAGTAGGTAATAATAATACACACAGTCACACAAAAACTCACACACAGAGAACCAAATATATATATATAATACCATGATGGTTGGTCAATGGTCGAACACCTCTTAACTATCCTAGTGGTGGTGTAACAACTATAGCTGCACCATTTAGAACCATAATATCATGAATCTTACCAAAAAATAGTGATATATACACAACCACTACTATATTATTCTGGATTATCTTCAAATGGATGCTAGTATAAAAACATAGAGAATATCCCCAATAAATTTGATGCATTTTATGATATTTTTTGGAGAATTTTGGTCAAAATTATAGAAAAATAACAATAGAATCATTCGGGATCAATTATGTAGAATAAATGAAGATACCAAAAATGTTTCATATTTTAGCATATTTAACAAATGGGTGGTAAAAATGAGATTGTTTTTGACCATATAGAGAAACTAAAGTTACTTTATATGTTATAGTGTAAAACATGAAAATAAATTTGATGAGAGTGATTAATATTTTAGAAAAGGAATGGGGTAGAATCTTCTATAAAGAACGACTAATAAATCCATGGATTTGAAGAGTTAAAATTTTAGTTCAAGTTAGTCATCCATAATTTTATACATTTTCAAATTGAAGGGATATTTAATCTTATAATATGAGTATTTTTGAATAATGATAGTAATATTTCATATTATTGTGTGTCTTCTAGAATATTTGAAGATTCAATGTGGTAGTGATGATGTGGTGATGAAAATTGTTGATACAGAAAGAAAAATTATGGCTTAATTAATGAGAAAATATTAGCTCAAATAGATGTTTATTATTTTCATATCCAATAAACCACAAGGCAATTTTTTATGATGTTTTTTCAAGGATAATTTTATGTAAACTTTTTATAATGAATAAAGGGATTCTAAATGGAAATTTGACTAAATTTAATGAAGGAATAAATATTGATATTTTTTAATTATTATATTGGAATAATGTGTTATCTATATATATTATATAATGAAAAATATAAATTTTTTAGAGTTTTTGATGATTCGTTTAATGTGAATTTTAACGATAATTTTTTTTGAATTTATTTCATAAATTTTAATTATAAAATGTATCATTTATGAATATATTTAGGACATAAAATTTTGAGGATTATATGTTGATGTGAATTTTCATTTTTAATTATGTATTTAATTTTTTTAATCGACTGGATATTATAATTTTTTGAATAATTGAAGTTTAATGATTGTTATTTATTCAAGGAAGATTTAAGAAAGTGTATGTTTATTTTAATTTATCAAACTGAGAAGTATTTATGTGAATTTAATCAATAATATTTTTAATTGAAGTGAACATAATTTCTTATTTATATTTGACATATTCATTGAGAAACATAGTGATCTTATATCATTGTGGAGTAAAAATATTTTTGTTAAAGATGATACCTAAAAATATATACAATCTCTTGGATCAAATTTTATTAAATACACCATGGAATTATTCTCTAATCCTAGGGTGAAACATTATAAATAAACATTATGATCACTATTTGTAATAATATTTAAATAATAGTGAGGGACTATTATTAGTATTTGGAAAAAAATTACTCTCGCATGCATTATAGATTTATTTTAAAAATATTTTTTGAAAAAATATTCAAAATAATTCAACCCCATCTTGTTAGTGTTACATCAATATTATTAAATAGTAACCTAATATATTTATAATGGATGTTATTAATAAAGATAGGTATTTTTGTGGGTTAAAATTTCATGTCAAATAACCCTATATCTTGAATGGGTGGGATATAACAATTCAAACAAGGGAATAGTTAAACACCTATTTGGATGATCACGGTATTTCATCATAATTATTGGGGACCTAAGAAGCTATTTCACTAACCCTACATCAACATGGTGTATCATAATCTAATAGTTTATGAGGCCACTTTAAAATTTAGTTAGTTATGTGTCTAAACACCACCCTTGCATTGTTGGGACACATAACACCTCGATATCCATAACATCCAAATAAATTGGGAAATCTAATACATTAATGAGTTTGAAGATCATGAACCCAACTTTCTGTTGAGTAACCTGAAAAATTGATTATAGGGATTATGTTTTAGCCAAAAAAATATACTTTGTGGCACATACTAATATGTTTATCTACATATAAATTGGTATATGTTTTTTAAAATATGGTAGGAATAGTATTATCCTATCTCATCAAAATATTGTATGCATGCATGTTCCATTCAGCACCAGAGTGTGTGCCTCTACAATTTCATTCTATATAATGTTTCCTTCTTTGGATATCATGAACACTTCGATAGAGAATTTATAAAAAAACTATTTTATTTACATAATTTCATGTTTTAGGATCCATTCTAATAGGACCAATCCCCTATTTCTAGTTTGGGAATTGTATGGTTTTCTTTATACAAGAATAGCATCGAATAACAGGATTTCACATTCACTAATGTGTCATTTAACCCTTAATTAATACATATTCCTTATCATGCCATGTTTTAATCCCATTTCTATCCATATAACCCACTTCAATCTAAAAATTAGAAAATATTTCTGTTATCTTCATAATGCACATAAAAGTTCAAAAAATATATTTAACTATAATTTTTAGTATTTATTTCAATGGTTATATTATTGAAAACAAATGATATTGTTTAGGGGATTTTTGGTAATTTTAATTATTTTTACACTAGATAATCAATGAATCTAGATGAAAAAATTATGAGAATACACTAGACATTTATCTCATGTATGAAAAAAATATATATTTATAAGAGAAAATTAGATCTCATATAATTTTGTATTTTATAAACTTATATTTTAAATGTGAACATGTTATCGGGAGTTTTCATAAGGAATGATGGCAAGGATAGTTCTTAAGGAGCTCCCAGTAGGGCCCATGAATTAAGATATGACTATATTACATATGAATATAGATTTTTTAGTCTGATATGATGCATAAATTATTCTTTTATCATTATTATCTACTACAAGGGATAGTTTATTCATATAAACATTATAACTTAGATGGATATCATCAACTAGAATGTACTCTCATTTTAGGATTCAAAAAGAGAATAATGGAAAAAATATGAATACTTGGACATTTTGTTATGGAAAATTAAATATAATAGATTTTAATAGGGATTCACATCTCATTGTAATGTTTGTAACCATAAATGGGATAATTTATGATCTCATTGATGAATTCATATTTTATCCATTGTAATCAAGAATTGGGGTGGGGTGAATTGTGATGTAAAAATTTATTAGTGATAACATGACTCAACTTAATTATGTACAATGTTTCGGTAGGTAACGATTGTAAAAGACTCAAGAATTGGGGTTGGGTGAATTGAGTTGTTAATATTTACTCACTAAAAAAGGTACCATCTTTAGAAAATAATATCTTTTTATTCCTTACTTATCATAAGAATCAGTTGAAAAAAGATAATATTTAATATCAATAAAAACAATGATTAATAATTGTTTTGGGAATATAAATTTCCCAATCCTCTCCACCAATACTCTTCTCCCTAATTTTAGTTTTTTTTATAGTATCAATCCTTTTACTGGGAATACAAGAATGATTGAAAGTAGTAAAAACATGTCACATTTGTGCATTATATTTCAACTAGGATACATGAAGGCATTATAAACAAAAACCTTCATGTAATTTTACTAGAAAAATATCTACAATTATAGATAATAATATAATGTTTTTATAGGTGTTGAACCCAATTCAAAAATGAAAATAATAGAAAGAATAAATATCATGGATATATGATAAGAAAATAATAAAGCTGAAGGAAATTTCTCAAAATGATAAAATAGTTGGAATTTATTTCAGAGATATTGAACATGAAGCTCGTTATTATTTTAATGAAAAATAAAGAAGAAGATATTTCATTGTCATCTTCATTGTATAACTTTTATTTTTTGTATGATATCTCTTATGTAGTCAAGAAAAACATAAAATTTTTATCTAATGCATGAAAATATAGAATTTTTATTCGAAAATAACATCACCAGCAGAATCTAGGATCTGATACACATACTTTTAATTAAATAAATACATCATTTATAGTAAAGATAAATAAATTTTTATTTTGCATTTATCTTTTCCCATTACTTGGATCTTATTATAATCAATTTCTCAGTGAAGATATAACCATGCCTTTTAAGATCCCATTGTAGTTTTTAAATGTCACACATGTGATTCAATGGTAATAATTACATATTGAAACATTATATAGGTTATTAAAGATTATCATGCAACTAATTCATACTATTTAATAAATTTAACTGATTTTAATTATGTTTCCAAAATCATTCACTTATCCGTTTCATGTAGTTTATTGATAAATATCTCATATTTTCTCATACAGGTGATTTCTTCAAATTATGTTATTTCACGTATTCCAATCCTTTATGTAGAATATCTATGTATCGGAATACTCACATTGGATTTTCATAATTGTGACCAAAGCCTCATGTAGGATGTTTTTCTCTATAAAGTATATTTTCATCCAAGACATACATAATGGATACGTAATGAAATTAATGACCAAGAAACATGTAAATAATATTAAACATGATGGAAATACTTATGTAAAAAAAATAGTAATGTATAACGTGTATTTTAGATCATCCAAACCTAATGTACATGGAATATTTCAGACAAACAATTTCATTCCAATAATCTCCCACTTTTTATAATAACCAATTCCATTGGAAATTAAACATGAAATTTTAAAAAGGATTAATCTTCATTTTTCACAAACGTATATATCATAGAATTCATTTCACTTTTAAAGCGTATTTATTATCCTTTATTCCACACCCTATATTTTTAATCTCCTCCCATGATAGGGAAAATTATGATTATTTAATTATTGTTAGGGGGAACAAAATATATGTTTTCCCCCTTATGTATTGTTAAAAAATAATTTCATTGAGGGAAAAATGACACATTTAAGGTTTCAAATTTAGAGTAGTAAATTAGTTGATTATATTGAAAAAAATAGTGAGTTATGGAACCAATGTAATTGAGTAAAAAATTATTGAAATTAAAATGAAAACCATCTCAAAAAAACACAATAAATGAAAAAATAATCAGAAATAAATAACATAAAATTAAATCAATCACTATGAGAAATTTAATAAAACAATAAAGATGTATTTGATGAGTAGTAATCATGTACAAATATATATCCATTTTATAATTAAAAAACAAGAATACAATAGATTCGATAGAAGACCTGAGTTTTTGTGGCTTCAAACTGAGATGGTGTTTTGTGGAGGTAACTTGAATATAGTTTTGGTTTCATAAGTGGATGGTGTAGGCATTGATGGTAACATTATTTCCTTCTCAAAAGATAAAATATCACCACTTCATGATCTAATTTTAGATTTTACATGTTGATGTTGAATAGGATATTGAAAAATTTTCTCTAGATGATGTTATCCTAAACTGACGTTATAGGTTCCACTATCTAAAAAAGAAATTTTAAAAAAAGCTTAGAAGACACTAATGGAAATTGAAGGTATACAAACAGTTTAAAACTGTTGGTATAGGCTGAATAACCGTTGGTATAAATTATACCAATTGTTTTAGAAACCATAGCCCAATAAACCATGACAATAGACATATACCAAAGTTTTGAGATAAACTGTTGGTATATGTGAAGAAATCTACTCTATACCAACGGTTTTATAAAACCGTTGGCATAAATTTCTTATAAAACACATATGAAAACAACTTCAAAACCATTGGAATATCTTTTTTAGTCTTTCATTCAATCCTATACCAACAGTTTAAACCATTGGAAAAGATATTGTACAAACAGTTCATAACTGTTGGTAAAACAAAAACATACTGAACCTATACCAAGAGTTTTAAACAGTTGGTATTGGATTTTCTATACAATTCACAAAGAAGCCTACTATCTTTGCTACTGTGTGAATTGTATAGAATACATACAATACAATTCATAATAAGGATAAATAATTAAAAACTGATAATTATAACGATACATAATTTAATTATTAATTATTAATACAATACATTAAAAACTGAATACATAATAATATGTGATGTAGAATTTAGAATACAAAAAAATTGCATTTTCTATAACACATACATGATTGAATTCAAATATTAGAAGCTAATAACCCCAAATAAGTAAATTAATTAATTAATTCAACCAAAAACAAATATAATGTCATGGTTTGGGGTGGGTGTCTTTGAACATAGTGATGATGGTAATGAGTGTGTATCAATGATCTTGTGTCACTTCTGGAATATAAATGTCCTTGGCATATTAATTTTCATGTGTTTTAGAATAGGGGTATGAGTTCCTCACATGAGAAGTGGATTGATTGAGGATGGACCATGGATTGTTTTTCTAAAGTATCTACACAATCCGAATGCGTTTGGTCAGTTTTTCGTATGCCAGTTGTTGTTTTCACTTAAAATTATGTCCATTTTAAACAGTAGAGACATTTAGAGTGGGACCGGCCACACTGTGTCTCGGATTTATGCGATGCTGACTCATACACGTCACAAATTTCCCATGGATCATTGTCTTAAAGTATCAATACAATCCGAATGTGTTTGGTTGTTTTTCCATATTCGGGTTGTTGTTTTCACTTAAAATGTTGTCCCTTTCAAATAAAAGTGATACACTTTGAGTGGTACCTGCCACACCAAGCCTCGTATTGAGGCTCAGTTGACTCATACACTACATAAATGACCCATGGATTTGTGTGCTAAAGTATCAACACAATCTGAATATGTTTGGTCAGTTTTTCATATGTCAGTTTTTTTTACTTAAAACAGTATCCATTTTAAACAAAAGAGAGACACTTAGTGTGCTATCGGCCACACTGTGCCTCTTATTGAGGCAGGGTTGACTTGTACTCATCACAAATGACAAATGGATCGTTGTACTAATATATCAACACAATCGGAATGTTGTTGGTCAGAGTGGATACTCAAGAGGGGGTTGAATTGAGTTCCAATTAAAATTTATGTTAAAAAGGTTTTCAATAAAATCTCTCCAAATTAAATAAAAAATAAAACTGTAGTGAATTGATAAATCACAAAAGGTTTCAATTATTTTCTCAAAGATTGATTATTTCCTAGTTAACTTAATCTTAATATTGTTTTATCTTTCGTAAATAACTTACTGGATAACAAAAATTACAAACACTTGATAGTTTAACTATCATAGTTACTTTAAAACAGATTTGAAATTCAAAATAATTAGCAGCAGAATATAAGATACAGTTTAAAATTAAATAGGATGAACAACAGGATTAACCAAGAGGTTCAGTCTCAAGTTGAGACTTAGTCCTCTCAAATAGTGGTTATAAAATTTGATCCACAACTTGGATCGGGGAAAACCATAGTATTCATATTGTCCAGGTCATATGACCTCTACCACAGTTCTTCATTGGAGAAACCAGAAAAATAGCACACAGGCTATCCAGGACACACTTGACCTCTACCACAATTCATAGTGGGAATGAAAAGATTTTAAATTATTGAGTGAGGATATTAAATATCCTCGAGTAATGCTCAAGAGTTAGTGTGTGTCTAAGAATAACATAAGGACACACACTACTCGAAACGTAAATAAACAATTCACAATAGAGCGAATAAAATGGAGATGAGATTAGAAGGATATGTGTGATGGCAATGCATCTCTAGACTCTATTTGGACTGAGTATATGTTGTTTGAGTAATTCTCTGAAATTTGTTTGAGAAATTGAGTATCACAGTTCTGTTCGTTGACTTCCTTGTATTGGGGTTTTTTCTCGAGATTTAAGTAATCTATTTAGCACAACAATGTCCCTCGGCATCCTAGAAAACGTTATTCTGTGTTTTAGCTCTTGTTCATATCACCTTTCTGCCAGCATTGTTTCAACATTTTTTTTTCACATCCTCTCCTTATGTGTTGCTTTTGTCATCACTTTTATAGCTCGTGTGGTCCAACAAAAAGTATTATTACTTCTGAATCTGCGAGGTATGGTTTAATGACATTCAACAGACATTAATTACTTAATAGAAGTTTCATTAAAATCACCAAATATGATCATTGTTAATAAAAAATATAAGTGTGGATTGTAGATATAGTGACTTGTTTCCAACGGTAGCTCTTAGTATCAGTGATTTTGTATCGGTGGAATTGAGTAAGTAGTTCTGTATCAGTAGACGTGACTCATTATAATGGTAGACTATGTATCAGTGACAATGACTCTGTATAGGTAGCTCCTCTTATCGGTAGCTCTTCTTTATAGGTAGAATTCCTGTATCGGTGTCTCTCTCCATCGGTAACTTGCCTATATCAGTAGCTACTTGTATTGGTGGCTCCCTCTGTATATCGATGGCTCTGTCTGTATCGGTAGACATCATATCAGTAGTTGTCTATTTGTATCGGTAGACTTGTATTGGTAGGTCTGTCTGTCAGTATTGATAGCTCTTGATATAATAGTAAGCTCTTTTTATCGGTGATCTTTGCTTATCGGTAGACTATATCTGTATCGGTGACTATGTATCAGTAGGTCTGTTTCAGTGACTCAAAAACATAATACTTATCTGTTCTATTCAAATCATATCCAAAATGAGTTAGTATTATTTAAAAACATGTATAAACATAGATAAACTTTGATTAACATATTCCAATGATTACTTTGATATTTTTTTCAACATAATTTAACATGTATATGGGATTATCAAAAATATTAAAACATAATTTAGATTATCAAAAAAGGTGAGTTCAACAATCTCCCCCTTTTTGATAATCACAAATAATGGCACTATAATCCCAAATAATCATGAATTTTTCATTATAAAACACATTGGGTGTCACTTATCAGTGTGAGTAATGACATTTTCGAATGTATCAGAGAATAGAGTATTATCTGAAAATGTATCAGAGGTATGAAGCAACTGTATCAGAGGTAGAATTATAAAAAAAAGGTACCAGAGGTAGAATATATTATGCTCATATTTATCCCCCTTTGTGATTAGAAAAAATTGGTAAACAATGGATGTGAGAAGTAACATAAGGTAAAAGAGAATAAGATCATATATATTTCTTAGGGAAAAAATAAAGAGAAATATAAAATTGAGGCAAAAGGAGAACAATTGATTCCTATCAAATGTCCTAGACACTATTCAATCCACCTCCTCAGCATGTTATTTGGATTTTCCCTTGGAATCAGAATTTGATTCAGGCAGGGTAGATGCAGGTTGAGGCTTGGGATAACCAGTGATAATCAGAGGAGGCTAAGCTACTGATACAATTCCTGGCCTATAATGTGGAGCTCTCTATGTGATCATAGGAGAGATACTTCTGATTGCTTGAGCTAGTGTCATCTGAGGAATGGAGGCAGACTGATCAGAGGCAGGCAGAGCTAGTGGTACAATGATAGGGGTACTGTCTATATAAAAAAATAGCAGAAATAGATTCTTAAAGTCTATAATGATTCCTCCTCCTCTTTCCATGTCAGATATAAAGTCATCCTTGTTCTCCATAAACTTTTCTAGAGTAGGAGTCAACTCCTCGAACTTGCTTACTTGTTCTCTAAAATCTTGAGTGACTGAAGGTAGTTTCATGTTCTCTAATAGAAGCTTGAAATGGGTGTTGAGTTGACGCTTGGTATAAACATTATGAAATTAGATATCAATATTATCTTTGATTTCTTTTTGGGAAGTAGTATAAACCCTCATATGCTCCTAAAAAAATTTCTGATATCTCTTGAGGTAGACAGCACCTGAGAATCAGCTGAGCTATTGGTACTAGCCTGACCAAGCTCCTATTTCAGCACAGTTCTAAACTGATCAATATCTACTGAAGCACTGTATGAACGAAAAGGATTGACAGTGAATGCAATAGTTTCCTTAAAATATTAGTCCAAATTACTTAACAACTTCTTGACAACCAAATCCTATGTACTGACAAGATCTTTTAAAATATTCATAAAGGCTTCAAACACATCCATAAACTGCTTTAATAAACTCTTGATATAATTTATGTCCGTAGCATCATGGGTTTGGGAACTAACCAAGGTATAGAATGAATCCAAAGTTTTCTTCAAAGAAATAACATCCTCTTTCAATTTTTCAATCTAAGTATGACACACATTGACTTCATTTTCCATCTCTCCCAAAGTGTTTGACACAATTCATCCAAGAGAGAGTTAAAAAGATGTTTTCATTTTTCTCAGCTCTTAACTCTTTGTGTCTGCAATAGATGCAGTCTGTGTCTCCTTCAACTCAGCCTTTAAAGACTCAAGATCAGCCTTAGTAACCAGATATTCAGGCACAACTATAGGTGCTCTTCTAGACAAAGTATCAATATTTCTTTGGGGTTAGTCATCATCAGATCCTGTGTAATCATGTCCAAGCACCATGAATCTTGGATCTTCAGTCCAATCCTCTATCTCATGAAGAACTGAGACAGATCCATGAATATAAGGTTTCTCACCCTCAAATAAAGCTTCCTCTTCATCCCCATGAACTGAAACTATCTCCTCCATAGAAGAATCATCAACCACTCTATCCACATCAGGTGTCCCAACCTAAGGTAATTGAGGACTAGGTACAGGTCTTTCTACTTCAACAATTTCCTCAGTAGGCATTGAGTAGTACCCAATCAGTGGATTGAGACTCATACAGGCAGAAATAGATGCTTCATTTTCAGATTCTTGTTCTTCCTCATTCTCTGGAGCTGGCTGGACTTCCTCATCAATAGGGGTTTTTTCATTTCTTACTCCCAACACAGTTTTCTTTCCAGATGATAAATCTTGAACAACTGGACTTGGAGGCATGTCTAGATCCCCTCCATCAGCTATAGTGGTATCCTCCTCATCAGTATCATAACTATAATGAGGTTCCTCTTCATCAAGTCATAGAAATGGATCTCTTATGTCTCTTGGCCTATTGGGATGGTCAATTGGGATGAACTTATCATATACCTTCTCATTATCAACAACTGATTTCCTTCTCCATGGGTTATATCATATCTTCACATACTTACAGATTGTTCTTGTGATGCAAAAATTTTTAATCACAACTAATGTCTCATCCTGATACTCAGCTACTCCTTTCACCTTGATCATTACCGAAATAAATTTTGAAAACGAATAAAGCATTGTATTTTAACTTAGGCCTCATCATATACACATTTTGGATCACCAAAAGCCTACAAAAATTTACCTTAACATCATTCCTCAGTAAATGCAAAAAATAAATATCTTGGTATCTCAGATTTACAAACTCCCCTTATCTTGGACTTATCACATGTCGGATGAATTCAAATAACACCCGGTTTTTCTCCATCTATCTCAACAGCCACTACCTTTATTTGTTTTCCACTACCGGTGAGCTCTTCCAAAGAAACCTCATAGTCAAAAATATCACTGGTAGGAGGTATTGTCTTCGAGGTATAACCAAAAACACCCTCATAATGGACTTTCAGACATTCATCCCATTCAATAGAAGAAAATTAAATTTCCTTGACATTCACTAATGAAACCATTCTGTTTTCTTCTTCAGACTTCTCAAAATGAAAAAAACATAATACTCCTTAACCATGTTCGGATAATGAGGTCCATTATTGTTTTCAAAACATTCATGAAATCCCTATTCCTCCAATACTCTTAGAACCAATGACATGCTATGAAATATCCATTCCTCACTGAGTTCCACTTCGATTATTATTTCTTTATTCTGCAAATGTGGGTTCACTACATGCTTCCCCAACCATGTTCTACTTTCACTTCCACTACCTTCATGTCTTGTTTTCTGCTTCTTAAAACATGGTGCATCACTATCATCACTTACTATCAGGAGTTTTTTTCTTGCCATCTCTAATAGAAGAACATAGGGTTACGCATAATGTGGGTGTTCGATAAGTGAGGATAGAAGAGAGGAGTGTTTTCAGTGGATTGAAATGTGACTAAGGTATAGTTTTTATCATTTAGGAATCGAAATGTAATAAAAAGAATTATACTGAAAACCATAATATTTTTTTCTAATGAAAACGAAAATCAGACAGCTCATGACATATCAGTGACAATTACCAGTGAGAACCCTGACAGTGTGGGTTATCTAACGTTGAGGTCTCTAGCAGTGATGTTTTCTAGCGGTGAGTTTTTCAAGTGGTGAGGTTTTCTAGCGGTGAGGATTTCTAGCGGTGAGGTGTTCTAGTTGTGTGGTTTTCCTAACAGTGAGGATTTGGCTAACGGTGAGGATTTTCATAACAGTGAGGATTTTCTTCTACAAAGTCTATCATTCTTAACTCATGTCTAATGTAAATTAACCTATGTGAACTTAAAGGCTTGGTGAAAATTTCATCTAATTGATCTTGTGTACCTATAAATTCAAGAGTAATTCACCCTTTTGGTAATGATCTCTCGGAAAGTGGTGCCTTACATCAATGTGTTTGGTCTTAGAGTGAGATATAGGATTCTTAGAGATATTGAACAGACTAGTGTTATCACAGTTTAAAAATACATGTCTAAAAAGATATCTGTAGTCCAATAATGTATGTTTCAACAATATAATTTGTGCACAGTAACTACCAGAAGCAATATAATCTGCTTCAGCAGTAGAAAATACAACAAATTACTACACCAAGATATCATGGACATGCCTAGAATATGACATGTTCTAGAAGTTCTCTTTCTATCTAACATGAAACCAGTAATGTCCGCATTTAAATAACTTATAAAATTGAATGATTGTCCTTTTGGATAAAATAATCCTAAGTTAGTAGTATGTTTACGATATTTGAATATTGTTTTAGTAGAAAGAAAGTGTGAATAATTTGGATTAGCTCGAAATCTTGCACACATACACACACTAAATGTAATATCTGGTTGACTAGCAGTAAGATAGAGCAGATTCCCTATCATACCTCAATAGTTTGATTGATCCACTGGTTTTCTAGTTTCATCAGCATCCAAATTACAAGTGATACTCATGGGTGTTTCATTACCCTTACTACTATCCAAACCAAAACGTTTTAAAAGATCCTTTTTATATTTACCTTGATTTAAGATAATTCCATTTTCATTTTGAAAAACATGAAATCCAAGAAAATATTTAACTTCTCCCATTAAAATCATTTGAAATTCATTTTCCATACTCTTTGAAAAATCAATACACATAGTATTTTTAAAAGATCCAAAAACAATATCATCATCATAGATTTTTACTATCAAAACATCTTTGTAAATTATTTTAATAAATAGACTTGGATCAGCAATCCATTTAGAAAAACAGTTTGAAATACGAAAACTACTTAGTCTATCATACCAAGCTCGTGGGGCTTGTTTTAAACCATAAAAAATTTTATAAGGATTAAAAACTAGATTGGAAAATGAGGATTTCTAAATCCAGGTGTTTGTTCAACAAAAACATATTCGATTATAAAACCATTTAGAAAAGCACTTTTAACATCCATTTCATATAACTTGAAATTCAGATGAGCATCATAGGAAAGTAGAATCCTAATAGATTCTAATATAGCTACAGGTACAATGGCTTCCACATAGTATATTCCTTCCTCTTGAATATATCCTTGTGTAACTAGTCTTGACTTGTTTCTAATGATATTTCCTAATTCATCAACTTTATTTCTAAAAACTCATTTAGTGCATATGGTCGAAGTTTCCTCAGGTCTTTCAACTAATTCACAGGCTTTGTTTCGTTCAAATTGATTTAATTATTCTTTCATATCCATTACCCAAAATTCATCATTGATTACATCATTGATATTTTTAGGTTCTAACTTTGAATGAAAAGCTTGATGTTCAACCTGATTTCTTAGAGATGCTCTAGTTTGGGTTTCTCTGTCTAAATCTCCCACAACAGTATCTAAAGGATGGTTATTTAGAATCCTAGTTGGTCTAGACAAGGTAGGACTAGAGAATTCAGGTTCTTCTCTAGGTTTGGTTCTAACATAATCGTGTTCTAGAAAATTTCTATAATTACATGTTTTTATAGCAGGTTCACTACTTTTATCATTAAGGTCCAGAACAGACAAATATTCCTCACGATTTTCAAAATAGGGTTTGGATTCATGTGGATCATTTTCATCAAATATGATGTGAATAGATTCTTTGATAAATTTGGTTATTTTAATAAAAACACTATTGGATTTTCTAGTTAAAGAATAACCAATAAAAAATCATTCATCACTTTTAGATGAAAATTTATCCAGATTATCTTTAGTATTGAGAATAAAGACTTTGCAACCAAAAAAATTGAAGTAACTTACTTTAGGCTTCCTATTATTCCATAGTTCATAAGGGGTATTTTTAAGAACATGTCTAATCAAGACGTTATTTATAATATAAAAAGATGTATTTACAGCTTCTTCCCAAAAGTAAACATGTAGGTCATACTCATTAAGCATAGTTCATGCAATTTATTGAAGGTTCATATTCCTTCTTTCAACTACACCATTCTGTTGAGGTGTCCAAGGGTTAGAGAAATTTTGATTATATCCATTTTGTGAGTATCATGATTAAAATTCATGACTTTCAAACTCACGACCATGGTCACTTCTCAAGGTTTTAATCTTAAGACCACTAAAAGTTTTACATACTCGGAGTATTTAATAAAGTAAGAGCAAGCTTCACTTTTGTGAGCTAGAAAATTTACCCTAGTATATCTAGAAATTCATCTACTAAGACATAAACATATTTAATCCCATTCAACAATGAAATTCTAGAAGTTCCATACAAATCCTTTTGAACCAACTCAAGAGGTTGAGAATTTGAAACCTCTTTCTTTAATTTGAATGAAACATTATGTTGCTTTCCCTTTTGACAGGGAGTACAAAATTTGTCTAATGTGAATTTTAGTTGTGGTAGGTCTCTAAATATATTTTTCTTAGTTAGTTTCATAAGTTAATGAACATTACAATGTCTTAATCTTATGTGCCATATCCAAGACTCTTTATGAAAATCATTTAAACAAGTAACCTTTTGTTTTGATAAAGAATTTAAATCTACAGCATATACATTTTCATTTCTCAAGGCAGTAAATACCAAAGCATTTTTATAATCAAATACATTTCAAGCATCATTTTCAAGTTTAACATTGAAACCATCATCACAAAAATGAGAAATGCTTCACATGTTGTATTTTAATCCATCAAAAAATAATACTTTAGAAATTAAAATCGAATCAGTGTTACCAATTTGGTCTATGCCGATGATTTTTACTTTTGAATTTTCACGAAAGGTGGCATGTCCTCCATCAACTTTGATTAAACTTTTGAAAAATGAGAAATATATAGTCATATGCCTTGAACATCCACAATCCAAGTACCGTATCTTCTTATAGTAACTCTTCAAGAAAGTCTCTTACAAAACAAGTTTAAACAGAAAATGATTTTAGTACCCAGATTTTCTTGGATCCAGACAGGTTAGCAAGAAAAACTTTTGGTACCTAGATTTGTCTAATGGGTTTCATATAATCAATAGATTTAAACGATTTTGAATGAAAAAATTTATTTGATCTATAATTATGTGAATAGATGGTTGAGACATAAGAATTTCCAAAACAGGAACTAGCAACATCCTGTCCTGATTTAGGAATAAATCTATTCTTTGTAATATCTCCCTGTCCAGGGTGATAGCCTAAACCTGTAATATATTTTGGTGCTACTTGTTTGTCTAGAAATTGAGTAAGTGTGTTCTTTCCATTAGTTAATTTTTCTATATCATTATTGAGTTTCTCATTCGACAATTTGAGTTCAGTATTTTCTTTGAGTAGTTGAGCATTCTTTTCCATTTCTACTTCTAGTGCATATTTGATAGTGTTAGTTAATGAATATTGGTTTTTTAAGGTTTTATACTTATATTTCATCTCATTGCAAGTATCCTCTAGCATGTTACATTATTTAGATAACTCTTCACTAGACATGTTTTCAGAATCAGAATCATCTCTATAATAGTAAGAATTTAAAAACAAGATTATCCAATGTTACCTTAGATGTGTTTGTCTTGAATCACATATTAGCTTTTTGAGATTTTTCATCCTGAGTGGAATCAGAATCACTTGAACTGTCTTCTGAAGCACTCCAGGTTTCTTTCATAGCTTTCTTATATTTTTTGTCCTTGTACTCATATTACTTCTTGTATTTTAACATTGGATAGTCAGCTTTCACATTTCCTTTCCTCTTGCATTCGTAGCAGACTATTTCATCACTTTTATCATTCCTTTTCCAATCCTCCTCACAATGACCTTCATTGTCATAATTTCTTTTGTAATTGGATTTTATGAAAAAACTTCTTCTTTCTATAAAACTTCTTAAATCGTCTTGCTATCTGAGCCATTTCAGTATTGTTGTCTGATGCACTTCCATCATGGCTTGAGCTATCACTTTCACTTTGAATTTTCCCTTTGTCCTTAATTTTTTACGTATAAGTCTTGAAAGCTACAGAATTATTCCTTGGTTCATCATCCTCTTCCTTGTTTACATATTGTTCTTCTTCATACATCATTAACTTACCAATGAGTTCCTTGATGGACCAAGTACCAATAACACAAGATTCTCTAATTGAAACTGATGTGTCTCTCCATCTTTCTAATATAAATTTGAGTATTCTCATGATTTACTCCTTTTCTGGAACAGCTTTTCCAAGTGAGCACATAGTATTAACAATCTCATTGAACCTGAGATATATGGTAGAAATAGATTCATTCGGCCTCATTTTAAAATTTTCATATTTAATAGTGTATGTGTTTAATCTCTTTTCTTTCACATTGGTTGTTCCTTCAAGAGAAACAGCCAATCTATCCAAGATTTCATGTGTTGTTTTACAATAAAAAATTCTATTAAACTCTTCATATTCTATAGAGCAGTAAAGGGAATTCATGGATTTACAATTATTTTTGTAATCTGATTTTGTAGAATCATCTGAAGTATCTCTAGCAGTCTTTGGAATATAATACTCAGATTCTATAGCAGTCCAAATATCAAATCCTATACTCTCTAAATGAAATTTCATTTTGATTTTTCATTGCCCATAATTTACAACATTAAAGAAAGGAGGAATTTGGTAGCAACACCTTCTAATCTATTATCCATAATTATATTTTAGCAAATATATTTAAGAGATAAAATTTAGAACTAATAGAAATTTAATATCATTAAGATATAACTAAAATAAAAGTTGAAAAATAGAGTGTTTAGAAATACTTTATTAATAAAAATCCTCTGATACCAAATGTTGGTTGGAGTGGATACTCAAGAGGGGGGGTGAATTGAGTTCCTATTAGAATTTCTGTTAAAATGTTTTTCAATAAAATATCCACAAATTAAATAAAAAATTAAACCATAGTTAATTGATATAGCATGAAAGGTTTCAATTAGTTTCTCAGAGTTTGATTATTTCTCAGTTAACATAATCTGAAGATTAAGTTAGCTTTTTTAACTAACTTACTGTCTAACAAAAATTACAAACACATGGTAGTTAAACTATCAGAGTTACTTTAGAATAGATTTGAATTTCAAAGTAATTGCCAGTAGAATATAATATATAGGATAAAATGAAATAGTATGCACAACAGGTTTAACCAAGAGGTTCAGTCTCAAACTGAGACTTAGTCATCGGAACTAGTTTATATAAACATTGATCCAGACCCTAGATCGGGGAAAACAACAGTTTTCAGAATGTCTAGGTCCTATGACCTCTACCATAGTTCTTCATTGGAAAAAACCAAAACAATAGCACACAGGCTATCCAGGTCACACTTGACCTCTACCACAATTAATAGTGGGAATCAAATGATTTTGAAATATTGAGTGAGTAAATTAGATATCCTTTTGTTATGCATTGGAGTTAGTATGTGATTAAGAAGAACAGAAGCACACACACTACTGAAAATGTAAATAAAGAATTCAAAATAGATATAATAAAATTGAGATGAGATTAGAAGGATCTATCTGATGGAAATGTAGCACTGGACACCTTTTGGATTGAGTATATGTTGTTTGATTCTTTCTCTGAAATTTGTCTGAGAAACAGAGTATCATAGTTCGGTTCCTTGACTTCCTCATATTGGGGTTTTTGCTTGAGATTGAATTAATATTTTTAGCACAACAATGTCCCAAAACGTCTTACCAAATGTTCTTCCGTGTTTTAACACTCGTGTGTATCACCTTTCTGTTAACACTTTGTCACCACTTTTTCCACATCCTCTATTTATGCGGTGATTTTTTCTTCCCTTTTATAGCTTATTTGGTCCAACAAAAAGTATGATTTCTTCTACAGAAATGAGGTATAGTTTCCTGACATTCAACAGATATTAATTAATTAATAGCAGTTACATTAAAAGCACCAAATTTGATCATTATTAATAAACAAATATATGTAGGGTTTAGAGATATAGTGACTAGTTTCCATCGGTTGCTCTTAGTATCAGGGAGCTTGTGTCAATGGAATTGATTTAGTAGGTCTATATCGGTAGTTATTACTCTTTATAACGGTAGACTATGTATTAGTGATAATGACTCAATATCGATAGCTCCTCTTATCGATATCTCTTCTGTATATGTATCATTCTTGTATCAGTGGCTATCTCCATCGGTAACTCACCTATATCGGTAGTTTCTTGTATCTATGTCTCTTTCTGTATATCAGTGGATTTGTCTGTATCGGTAGACTTCATATCAGTAGCTGTCTGTTTGTATCGGTAGACTTAAATCGGTAGGTATGTCTATCTGTGTCGGTTGCTCTTGATATAATAGTAGACTCTGTCTATCAGTGATCTTTTCATATAAGTAGACTATTTCTGTATTAGTGAGTATGTATCGGTAGGTCTGTATCAGTGACTGAAAAACATAATACTTATCCGTTCTGTGAAAATCATATCCAGAATGAGTTATTATTATTTCAAAACATGTATAAACATAGATATACATTGATTAACATATTACAAGGATTATGTTGATATTTTTGTCAACATAATTTAACATATATATAGGATTATCAAAACATATTAAAACATAATTTAGATTATCAAAACATTTGAGATTAATAAATGTGTTTGGTCATTTTTCTGTATGCTAGTTGTTGTTTTCATTTAAAATGTTGATCATTTGAAATAAATTTGAACCAATTTGAGTGGTACCAGCCACACAGCACCTCGAATTGAGGCGGGGTTGACTCGTACACATCAAAAATGACCCATGGATCATTATACTAAAGTATCAATAGAATCTGAATCTATTTGGTCTATTTTCCATATGCCATTTCTTGTTTTCACATAAAATGGTGCCATTTTAAACAAAAGGGAGACATTTAGAGCGGTACCTACCACACCGTGTCTCAGATTAATTCGGGTTTGACTTGTAAATGTCACAAATGTCCCATGGATTGTTTTACTAATGTATCAATGTAATCTGAATGCATTTTGTAGGTTTTTCCTATTCCAGTTATTGTTTTCACATAAAATGTTTTACACATAAATTAAAAGTGAGACACTTTGAGTGGTACCAGCCACACCAGGCCTCAGATTGAGGCTCATTTGACTCTTACGCATCGTAAATGACCCATTGATTACTGTGATAAAGTATCAATATAATTCGAATATGTTTGGTCAGTTTTTTGTATGTCAGTTGTTTTTACTTAAATCAGTGTCCATTTTCAACAAAAGAGAGACACTTAGAGTGATACCACCCACATCGTGCTTCGAATTGAGGTGGGGTTGACTCATACACATCACAAATGAACAATTGATCATTTTCCATATGTATCAACACAATCATAATGCGTTTGTTCAGTTTTTCGTATGCCAGTTGTTCTTTTCATTTAAAATGTTGATCATTTCAAATATAGGTGAGACACATTGAGTGGTACCGGCCACACCACACCTCAGATTGAGGAAGGGTTGACTTGTACACATCCCAAATGACCCATGGGTCATTTTCCTAAAGTATCAACATAATCTGAATCAATTTTGTCCATTTTATGTATGCCAATTGTTGTTTTCACTTAAAATGATGTCCATGTTAATCAAAAGAGAGACATTTAGAGTGGTATCGGCCACACTGTGCCTCATATTAATGTGGGGTTGAGTCATGCACATCCAAAATCTCTCATGGATCTTTTTCCTAAAGTAACAACACAATATGAATGCATTTGGTTGGTTTAAAAAATGCCAGTTGTTGTTTTCACTTTAAATGTTGTCTATTTCAAATAAAAGTGAGACACATTGAGTGGTACCAACCACACCGAGCCTCGGATTGATACGGTATTGAGTCATACATTATACATATTACTAATTGATTGTTTTCCTAAAGTATCAACACAATTCGAATACGTTTGGTTGGTTTTTCGTATTTCAGTTGTTGTTTTCACTTAAAATGGTGTCCATTTAAAAAAAAGAGATACATTAATGTGGTGCCACCCACACCATGCCTCGCAATGATGCGGGGTTAACTCTTACACATCAAAAATTTCACATGGTTCATTATCCTAAAGAATAAACACAATACAAATGTGTTTAGTTGGTTTTTCGTAGGACAGTTGTTGTTTTCACTTAAAATGTTGTCCATTTCAACTAAAAGTGAGACACTTTGAGTGGTACCAGACACACCAGGCCTCTTATTGAGGCTCGGTTTACTTGTACATGTCATAAATTACCCATGTATTTTATTTTTCTAAAGTACCAACACAATACGAATAATTTTGGTCGGTTTTTGGTATGTCAGTTGTTTTTACATAAAACAATGTCCATTTTAAACAAAAGAGAGACACTTAGAGTGCTACCGGCCACACCGTACCTATGATTGAGGAAGGGTTGACTTGTACACATCAAAAATGTCCAATGGATCATTTTCCTAATTTATCAACACAATCTGATGTGTTTGGTCGGTTTTACGTAAGCCATTTTTTGTTTTCATTTAAAATGTAGATCATTTCAAGTAATGGTGAGACACTTTGACTGGTACCGGCCACATCGCACCTCATATTGAGGTGGGGTTGACTCGTACATATCACAAATGAACCATGGATCATATTCCTAAATTATTAATAGAATTATAATCCGTTTGGTCCTTTTCCGTATGCGAGTTGTTGTTTTCATTTAAAATGTTGTCCATTTCAAATAAAAGTGAGACACTTTGAGTAGTACCATACACACCATGCCTCAGATTGATGTGGGGTTGAAAATTACACGTCACAAATTTCCCATGTATCGTTGTCCTAATGTATCAACACAATACGAATGCGTTTGGTTGGTTTTTCATATGCCAGTTGTTGTTTCCACTTAAAATGTATTCTATTTCAAATAAAAGTGTGACACTTTGAGTGGTACCGGCCACACCGAGCCTTGTATTGAGGCTCGGTTGACTCATACATGTCATAAATGACCCGTGGATTGTTTTTTTAAAGTATCAACTCAATCCAAATACATATTTTTGGTTTTTCTTATGTTAGTGGTTTTTACTTAAAAGATTGTCCATTTTAAACAAAAGAGAGACACTTAGAGTGCTATCGGCCAGACCGTGCCTCATATTGAGCCGGGGATGACTCGTAAACGTCACATGTGACTCATGGAACGTTTTCCTAAGGTATCAATACAATCTGAATGTGTATGGTCGGTTTTCTGTATGCTAGTTAGGAAAATTGTGCAATAATAGTGATAATATCTTATACTAAAACTATAGTCATTGTGGATGATGTGCATCCCCTGGTGCATGGTTAGGGAAAATCATGCACATTGGTTATAATATATATCCATATATGGTTGGTATATAACTTGTGGGATGGACTTAAATTTTTTACTAACCGTAAGGCATAGTGTTTTTCTACGCCGACCGGGGTTTCGAGCTCCGAACAAGCCCCAGAAGCCCCATAAACCGTTATAACATCATTATGATTCCATATTTGGTCAAAAATAAAGAGTTATACTAAATTCAAAAAAATCCATACCAGAGTGAAAAACCAGGATAAAAAATAAAGAGTTATATAGAATTCAAAAATTTAATGGATCAATTTTCCCCTGATCACTGTCACCATCACCACTGTCATCAGCAGCCCCATCCTCACAACCATCATTGTCCCTGTTGTCATCCTTGTCATTATCGTCATGCTCATCCTCATCCCCATCCTTGCACTTAGCCCCATCCTCACACTCTTCCTCATCCTCATCCTCCCCCACATCCTCTTCTGCATCCTCATCGTCACGAGGAATGTCATCATCTCTACCTCCACTAGAGCTTCCACCTAGTGCATTAGATAATGAACCCATCGATGACATATATGACTAAAGAGCCATGTTTGCCTCTAGTGGAAGTGATGAAGATAAAGCTTTGATCAGTTTCATAAATTCTTTCTCCATCATTTGAACCTATTCTTCCAACAATGTGACCCATTTATCAGGATTTCTTGCATTCACATGGGCATGTTCCAACTTTGTGGTACTAGAATGGATACCTGGAGAGGAAAAATACCTTTTCAATACTATATTATAACCAGGTTGACATCGTACTCGACCAGAGTTCTCATCTCCCAAAACCTAATATAAATGATCGTGTGGCCCTAAATTTTCAGGCTCTTAGGCATCAAGGGCCTCTAAAGAAGCTAGTTAAAAATATTAATAGATTATTAAATTTTAAAATAGATATTAAACTTTGAAATAATCAAATTAAAACATAAATTTTTTTATTATATCGGTTAATTAACCACAGTTTCATCTTTTTTCCTTCTACTCAAGAAAAACAATTTTCCTCAAGGGATACATCCTTCAATATTCAATTTGTGATTCTGTAATGACATTGAAACAATATAAAGTGAAATTATAATCATATATTCAATATTAAATAAATCGTATAATTTATGTAAGAAAAAATAAAAAGGGAAAGTCCTAAAGAAAAATTATAAAAAACTATAATGTCTTAGATGCCTCTCATGATCTAACAAAGTAGTGCACCCCAAAGTGCGAAGGTATTACATTGAATCAAAGTTTTTTTTTCAAAAGATTACTAAATAATGTTTAATAATAAATAAGATAATATTAATGAAAAATATGAAAACTATCATTTAAATACCTCAAATGGGATTTTTTCCAAAAATTTGGTAGTCACCCAATGGGTAATCATTCAGTGATATTTCTATATCGGGCAGTCATTCATGATTGGTAATGTATCCAAATCCATTCCCACTCTATCACACCGGCCAACATATAGCTCATGCTTATAATCTCTCCAAAGCACTCCAAGATCCTTTAAACGTGTTGGTCGTGAACCTTTTCCATCAGGGAAGTTAAACCGAAGCTCACACCCAATAGGATAATTCTTGTAAATAAAAAAAATACTACATTAAATCCAATAATTTTTTACCCATGTTTTTTCCCAATCATTATCCTTGACTTCGTGTGGTAGATGTCACCAAGAGAGAGGGATGACCGGAATGATGTCGGAGTATTTGGCTAGAATCACCAAAAAACCCCAACATTCTTTCCCAAGTTTATCAATCATCTATCTAACATCATTTCATTAACCCATAAATTGTGTCTGGTAGTTCCATACTGAACTCAAGTGAGTATGCCCCCTCCCCTTCCTCCTATTAGTAGATGAATCTGTTATTAAAGAAAACAAATATTAGTACAAGTTATAATAAAAATAAATTTTGGTATAAAAATTTGAATGAGTTATATAAATATACTTGTGGTAGTTAGATCAATGGGCGACACTGGATGTGCAGAATCTGAAGGAATATCATGTATAGGTGGAGTGTCCATAGGTGTACACTCCTCATCCACATATTGTGTCAGAGTAGGAGTCGAAGAAGGTGGAATATAATAGCTCAGAGATAATGAACCAGAAGCAAAAGATGATGGCACAGATGTTTGGCCAACTGGTAGTGTAAAAATCAGAGGCCTAAATATCCAGTGTGTCCCTAAAGACACACCAGGTTGAAAATGGGACGTAGAAGATACGTCTACGGTAGGGGAATAGTCCAATCGGGTACGACCAGTGGATCGTCTACCTCTCGCACCACGAGCCCTCGTACTACCGGCCTTAGTATCGGGACCACTAGATGATTGTCTAACTTTGAAACCACCCCCCTCCTACCACCAGCCTGGGTACTTGGAGCAATATTGGGCTCCTCATCGGATATCTCTCATCTAGGGGATTGATCCTGAAAAAAAGTTTAACACAAAAGTAAACACATGATATTATATGTTATTGAAATATATATATTTGAAATAAAATACTCACAATTGGGATGAGTGGAGAAATGCCCATCTATGTCATGCAACGATTATTTGTTTCATCTTTTTCTGCCACCTCTATTCAATCGGTGTCATTTCCCACAATGAAAAAAAATATGTAAGTAATTAGAAACAAATAAATAATGTGTAACACAAAAAATAAAATATAGAAAAAACATTCTGATAAAAAAACATAACGAAATAGAATAATTATGATGATTTGAAGGTAAGTACTAGGATACACACTCTAAATTATGTAGGTAAGAACATGACTATATGATTCAATATATTACCCACCACAACTTCAGGTTCACAACCAAATCTAAAAATTGACCTATTGGAGTCATCATAAGTAATAAATGGATTTCTTCTAATTGTAGTTGGGATAGTGTCAACTTCATCATCACTATCATCAAAAACATGTATGGGATTTATTTTAATAATTACATCAAATTTATGATGATGATGATCTTTGACATAAAAAAAATGTTTCACCGTTGATGCCAATGCATATGGTTCATCGCTAGAAAGAGTGTGAGTCATGTAAATAACTCAAAATACACAATAATCAATAAAGGTGCATTGCCTCGTCATTGAATCAAACCATTGACATTTCATCATCATGACTTGACCATGCAAGTAATAATCCAAAATTATTATTTTCTCTATGAATCCATAATAAGTTACATTTTCAGAATGAGGTCTATTTTTCGATGAACTGGCATACAGTCTGTTGTGGCAGTAAGAATAACCCCATAATTATGTGTTCTCATGTTTCTTGCTTATTCACTGATAATAAATTTGTATTCATTGATCACAAGTGATTTACAAGCATTATCCATGGTATTATGATCAAAATACAAAGCTCTTATTTCCTCATAAACAGAGTCTGTAGGAAAACTCAATACTTGAAATATAAACAAATAGTAAACTTAATTAAACATTATTTTTATTTAGTTATTATAGAAACATTTGTACCTTCAATCTTAACTAAGCAGAAAACATTTTACTATGAAAAGTCTCTTTCCTTCTCAACGATAAAAAATGATAATTTCTATATCTCAATTATTTATGTTCCATGTAGATAAAAAAATAATAGTTTAACAAATATTTAAATTTACAAGAGATAAAATAAGAGATACATGTAAAATTTAAATACTTTATATACTCATCGAACAAATCACAATTGAACCACATTGTGCGATGTAACATATCTCTTTCATCAAGTCATAATGTCATTAATGTATATGATCCTGGAATTCCTCCTGTCTGAGGAAGTGATGGAAAACTGGGTTCAATTTTTGCATACTGTTCTTCTTCATTTCTCATTGGTCTGTTTATTCGTGTAGTAAGATCAGACAAATACATTGAGCAGAAATCCATACATTCTTGTGCTAAGTAACTGTTCACAATAGAAACTTTGGGATAATTATTGGTCTGAACATACGACATCAATGTGTACATGTTTCTTTCAGTTGGATACATCCAACAGAAAGAAACAGGTCCTCCAAGATGTATTTCGATCAGAAGATGGACATAATGATGCAACATTCATGTAAAAAATGATGGAGGGAATATTTTCTCAAACTCAAACAAAATTAATGGTGTCTCTACCAACAGTTTTTGCACAAAGGATTTGGAAAACTTCTTAGCACAAAGATCTCTAAAAAATAGCACAACAGAATAACTGAGACTCTAACATTATTGTAAAAGATATGATGGATTTCTATTGGAATCAACTCATTCAAAAGGACATGATAATCATGAGTCTTCTATGATTTCATATTCAACTCTTTTATGTGGACCCGTTTTCATATATTACTTGAATAGGCATCAGGAACTTTAATAGTCTCTAGCACATAGAGATATTTTTTTTTTCAGAAAGTGTCATCACATAAGAAGAACATTGAACTTTCTATTTATTTTCAACGATATAGATAGGATGAAATTCTGGTCTGATCCCCCAATATACCAAGTCACACTGAGATCGTAAATCATCTTTTGTATTCCCCTTTACATTTAGAAGAATCTAAAGAAACATTTCACATATCTTATTTTCAATGTGCATTATGTCTACGCAATTACGTAACAAGTTGGTTGACCAATACGACAACTCAAATAATATACTCTTCTTCTTCCAATAGTTATAGGTATCATTGGAAACATTTTTCCTCTTTCTAGATTTTATTACACCCTTTCAAAATGAATAACTGAAATCTTTCAATTCATTAAGAACATCAGTTACATATATACGCTGAGGTGGATCGTCAGTCTCCATGGTATTGTCAAATCGTTGATGATTGTTTCTATATGGATGGTTCATTGGCAAGAATCGTCGTTGTCCCATAAAACTAAAACTATGGTGATATTTCAGTCTTCTCGATCAACTATTCTTAATACAAATATGACATGAAAATTTTCCTTTTGTGCTCCATCCATACATCATTTGATAAGAAGAAAAATCATTGATCATCCACATAAGCGCAACACGCCAATATGTCTTTCGAACATGCATCATATGTGGGAACACCCACATCCCAAAGCAGTTTCAACTCTTTTATTAAAGGTTTCATGTATATGTCTATACTATTACTGGGATCAGAAGGGCCATATATCATTATACTCATGAAAGTGTATGGATTTTTCATACACAACCATGGGGGAAGGTTATAAATGTGTATGAAAACAGGCCATGTGCTGTGCGAAGTAAGCATCCACCCAAATGGATTAAAACCATCACATGAAAGACCCGGTCTCACATTACGCATGTCAGCTGCAAATTCAGGATATCGAGCATCAAATCTCGGCCATGAAAATCCATCTGCAGGGTGAACTAACTCTTCATTATTATTTTTTCTCTCCGTGTCATTCCATCACATTTTTATTTATATTTCATCAAATATTGAAAGTCTCTACAATCGAAGGATCAATGGAAAGTTCATCATTACTTTTTGTGGCACATGATATGGTGTTCCATCATCTTTTGGCTTCCCTTGGGAGGTTACACATTTGATACAGTCATATCATTCAGCACTTTCCTCCCAAAATAAGCTGCAATCATTTGGGAAATCAATGATATTTTTTGAGAATCTAAGTTCATCAACTAACTTCCATGCCATATAGTGGTTTGTGGGAATATTTGAATCTTCTAGAAGTAATTTCATCATGAAGGTAAGAATGTAATCTATTGTAGTATTTGAAATCCCATACATAGTTTTCCCATGAAACAATCGGATTATGAATTACAACTTTTTCATCTTACCATATTGACGATATACATGATTCGTCTCCGCAACATTCAATTTTTTCACCCGATCAACATCATCATTTTCGTTGGATGCATCATGTGTGCTTGTATCAAAATATTTTTGGTTGGACATCCTTTAATTCCCATGATGCTGAATAAATAGAAACTGATCATATATCAATCTCTCCAATTCAATCCTATCATTGGGATCATCAACATTTTGAGATTCCATTTTCTCTGTATTGTGATACCACGCATAGTAGATTGTTTGGAAACCATATTTGGTTATATGATAGCTAACTTCTTGACGACTCAACCAAGGTCTTCCAACACAATTAGAACATGCACAGTGTATATGACCACTATCTGAAGCCTTGTCTAATGGAAAATCTAAAAAGTTGTTTAAATTATTTTGAAAATTGGTTGAAATCCGATAAGTTTCATACACCCAACATCTATCCATTATATATAAAAAATGAAATAATCCATTTCAATGTAATTTAATAGTATTGTAGTTCAATAAAAAAAATATGTAGGTAACTGAAATTTTTTAATTTATATAAAAGCATAACTGAAACATTACTCTATATGAGAATCATATTAAGAAACACAAAAAAATACAGTGTATATAAGAAAATAAGATATAGAATTTCTAATTCCTATATTAAGGGATTTTCCAGTAAGATATTTAATGTTGGTCAAGGAATACAAAATCCTTAAGGGTCTTGTTGGGAGTAAATGAGTTTTATACATTAACATATTCAAGCAAATCAGGATGAGTAGGATAAGGATCACATCAAATGTAGTTATGGACTCATCAAGTTTATCCTTAACCATTGATTAAAGGATCTTAGGTTTGGGGCCATAGATAATAGGTTGGTAGGGTTTATTCATTGAATCATGTCCCAATTTATTTTGGAGAGGGACCTCCAATAGTTATATGTATGGATTTGATTAGAAACACCTAAAAAAAGGTCATCCAGGAATTGTGAAATCCTAAACCAGGATGATACTCAATAGTGACCTGATCACAGATGGTCACATGGCCTCAAACACATCTACCAAAATTTCATATGTTATTGACTAATAGTGAGTGCCTTTTGTGTGTCTGGGGGAGACTATTCCCCCATTACCTATGTTTCACAATTTTAATATTATCGGTCAAAAAGTAGAATAAAGATAACAATAGGAAAATGTTGGAAATGAATGAAAATAACCAAATCAATTATACCAACAAATAAAAGAATCATAAACCAAATGATGGTAATGTATGTCATGTATCAAGAAGAAAAACATAGTTACAACTAGTAGGTAGTAGTACTCTGAAATAGGCTCAATAAATTCTAAAATTTGACCTAGATTCTTGAGCTATAACCCCATAATTTGCTACATGCTCCATCCTATGTCATGTTCATAGTCATGCATCTTTAAAATGGTGATTCCCCTTATCTAAACATATAGTCATGTAGTTTATCTGGGTACCCAATGGCATCTCGAAAAATGTGTGATAAGAAATTCATGTAGGTGACCACTAAGAGGTCTATAATAGTCTAGTATATTTATATAACATTTTAATATAATTATATGATAAATTAAAGTGAAAAAAATATAAAAGGGTTTTCTATGGTTCCAGAGAAAAAATATAAAAGTGTTTTTTGTGAATTAGTTTCATGAAGAAGGATGAAGTAATACATGGGAGAAGGATATTTTCCACTGAGAGATCCATTTGTGGATATTTTATTCATTAAGAACATTATATTGTACGGTTAAGTGATTTTGATTTATTCTATGAAAAATAATTAGGGACAACATACTATTTTGCAAAGTTGAAGAAGAAAATCGATATGTTCTATTGTGAAAATGATAAGTGAATATTGTTTCATTTTATATATATAAATATTTTGATAGAAAAATGATACAAACTTGTTTTGTAACACACAAAGTGTACAAAAAATGAAGATGAATAAGATATTCATGTTTGCAATGATCTTAATGAATGGAATGATTTTCATGAAATACTATGGATAAATATAAAAAACAGTTTCTTATGAGTTCATATACATGAAGCTGTAATATTTGGAGCATTGAGACTAAAAAATGAACTATGAATATTTAAAATTAGAACACAAGAAAGAGTCCATGAACTTATAAACGTATATGTGTAATGAAAACATTAATGGGAAAATCTATGCATTGACGTAGTGATTTGATTACACAATTTTTGAAGGGAGTATTGAATAATAAAGTTTTCCAAAATCCCTAGAAATTGGGAAAAACGACATGATATTTCAAAATAGTGAAATAAATGGATAAATGTTGAGAATAGAAGGATATACATAGAAAATATGAGAAGTGGTTGAAGGTGTATAACCTAACAGAGGAGTTTCAGTTGATCGGATGGATGAGGTTCACCTGGGCGAGCACTTCTAGGAGTCGAGAATGGGATTCTGGAAGTGGTGCACTTCTAGGAGTCGGCAGGTTCGGTTAGATTGAATTTTGGGGGATTTTTTCCAACAGTTTTTAATAACCGTCGGGAAAAGAATAGATTTCCCAATGGTTATTAAAAACCATTGGGAAAATTAGGTATTTTCTAATGGTTTCTTCAAACTGTTGGGAAATCCCACCCTAACCACACCTTTACCAATGGTTTATTAAAACTGCTGGTAAAGGACATATAAACCAATGGTTCTTTTGAACTGTTGGTATAGAAGTGTTGGGAAATATTGTCTTTCCAGTAGTGAGAAGTGGGCTCATCATGAGAATTCTCAGTACCTAATGATGATTCATAATTTTCACTCTCATTCTGATATATGGAAGATGGATCATAAACAACTTCAATTTTCTATATAGAACCCCAATAAAATTTCGGAGGATTAAGATTAAGAGGTATCATTCGTATCATTTGAAAAAAAGTTTCATCACACATGTCATTCATCAGAATGATATTTGATTTTCATAATTATATAGGAATGATAGAGGGTTTTTTGTGAATATGATAAACTAAAGAGAAACACTACTAATAATACCCTTATAAGATTCAAGAAAACTTCTTGTTAATACTTTACAAACCCTATATTATTGAGGTCTATGTGAAGGATGAATTTCTACAACAATGAGGGTTAATTGGATATAAAATCAATTTTTTATCAAAATATACTCTACTAAAATCTACATGTCAATCACACTACCATTTATTTATTTAAAATTTCAATCTATGATCATTATTTTCTCCAAAAACACAAAAAACCTACATTAATTTCATTGATAGATGATTTGGAAATTCGACCACTAATATCAAGAGGTTCTTATTCAACTCAATCTAATGTTATAGGAGAGATTTATTGCGCAAAAGAAACAAGCCTGGAAGGTTTTAAAAAATTAACTTCCTTCTTATATCTAGAATTATAAATATGAATCTTTTTCTGAATCTAGACATGATTCTTCCTTTAAAGAATAAAAATAAAGATCCAGATCCATTGGAACTGTTTTCTTTCATCATGATGAAAAACAATTTGAGTGTTTTTATTTATTTAATCAATGGATCATGGAATTATATCTCTTGTGTTCTTTTACTCACATAATATTTATACATCCATGCCACTAAGATATTATTTGATTTGACCAACACAGTCATTCATGAACTTATAAATTCCATCACCATGCATCCCCCCATATTTTTTTGGTGTCTTGGAAATCACCCAATAGATCTTCCTGCATGTACTTCCATAGAACTTTTAGAGACCCAAGCTTGACGTACATGTATATTACATTACTTTTTCAAAATAATTAATACATAACAAGAACCAACACTCAAGGACCATAATAGTTTATTGTCTTTGAAAACTCAGAACATAATCTTCTAATCATGGTGAAAGATCTTCAACATCTCCCATAAATATCTTCCCCTTTTCTTTTATTACATAAAACCTTTCTTTATATCATGGGGAAACTAAAACATATAAAGGGTGATCTCAAATTCTCAGTAAGGGTAAGCATGGAGAAAAAAAAACAAACCATATACATTTGAACTTAAAAACATGAACATAATGTTTTAACATTAAAATCATGAGTGGTGAAATAAATCATGGAAGTATGTAAGGCATAGATCCCAAAGGTACAATAATGATGATAAAATAGAATGGGAATAAAACATTTAATTGGGGCAACCATTAAGCCCATGTTATGATTTCCATAGTATCTAAGGAATTGTTTCCAAGACCAACATAGTGGAAAACGTCCATTACGGAACCGGGTTTACTTGTCGTTCCAGCCTAGTGTTACTGAACCAAATTCACTTGTCATTCCAGCCATGTCTATCTCATGAGATATAAATCTTTACCCAATGAATTGGAGGGAGATATAGGTCACACCCATCTGATAATGTAATAATTCGTACTTATGCCACAAAATAAACTTAAATCATTCATCAAAACCCAAATAATAAAATGGGTTTCATAAACATCATCCCATCATAACGTAATCCATATAAAACAAATGGATATAGTTTCATCAAAATAAGAATCAAATCCAGTAAATAATAGATACATTATACTTGAAACATAATCATACTAAATAATGTTATCTTAGATGGAAAATACTTTTGATAAAACACTTGAAATGATTTCTGGATAAAAATATCCTTTCTACTCCAAAATCATTTTCTTATCCAAAAATGCCATTAAATTATAAAATAAAAGGATTTTGTTGAAAATAATCATGAAATCATGTTGAGTAAGCTTAATGAAAATAAGGCAATATGAAATAGTAAAAATCCATTCATGCCGTACATGTTAAAAAGACATCCTCCTTGTACTTTTCCCGGAAATGTCAAAAAGTTCCTCATATGGTAAACAAAAGAAAGATTCCTTCCTTAATGTAATGTAAAAGTCAAAGATGGGTAAACATGACTTTTAACATACATAGAAGAATATTAAAAACATTTTGAAAAACATTTTTATGGACATGGATGAAAAATATAACCCCAGTAAATACTTACGTATAAGCAATCTCGGATAAAAAATGTGATTTGCAAAATTATCCCTTACCTTATGTCAAATTTCTTCTGTATGAGTTAGATAATCTTGTCTAGTGGGTTTAAATTATTATTAACATGTAATATAACCATAATAATATTTATGATATCATATATGATTCACTTATGACTTTATATTACCCATTCTTTTGTAAATTCCATGTTAAAGCAGCGTTTTTGGTAAAATCGTTTCATTTATCGTACGTGTTTCGACATGTTGTTCTTGATATTATTAGTTATATGCTGATTTACTTAATTCAATAATGTAAAATATGATTTATATATAATATATATTCATCATATAAATATATTTGACAGATCGATAAATGGAATGAAATACACCGTTGATGGATATGGTAGGTCGTACGTACGCATGAACTCTGTTTTCATTTCCTTATTCAATTGAATGGAATTACGTTAATGAAACATATATTTTCGTAAATCCAGTATCATTATTATGTAATATATTTTATGATTATTTATTATATATACTTTATAATCATACTTGAATGGTTAATCATGGAAAATGAATCTCATCGCGTTTATGGAGATGGTAGTCCGTACGTACGCACGAGCGACAATATCATTCCTTTGATATTAAAATCGTATATAATTGGATGGTATATAATATATACAGAATCATCACAATGTTATATTTATTATTTTTATTATTTATACTCATTATTATACCCATCCAAATGATGAAATTTTTGAATAACAAACTACACCACAATGTGGAGATGGTAAGCCGAACGTACGCAGATGTGGTGAATATTTTATTCATAGGATGGATAAAATAACTAATATGGTTGTGAAATTTTTATAATAAAGACACATTATATAGAAGATACTGGATTTATTATTTTAGAATTTAAACAACAAAGTAGGAAGTGGAAGAAGAAAATAACTTGAAATAGATGGTGAGATATTTACCTATTCTTCGAGTTCTTCCTTTTGATTTGATCAAAAGGGATACTTAGGTTGGGTTTCTGACTAATTTAAGGCTTCTATGATTAAGGTAGGATAGTTTAGAGGGTATTTGGGTAGGTGTTGGCCGTCCCAAATGGCTTTGGAGGTGTGAATTAGAGAGAAGTTGGAGTGCCCTTTTATAAGAGGGGCGAGGGGCACCTTAGAAAAAACATAAAATATTATTTTATAATACACTCATATTCGGTTTATAATGGATCTAAAGTGTCTTATTTCGATGATAGGGTGGGGATGGGTCGAAATAATCTCAACCAATATGTTTTAGACAAGTTTATGTTACTATTTTAACCTTATCATTTTGATGTATCTCTAAGTTAAATAATTCAACTTTTACTGTGTCTTCTGTTATTTTACACTATATGGTTAATAAACTTACAATAAACTGCCAATCGAACCCCAATTGGTTCATTAATGTCATATATATTATTATATAAGTCTTTTTTATGAACCATATAATTTTAGGACTATTATATCAATTAATAATAAAATATTTGTTTTAAAAACTCTTTTTTGTGATTTTTTAAACTATTTGGTATTTTGTTTTTTCTAAATTCATAACAACATTATTACTTTTAAAATATTCATCTAACCAACCCTAATATTTTTTATTAACTTATGAAATTATTTTAATTCATAAAAAAGTCTCAAATTACAATTATTTGGGTATTTATAATATCAATTATGTTAATATTTCATTAATAAGATAATTACAACAGAATCATTATGTTATAAATAAATATAATTATTTAATGTCTAAAAAATATTAATAAAATACCATTATGTAAGAAATATTTTTAACATTATAATGAATATTTATAGTATAATTTATCTTATGTATAACCATATATTTAGAATGTTTTAATTATTAAACATTGATTTTAACTATTATAACTCTTCTTTAAATAAAATAATAAAAAAGATCCTAATCTAATCCAAGATGAACTAAAGGGTAATATTTTATTCCTAAGGTTTATTTTGGTCGACTTAAACTTATCCATTAGAATTAATGCATTTTTTAGGGTAATAATACTATCATTTTTACCCTTAATTGCTCTATTTACTTTTAACCTTGGTAAATAAAAGTAAAAAGTTACTATTCAAAAAAATATTATTTTTATCTTATTGAACCACATTTTACTTACTGATATCAACCTTTTCTCTCATATTTTTGAAATTCCACACACAAAAGCGGTAAAATTAATTTTTGTGTAAATTTGCAAATTCTCCTAGGAGGTGGGTAAAAGACGGTTAAAAGTTCAATAAAATTTTAATATATCTAAAATTTTTATAAAATGACTCCAATAAATTATATTGAACTTATATAGGAATTATGTATCTATTTTGGCTTAAAATAAATTTAAATAAAATAAATTTAAATAAAATAAATAATTTTTTAAATGAAAATTCGGTTTTAAACTATAACTTAGTGTTTTTCCCTATTCATAAAAAATTGAATGTTTTCAGAAAAATAACAAAAATTCACCCTAAGATAATTTCGGTATTCCGACTCCAAAAAAGAAGTCCATTTTGAAAGATAAAATTTATAAAATTTCAAAAAGTGGGTATTACTATTCATAATGACTAGTTTATATAATATTTTAATAACATATCATTGTTTAGTGAAACTCTGTATTGCGTAAAACACAAGCTATCGAGGAAGGTTGCTCTTGTGTGTATCGCATGCCCAGAATAATGTTGCATATACCACAAGATAATACGGTGTTGCGTATAACGCAAGATAATCTTGTTGTAGCGTACAACACAAGACATTAAAAAATTAAAAAAAATAACTCATAAAATCTCGGGGTGTTACATTCTACCCCCCTTAAAATGAATTTTTCCCTCAAAATTTGTCAATGTTATAAATAGTTTACTACTTGAATGTTTCATTCCTAGAAACCCAAATCATAAAAAAATACTAAAACTTAATTTTAAAAAAGAAACATAATGGTTACCCAAATTAACTCATCACAGGGTTTCCACATTGATGAACATAGGTGAAAATATGGATATGGAAGAGAAATCTTACCATCATGTTCTGACAGAGAGTGGTAGAGAACATGGCTATGAAAAAGCCAACAATCAAAATGCCATAAATTTATGGTGATCTAAGGTACCATCTAAGACAACATTTTTTGTTTTTATGATCATTTCCCTAAACTTGAAAATATTGGAATTAGGAGAAATACTTAATTTATTTTGGGATAATCACACTATTGGTCATTCCTTGAACAATTTCCACTTCCTCTCATTATGAAATGAAGTTTTTATTTTTCATTCGTGAAGTGTTAGCTGATCATGCGATAGAATGATATGTCATTCTATCTGTCTCAAGCAAAAGGTTTGCAAAAGTTATTAAATATACATAAGTCTATCTATGGTGAGATTAATCATATATGTTTCCTAAAATGGACTTCAATGTCATATATCATACTAATTAATAAATTAAAACTAATTTATACTAACCAGGGACTTCCTGTAGGCTAGTTGTAGGTGATAAAGTCTTGTCGCACTTCGGTTATGGGTTCGATTCCCGCAAACTTGTCCGACGCGATGGGTTTTAACCCATCATACGAGATGTCTTTTTTAAACTATACTATTATAACATTCCAGAAATAATATCAAATATTTCTAGCCTTAAACAATAATATCTGATTTCTAACTTTATCAATTCCAATCTTTTGGAATATCCAAAATATTTATGTCCAATCTCTTAGTATAAAGAAAAAGATTACGAGAGAGGTCATCTACCAAGAATGTAAATACCCACATTTATTCCCCATATATCATAAGATATAACTTGTTGTTGGTCACATTCCAAACACATGAATACCTCAATCATGTATTCTCTTGAAAAATGATTACCCATTGAACTTTAGTGAAAACATGAATTCTCTCAAAAGTTAACTCTTTCCACATACCAAAAATTTCACAAATTCTATATACTCAATCCATGATATCACATTGTCCTTATTTCAGTCATGAGATCATTCATACTATCAAACATATTATTTTCTCCTTATCCCTTCATTATGAACATATTATCTTCTTTTCAAATATATTTCAATCACTTTTCATGGTTACTAGTACCATTAAATAATTAAAAACAACAATATACAAATACATAGATATTCCAATATTCCATGATACTAAAAATGACATTCCACACTACTATTTTGGAATCCTGTTACATAAAAACTTAATCATTTCACCACATTTTTGTCATATTAAACATTTCTAATAGTGATCACATGTGACTTCCATTTTTCCTTTTCCTTGTGAGGTTGTTAATGTCGATCATCATTAACCCTTGGATTAGGGAATTGGTTAGCATAATGCCCCATATCCTTTTACTTGAAACATTGAAGTGTTAGTGGTGTGTTTTCTATAGTATTTTCTCTATTCAGGTCATTAGGTAACTTTTTCCCATTACTTTGGCACTCAACTGCTCGATGACCTTCTTTTCCAAACTTAAAACATGTTCTTGTCCATTTAAGACAATCTCCACTATGCTTATTTCCACACTTTGAGAATAACAAAACATTTGTCTTATTTTCACCATAGTTTTGAGATTTTTCCTTGAACTCCATATTTATTTTTATGTCAAAGCCATGAGATGGATATGTTATAGGAACTTTCAGTTCTACCATGATATCACAACACAAAATTTCTTCATAGCTACTGAAGTCTCTTATAGCCAATTCCCTTCGAAGACATGGTTCTAAGCCACTGAAGAATCGATCAACATTAATTTTAGGTTGGATGATAAAGCCAGATGCATACCTTGCAAGCCTTGTAAAATTCGCCTTGTATATACCAATAGATTCATTATCCTATTCCTTAATCTCAATGAACTCTTTCTCCATCTTTGTTCAAAGAATATGAGGGAAGTACTTATTGAAAAATAATTTCTTGAACTCGTCCCATTCCATGGATTCAATTTCATCTTGGGCCCTTGTATTTTTAACAACAGTCCTCCACTGGTCTGCTTCACCTTCTAACCAGTAAACAGCCAAAATTACTTTTTCGTGCTTTGAATAGCGAAGTATCAAAAATATATTTTCAACGGTACTAATCCATTGTTCAGCAACAAGAGGATCAGAAGACCCACTGAAAGAAGGTGGGTGTTGCCTCATGAAGGACTCATTAGAATATTGTTCCTTTCATTGCTCATGTGGATTTTCAAAATGATTCATAGCTTGTGTAAGTATAGAAATATGGTTTTCTCACTCCATCTCCCATAACATTGGTTTATTCATGACGACATTAATTTCATTTTCCATTACATTGATCAACACAGTTCCTTCAGGTTCCATCCATTGTCTAAAACCCAAAACGAATAGTGTGAGTGGAAAAACCCGTGCTAGGAAAACAACACAATAAAGTTGGATTACCTTAAATATATAAAATCTTAGGTTTAATTATAATATTGTTACCATAATTCTAGGACTATAACCTATACATATACTTAACCATAGAGACATCCCTAGACATACCTTAACAATATCTCTAGGTATTTCACTAATGTTTTCGCATCCTAATTTCCTAAGGTTAACTAAACCTCCCTCTAATACCAACTGTCTTGACCCAAGATTGACATACATGGACATTACATTACTTTTTCAGAATACTTAATACATAACAAGAATCAACACTCATGGACCATAATAGTTTAGTGTCTTTGGAAACTAGGAACATAATCTTCTAATCAGGGTGAAAGATCTTCAACATCTCCCATAAAGATCTTCCCCTTTTGTTTTCTTACCTAAAATGTTTATTTATATCCTGGGGAAAATAAAAACATATAAAGGGTGATCTAAAATGCTCAGTAAGGGTAATCATGGAGAAAATAAAACAGACCATATAAATTTGATCTTAAAAGCATGAACATAGTGTTTAAACATCAAAGTCATGAGTGGTGAAATAAATCGTGGTAGTATGTAAGGCATTGATCATAAAGGTACATTAATCATGATAAAATAGAATGTAAATAATACATTTAATTGTAGAAACCATTAAACACATGTTATTATTTCCATAGTATCTATGGCATTGTTTCCAAGACCATCATAGTGGAAAAAGTCCATTACTGAACCTGGTTTACTTGTCATTCCAGCCCTATATTACTGAACATGATTAACTTTCGATTCCAGTCATGTCTATATCATGAGAAAAAAATCTCTACCCAATGCAATGGAGGGAGATATAGGTCCCCCCATCTCATAATAAAATCATTCTTACTTGTGCCCCAAATTAAACCTAAATAATTCATCATAGCCCATAGAATAAAATGGGTGTCATAAACATCATCCCATCATAACGTAATCTATAAAAAAATGGATATAATTTCATCATGAGAAAAATAAAACAATGTAAATAATATACACATTATATATGAAATATAATCATACTAAATAATTTCATCATATATGGAAATAGTTTTTACAAAACACTTGAAATGAATTTTTGAGGAAAATATCCTTTCTACTTTAAAATCATTTTCTTTTCACAAAATTCCATTAAATTTTAAAATAAAAGGATTTTGTTGAAAATAACCATGAAATCTTGTAGAGGATGATTAATATAAATAAGGAATTATGAAACCGTAAAAATCCCTTCATTTCGTATATGTTTAAAAACATTCTCCTCATACTTTTTCTGGAAATGTCAAAAAGTTCCTCGTATGGTAAAAAAAAGAAATATTCCTTCTATAACACAATAAAAATGTCAAAGAGGGGTAAAAATGACTTTAAAAATACATGTAATAAAATTAAACACTTTATGAAAAAATATTTTTATATACATGGAGGAAAAGTATAACCCCAGTAAATACTTACGTATAAACAATCTCAGATAAAAAATGAGATTTGAAAAATTATCCCTTACCTTATGTACAATATCTTCTGTATGTGTTTGAGACTCATTTATGGTGGGTCTAAACATATTATTAACTTGTAACATAACCATAATAATTTCTATGGTATCATATATGATTCACTTATGACTTTATATTACCCATTCTTTTGTAAATTCCATGTTAATCAGTGTTTTGGGTAAAATCGTTTCATTTATCGTACGTGTTTCGACTTGTTGTTCTTGATATTATTACCTATATCCTGATTTACTTAATTCCAGAATGTAAAACATTATTTATATATAATATATATTCAGCATATAAATATATATGATATATCGATAAAAGGAATGAAATACGCCGTTCATGGAGATGGTAGGTTGTACGTACGCATGAACGCTGTTTTCATTTCCTTATTGAATTGAATGGAATTAAGTAAATGAAACATATATGTAAATAAATATAGTATCATTATTGTTTAATATATTTGATGATTATTTATTATATATACATTATAATCATACTTGAATGGTTAATCATGGAAAATGAATCTAATCGCGTTGGTGGAGACAGTAGTCCGTACGTACGCACGAGTGACAATATTATTCTTTTGATATTAAAATAGAATATAATAGGATGGTATATCATATATAAAAAATCATAATAATGTTATATTAATTATTTATATCATTTATACTCATTATTATACCCATCCAAATGATGAAATGTTTGAATAACAAACTACACCACAACGTGCAGACGGTAAGCCGTATGTACGCATGTTTTGTGACTTTTTCATTCATAGGATGGATAAAATAACTAATATGGTTGTAAAATTTTTATAATTACATCACAGTATATAGAATATACTAGAGTTATTATTTTATAATGGAAATAACAATGGAGGAAGAACTGGAAGAAGAAAGGAACTTGAAATTGGTGGTGAGATATTTACCTCTTCATCGGGTTCTTCCTTTTGATTTGATCAAAAGAGCTCCATATGATGGATTTCTGACTAAAGTAAGGCCTCTATGGTGAAGGTAGGATAGTTTATAGGGTATTTGGGAAGGTTTTGGACGATCCAAATGGCTTTGGTGATGTTAATTAGGGATAAGGGGGAGTGACCTTTTATAAGAGGGGTGAGGGGCACCTTAGGAAAAACATAAAATATTATTTTATAATAAGTTAATATCAGGTTTATAATGGATCCAAAGAGTCTTATGTTGAGGATAGAGTGGTTATGGGTCTAACTCCTATCCCCCAATAGGTTTTATACTAGCTTAGGTTACCATTTTAACCTTATCATTTAGAATTTACTCTAAGTTAAATAATTTAACTTCAACCTTGTCTTCTTGTATTCTTACACTATATGGTTAATAACCATACTATAAACTACCAATAGAATACAAATTAGTTCATTAATGTCATATATATTATTATATAAGTCTTTTTTCCGATCCTTAGATTTTTCAGACCATTATATATATTAATAATATAATATTTGTTTTAAAAACTCTTTTATGTCAATTTTGACACTATTTAGTATTTTGTTTTTTCTAAATTCATAACATCATTATTACTTAGAAACAAAATTCACCTAACCAACCATAATATGTTATATTAACCTAAAAATTAGTGTAATTCATAAATAGTCTCAAATTACATTTATTTGGGTATTTATAATATCCATTATGTTAATATTTCATTAATTAGATAATTACTGCATCATCATTGTGTCATAAAAAAATTAAATTATGAAATGTCTAAAAAATATAAATAAAATACCATCATATAATAAATATTTTTAGCTTTATAATGAAAATTTATAGTCGAATATTTCTTATGTATAGCCATATATTAAAAATGTTTTAGTTATTAAACTTTGATTTTAACTATTTTAACTCTTCCTTAAATAAAATAATAATAAATGTCCTAATCTAATCCATGTGGACCTAAAGGGTAAAATTTTATTACTAAGGTTGTTTTTGGTCGAATTAAACTTATCTAATAGAATTAGGACATGTGTTAGGGTAAAAATAATATCATTTATACCCTTAATTACCCTCTTTACTTTGAACGATGGTAAATAAAAGTAAAAAATACTTTTCACACAAAATTATTTTTATCTTATTGAACCACATTTTACTTACTGATATCAACCGTGTCTCTCAGATTTTTGAAATTCCCCTCACAGAAGTGGTAAAATTAATATTTATTTAAATTTTGAAATTCTCCTATGAGGTGGGTAAAAGACGGTGAAAAGTTCAATAAAATTTTTATATATCTAAAATTATTATAAAATGAATCCAATGAATTACATTGAACTTATATAGGTATTTTTTATCTATTTTGACTTAAAATAAATTTAAATAAAATAATTAATTATTTAAATAATAATTCGGTTTTAAACTATAATTTAGTGTTTTTCACTATTCATAAAAAATTTGAAGTTTTCAGAAAAATAACATAAATTAACCCTAAGCTAATTTTGATATTCCGAATCCCAAAATGACGTCCATTTTGAATGTTAAAATTTATAAAATTTCAAATAGTGGGTATTACTATTCATAAAGGCTAGTTTATATAATATTTTAATAACATATCATTGTTTAGTGATACTCAGTATTGCGTACAACGCAAGATATCGAGGATGTTTTCTCTAGCGTGTAATGCACGCCAAGAATAGTGTTGTGTATACTAAAAGCTAATAAGATGTTGTGTACAGGGCAAGATAATCTTGGTGTAGCGTACAACACAAGACATTAAAGAAATTAAAAATAATATTTCTCATGAAATCTCGGGGTGGTACAGAACTGGTGAGAATATATCACATTGACTACATCCGAACAATGTAGATATTTAAATTATTTCAAACATAACATGATTAAATTTCCTTTGAAATTTAGGCTCAATAGTGTTTTTTGAATGATAAATAATATTCGAATATTGGAACTTATTTATAAATTCATATAGGATTATCACCACAATCCGTAATGTGGGCAATGTTTCCCTCATCATTGTACTAAAAGTCTTAAATTTATCAATATCAAATTGAGGTAATGTTGGATTTACTAATTCAATTTTTTAAAAAAATATCCTTTTCATGAAACCACAATATTAATGTCATTAAATTCAGATTTAACAGGACAAAAAATCCATTAATCAATTCACCAGAGATTTAAACTCATCAATTTCCATAAAACTAACTTTATAACTAGAAACATGCTAAAGGTATGAACATATTTTATATTATTTATCAGTTCTATTTTGGAATCAAACAAATCATCTATATATTTTAAATCAATCTTAGAAACATAGGACTAATTGGGTTCTCTATTCCCATTTTTTCACATAAAAATTTCCTCCATCAAATCGTAACAATCTTATAAGATATTATCACACTCCTAAATTATAGTAGAATAAAATAATTCTTTAGTGAGCCGTCAGATCTCCAAATATTAGAGGGCAGATGCTTATAATCTATTGAAGGTGTTTATTGTGTAGGTGGTGTATTATATTTCGCACAAAATCCCATAACCACATATTTAGGTTGATCTCTACATGAATATGATCAAGTAAGGATTAGATCCCCTATTTATGGTTTTACCTTAGAATCTAACTATCATTGAATAATAGAATCTATAAGCACCGATTTAAGTACCCTTTATATTGAATACAATATATTTTTGAATAACTGGTTCATCAATATGAAAAATAACTTTAGTAAACACCTAAACTTATCTTTGAGTATCCTCCTCATGTATTAAAATAAGCTCAACCATGGTAGTATATAATTTTGTCACATGAGGTTTAGTTATATAAGTTATTCATTCCACTATTCTCTTAACATGAACCATCTCAATTGGTGTTATAACTGTAGGTTCGGTTGTTTTAGAGGACTCCCCATGATCTATACCTTCTTAACTAACCTACTTTAATGAATTAAAAAAATACTAGAAATAACCAATAGTATTAAACAATACAATAGATAAAGTGTTTCTCTTGTGATAATTCACTACATCCCCATCAATGAGATCCTACTATCTTCTCAACAAAACAAAGGAAATAAACCCTCCATATTAGTAGAATTTAATGTTTCACTTTTCATGGGAAAAAATGATTCACATAATGATTCATGTACCTTATAAGATTCAATTTCATTTTATTATCATTATGTACAAAAATATACATATCTGGGGAAGGAAATATCTCAATTTTTTTATCCTTATAGGTTATCCTACTCTATATGAAATTACACAACACTTCCAATTTAGCCATCAAAAAATTCACATTTTTTTCAAAATGATAAGGTTCAATAGAGACATTAACACTCTTGATGGACCAACTGAGCATATTCTAATTATAATTTAGTAAAACTAAACTCAACCACATCGGTACAATTGAAAATATATCTTATTTCAATAGATGAAATAATCACCTCCTTTTCCATATACATTTAATGAAACTACATCCATAGTTTGATTAAATTGAAACTATACATCAATGATAAACTCTAAAGCTTCTTCTTCATATAGAAATATGTATTTCTTTTCATCGAACAAAACCTCCCACTATTGAAACTAAATTATATGATATCTAAACCTTTCTATCACTTTTATCCAAGCCATTTAAATGTCTTTTCAATCAAGAACTCTTTATAATACACCACTTATAGATTTTATTGAATATCTAGAACATCGTTTATCTATACACAAAAAAATTTCCATATTTTATTAGGTTGGTTGAAGGATTATATAGAGAACAATAAAATGTTTTCAGGTTCATAGAGAGAGTTCAAGATTGAGAAGAATATAAATTTGAGAAAGTAGAATGTGTCAAGTTCAATTTTTTTAGTTAATGGGCCAAAATCCCTAGACACTTAAGTAATTGGAAGGTGTTTTTGGATCATTTACAACTAATGTATAAATAAAATCTAAAATAAACATATTTCAACTTATAAATATTCTTCATATAATCGTAAAATCAAAATTTTATATGAAATTGAAATTTTTATTAAAAAATAAATATTATGTCAAAAATTAAAAATAATAAAATAAAATTAATTTTAATTCGAGCATACTGAATTATGTTTTAATTAATTAAAAACATTCAAACACAATGTGGGTTAGTAAAAATATCATCTAAAATATTATCAATAGTGAAAATTCAAAAGTAATATAACCATTTTTAGTGTGTTCTCTCTATAAATTATTCTTCAAATCTATATTCTTGTTTCTCGAATGAAAAATTGGATTCATTGTAATGTTTATAGCCCTAATATTATCAATTTTAATTGAATATTTTTTATAATTGAAAGAAAAATAAATCAAGCTTTCATTAATCCACAATACCTATTCACAATAACTAACACCAATCATATAAACCTACTTCATCAGAAGATAATACAATTGAGAGTTTTTTATTTCTATACTATGATACATGGTATTTTATATGAGAAAGGAAATTTCTTGATGTACGCTTATTATCCTGAATAAAATCACCAATTCATCATATGAATATAAATTTAATTAAAATATAATGTTTTCTAAATTAATGAATGAAAAAAATTTCCTTTAAGAAACCTTAAATTTATTTAGGATCATTTTATTTTATATTCTTTAGAGTTTTCCTTAAATATAGAAAATAGAAATAATGAAATAATATATATGGTGTACTAGAAGTTTGATATCATAAAGATATAATTATTCCTATATAAATTTAATTGCCTATTTGTTTCACAGCTTCATACATGTCAATATTTTCATTAAAATGTGTAATATTTGTTTGTAATTTATCAATTTAATTTCTAAATCATTTAATTAATTAAAATATTTTTATACAATTTAACAAAATAAAAATGTATTTCTAATTAATTTGAAAACCTAAAAAATATTTTATCTCCCTTATTATTCTCATTTCATATTTTTTTGAGTTTTAAAAATTCATATAAATTTTTTATTTACAAAAAAATTGATCCCATGAGAAACCTATATATAAATTCATAATTCATTTAAAGATGAAGTTTTATTAAATAATATATAATCATCCATAGAAACTAAAAACCATTTGATAAAATAAAATAACTCAAATATTTAAACGAAGATCATGGTGTCTCCAAAAGTACATTAAAGACTATGTAATGTTAAAAAACTCAATTTGGAAAACAATGATTTTCTAAACAGGGATTTTGTTCAACCTCGACATCCACCATCACAAAAACATCAAGAAATGTATATTTTATATCCATATGTTGTAATTTAAAATTCATATTTGAGTTATAGGCAAAGAGAATCCCAATATCATCTACTGTAACTGTTGGTGTTATGTTCCTATTAAATTCTACACCTTCTCATAATTTGTAAACATTAGCTACTACCCATGAATTATTCCTAGTGATCCCACATATATCATCAGGTTTATTAGTAAAAATACATTTATCATAAAATTGGATAGTTTGGGGTTCTATAAGATATTTTACAAACTATTTTACTCAAAAAATAGTTTAATTCCCCTTACATTGCTACAACCTGACACTCATTACTAAATATTGTTCTATAAAAATTAGTTCTATATGAGATTCAAGAAAGAAAACATGAAAATGTTTCTTATAACCGTACTGATAATTTATTCATCTAATCTTAAAATAATTGTTTCTAAAGGATGGTTATTTGGTGTTCTCAGATATCGAGGTAGTGAACTATCTAGTTCTATAGTATCTAACCAATGATGATTTGGTTCTAGAAAATTAATTTTTAATTCAACATTCTTATTTTACTTTCATAGAATGTTTCTGGTCTCATGTTTTCAAAAGTTTAACATATATCTTACATTTTTTTATTTTGTGATATAAAGTATCACAATAATAAAATATATAATTATATGATTACATAAATACCTTTCACCATTAGTTGAAAAATGTATTTCCTTGGATATAATATAATATCAATGTAATATTCCTTCATTATATTTTTTATAAAATTTACCAAGATTCTATTAGGTGTTTTGAATATAATACTTCTATAAAAAACCTTGAAGTATATAAAAATTTGAAATCTATTATTCCACATATTATAGGAGTTTTTCCTCAAAATAGATCAAATTATAACTATATTTATGATAGAACAAGTTATATTCAATGATCTGGTCCAAAAATGAGATGGTTGATTTTATTAACATAATGTTGTTCTCACAATTTTGTAAAGTCATATTTCCCTTTTAAACAACACAATTTTGATGAGGTGTCCCGGGGGAAGAAAAGGTACTTCTGATACCACATTTTGATCAATATGTATTGAACTTACAGTTTTCAAATTATCCTCCATGGTCACTACTTAATGTACTAATTTTTTCATATTTACCTTTTCTAACTTATTTTAAAAAATATATATAAATAGAACAAGCATCACTTTTAACACTTAAAAAGAAAACCCATGTAAATATATAAAACTCATCAGCTAAAACATAAAAAATAATGTCCTCTTAGGCCCAAAAATTTATATTTCCCAAAAAAATACATATTAGATATTTCTAGGGGTTTTGATAATGTGACATCATTAATTTTTATAAGAGAATAATTATTTTTCTTCACCATTTCACATGAATCAAAAAAACATATTTTTATTATATTTATGGTGAGTATATTATGATAATAAATTATTTTTATATTCTTTTCTCATTGAAAAAACATTAAAATATCCCAACCTTCTATTCCATATCAAATATTAATATGTTTCATCACATAAACAGTTCACATTTATTCTTGTAAATGAATTGAAATATAGATTATTGATATTCAAAATTATAGGTGACTTAATTTTAAATATAATATCATTAAAAATATAACAATAATTATTTAAAAATTCAATGAAACTACATTCATCACAAAAAAATTATATTCCTATCAAATTTTTCTTTAACCCTTCCATATAAGCAACTTTTTTGATTAGTGATGATCTTGGATTTCCACATATCAAACTCCAGTAATTTTTAATTTGGTGTTGTCACCAAAAGTGATAAAAAATCCATCTACATTTTACAAGGAGTGGAAATTAAATAAATAAAAAATCATATTCCTTGAAAAAAAAATTCCATATACCAATTATCATTTATGCACACGATCCCTTTACCGTTAAAAAATAAACAGAAAATTGTTTTGGAAAGTGTATTTTCTAAAGTCTGGGAATGTTATCAACTAATCATTTAGGAACCCAAATCTATTTGCCTTGTCTTGATGTTCCAGTACTAAATATTATAATAATATTTAAAATAAAATAATTTTTAATTAAAACTAAATTAGGGGTTTTAAAATAATTTTTTCAAATAATTGTTAAATTGTATACAATGTAAACAAGTACTTTTAGAGAGGTAAGTGTTTTAGAACAAGGATCAAACTGATTTTTAATAAAATTTGGTTTTCTCACCATATATTGTTATTCCAAATTTATTTTTATGGTTATTTTTCATAGATTTAATTTAAAAAGTTTTCTCCTTCAGTAAAAATTTTATAAGAATCTATAATGTGTAAAAATTCCATTTTCAGTGGATCAATCTTACAACCATTTTAAGAAAATGATTCAAAATAATTTTAAAGGTTGATTTTTAATTATGTTTTTTTTCTTAAATTCCTCATTTTTAAAATCCCCAAAACATTTTAACATTCTAGTATATTTTTTCTTTTTCAAGGATCATATTTACTTTCCATAATAGTAAAATATTAATTTCACTTATCATCTGATAATTTTTCAATTTCAGTTTCAAAATAATTCTAAGATGATTAATATTAGTGTCCATCATTAGAGAGTTCCATAAATCACAAGTATTCTACATTATTATAATGTTCAACTGATGATATTGTAAATTAAATTCCACTTGAATCTTATGAAGGACTCCATATTTCTTCCATAGACTCCATGGATTTATTCTTTTTTCCGAAACAATTAATATACAGTTTCTCTAACATTTTTCATATAGTTGTGGAAAATATATCTTGATATGTTCTTTAAATAATAAAACCTCAATTATATTAAATTTCCATCGTACTTATTGTACATCTTGATATGTCTCTTAGAACCTCTTCTCTCATTTTAGAATTTTATCAATTTACATAAAATGTGAGATAGGTCACTATTCAAATCAGGAATTTTTTATGTACCTTAAGTAGATGATTCAACTATTTGAATTTATTAGTACTTATTATAGGGTATTTAAGTTGATAGTTTTAAATCATCTTTTTCCTTCTTATATAATGTGTTATCTATATCATCATCTTCTATTTCTACCTCATACATCATAATAGTTCCAATTTGATCTTTTATTTTCAAATTATTTTCTTCTATATATTTCTTAATGGAAGTAATATTTAAAAGTATCATGGTGGTAAAAATATTTGAAATTTAAAAGAAATATCTAGAGTAGTAGTTGTTCTAACCAGAGTAGTGATATTGATTACAATTTCCATAAGCCTTCTATTTTACTAGTTGATCCTCTCGCCTTATATAATTAAAAATGAATCAAACTTATGAATGGTTTTATAATATCTGAGGGATCTTACATTATATTCACCATTATAAGAAACTGAAATGTTTTTAAACATTTCATGGTCTATTTGTCTTTGGGACACTCTATTGAACATATCCAAAATAAATACAAAAATAATAGCATTGATTGATTTTAAAATTAAATAATAAATTGCATCATTATCTCTATCCAATGTTTTTAGATATTTTTGATAATTGAATACGACATCAAAATGTCGATATATAACTTTAAACCAATATTCTTTAGATAGAAAATCATCCATTCTTCCATTATCCATAACTATCAACATTGAAATATGTTTACCTTTACATATATACTTGATTAACATAATTTTTATAAATTCCATTTACATTACTATATTAGTCAGTATATGATAGTAAATTTAATAAGAAATATATTTTTTATACTCCACTACAAGGATTTATGGACAAACCTATGTGATTATATTATATTGGGTTATGTGAATCCATTTCATGGAACTCATTGTCAATGTTTCTTTATCTTTGAGGTATAAAATTCTTTGTTACTATAGATAAGGATATAGTATTGAAAACTATTTAAGTTTAATTATTTATTGAAGCCTTAATATTTTGGGTGTGCGATTTTTTTTTAAAATTTATTTTTCCTATTTCCTCATAAATGAGGTCTAAAACATGACCAAGATGACCAAATATGTTAATGTGTAGATATATCTTTAATATATATTAGGATTTTATCTAATTTTATTATTATGAATAAAGGATCTTATCTTTGGAATTTATTTTCACACTGAATGTCCTATTGGGTTAATATATTTATCTATGATTGAGAACTAGTTCAATTTATACATATGAAGATGTGGATGTGTTTCACTAAATAAGAGAAAATATTTTATATTATAAGAAATTATATTAATAAAATATTGTAAAATTCGTATTATATTTATCATCAAAATAGTACAACACATTGTAGCACATTACATAGTTGGGAAATTAAATTCTCATTAACCGCTAAAACATGTGTTGTGGAAGAGAAAACAGTATAGGGAACCATTAAAATCATGAACACTAAAGGATCATACTCTTAATTGAATGAAAAATATATAAGATATGTTGTTATTATGAAGAAAAAAAGGAGAATGGAATTTTGAGAAACTAATAGGATGATGTGAATGATTTTACAAGTAAGAATGAATTGAATTTATAGTTAATGAAATATGAATATTGGAATTCAAAAGTTTGGAATATGACAATTTTAATACTAAATGTGGTATTTTTAATATTAATGTAAATTGTATACGTCTAAGTTTATAATATAATACGTAAAATCATTTATCGTTATTATAATTATTAAATATAAATAATTTATATTATTTATTAAATAAAAATGTTACTATATACTATTGATGCTTCTTTCCATCATAGAGTCTAAACAACTGAAAATTGGGAATAACATAGAACAAAGAGATTCGTCCTTTGAAGAAACATCAAAAATTGACAAAGGCATGAACAAAAGATTTATTTGATCATGGGCCGCACATGTTTCATCATGGTTGCACAAGTATACTTGCACGCCACATATTGGGTGCGCAGGTGACTTGTGCCCCCTATTTTATTTTCACCCAAGGTCTTCAGTATCCTATAAATACCCCCTGTGGGCCCCCCATTTCGAGGACGAAAAATTCCAAAAGTCAGATTTAAGCTCCCGGCACCATAGTCTCTACTAGAAGTCTTCCGAACACTTCTAAGGCAATTACTTACCAAGAATGGAAGATCTAAAGAGTGGGGATAAGGCCTAAGTGTTGAAATTCATCAACACATGTGTGCCTAAGTGTCTAACCCTTATGGGAAATGAAGAAACTTATGCGCCATTGTATACCTTCAACAAAACATGTGCTCCACCCTTTTGGAAGCCTCTAGGGATAATACTAAGGGCATGAGCCAGGCCTCGCCCAAGTATTACCCTATGGGTTAACCGTCACACATGTATACACGTGTCACACAAGTACACTTGCGCGACCAGGACTTGTGCGCCCAAACAGGACTTGTGTGCCCGCCTCTTTTTGGGTTCCCCTCCTGCCTATTCAACTCTTTTCTAAAAATACACCACTTCTCTTCAAGATTTTGCCTTTAAAACCCTAATCAAAATGATTTATGGAATGGTTCTATTTTCGGCTTCCTTATCTGAAAGGAATTCTGGGGAACATCTCTCAAAACCTTGTGATTTACATATCTTTATGTCACTAAGGTTAGAGATTTCCTCCATTCAACCTCATACTCTAAGATGAGAATATCTTTAATTTGGGAATCCTACTTAGGAGTAAGCCCCAAGTCTTAAATTCTTTTGATATGGTCCTCCTTTTTCCGGAGTAAACTCCAGATCACAAGTCCCCTAACCTGGACCTCCTTTTTAGGGGTAATCCCCAGTTCTAATTTCCCTAACCCGGGCCTCTTTTTCAAGAGTAAGCCCCAGTCCAAGTTCCCTTAAAATGGTCATCCTCCACAGGAGTAAGATCCAATCATAATTTTCCTTAACTTGGGCATCCTCCTTAAGAGTAATCACCAATCTCAAATTTCTTTAATATGGGCATTCTCCGTAGGAGTAAGCCCCAAGTTCCCAAATCTGGGCATCCTCCTTTGGAGTAAGCCCCAAATTCCAAATTCCATTAACCTGGGCCTCCTTCTCTGAAATAAGCCCCAGTCATAATTTCTTTTAACATAGGCCTCCTATTTAGGATTAATCCCTAGTCTTAATTTCTTTTGATTTGGGCTTCCTTCTCAGGAATTAAACCCAATCACAAGTCTCCTCTAATTTGGGCATCCTTCTCAGGATTAAGTCCTAAGTTAAGTATCCAAATCTCCAAAAGCACATATACCTTTATGGACCCTGTTCTCGGGTTTCTTCCCTAAAGTAAATCCAAATCCTCATCTATCTTGGGCAGTCATACATACATGCGCTCCACATCATTTCCTATTATTGAATCTTTCAAGGCACAATCGTCATGTTTTACTGATACCTCTTGTTTCCCACACTGATCATGACTCACATGAGCTTAGAGTGTAAAAGTAATTATTACATCTTTCTTTGGGCCATCAAACATACATAAACTCCATATTTCTTTACTCGAACTACGTGGGTTCTGATTCATTTTCTAAACAAGGATACGTAGGTATCCCATTTGTGGGTATAATCCCAACTCTGAAATAATCCATGTCCTTCTGAACAATAATAAACTTCAAGCACCCCACTGAGTGGCTTTAAAACCAGTATGGTTATCATAATGACCAAGATATTTCTATATAATGTGTTGAAGTATAGCATTGACTAAGAATATCTATCAAATACAGATGATTCTCTATCGATGAAGAACCTCAAATAAATATAAAATATTCTCTAAATCTCATACATATCAATCATTGATTTCCAAAATCTAAAGGAATGCTCATTTTTATACATGGTAATTTTATAAGGATTCACGAACATAACTCAAATCTATAAAGAGAGCCCCAGAGTAGACAATAATTCCCTCCAAAAAGGTGTGATGAGTCTGACCTCTCATCCTCTCGACCAATGCAAATTCTTAAGCCTCATCGGTCCATAAAAAATGAGCACATGCCATTGGAAATTAGGTCCAAATGGATATAGAATCATTAGATGTTTCTGGTTCTACAAATAAGCCTGTTAGAAACCAATTGGAATGTTAGAACCTTAAACAAATAAGGTCATCCTCATTTCCAAAGAAAACATATACACATGAATTTGAAATAAGTTTTTAATATGTAACATTAAATCTGTGATTTGAAAATAATTTTTTTTGAATAATCAAAAGTAGTAATAATATAAAATTATTTTAATAAAAAGGGATTCAAATTTTCAATCATCCCATCAAATTTAGCAAAAAATTTACATTTTCAAAATTTTATGAGTTAGTTTAAATCTTCTATAAATTGTAAAATACTATATGAGTAAATATGAAGTATTGTGATATCATAATGTATTTAAAATGATATTGTAAAAAATATACGGGCTGAATAAAAATATTAGATTATTCATCTAAATAAGGTATTTCAGTATAACAAAATTTATTTTCTAACCCTATAATTTTGTTTTCAATCCCAATAGTACATTTAATTATTTTTTAAACAAATATAAATGAATTAATTTTTTTTCTATGTCAAATATAATATTTTTTAAATGTGTACAATAATTATAAATTAAAATTTTATAAAACAGAACATAAATTCCAAATACCTTTTTTAATAAGCTTGATAGGACTATAGTTTTCATTTTTTGGAAACAAAATTCCAAAGCCTATGTTTAGAAATTAATTAAATATTCCATATATTTTCTATAATTACCTTACCACCATCACATTTATATCTACTCTAAAATCACTGAGTCTGGTTTCATTTTAGTATTCCCTCTCAAGATTCATTAAGAAGAGACATTGTAAGATAAGTTTATCAAATTAAATCATAATTTCTCTCTCAATGTTGGTCCAAAGAGCTTATCTCAAGTGACCTAGTATTGTAAAGGATCTAAAATTGTTTTCTATATTTCTCTTTTAGTATCCATAAATCTATTAATGAATTTAGTTCATTATTATTATTATTATTTAAGGAAAATTTAAAGATAAGGATTTCAATACCATTGAATTTATTTCTCATTTAAATGTCATTGAATTAATTTGTATTTCCTTAATTAATGATTTTATGCTTCTTTATTACAAATCTGTGGTTATACCAATATAGTATTTTTAAATAATACTGAATTTCACTCATAATCAATAAAACCTCTATAAACATTATTGTTTTACAAATTTATTTTTTTCAATAATTGTTTCCTCCCACCATTGTAATCCTTGATGCCTGGTACATCACCAATATAATGAATGTATCAAACCAGAATTTAAAATTATTTAGGATGATTTCCATTTAATTATGAATATCATATTATTAGGACTAGGTTGACTTATATTTCTTTATATATACATTTAATTCTATTTATTAAGGATAAATTGAAACTATTTATACTCATTAATTCAATATGTCTAATCCCTGTTAAATAATACATTTGTATGTACGTGTAATTTTATGAAATGAATTTTTACCCTAATTACTTGACATTAAGTATTCAGTGGAAATATTATCTAATGGTTATGTATTGAAATTATATATCCCCATGATGCATCAATAGGTCTCATGTTGAAAACTATCTCATGTATTTGGTGTATTCCTTACCTTTTTATGTATAATGTATTCCCACATGTCCTTGATGATAGGTTTTTGATGTATGAAATAATGTTTTACATCTCTCTGATATCATTTATTAATATACATGTTATTATTTATTTTCATTATTATGTTATTCATGGATATATTTCATGCTCATGTTATCAAGTATGTTGAGTTATATGATTTCTTTTAATCCTCCCATATTATTTTTATATTGCTTCTTCTAGGATAGTTTCTATTATAACGTAACCCTTACTAAGAGTTTGATCTCACCCATTAATTTATTTTTCATTTCTATAGGTAACCAAGGATAATATTATGAATGATCCAAGGATAAAATAATTAGTTTAAAAATGTTTTCAATAATTTTTATGGTATTTCTTATGCTTTCATATGTATTGAATGAATAATTATGTATTAAGTCTCTTATGAGTACTAAAAAGTTGATTTAGTATAATGTGATATATTTTATTGTTTACCAATGTAATAAAGTAACCACTATCTCTATTTTACTGTAGTTTGGGTGTTACAATTGGTGTCAAATAATATTTATAATATTCAATGGGAATTAAATTCTGAGTAATATAGTTAGACAATACAAACAAAGAGTAAACACTTAGTATGTAACACCCAAGGTTTAGATTAATGTATTATTTTATTAAGTATATTCATACTAAATAATACTTGTTTTAGGTTTTATGATTTTGTAGATGTTTTTAGAGTTCTTTAGACATGTTTTTGGATGTGCATGTTTTGAGCACAATTTTTGTGAACCATGAAATCTCTCTATGAAGTTGTGTTATTGATGGTGGGAGTAACATGGTAGGAGAAATGTTAGCACATAGGTTTTCCAAACAGTGTGAATGGAAATGGGAAATGTGTAAAGGTAAATACATAGATATTAATGGTTGGAATTTTTTTTGTCTAGACATGTAAAAAACCCTAAAAAGTTATGTCTTGATGAGGGTATCAAAGCGTGGTTGGTGTATGGTTTTTTAATTATGTGGTAAAATCATGAAACTCTCTATTTGGGTGCTAGTGTCATGTTAACAATTGGTACATATATGGACAAATAATGAGGCATAACCTTGAAATGTGATGTTGGTGATCCAAAAAATATATTTTAACAAGGATTAAGGCACCAAATCCCATATTTTTTCCTCATTGTTGTGTGGTATTGAACTCCTCTCCACTCCTAGTCTCAAAAGAATATTTCCATTTTTCAGGAAGTGACATGAGGTAGGGTCAACATGAATTGGATATTCCAAGTAATTGATAATTATATGTTATATCTATTCCTCTTAGATCTAGAATTTTCATCTCTGTCAAAGCTATAAATATAGTGTATTGTGGTTGTATCATTGTATAAATACATTAATAATGATGGGATTGTGTTGGATCCTTTAAAGGTAATGTGTTTTCTGGTCGAATCTAATAAATAATTGTGTTGTTCTTCATTTTCAATATCCATTGATAGGCATGTTTCTTCTCTGTCATGTCTACTCCTAGGTAACCAAAAGAATTCACTAGTGCATAAATGGGTTTTCAAATCATATTTTTGGTTTTTCACATTAGTTTTTAGGCAATGTGGTTATAGGGGGCGCATTAAATAAGTTCATTCACACCAGTTAAATTAAACTCAAATTATACATAATAATTTTAGTTGTTTTTTCATGCCAGTTATACAATAACGGATGTGAAAACCCCAGTGTGCACCATTTAACATGATGGTAATTAAAAATAACTGACATTGAAACCATGTGTAATATTTTTTTCATGTTGGTTATCTAATAACAAACTTGAAGAACACAGTATGAAACATTTACCACATTAGTAAATAAAAAAAATTTATATGAAATTTTTTTCCACGTTTGTTATTAAATAACTGATGTGAAAAACCTTGTGTAATATGTTTTTCAATTTAGTTATCGAATAACCAACCTTAAAAAAACAGTATGCACTATTTTTTACATTGGTTGTAAAGCCCCTACCCCAGTTACCCAGAGTCGGTGCATTATGACATAACATTGGCATGATCACAAAAGATCATGTATCGAAAGACCGATTAGTTTAGTAGCCTTGGAATCACTAGATACATTCATAAATGTTTCATTAAATCATAAATTATAAAAACTACAATAATATAGTCTCCATTGTCCACACTCATATCCTCTTTAGACTATCCCTATAGGTCATTCATAAAATAATTCTTCTTATCCTGGGAAAAATTAAAACATTGAAAGGGGTGAGCTCAGTGGATCAGTAAAGATAAAGATATAGAAAAAACATTCAAAAATAAACATAAACATTTAATGTGATGTATAACTAAAACAAAAGCCTTTTAAACATGAACTTAAACATAATATGGCAAAAATAAAATGAAATAATGCCATTTAATTATTCACATGATTATTCTACTAGTCGTATAATCACATGCAATATCAATAACAACTTTCATAATGATGGAATGCATAATGTCAGACTATCATAAACATGAATCCAAGGCCTCGTTCCAAGACTACAAATAAGATTTTTTTAAGGCCTCGTGCCAAGATACTAGTTTGTCACATGAGACCTACCGATGCATCGAGGAGCTATAGAAAGCTCCACCCGTCACTAATTAAGTCCAATGCATTCCTCATATGAATAGGTTTAAACATAACATAAACATTCCTATTAAAACTAGCATAAGAAAAGTCAATACTTTCTCCATAAACCATGAATGGTATAAAAATAAAACATCTATATTCAAACATATCATAAAACCTTCAATACAATATGAAAGTTTTGTATCATAATAAATCAACTCCAAATAACCCTAAAATCTATAAAAGGATGTTGACAAAGATGAAATCAAAACTATTTGAGAGAAATATCACTTTTTTGAAATCATTTAAAAGTCACATAATTATAAGGGCGGATAGAATACTGAATATGGTTGTATCATATTTATAAAAACATCACAGTATATATAATATACTAGATTTATTATTTTATAATGGAAATAACAATGAAATAAGAAGTCGAAGAAGAAAGGAACTTGAATGAGGGTGGTGAAAACATTACCTCTTCTTCGGGTTGTTCCTTTTGATTTGATCAAAAGGGATCCATAGGTTGGATTTATGATCAAACTAAGGCCTCTAGGTTGAATTGAGGGAAGTTGAGAGAATATTTGGGTAGGTTTTGGCTGAGCCAAAATGCCTTAAAGGTGTGAATTTGAAAGAAGGGGGAGTGCCCTTTTATAAGAGGGGTGAGGGGAACCTTTGGAAAAGCTAGAAATATTATTTTATATTAAATTCATATATGGTTTCTAATGGATCCAAACTGATTTATTTCTATGATATGGTGGGTATGGGTCGAAGAAAACTCAACCAATAGGTTTTAGACATGTTTGGGTCACTTTATTAACCTTATCTTATAGTTTAAACTCATACATAATTAGTTTGACATTTACCATATCTCTTTGTATTTTTATACTATATGGTTAATAAACATACTATAAACTTTAAAGAGACCCCCAAGTGGTCCATTAATGATAAAAATATCATTATATAAGTCCCTTGGACTAACCATAGATTTTTAGGAATATAATATGAATTCATAATATAATATTTGTTAAAAAAATTATTTTATGTCATTTTTGACAATATTTGGGTTTTTTTCTAAATCCATAACATAATTATTACTTGAGAAAAAATTAATCTAATAAATCCTAATATGTTATATTAACTTATAAAATTAGTGGAATTCATAAAAAGTTTCAAAATACATTTATTTTGATATTTATAATATCAATTATTTTAATATTTCATTAATTAGGTAATTACTGCATCATTATTGTGTCATAAATAAATTAAATTATTTAATTTCATAATATAATAAATAAAATACCATTATGTAGAAAACATTTTATATTTATAATGAATATTTATAATCGAATTTATCTTATGTATAAACCTTTTTACAAAATGTTTTAGTTATTAAACATTGATTTTAACTCTTTTAACTCTTCTTTGAATTAAAGAATAATAAATATCTTAATCTAATCCAAGTGGAAATAAATGATAATATTTTATTCCTGAGGTTTTTTTGGTCGATATACACTTTTCCAATATAATTAAGACATGTTTTAGGGTAATATTAATATCATTTTTACACTTAACTTCTCTATTTACTTTTAACCGTGGTAAATAAAAGTAAAACGTTACTATTCACAAAAAATTATTTGTATCTTAGTGATCCACATTTTACTCCTTGATATTAACCATGTCTCTCAGATTTTTGAAATTCCAATCACAGAAGCGGTAAAATTAAGTTTTATGTGAGTTTCCAAATTCTCCTAGGAGGTGGTTAAAAGACGGTGAAAAGTTCAATAAAATTTTTATATAATAAAATTATTTTAAACTAACTCTAATGAATGAAATTGAACTTATATGGGTATTATGTTTCTATTTTGACCTAAAATAAATATAAATAAAATAAATAATTATTTAAATAAAAATTTTGTTTTAAACTATAACTCAATGTTTTTTCAAAATTCATCAAAAAATGAATGTTTTCATAAAAATACCAAAAATTCTCCCTAGGATAATTTCGATATTCCGAATCCAAAAATGAAGTTCATTTTGAAAGATAAAATTTATAAAATTTCCAACAATTGGTATTACTATTCATAACGGCTAGTTTAATTGATTGTGGTGTGTGTTAGAACTCGAAGTTGCGTACAACACACACTACTGTATTATACAAAGGGAAGTGTACCGTGGAATCTTGGGGTGTTATATTCTCCCCTCCTTCAAATAATTTCATCCTCAAAATTTCTAGAATACTATCGCATGAAAAGTCTCGGGTGGTTCTTCATCATGAGTTCCTCGGGTTCCCACGTTGCATTTTCCATCTTATGGTTCCTCCATAGAACTTTTACCAGACGAGTCGTCTGGTTTCTCAGCACTTACCCGCTTGTATCAGGAATCTTGACAGGATCTTTGCAATAAGATAGATCGGGTTCTAGTTCTACTTCCTCATAGGTGAGTAAATGCGTTGGGTCAGGCATGTATTTTCTCAATAGTGATACATGGAACACATCGTGAACTTTGGAGAGACTTGGCGGCATTTCCAAACGGTAAGATACATCCCCAATTTGTTCTAGAATTTCGAATGGTCTGATGTACCTGGGACTCAATTTACCCTTCTTACTAAAATGTTTGACTCCCTTCCTTGGAGGTACCTTCAAGAAAACATGATCTCCTACCTGAAATTCTAAATCCTTCCTTTGGTTGTCAGCATAGCTCTTCTACCTACTTTGAGCTACTTTGATGTGTTTTTGGATTAACATCGCCATTTCCATCGTTTCCTCAACCAATTCCAGGCCTACGAGTTTTCTTTCACCAACATCATCCCAACTGGTTAGTGTGCGACATCTCTTTCTATATAACACTTCATATTGTGCTATCTGAATACTCGAATGGAAGCTATTGTTATATGAAAATTCTATCAGAGGTAAATATTGATCCCACATACCCTGAAAGTCATGTGAGTAGGATCTCAACATGTCTTCTAAGGTTTGAATAGTCTGTTCTGATTTTCCATCTGTTTGAGGGTTGTAGGCTGTGCTCAAATGAAGTTCATTATCCAGGGCTTTCTGAAGACTTTTCCAGAATCTTGAAGTTAAACGGGGATCATGATCAGAAATAATCGATAGGGGTACTCCATGAAGTCTCACAACGTCATTAATATATAGTCTTGTTAGACCTTTGAGTGGTAAATCTTCTCTTATAGCAAGAAAATGTGCTGACTAGGTAAGACGATCAACAATGACCCATATTGCATCGTTTCTTCTAGGTGTCTTTGGTATCCACATGAAGAAGTCCATCATAATATTATCCCATTTCCACTCAGGTATGGGAAAAGGTTGCAATACTCCACCAGGTTGTTTCCTTCCTGCTTTAACTTGTTGATAAACCATACATCTTGACACAAAATCAGCAATCTCCCTCTTCATGTTGTCCCACAAAAAATGTTCCTTCAAATCTCTATACATTTTTGTGCTACCAGGGTGTATAGAGAAATTGGAACTAGTAACATCGTCCAATAATTCCCTTTTTTAGGCCAGGACTATTAGGAACACAAAGTCTCTTCCAAAATTTCAAAATTATATCTTCATACACAAAGACTCTCAATATCCCATCATTCACATCTTTAATCTTCTTTTGAAACTCTTCATCATCGGTCTGAGAACTCTTTATCCTTTCTAGTAAAGATGGTTTGGAAACCATTTGAAAAAGTATTGATGTTTCACCTTCCATGGTGATTCCCATATCCATCTTCACTAGAACCATGAAAATATGATCTTTTTCAATTCTCATCTTGTTTAAAACTCCATGATCCTTTCTGCTTAAAGCATCTACCACCTTATTTTCCTTCCCCAGGTGGTAGTGTATCATGCAATAATAATTCTTGAGTAATTCAAGCCATCTCCTTTGCCTTATGTTGAGATCTTTCTGTGAGAAAATATATTTCAAACTCTTGGGATCGGTATATATCTCACAATATTCACCATAGAGATAATCTCTCCATCTATTCAAAGAAATTATTACAACAGCTAACTCAAGATCATGAGTATGATAGTTTTTCTCATGAATTTTCAGTTGTCGTGATGCATACGCAATAACCCTATCAATCTGCATAAGGACACAACCATATCCATTCTTCGATGCATCACTATAAATAAAAAACCCATCATTCCCCGATGGTAGAGTCAATATAGGAGAATTGACTAATATTCTCTTCAGTTCTTCAAAACATTCTTCACACTCTTTTTTCCAAAAAAAAAATAACTCCTTTATGTGTGAGCTTCGTTAATGGGTTAGCCAATCAGGCAAAATTCTGGACAAAACATCAATAATAACCTACTAAACCAACAAAACTGTGTACCTCAGTTATACTCTTCGATGTTCTCCATTCATGGATATATTTGGTCATAGAAGGATCAACATAGATTCAATCTTTTGAGACAATATGGCCAAGAAAAGAAATCTCCTGAAGCCAAAATTCACACATGCTAAACATCCCATATAATTCATATCTTCTCAGAGTACTCAATATAATGTGCATGTGATTATCATGATCTTCATAGCTTTTGGAATATACCAAGATATCATCAATAAATACCACCAAAAAAATCATCGAGATATTCCTTGAAAACTCTATTCATTAGATCCATGAATACAGAAGGTGCATTAGCCAATCCAAAAGTCATTACTGTAAACACGTAATGCGTGAACTTGGTTCGAAATGCTGTCTTTGGAATGTCTGCCTTCTTCACACAAAACTAATGGTATACAGATAGAAGTTCAATCTTTGAAAATTATTGAGCTCCATGCAGTTGGTCAAGTAAATCATCAATGTGAGGTAGGGGATACTTGTTCTTTATTGTTATATCATTGATTTCCCTGAAGTTGATACATAACCTCATAGATCCATCTTTCTTATTATCAAAAAGGACAGGGGCTCTCCATGGAGAAACACTAGTGTGCATAAATACTTTATTACTCAATTCCTCTAGTTGTTTCTTTAGTTCAACTAATTCCACAGTGGCCATTCTATAAGGGGTCTTCGATATAGGCCTTTAAATAGGAATTAAATCAATGGAAGACACAATTTCTCATTATGGAGGATGTCAAGGTAAATTTTCTGGAAACACATCTACATATTCATTCACAATAGGTACATCCTCTATTTGAACATTCCTTTCCTCACTCATAGTTATTTTATTCTCTTCCTCTCCGATAATTGAATTTAGTTGAGCTACTGGGGGTGGATCTAGATAAGAATTAGGTGGTGACGATTCTGCTCTAAAGATATGGTGATCTTTATCATCATCATCCAAAATAGTCACTTCTTTCTTCTTACAATAAATATTCACATTATTGTCTGAAATCCAATACATACCGAGGATTATATCAAATTTAGTCATGGGTATGACGATGAGATTAGTAGATAAAGAACATTTATGTGCTCTAATGGGGACTAATTCACAAAACTTTGTTGCAATGATACTTCCATTTGGATTTTTAACTGAAAAAACCCTTGTTAAATCAAATTGGAATTATCTAGTTTTCTTAGAAAACTGGGAAGATATGAAACAATGCAATGATCCATAATCCAATAATTCATTATCTAAACTTGAGGAAACCATTAAATTACCTGCCACCACGTCTTTCGGATATTCTACCTCAGTAGTAGTGATAGCATAATCTTGGACTTGATCCCATGGCCTTTTCTGATGTACATTTACCTGATGCTTAAGAAAATAATTTTCACAATTCCCCATTTCACTAAAATTATAGCATTCCATGTTGACAGAAACTCTTATTCCCTTGCAATCATGAGCTTGGTGGCCTTTTTCACCACACTTATAACCGACTCCCATTCCATTTAAGAAAGTATCGGGGTGTTTCTACCCACATTTACTATAGGGTTTATATTCAACATTTCCCTTCTTCCCCTTATTTCCATTTCTAGAGTGATCAACATATCTCTTCTTCTCTTTCTTTTCTTTAAATTCATACTACTTAGAGAATTCCATTTCAGTCTTCATATCACATGAGACAATGTCTTTGTACGAAAAGAAGGATTGTGATACAAATTCTCGATGAAGAAATGGTTTTAACCCATCAATGAAATGATAAATCTTAATCCTTGGGTTACGTATATAATCTGCTGCATGTCTCACTAACCTTGTAATGTTAGCTTCATACTTTGTGACATTCTCATCCTCCTTTTGTCTCAGACTTAGAAATTGCCTTTCTATATCTGCTCGATGGTCACGAGGAAAGTATTTTTCTAAGAAATTTTTTTTGAACTCCCTCAATTCCATATTTTATACTTCATCATCCTCCTTTGTGTTTTGAATCTATGACCACCATTGGTTATCATCTCCAGTGAGGTGGTAAACTTCCATGATAACTTTTTCCCATTCGCTATTCCCCAAGGCGTGAAATATTTTCTCTGGGGAATTTATCCATTGCTCAGCTATTAATGGATTGGTACTCCATTTTAATGTCGGTGGTTGTTCCCTCATGAAGCGATCTAACATTGATCATCCACATTGTGGATCAGGATTATCAATATGTGTAAGGTTATTATTCATAACCTGAGTGAGTTGTCCTAGTATGGTGATTAGCTGATTAGCACCAGTTGCATCACTAGATCCACTATAAATATCATGAGTAGGAGGGAAATCCCTATATGGAGTGTGTGAATTGATACGGTTTCCATTCCTTCCATTAGGCATCATTTCTAAATAATGGCATAAACTAAATCAGTTTATTAATCAAAATACCAAATTCCATACTTGTAAAACACGTAACATAAATTGAACTATTTATGGATATAATCCATAATCATAAAAAACAATTATTTGAGGAAGTATAAACTCATAAACCCTTCATAATGGTTTTTAAAGAAAATGATATTTATCCTAAGCATATCCCCCAGGAGTGTCGTATCCAAGAGTGCAGCAAGGCCTGTTGTCGCGCACCAGTTCCCATTCGTGTCTATCTCAAAGCGGTGTTTTCGGGTCTTACCCCTAGGTACATCTGTGCCAGAGCCGCCACTACCTGCTTGTATCCATACAGGGATTCATTTCTTGGAAAACTCACAAATTCTCTACAATATCAATATTCTAGGAAGTTCTTCTATACTAATCCTCAAATTCTCTCTTAGGGCTATGTGCTCTAATCAGAGTTTATCCAAATCTAGTTTCCAAGGTTTGTACTAAACTTCTTCTAATACCAATAGTAATGCCCCGACCCCAGTAGATCATTACGTAGAAACAACCTCGGATAATGAAGAGATTGTGAAATAAACTCTTACCTTGTACTTTTCTATGGTTGGGGGTAGAATAACCTCCTGTATAATGGTGAACTAATTGTTATTAAATTATAAAATAATCATATACATTAATATGATATCATATGTTATCTTTTAACATTTCTTTGTTAATAATATCTTCGTATTATCATCGTTTCAGGTGTTAACTTACTCGATTTAATTTATAGGTTGTATCTTATTCATATCCATAGTGATATCAAGTCCTTAAACATTATTTTTAATCATCAAGTGAGAATTAGACTTGAATGGATACGATGGAGAATGAATCTAATCGTATTTGTGGAGACTATAGTCCTTACGTACGCATGAGAAATAATATCATTTTTTTGATATTAAAATAATATATATTTTGATGGTATATCATATATAAAGAATCATTATAATGTTATATTTATTATTTACATTATTTACACATCATTATTATACCCATCCAAATAATAATGTATTGAATAACAATTTCACCATGACGTGGAGACGGTAGGCCGTACGTACGCACGTATGGTGACACGTCATTCAAAGGATTGATAGAATACTGAATACCATTGTACCATATTTATAATAACATCATAGTATATTTAATATACTGGAGTTATTATTTTATAATGGAAATAACAAAGAAATAAGAAGTTGAAGAAGAAAGGAACTTGAAAGAGGGTGGTGAGAACATTAACTCTTCTTCGGGTTCTTCCTTTTGATTTGATCAAAAGGGCTCTTTAGGTTGGCTTTATGATCAAACTAAGGCCTTTAGGTTGAAGTGAGGGAATTTTAGAGAATATTTGGGTAGCGGTTGGCCGAGCCAATAGGCTTTTAAGGTGTTAATTAGAGAGAAGGGGGAGTGCCCTTTTATAAGAGGGGTGAGGGGAACCTTTGGAAAAGCTAGAAATATTATTTTATAATAAATTCATATTCAGTTTATAATGGATAAAAACTGGTTTATTTCAAGTCTAAGGTGGGTATGGGTCTAAAACAACTCAACCAATTTGTTTTAGATATGTTTTTGTCTATTTATTAACCTTATCTTTTAGTTTTAACTCTTTGTTAATTAGTTTGACATTTACCATATCTCTTTGTATTTTTATATTATATGGTTAATAAACCTAATATAAACATTAAATTGACCCCAAAGTTGTCCATTAATGATAATACTATCATTATATAAGTGTTTTGGCTTAACCATATATTTTTACGAATAGAATATGAATTTATAATATAATTTTTTTAAACAATTATTTTATGTCAATTTTGACACTATTTGGTATTTAATTTTTGCTAAATTCATAACAGCATTATTACTTCGAAAATAATTAATCTATCAAAACCTAATATATTTTATTGACCTAAAAAATTAGTTTAATTCATAAATAGTCTCAAACTAAATTTATTTTGATATTTATAATATCAATTATTTTAATATTTTATTAATTAGGTAATTAATGCATTACCATTGTGTCATAAATAAATTAAATTATATATTTTCTAAAAATTATAAATAAAATTAAATTATTTAGGAAATATTTTTAGATTTCTAATGAATATTTATAATCAAATTTATCTTATTTAGAACCCTATATTAAAAATATTTTATTTATTAAACTATGATTTTAACTCTTTTAACTCATCTTTGAATTAAATAATAATAAATGACATAATCTAATCCAAGTGGACCTAAATGATAATATATTATTCCTGAGGTTGTTTTTGGTCGAGATACACTTTTAGAACAGAATTAGGACATGTGTTAGGGTAATATTAATATCATTTTTACCCTTAATTACCCTATTTACTTTTAACCGTGGTAAATAAAAGTAAAAAGTTACTATTCTCCAAAAAAATTATCTTATTGAACCACGTTTTACTCCTTGATATTAACCGTGTCTCTCGGATTTTTGAAATTCCACTCAAAGAAGTGGTAAAATTATGTTTTATGTTAATTTCCAAATTCTCCTTGGATGTCGGTAAAAAATAGTGAAAAGTTCAATAAAATTTTTATATATCTAAAATTATTCTAAACTAACTCTAATGAATTAAATTGAACTTATATAGGTATTATGTATCTATTTTGACATAAAATAAATTTAAATAAAATAAATTTTTATTTAAATAAAAATTTGGTTTTAAACTATAACTCAGAGTTTTTTCACTATTCATCAAAAATTGAAAGTTTTCAGAAAAATACCAAATATTCGCCCTAGGATAATTTTGATATTCTGAATCTAAAAATGAAGTTAAATTTTAAAGATAAAATTTATATAATTTCAAAAAATGGGTATTACTATTCATAATGTCTACTTCGATTTATTATGGTGTGTGTTAGAACTCAATGTTGCGTACAACACACGTTATTGTATTATTGAAAGGGAAGCATACCGTGGAAGCTTGGGGGGATACATTGGTTATTAAAAATAACCAATTTGATAAATTCTTTTTTAACATTGATTGTTTTTAATAACCAAAGTGAAAAATATATCTTTTCTATTTTTCATGTCGGTTATCCAATAATCGATGTGAAAAACAATATTTTTTCAAAAAAATGTACAATGATTCTTCTCCTCTACAAGAAGCTTCCAGATACATAAATCAATTAGGAAAATTGTAGATAAGGAAAAAGGGAATAATATAGAAAAGGCAGAAAAATACACCTACCATTTTTGTTTCGAATAAACAAAAACCTATTGTACATTGATTTATCTCATCCACCAAAAATAGCTAGAAAACAAAAAATAGGCAGTCTATAATCCATCAAAATACAAAATACATTTAAGATTAACAAAAAACCTATAAATCATGTAAATTTATTTTCCCATTCAATTTAAAAATGCCTCAGATAATCTGCACTATATGACTGAGCATCATCAAAAAGAAAAAAATGTAATACAGAAATCATTTGTCTTAAATATTCAATAACACATTTTAAATAATATGAAAGGATTTATAAATAAATCTAACCTTATGAAACATTTTAACTGTGTGGTGGAAATTATTTCATACATGAATCTCAAAACATAATATCCGCATGTAGTTCCACCTGGTTGATTATGATATTTTTTAAAAAGGAGTTTATTTCAAAATAACATTTTTAAATATTATATAAAAAATTTAGAAATTTTAAATGATAATTCACCTTAAAGTTTTAATATTCTATCTAGATCTTCTCCTTTTTTTGGTCTTTCTAAAGAAGTAACTTGTCCTATTTGAATGTTATATAAAATTTAATAAAATTTAATCATTATAATATTAATAATTATTAAAATAAGAAACCATATGTCTTCAATATATTCTAAAATTTTTCTCTATCATCACTATTGATAGTGCATATCCCTTACAATGTATTCTCTCTTCGATAAAAAAACCCAACATCCAATTACCATTGTTATAAATTAATATTTAACATGATTTGTTAATATGGTAAGGACTGTGACAAAATTTGTGATAAAAAATGATTCATTCATTTCATGATTTAGAAACATCCAACACGGAATGATGACATTCTTCTAAAATCATTCAGCTATATAAATTATTCTTCGGGCACTGGTCATTATTTTATTTATTGGAGGAAGACATTGTAGGTCAATAAATCCATACAAATCTATCTTGTCATTCTCTATAAAAAATATTATAGATACCTAATATAAAGCAGACAAAATTAAAAAATTTCATTAATTTAAAGGGGGGGAAATTAGTTGACTTACATGGAAAAAACATTCATCGTGTTGATTCTTAATTTCTCTCCAGCAACTAGATCCATGACATCACTTTTGAAAATGATCACTATCATTTTAATCCAACTAATAGCAGCATCAAATGGAATATCATGTACTCCAAATAACAAATCAGAATATATTGATAATTGACCAATACCAGTGGAATTTGTTTCTAATGTCATGGAACATTGAATTTTTTGTTTCTATATAGTATTTATTTACATTTAATGTTTTCTTAAAAATATTATAGAAATATATAAACATTAAAATGAAAAAAAATCACTAACAAAATGAAATTAAATATAACATATATATAGACCTCTTTGGTACTATGTTGAAGTATTCTAGATGGACAAACCAAAAAATGACAGATATGTTGTCCAAATATACTCACTTCATTTGTAATAAATAGTATTTTTTCTGATATATCTAGAATATCCTAATTAGTGACCCTATGATGCTATATCAAAAAAAGGTGATAATTAATGGTGACTCTAATATAATATATCTTCCAATATGGAACAATATGATTATAATCGTCAACAAATAACCCACAGTAACTTGAAAGATGTGGGGGAGGGGTGTTGGGGAAGGATAAGGAGTGGGATCTTCTAATTGAGGTGGAGGAGTCGGATCAGAAGACTGAAACTATCCATGTATATCTACAAACATCACATGTACCAATGCTATGTTCTTTCCTCCATCATCACTTCAATATCCCAAACTCTAGCTTTTAATTATTCTATTTTTTTTATAAACATGCTTCTTTTAAGAATCATCTGAATGTGGAAACACTTTTCCTACAGACATTCCCATTGGGTATCCTCATAAATGACCATGTTTTCCATTATTTCTTATTTTTGTCACTAAAATATCATGTCTACCCTCAATAAAAAGTATCCCCTATGTTCTATGCTCCTTAAGAGAATCCTATATTAAATATTTGAAAAAATATATAGTGAATAACAATATATAGTGAAGATTTATCTTCAATAAATAAGTAGAAATCACAAAATTGTATCATCTACAACTCTTGACTTTTTCGTGAAATATTGAATTTGTTTCCCATTTGATCCCTCTTATATTTTTCATGTCTATTAGGGGGAGGTGGGAAAACCTCTCCAGATCCTAATGACTCAGTTCTCTGTTTTTGATGTTTTTATTCTAGCATGTGTTATTCAAATAACTTATACCCACCATGATATAACTTATGAGCGTATACATTTTTATCTCTAATCTCTTTATAATATCTCCTTTATTGTTGGAAATTACAAATTAAAAATAATCAAAGCAAAAAAAACTATAAATAATATAGAAAAGAAACTAAATAGGTTACATTCTCCTTATAGAAAACTCATCTCATCGTCTACATTAACAAAATTGTTTCCATGTATCTTCATCTATAAATGGATATATATCACTTGTATTTTTATTCAATCTACTACAAAAAATGAACTATGATGTGAGGGATGATTTAAAATCCCTCCATCTCCTAGCCACCAATGATATACATTTCCTCTTGACTCCACCAGTTTCAAGTATATATTTTTTCATCTGATATGATGTGGGAAAAAATAAATAACTATTATAAATAATCCAAGATAAGTAAAATAACAAGAAAAAACTTTTCTAAAATGTTCTCTCATAACAGTGATAGGTTCATTTTCTCAACACTTTACCAACCATCAAATAATATACTAAATTTTCAATTAGGCTATACTAATATAAAAATCCTTGAATTGTATTTCCTTTGGACCTAATTGAATATAATTATCATCAATGTAAAGTGGATTCATATATTTTTTGGTATGAACAATGTTACTTTTGGTAAATGTGTTGTTCCACATTTACCAACCCGCGTTGTCTTTTTCCCTACTGGAAGTATATGTCTCAAGTAATGAAGAATGAACAGGCTCATAAATACGAGCATTTGAATATTTGTCCCCATAGGTATAAGTATGACCATATCCAGATATATGTTTTGGATCCGATGAATGATCTATCATCCAAGAAGTAAAATCTACATCATTTAGTATAAAAATATAAAAATCCACCAATTACCTGCAAATATAAATAAAACAATTTACAATAATCAAAGGAAAAGAAAACTAAATTGAACACAACACAACACATTTTTATTAATATATGTTATAGATAACTAAAATGAGAACAATGTCAATGAGAAATGAAGTGACATAAATGAATGAAAAATAAAAATATTAGGGATAGATGAAATGACATAGTAAAAATTTGTAAACCTCATAAATAATTTTTACAACAAAAATAATTCTTTTATAATGTAATCTTATACAATAAAGTTTGTTTTTATTTAAAATTTAAAATTTAAAATAATTAGTTTTCAAGAAAAAAAATATTTGATCCTTAAGCGTAAACATGGAAAACTATACTAAACTAAACAAATATAAAATAAACAATTTCACATATTAGTTTTAATATATGTTTTAATAAATAAAATAAAATTAAAATAACAAACTTATGAAATTTAAAAAAAAGTAAATTATAATTAATCATATGTTACCTATAATATTAGGAATATACTAATGATATTTTTTTTGAAATTACACATTCATGATCCATCCATATGGAACGAACCCTGTATATGATGTGTTCGTCAATATTGTTGGTTAATAATTCAATAGAGGTAGGGATATCACATAAATCAGCATCTTCATAATGTTTATCATAACTAACATACTATTTTTTCATAAAAATCTATATCCCACCACATATCGTATTGACCAATAACCTATAAAATTCGTTTTTTAAGTGTTTCCCTTATGAATGGTTCATTTGTGTAATCCAATTTATTCAGATTAACTATGGTCATTCCATATTAATCTTGTTAGACACTATTGCCATCGGTAATCCATATAGACGTAAACAATGGAACATGAAATATAATGTAATCAACCTCCCATATTCATTCAATAACTCTATAATATGCAGTTGATGTGGACATTGGGTTTTTGTATTTATAACATTAAAAATTCATTTCTTCTACAAACAATGACACACTACTATTTTGAACTATATTTTATTTTCCTAATAAATCATATAAAAAGTATGGCCACTAATTTCATACCTAAAACATATTATTAAATTTAAAAATAGACCTCCCACTAACCATCTCAATGTTTCTGATCCATCTGGTTTCATTGTATCTTTTAACCATAGGAAATGTTCATTTCTTCTCATTCAAAATCCACATATCATTATTCTTTGGATAACATAGTTTCAACACATTCTTATACAAGGTTATATATAGTTGAGAATCATCTATGTGATTCAATATTCATAACTATATATTCTTTATATATTCACCTATAAATATTTTGACTTTCAAGACACATATCCTCATACACCAAAAATTAACTTGTTCTTAGCGAGATGTAGGAAAACCAATGTGATCTACATTAGAAAAATAGCTTGTAAAAAACACTACAACCTCCTCAGAAATATAATTCTAAACAATGAAATCTTCATGTAGATATAGATTCATAACATACCCCTTAAATATAATCATATACCTTTTAATAGGATACATCCAACATAGATAAAAAGTTCTATAAAGATTTATTTCTCGCACCAAATGAACCATTAAATGGACCATTATATCCAAATAATATTGATGAAAATACATTTCCTATTGAAAAATTATATAAATCACTTCGTTATCCAAAATTTTCAAAGCATTCTATTTAATAACCTTATTAAAAATGGAATTAATGAAAATAACACACCTTTATGATAGTCATTTAGACACTGGTGGACATTATTCTGCATAATGAAACTAGTAGGAATTTATTCATGATAACGTCGCATCCATGAGATTTTAGACCTTTCAATGTTAAACCCATTAAAGAAACAATAATTTTTTCATTTTAAGAATAACCATGTGGAACTTTTATAACATGAATACATTGAAAAAAGCTAGTTTTATCCCCCTTGGATAAGGTATGAAAAGTCATGGGTAAGAATGTTCACCTTCCATGTTGACTGAGAGACAACTCCAATCATATTCCCACTCAGAGTAAATCCCTTCTTACATTTAACATATATTTAGTCTTTCCTTTAATATCTAACAACGGTCCAATCAAATATTCATACATATTATTCTCTATGTGAATGACATAAATGTTAGAATTCACTTCGTGATATCTACAACACGGTACCTCAATATAAATTAATCATTAATTCTGAATATTTAAATCATTACCAGATTTATTTTTCCTTCTTAATGTCACATCATTGTTTCTCACCTTATCAAAATATTTATTAGTGGATAATGGTTTTGGAGTAATATCAAATTCATGAGAGATGTTGAAAGAATTTTTTAATTTTCAATATGAGTGATCCATAGGTTAAGACATTTTATAACCCATGTATACTATTTTCCTCACATGATGTATTTAAAAATATGAAGTCTATTTTTCACAAATTGGACAACCATTATGACACTTAACATTATATCCAGAAAAATTTACATATAATGGGTAGTCATTTATAAGGAACACAATAATTTCATATTGTATAAAATATTCTATTTTATAATTATCATAATCCCATCCTCCTATAAAAGTTTCTAGGCATCAATTAATGGTGAAAAGAAAATGTCAATATCATTTTTTGTTGATTTAGTCCACAGATCATTAAAATAAACATTATATATTTTTTCATCATAAAAAAAATCATGAGATCCTTTTTAAATTACTAAGAAAATAGGACATGAACAATGTGTTATACTAAGTATTTTTTATAGATTCATTCCATCAATCCACATTCCATGTATTATATTTCAACATAATTTTTAAATATAGGAAACTAATGAACAATATTCTTCCACTGTGGGCAATCAGCAAGATGACATAATTTTCCATTATATATCTGCTCATTAACATTTCTATTTAACCATTTTGCATCATGTGAATTAGAAATTAAACTTCTCAATTGAGTAATTATAGGAATAATACATAATTATTTAGCATGAGTCTCTAAAACATCTGAAATATCATGTGATTTTTTATCCAACCTATACTATGATATCCCACATTTTGGACACTCTTTTAGAAATTTATATTCTTTTCTATATGGAACACATTCATTCAAGAAGGAATTTATTTTCTTGTACCCAAATCCTATCATGCATAATATTTTCATTTTCATATAATGTGAATATAGAATATCATTTTCTTTATGAATATTTTCTTTCAAAGATTATAACATCCCTTTAATACTCTTTTTGCTCCATATATGCTTCACCATCAGGTTTATCTACCATAACACCATCTATAAGACCGTATATTCCATACAACCTAGATAAAATGGTTATTTTGGAATCACCATATAAATGATCAATTTGCATTGGTCACTTAATTTACTCTACTTCAATATCATGAATCATTTCATCAAGTTTATCATATTAATCATATTACAAAGCACAATCATCAATAGATTTGGAATTCTGCACAGTTTTACCATATCGAATCCAATGTCTATATATCAAATTAAAACCATGATAAATTAAATAATCTTTTATATCTTTACATTTAAACTTCTTCAAATTAAAACAGTTCATCCATAAACATAAAAACATGTTGTTTTTTTTGAACATTCTGTTCAGAAAATTCTAAAAAATCATCGACACCTTCCTCTTAATCAGAACTTATTCAAGGTACATTAATCCAACGTCGATTCATTATTTTTAACAAATATAAAAAATTAATCTATTAAAATGAAATAAATATAAAATATTGATATTATAATGGAAATATAAATATATAGAAAACAATGAATGGAATCATTAGAAGGAAACATTAAAATTTTGATAATAATATTCATTCATGTGGAAGGAAATAAAAAATTGATTCCTTTAGAAAATGTCTCATGTAAAAATAAATGAATATCACTTTATTAAATGATTAAAAAATATGTACAATGATATACATAAGGAAACATCTATAAAACATATATAATGAGAAAAACGAATTCATATTTGATTATTAATGAAAATAAATAATTTATTCAATATTTTAATTAACAATATAATTTAATCATTAATTGAATCATAGAATAAAAAAGGTAACATTAAATAACATTATAAACACATTGAAACATTATAATATCAGAATTATAATATACAATCTCAATATGTGAGGCATGCATTGAGAATTCAACTTTAACTTCTTCCAACAAGCTATAGTCCTAAAAAAATAGCTACCATGTTTTATTCTATTATTATATTATTTTCTTATAATGTTACCTTCTTATAAATGAATAAATCAATATGGAAAACAAAAATTATTGTTATAAATTAAAATATAATATATATTACACCAATCTCTATGATACAATTATTTAAAATTCAACATGACATAGTACATTCAATTATCAATATATTTTGTTTTATGGTATCATGACAACATTCCCTACTGGAAAAAATATGGAAGATATCAATATAAAAGATAAAAATGTGTTAGTGAAACCAATTAAGGACTATATGGTATGCATTTTATTATAATACATTTAGGGATCAAACAAATAATTATTATAAAAATATATTTATTAGGTGAAGCCACTTCAGAGTTCCATTTTATTACAAATTAAAATTTTCTAAAAAATCATATTCCATTATTTTAGTGACTATTACATATGGGATATTGGAAACTCATATGAATCCCAATCATTCATCAAATATTAGAAATTGCATCCTCTTATAATAAAATTCATAACGTTTTACCACTAAAAAGAAAATATTTTAAAAAAAAATCTAGTGACATAATTATTTCAAATATACCATCACATTACCAAATTCACTGATCTTATAGAATTTCGTCACATTAAATAATTAAATTTCATCTTTTAGATATATTACAATTCAATAGACTAGATTAAATGTTTTGGAATAAAATAATGTATACACTAATTAATACTTCATTTAAATACAAAATACCTTCGTATAATTAATATTTATATGAAAATACCAAATCATCTAATACAAAAGATATCAAAGATAGTAAATTATATAAGAAATAAGACATGAATCTCCTATAATATGTATATAGAAACTGTAAACTATTTCCTACTACAATATTCATTTATCCAACCAATTAATAATCCCATATAACATTGAAGGTTTTACTAATACCATGTAATAATTTTTTGTATCTCCCAAGAAATGTATCTCATTGTTTTATTATAACATACTCTGAATCAGACATCATAAATCCAAATAAAAACATCTAAACAACATAGAAAAATGTACACCAAATTCAAAATAAAAAACATGAAACAACCAATTAACATAATACAAAATATATTCAAACCTTCTGGTTAGGAAATTGGAGATGAGATTAACTATAACTGAATGTAGAACGATGAAGATGAAATCCCCCAATGTTTGATGATGGTATTATGAGAATAAAGAACACATCATTATACAATAGTTGTTTGCATATGCGAAGACAAAAAAAATGACCAAAAATAGGGAAACAAAATATTGTTAGGATTACTTTAGATGTGTAAACCGAGGTAGATGAAACCCTATTGTTTGATTTAGATCTTAACTTAATATTTTGAGCACCTAATTAAAGAAAAATTAAATTTATGGCTTTGGCGGTATAGAAATGATAGGTCCATCATGAAACAGGTAAACTATAGAGTGAAAGCCTTGAGCGGTACATAATTTTATAAAAAAATTCTACTGTTGGTTATATGATAACAGACGTGAAAAATGAATATTCAATATTTTTTATGTTGGTTACACTATAACTGAAATAAAAATCCACTCTTTCAAAATGGTTAAATTATAAAATAGACGTGAAAAGTAGTGAATACATACATTTTGGGTTGCTTTTCATTAAAAATGATGTAAAAATGATTATTCAGGTCGGTTTTAAAAAACCTGATGTGAAAAATAAAAGTGTCCAAATATTCACATTTGTTATAACTAACCTACTTGAAAAACGCATCACATAAAATAGTATTTTCACTGAAGATTATAACGATTTATATGGTTTTATTTATTATTATATAGAAACATTTTGTGATTTTATGGTGGAATACAATTTCTCTTATGTTTTGGAATGATTGAAAATTTGATGGCTTCTGTAATGTCACAAACCCGCCCAGGTTAACCCTGAACCAATCAGTCAAGCTGACCCATGACAAGTCCCATGAGTCATTCTCAATCCCCCCAAGTTATAAACTAGTGCCATGTGTCAAGATAATGTAATAGGGAATTATTTGTCCCATTTAAAAATATAAAATAAATAAATATAAACAATAAAAAAATCAATATCTACCTAAGGAAAATAAAAAATGAACATACCTCTATGTAACCCTTTGGGACACCATCAACCACTAAACCAACATTGTTCCACAACAACCATGTCTGATTTGGAAGTAGTTCCATAAGCTAAAAACTGAGAGAAATCTATGAGAGAGAGTAAAAAACTCAACATATGTGACCAAATAAACCCTTCCCACTTCCATAACTATAAGTAAAATATCCATCAATATCAATTCTAAAAAACAATATATAAACATATGTTTTTTTCACATTTTATCTTTAAAGAAATCAATTTCCATGTCCATTTTTATTTAAAACCATTTTCCCATGAATAATGCCTTATCATTTAATGAAATATAGTGTAAGTTGAAGGAGTAATGTTTTTTTAAAAAGTTGAGAGTGAATGGTATTTTCAAAAATTTACCTATAATATTTTACAACCAATTACTAACTTTTAGAAAATGTGTTATAAACCATTAAAAATAGAAGAAGAAAAAGACCACCTCATAATGGAAGTGAAAAAACACATGCATGAAATAAAAGGAGATTAATAACCTATATTATCAACCATATATAAATAATTTTTAGAGAAACATGGGAATATCTGGGAGCATAGGGGATAATATATAACATATTGAAACATGATTCTTCCTTTAAGAGAATGTAACTCAATGACATCAACCATCCTAGATGCCTAATCATACACTAAATTACTTAACCAAGGTGAATAGTCCCATTATAGAACTAATCTTCTTCTAGGGGACACTAGACATAGTGTAATCCAAAAATAGTGAAACAAACATTTCTGGATAATCAAATATCTATTCAATGTTTCAATGTTATGTCCAAAGTAGTGGTATATAATATAAATCAACCACAAATAGACCATAAGAATAATCCACCATTTGATCCAAATAACCAGGCATCACCCCTCGAATCACCCCACGAAGTATACCCTTTCCTTAAAATCATCAACACAAGAGAGAGGTTCTATTCCAAGGACCTCCCCATCCCATTTTCATCAAACATGTAAATAGGTACACCCCAAGAGGAGTTTTCCAAATAAAAATTATTTAAATGCTCTAATCATCTGTCTTCTATTCTATGAGTAACATTACACTACCACCAAACCTAACACACGATTTATAAAACCATTGAACAAATTGAAATCTATTTTGAAATAAAAAACCTATTACAAAACCATGTAGATATTTTTGAATAACACTCTAGGTTCCAAATATTAGTGAAATTTGGTCATTAAATCTAGAATAAATGGGAAATCATTTCATTTTAGATCAAACTATTTATATAAAAATCTTATATCACAAATTAATATAGAATAAAGGTGATAAAAACAAGATGTCAATGGTTATTTAAATTCAAAGGACAATTCATAAGGGAACTTAACTCAATATCAAGGTGCTTTTGAAGAAGATTATCATAACCACTCTTTACTCCCATGTGGAATGAATTTATTAATATATATATATATATATATATATACCATGAGACACACATTACATATAATCCCCACCAAGATGAAATATATAAGAATAGATAATATATATATTCCTTACCCATGCATATAAAGTTATGATTCCATCAAATATGGAGACTTGAAACCACTTCCAGAACAAAAATTACGCACTAAATAATACTAAGAACCCAAAAATTACAAAAAACACATAATTAAAATTGGGATAAAATAATGGTTATAAGGAAACCAAAATAAAAATGTCGGCGTGAAAATCAAAGTGATTTCATACTCTTGACCATTAGTAGTGAATGTAGAAACACACTAGAAGTCAACCTGACAGGCCTATTTCATGACCTAACAATGGAAGGAAATACTAAAATTTGGCTAACCATAACCCTAGGGTTCATATAAACAATTAAGGTTGAAAATGAGTGGAAAATCACTAAACCAAAGGAGAAGTGATAGAAAGTGCTTAACCCATTGAATCGACTTCAATTCCCCAAAGAAAATTGGTGGATTCTCCATTGAAAGGGGGAGCCAATATAGATGGTTTTGCTTAACCATGGAGTAATCGAGGGGAATTTTTCATGTGAGACACATTAGAAAGGATGTGAAAATAAAATAAGAGGGAGGAAAGAAAGAAGAAAGGGAAAAAATAGTAAAAATAAAAATTTTATAATACTATGTAATCTATAAGGGTTTCACATGGTTAAGATAACCATGGGACAAACATACATTGACCATTTCCTAGGATAAGAATACTCACATGGTTATGATATCCAGAAACATAGTTGAATAACCCATGATCAAACCGTTCCACTCAGCACAGTCAACTCATAGAGCCAAACTGAATGCTTTCTAAATGGTTTAATAAATTGTGAACAAGGTATGCTCCATATCAAACTCCAACCTAGGTACTTGAATGGGAAACTCAATGATTGAAATAACAATTTATGATAACCATGAAATATTTGATATCCTCAAAAAAATAAATTTAGACATTCCAACTTCAAAAACTCATGATTTCTAAATCACCAGAATAATTAAGTCAAAAAATAAATAAATTAAAATAGAGGAATCATGCAGGGGAATGATAATTTCTCTAACCATTTAAACCTTCCCCACTTAATTCACCTAGCAAAATCTAAAACATAGTCATGACTAATAATAAATTAAGACTAAAAGGACCATGATACCTTGTGTGACCTTTTAAATCCTCAAGTCATACTCAACAAAATATATTGAAAATGACAAAGAGATAAATGGGTTAAAGAGAGTAGTGTCCCATCAATTAAGGAACTAACTAGCACATTAGTTGAATTAAGAAGAATACCCAATTAAATGATCCCCTAACATGATAAGCGTTCAACCACAAAGACATGAACATGGTACATGGTCTATCCACTATTCATAATATATCAATACATATGCATCATTAAATTGTTAGGTTACCAAAATAGAAAACCACAACAGGTCAAAACTATCGTGGTCTCCATTTCCACATTAGATAAAACATGTTGGATATACAAACACCACACCTTGAAATTTGCCAAATATATGAAGAGATTCACTCCAAGTGCTATGATTAGAGTACTGATGTCATGATCCATCTTTCGGTGCATATTCATGAACTGGTATCTTTTAAATAAGGTTGTATCTTCTAGAAACATATCTTTCAGATCATTCCCATGGCCACACCATCCGCAAGCCTTCAGAGGATTATGATGTATGAACATGGATTTTCAATCAAGTGTGGTTCCATTAATTTTATGTCCTAATATTTAATTTTGACCTTATATGGATTCCTAATGAGTTAATAAGAGTTATTTGTATGCTTGAGGATTGTTTGGAGCTTGGAAACCCATTTTTGGGAAAACAGGCCAAGTCACACTGTATGCGCAGGATTAACACACAATTTTCCCAATAATGGAGATTATTTTTTTCAGAGAGATACATATTACATGGACTTGAATACAAAAAAGGAGATAACCCCCTTCTCCCAAGTTCTTGTCTGTGGATTGTGCATGGTTTGATCAAACCATGTGAAAGATGTTATTTCAGGCAGAACCATCTCACATGGTTTTCATAATGTTTGACAAACCCTATGAAAAAACAATGCATAGGTAAAAATTCTAGTTAAGATGTCCAAAATTCCCTTTATGATCTATTTTATCTCCCTTCCATACCTAATCTGAGAAATTGTGGTATTATGTCCTTTTCCTCTCAATTTGGAGCTTTTTGAATGCCAAAACATTGGATTAAGAGATCTCCTAATTCTGTTGTCCGAACAAACTCTCATTCGTCACAGTCGATTTTAAATTGTAGGTAATCAATTCCCCTTAATCATTTCTTCTTCTCTATTTTTCACATCCTAGATATCATCATGTGAAATGTTTTCACCTTTTCACAGAACTACTTTGATCCATGGAAAATCAAGGGTAGATACCGGATGAGGAGGATCCTATAACCCGATGGTGGGTGGTCTATAAATCATCACTAAGATTCATAGATTTTGGAATATCTATGTGGGGCCCACAAATTTCATTAAGAGTCATTTATAAAAAAATATATTCCATGATTATACATCTTATATATATATATATATTTGTATGCTCTTTCCAAATGTATGATTTAGTGTTTAGTGGTAACACCCATAACTCAATCCACCTCATGTTGAAGGTTATGACATATTTGAGTATCAATGTTTTGACATGTTTGAGCCACTATTTTCGTTTACACTTTCTTTTCCTTTCTAATGGTGAATCTTCCAATAATAAATGTCTTGTTATTAATGAGAATTTTTATAATGGCATGTACAATGTATGCTCACCACTTTACCTACCTAATATAAGTTATTCAAAATGATTATTAAATGTGAATGGGGAACTAAAAAGTATACTAAGTATATAACATGGCCATTTTGAATGTGAATAAAAAATTGGATTCATATCCGTAACACCTCTAATAGCATTAATTGAATGTAGAATAATGGACTTTGATTATAAAAATGACTAAAATTAATAAATGGTTACATGCTCCATGACCATATCCCACTAATGAAAGGAAAGTTTGTAACCAATTGAATTATTATAATAAATCACTATCAATAGGGATAGCCTAACACAAGGTAGCATTTGATTCTAATCGGAGGATACCATGAGAAATTGAAAACCCCATATCGATTCATGGATACAACTATCTTAGGACGTGACCCACATAGATCCGGATCCTTGTCAAACTTTTGGATGCCTAATATGATACCATAGTATGTCTCATGTTTTACTAAAGGATGCCTTGGATACACTCTTTGGATCTAGGATGCCTTGGATACACTCCTTGAGTCTAATATTGAGATGTTAGTGTTATGGTCAAATCTCATCAGACCCGACCTTTTCTTAACCCTTTTTTACCTTAGATGCACTCCCTGGACTCGGTAAGTTCTTTATTATAGAATTGCATGGACAATGATCCTTGGATTTAACCATTAACCCTTATCTAGACTCATATACTAATGATTTAGATCCCCTGGAGGCTTATTTTTCCTTGGTTACGTATTGGAACATTCACTATTAATTGCAAGTGACTTATTTAAAAATTTGTAACCATCAAGTAAGGAACTGGTTACATGTTCAGACACTAGCCGAGGGGTGAAGTAGGTACATGGTTATTTACATATATTTTAATAATTTCATTACTTTATATATGCATGCCTTCACACTGAAATATTCCACTACACGGGCCAAATGTTATTGACCCCATTAGTGGTGGCCCATTGAAATTTATCTCACACCCACTCCAAGCATTGTTTGGTACCTGAAGTATATTACATGGTTATAGGTCTTGAAAATGGGAAGCATACAGCTTTCAACATAGGAATGTGTGCTGATAGGATAGAGGTTGATAGTAGATGACCGAGAAGGATCTCAGGATTCATGGAGTATCGTTTGTTTTCTTTTAAATTGTGTAACATTTAATTCCGACTCACTTGTAACCATGTTTTCTAGTTTTCTAGTGACATGTCATTACATCATCATTGTTTCTATTGATATAGTTATTGTTACTCTTGTTTATCTATTGCATCAGTTTGATTCTGGTGATTATTTATATCAATCCACCATGCTATACTTTTCTAATGAGGTCATATCCTCCCAAATGACACACCCTATTCCCTTGCTACTAGATGGAAGCCTTTGGATTTTGGGGATATGCACTTGAAGACATGTGGTCACAGGGCTGGGGGCACCCAGTTAGTGGAATATGCATTCAGGACATCATAATGTGGTATCAATGGTGGTTTTCTTTTATTGCCTTACTATTTGAAGACAATATATTAGAGATTTGGAACACTTGGGTTGTGGTCATAAGTCATCGTTGGATTTCGTGAACCCATTTTCAGGGTAAATACCATGTTTCCAAAAAAATAATTGTTGTTCTTCTTTCATCTATTAGGGATAATATTATATCACCATAGGGTGATGTATATGATATGTGTTGTTATTGATTATTTCTCTACTATAGGATTTTATTTCATCTTATGAACAATTATATGAGTGCAAGGAGAATTTATACATGCATCATTATAGGAACCTAACATTCACATGTCATGCATATTCCCATTCCATGTAGGTTTATTTCACTACCTTGAATTTCATGATAATGTTTTGATTATTGAGTGATGTGTGATATCTTTATTTTACTTGTATTACTTTTTTAAACAAGTGAGTGATTTCATATCTCAGCTCATGAGGTTTATGGGACCTCATGGGTTGTGATGTGTAATTTACTAATTCAATACATTATTCTATACATGAATGGGTGCCATTTCTTGTGATAGGTGTATGGAAGTTGATTTATCAGAAATGGATATCCACTATAAAGTGAATCCAAAAATTTAAAATTAAATTGTTGAACATCCTTATCCTGACTTGTTAGGTTTATTAATGGTAATAGAGTGAACCTATAAATTAACTAATAACTATAAAGTTAAATAAAACTAATTCTTGAGAACTTACTGATACCTGGTCATCCATGTTTTTAGTGTGGGTAGTATGCCATGGATAGTATGCTTTCCTACATTTAGTTTTCCCTAGTGATGCAATCTTATACTTCTGATCTTTTTCTAAGGCATGTACATGGAATTTGTATTCCAATACTACCACGATTTTCTCATGTCATTTTATAGGAATGATGTGATGATTATGCTCCTGACATGGTGGTCCTTGAGCCTCATATCTTACCTACAAGAGTCCCATAGAGGTCCCACATTTTGTACCTAATACAGGCACTAATGACCAAGTCTATAATATTTTCCAATGCCTGATGCAGTCTAAGCATGGTGCTCTATGGATTGCACTCATGATGGATGATCTGACTCATGAGTTCTAGAAGAAACATCCAACTAACTTTTCAGAGCATTGAGTTCTGCAAGCTCCTGAGTCTAGGCTAGAGGCCACCCATTCTATCATTAAGAATCTGAAGATTCCTCGAGAGTGTGGGGCCATGATTATTACATACATACTTTCAGATTCATCCAAATGTTGGTGGGATGTGGTTACCCTAGCGGATCACCATCAAGGCATGGTATTGGACGATTTAAACACTGTATTATATGATAAAGTTTTTACTCAAACGTTGATAGATGATAGAGATAGATATTTCATGCATCTCATTTTGGGTTCTAAGTCAGCTATGGAATATTCATCACGGTTCACAGATTTACAACACTTTTCAACATTTTTATTAGCAATAATATTTCACGTGCTAGGAATTTTGAGGTTGGGATACAATATGCATCCGAACATATGTGAATGTTTTTCACCTACATACATTTTTTGAAATAGTTGATTTGGATTTTATCCCTATCATAAATTGAGGGATGGCTTGAGTACTGGGTTTAATAGGGATTAAAGAATCAGTGTCACGTTAGGATAGTATTTCTTCCAGTGGAAGGAAACATTCCCTTAAGGTTTCTCATCAGGGAAATGACAACCATAGTGCCCATTTCAATATCTTTATAATGTGTCATCAGTGTGGATGAAGGGGGAATTTAAAGTCCTTATGTGACTGAGACCCTATAGAGTGTCAGGATTGAGTCCATATGGGGAATCTCCAGTGTTACTACTGGACCGTCCCACCAGCTATGAGTGGAAAATATATGTACTAGCTCCACCATTAGGAGTGAGTTCTTTTTCAACACATCAGGCATGTATTTGGAATTGATCTGCCTGGTCAAGATGAGGAGGAGATCATGGTTGTAGTAGTCCAACTCTTAATGGTTCTTTTTGCTGGGAGGAGCATTTATATTGTAGTGATAGCTGCTTTTGATCTTGGGTTTTGTCGGTTTAAGACTCAGTTATTTTTTTATGTCTTGATGTCTTGATGGTTTTCCCCTCAGCCCAAAAAAGGGGGTTTATTTTAGTAAAAAAAATAATTTCTAGTCATTATGGAAAAAATCTATTGAACATAGACATGTATCTAGTCAGTTTCATTTTTTTATAGCCGATACATGAGGATCAAGTTGTGGGACCATCTATAGTATGAGTTACTATTCTAGTAGCCTCCACTATTGTCTCTTCTTTGATGGATACATGTGCTCCAAACTATTTTAATTATTTATCTATTGTATAATATCTAGGACTAGAGATACATTATAAATATGGTGTAATGTCTCTTGATACACCATTGGGAATATGGAAAGAGACTATACGCCAGTGTAGGGGTTATCCCTTTGAGGTAGGAAATAACCCTTTCTTTTGGAATCTCTTTGTTTTCTAGATGATAGGTTTCAATGTCATTATCTGAATGGACTCGTTAGTCCATTATCATGATTTTGTAAGTTTTTATCACTGTAGGGTTTCTTTTACATCACCAAAGGGTAGTTTTATCTAATAAAAGTTTAGTGGGATGTCGAGGCTAGGAGAGATGGACCAAATAATCATGGGCTAGGTGGAGTGACCATCTAGATTGTGAATCCTGTCAAGCAGGAAATTATTTTCTTCATACTGATTTCCCTCCAGTAGTTAGTTTTTTTAGGGAAGTCTTTCTTATTGAATTTTAATGAATACCTCCTATGATAGAGGTATAGTTTATAATCGATATTTTTATATGACCAGATCTAGTGTCCATTCCTCCTTACACAATGTCACCTACCGAGTTCATGGAACTCAAGATATAGTTATTGGATCTAGATGCCAATGATTTTATACTACCCAATACATCCTCTTGGGGTTCACCCATAATTTATTCTAAGAATTAAGATATAAATCATCGATTATATTTAGACTAAATTTTTTTTAACAATCATACATTCAATAAATGGTATCCAATTTTTAAAATACATGATCTCTTTAAACTACTCCGAGGAGGGGAGGTCTTCCCCAAGATCGACATGAGACAAAGTTTCCATAAGGTGCGAGTCAGAGCATCAGACATACCTCATGCAGCATTCTGTAGTAGGTATGGTCTGTTTGAGTATCTAGTTATGTCATTATTCCTTCTGAATGCACCTTTTATTTTCATGGATTTGGAAAATAGGGGTTTCCACCTCTATTTGGACTATTTTTTTCATCATCTTTGGGGACGCCATTTTGTTGTGTTCCCACACTCGTAGAGACCATGAAAATCTATTTGTGATTTTTCTGAGTAAACTGATAGAGCATCATATTAATTCCAAGCTTGGTAACTGACACTTCTAGATCACTATGGTCCACGTATTAGGTCATATTATTTTAGAATCAAGATTATATTTTTACCATGAAAAGGATAGTGTTGTAGTTTTCTGTGAGCATCCTAAGAATGTGTTTGATATTATGAGTTTCATTGGGCTTTCTATATATTACAAGAATTTAATACCTGAATTCTCACATATTTCTTCACCTCATAAATGTCATACAATGAATCATGTTATTTTCTTGTAGTTATAATAATGAGATAAATCCATTTAAAAAATGAAGGGGATGCAGGTCTCAGCAGGGATTTTCTTTTCTTCGAAAACTGGGAAAATGTTATATCATTCTATTTGATGCATTAAGAATTGGAATAGGTGTAGTGGTTATGTTGGAAGACAATGTTATTTGACCCAGATCTTGAAATTAGAGGCCTCAGGAGATAAATTACCTAATTCACAACATCGAGCTAGCAACAATTGTCTGTGACTTACATTGCTAGAGACATTGTCTGTTGGGTGAGATCTTTGTGGTGTACACAGTCATAGGAGCCTCAAGTATATCTTTTCTCATTGTGACTTGAACATTATATAGTGGATATATTTCAAATTTCTACAATACTTTGATTTTTATCTTTTCTATATGCATGGAAAAAAAATGTGGTCATGATGCATAGAGTCAAAAAAATAAAATGCATGTCAAACATGAATCTAGTGATGAAGGGATGTTAATGGCCCACTTTTCTGAACCTCATTTGGAGTTTCATGATATTCATAGCCAGTCTTCCATCTCACCCATAACAGTTACCTCTTCCAATGTTGAGGAGGTGATGAGTAGGAAATTTTCAAATCCTAAACATCTGGTTCCTTGTGAGAGTATATCAGAAGATAACTCACCCACAGATTTTTCTTTTGATAGGGTTGATGTTTTGCGTCTACATGGACGTATCTAGGTACATGTAGATATGCTAGAGGACTTGATGAAATAGTCCCATGATTCTTAGTGGGAATTTCATCCATGAATGTCGATGATGTATTGAGGTATGTGATCTCAGTATTGATGGCCTAGAATGAAATGTCAAATTGTAGGCTTTATTACTAGGTCTTACAATTATCAGTAGGTGAAGGCGGTGAAAAAAAGACCTTCAAGCTTGTTAGAACAACTTCCACTCCCAGATTTGAAATGGGAATATGTTACAATTGATTTTTTAGTCGTCATACATAGAACATTGATGGGTAGTGATGATATCTATGTAGTGATTTACTAGATAACAAAATCATCCCACTTAATTCCTATTAGGATGACTTTATCAGTTGATGGGTTGAGATGATTGTATATCTGTGAGATCGTACAACAACATGGGGTTCCTCATACCATAATTTTAAGATGGCACACACATCATGATTTTTGAAGTGTTTGTAGAAAGATATGGGAACTCATGTGCTTCTGAGAAAATCTTTTCACCCTTAGACTGATGGAAAAATTGAACAGAAAACATAGGTTTCAGAGGATATGCTCTGAGAAAGTGTCCTTCATTTCCACAGTTCTTGGGAAAGTAAAATCCATCTCTTCAATTTTTCTTATAATAATAGATTCTAGGCGACTATTTTGATGGATCCTTTTGAGGCCTCATTTGGTAGGTCATGTCATCCAGCCCTTTTCTAGCTAGAATATTGTGAGGAAACCCTACTGGGTCCTCATCTCTTTCAAGAGACATCAAAACAAGTTCAGTTGATTAGGTAACGTATGACTAATGTACAGTCTCGAAAAAAATCTTATGCCCATCACATTCAAAGACATCTATATTTTGAGTTTGGGATTGTTTTTTCCCTTGGGTATCTCCTAGGATTTTCCATATATGGTTACAAAGGTCGGGAATGTTGTCGCGTCGTTATGTCTGGCCATTTGAAATTTTATAGATAATAGAAACACTAGGCTATCGGTAGCTACTACCGTAGAGGATCCATTTCATGAATGACATATTTCATGTCTCACACCTTCTTCAAAATCATGTCGACCTGTATCAAATATATGATCTCATGGATATTGAGTAAGATGATAATGCTACATGTAAGGAACATCCAGTTTGCATTGTTGACCAAATCACGAAGGATCTCCATGGATTGTTTGATCCTCTTGTGTGGGTGTTATGGGAGCACTATTGAGTACAAGATGAGACTTGGTAGTATGAATTTGATATATATTCTTAAAGGAAAGAGTTTTCCACATATTGTGTTCCTTTACAATAAGAAGGTGAAACTCGAGGAAGAGTTATTTTAAGGGGGGAATATTTTATGAACTTGGTTTTTCACATAGGTATATATGGATCTGTTAATTTTCAGTCTAAATATATTTGACGTACCAAATAAAGATTCATAATGTGTTAATAATGGTTCTGAGGGTGTCAATGGCATGTTTGGATCTCAGAAAACCTCTTTTTGGGAAAACAATCCTAGTCTCATGGTTTACGCATAGTTTGCGCTTGATGTTCCTATCCCTGTGGATTCTATTTTTTTGGATAGAGCCATATTGCACAGTTGGGTAGATTAACGATGTAATAAATCCCTTTTTCCTTGGTACGTATCCATGGATTTCTCATAGTTTGATCAAAATGTGTAGAAGATATTATTTCGAGCAGAAGCATCCCACCTAGTTTGCATACGAGTTGACAAACCGTGTGGAAAAACAATGCCAAGGATAAAAATTCTAGGTAAATGCCAAAAATAAGCTTAATGGTATATTTAATCCCCAATTCTTCCCTAATATGGATACCAATTGTATTAGGCCCTCTTACTCTCAATTTGGATCTTTAATTGCTAATGCAAGGTATGAGGAGATCTCCTTAGTCCAGTATTCGATCATGCACCCACTTCTCACGTTGAATGTAAAATGGAAAGAACTTGAGTCCCCTTTATCTTTACTTATTCTCTCTCACTCTCGACCTAGATATTATCATGGGACCGTTTTTCACATTTCTTTAGATATACATTTTTCAAAGGAAAATCAGGGACCGATACTAGAGAAGTAGGGTCATACAACCCTAAGGTGGGTGGTTTATACTTTATCCCTAAAGTTTTCTGATTTTGGAATTTCCATGCGGGGCCCATAAAATTTCATTAGGATAAATTTCTTAGAAAATATGTTCTATGATTAAACCTTTGAATCATATGTATATTATCTTTTGAAATGTATGATTTAGTTGTTAATGGTTACACCAAGAACACAATCATCCTCATGTCGATGGTTATGTCAGATTTGAGATTTAGTGTTTGGACATATTCGATCCACCGTTCGGGTGTGCCCTATCTTGATCTTTATATATTTTATTCTTTCTATAATAAATGGTTTGTTATTAATTGTAATTTTATAATTGCATGTACCATGTATGCTCACCACTTGACCCACCGAATTTAAGTGCTACAAATGATTATTAAATTTGAATGGTGAAATAGAAAGTATACTATGTATATAACTTGACCATTTTGAAGGTGAATGAGAAATTGGTTGCATATCTGTAACACCCCATAACACATTAATGGAATGCAACAGAATGGACCTTGAATGTTGAAATGACTTAAATGATTAAATGGTTGCATGCTAATTGAAATTATCACACTAATGAAATGAGAGGTTGAAACCCGATAAATTTTTATAAGGCTTCACTATCAATAGGAATAAAATGACATCAGATAGCCTTGGATTTTGTTAGAGGATACCATGACAACTCGGGGACCCCATTCTGATTCAAGGATATGGATTTCTTTGGTTGAGACCCACCTAGAACCTGATCATTATCTAACTTTTAGATTCTTGGAATGGTACTGCAGGATTACTCATGTAGTACACCAGGATGCCTTAGATACTCTACATGGATCCAGTATTCCTTGGATACAATACTTGGATATAGAATTGGAAATTAGGTTCCATGGTTAATGCCCATTGGTTCCAATCTTTTCATGGATATTTTTTACCAGGTATTTACTCCCTAGACTTAGTAGACACATCATTTTGGAACTCCATGGACAATTATATTTGTATTACACTCTTACCACTTATATATACATATATACTACTAAGTTAACAACCCTTGAGGATTATATTTCCTTGGTTACATATTAGAACATTCACTATTAATAACTAGTAATATATTTAATAATTGGAAGCAATCAAGTAATGAACTAGTTACATGTTCATACACCAACCGAGGGATGAAGCAGGTACATGGATATTTACTTATATTTTACTACTTAAATTACTTTATATATTATTGCGTACACGCTGCTATATTCCATTACATGGGCCAAATTTTATAGAAATTGTTGGTGTTGGGCCACTATGATTTAAATAACACCCTCTCCAGGCACAAATTTGTACCTATAGTAGATTACATGGTTGATGGTATTGATAAGGGAAACCAAATAGATTCCAAAACCTGATTGTGTGCTGATAGGATGGAGCTTGGTAGCAGATGAAGAATTGGGATCTTGGAATTCTTGGAGTAACCTTTATTTTTTTTTACATTGTGAAACATATTATGGCCACTATCTTGTATTTGTGTTTCCCATTTTCCTATTTTCATGTCATTACCTCATCAGTATTAGAATTGATATATTTATTTTTATTCTTTTTTATATTTTACATTAGTTTTCTTCCACTGATTATTTATATCCTTCCACAGTGCTACACTCTGTTAATGAGTGCATCGTCTCCCCATAGACACACCATAAGCCCTTGCTTCTAGTCGGCAGTCTCTATAATTTGAGAAGATGCAATTGATGCCATGTGACCATAGGGCCTAGGGTACCCATTATGTGGCATCTAGGTTAGGAAAGTCACATATGACTAGATAGCTTAGATTATTCCAATGGATAACACTAAAAATAAACAAACGAGTGGTCTGAAAATTGAATATCAATAAATTAAAATGAGTATTTATTAAAATATATTCCTCTGATTCAAAATCCCCACTGGATGGGAAACCACCATGAGACCTAGAAAAACCTATCTTTGAAACCTATAATGAGTCCCCATTTGAAAAGAATAGTTTTAAACTATTTCTTCAACATTATCTCTAAATAAAAAGAAACCAGTTCATCAAAATGGCCAATATAACCCATCACCAATAGTTGATCTTGTCAAGAATCCATGATCTCTAGCACTTTCTTCTCCTTCAATTCCTCAATAATTAACCACAAGATGAAAGTGTTCTTTATAATCTCTCAAGAAATCCCAACTCACAATGATGATGGAATGATCATCTTCTACCAGTCCAGTCTCAGTCTATCAAACATAATAAAGAAAACTCGAACTCTCATGACATCTGATGTTCCTAAAGACCTAAAGACACTCTAATCATCCTCAAGATACTCCACAACTACTAACAGACTTCGATGACTATAATAAATAGGAAACTATTTAGAATATATCATTTCCATCACTCCACATGGAATTTTGGTAGGTCTAATGAATGGAGGACAATCCTTAGTGTCCCCCAAAATCATTCTGAGTGGAAAATTCTAAACAAAATAAATCACAAAACCAAAATTAATATTAATCCATAACTTGATCAATAAACATTTTAAAATAAATACCATGATTATAAACACACAGATTACAAAACCAAATCAGAACAAAATCAGATCTCCTCTAAAATAGAACCACAAAAACATCAAAAAACAAACCAAGAACCCTATTTTAAAGGTCACATTTCAATTTTAAATTGAAAACCATTTTCCCAATTCCTAACCAATTTCAGTACATCCACATTAAAATACAAAAACAACCTCACTTTCCCATTTAGACCACAAATTCCATTATAAAAGAATAAAATTTTAAATGTAAATGAGTACCATTTGAAAATCCAAATTGAAAAACCCAATTCAAGTTATTAATTTTAAATAATAACCCATGAAATCTGTTGAACTTTCATATATGTTTACATACCACATCCACTTATACCATCCCGGAATATGAACTGACATGAACATTCCACACATACATAGACACATATGTGAACACTCATATGAGATTTCTAGGGTTTCATATATCATTTTCTATCAAAACAATCATTTTTTATTTTAATCTCATTTGAAATTTCAAAAAACCATTCAAAATTAAATTTAATCTCCACTTCACCTTTCATTCCCAACATTCAATTTCAAAATAAGCAGTTCCAACTTTTGAAACCCAATTTGTTACTATAAATCCATTTTTCAAAATTTATTTTCTTTTCAAAGTCCATTAGAAGAAAGCATCGCCCATACCCAAATAACTAAAATAGGGAAAAAGTTTTCATGAATACCCTAGTCACATGGTTTATGAGGCATGACACTGAGCATGCAACAACCACTAGAAAAATATTGAACTATGCATGCGGGTTCCACATGGTTTTCTACATCATCTGAGCTCACATTCTAGTACCATGTCACTACTAGAAGAATATTTAACCATGAATGTTGGTTCCACATGGTTCCCTACATCATGTGAGCTCACATTCTAGTACCAGGTCACTTCTACTATCATACCGCAATATATAGAAACTCATAGATATAAATAGACTCTTTCATCATAAAACCAAAAATCAATTATGACTCAAAAAATAACTACACCTAGATACTCAATTCTCATCACAAGTAGTTATGATCAGGCACCGACCCATGACCTACCACATATTCCCTAAAATCATATCTCATATATAGCTAACTTTGAGACAAACAATGATCCTCCTTTGACACCATTTTTTATGAACCGACCAGGTTCATCCTCTAACTGAACACCTAATATAGTCTGAAACAGTTCCAGAGGGGCATTCTCAATACTCATGGTATAGATCCTAGTTTTGGGAATCATGATAAAGAAATTTTGAACGATTTATCCCCTAAAAATAGAAAATAAATAAATTTTAATTTAACATTAAATATAGAAAAATGTGGGGAATGGAAAATAAAAACTACATTTTACTCCATGTAACCCTATGTGTCACCCCTAACCAATAAACTAACATTTATCCACAATAATAAAATCAAGATATAAGGAGAACCAGAAGCTAAAAACAAAGATAAATATATAGGTATGAGTATCAAAACCCCATACGAAATCCTGAAATTATTATTCTATACGCCTGACCAAAAACTTAAAATTCCATTAATTTCATGTTTGAAATAAAATATATAAACAAATATTTTTCACCCCTTTTGTCCTCAAATAAATTACCATTTCATTTCCATTTAATTTTTGAAAACCAGTTTATTTTCAAATAAGGATGCCATAGAATTTAATGAGTGGGAGGGAATTGAGTGATGTTATATTCTTTAAAGATGGAGTGAGTGAAAACTATTTTTAAATTTTTCACATAAATCATTTGAAAACCAATCAGTCACTTTTAATGAAGGAAAAATCATAAAAAGGGATTATATGTGAGTAACACATAACATGGTCAATGGAAAATAACCCACATGTCTCTAAACTAGTGGAGTAAACTATATTTTCCACAATAGATTAATAATTGATTGTGAATTCTAGTAATACATAGTAGGTTAGGGGATAATATTGAGAATGGTAAAAAATGGTTTATCTTATAGCAATTACTAACTCTATTCCATCAATTATCTCAAACTCAGGGTCATAGCATATTGGGAAAACCGAGGGGCACAATCTGAAAAAAGAGAAAGTTTCTTACTAATGTCCACTAGACAAAGCATAATCGTAAACTAGTGAATCAATAATTCCCATATAATCTTCCAGCTATTAGAGGTTCTCATGTCATGTATAAAGTTGGGGTGAGCCAATAAAATATACTACAAATAATTCTCTAGTGTAAACCACCGAATGAGACACACAAGTAAGAATCACCCTTAAACCACCCCAAGGAATATCCTCTTTCCTTAAACAATCCAAAAATGAGGTGTTTTCCATTACATGTTCCACCTCATCCCATTACCATTAAACTAGTAAATAACCACACACCGTGTAGAGTTTTCCAAAAAAGAACCATTGATTTAAAAGTTCTAACTGGCCATCTTACATTATTTGAGTAACAAACCCCTTTTAAAAAACCCAATTGTAATGTTTGTAACTAAATATAAATTTTTAAATCCATTTGGAAATCATAACATAATTATAAAATCCAATTGGGAATTTTGAAAAACCGATAGTGGATGTTGTTTAGTGAAAAAAGATCATTCATTCAATCAAATTGTAATATAACATCATTTCTTATCATAATATTTTCTTATAAATCATACATCACTAATTGGATTCATATAATAGTGGAAAAGACATGAAAACAATGATTTTTTACATTTCAAGGCTTATGGCTAAGAGAGACTACCTCGTGATCTAGGTACTTATAACCAATAGGATATAAAAACACATTTTATTCCAATAGATAGATGAATTCACACACACACACACATATATATATATATATACATGTGTGTCTGTGTCTGTGTCTGTGTGTTCCCATAATTGCATTTCTTATCTTCCATTATTCATGATGGAATGTGTATAAATAGGTCATATATATATTCCTTACCCATGAATAAAAATGTAATTTACCTTCAACTATAGTGACTCAAAACCATTATAATAATTACCAAGATGTAGTAAAAAAATACCTGGAACAAAATAATTAAAAAACAAATACGTAAAAGTTTTCTAAAATAAAAGGGAGAAGGAAACCAACTTCAAAAAGTGGAGGGAGAATGGAAACATTTTGATGTACTTCAACTTCAATGAAAAATTCCTAAACCATCAGAAATCCAAAACAGGTGACCCATTACAGTCTCTAAAAATAGAATAAAATGAAACAAATTAGGATAATTCTGACCCTAGTCTTCATCCAAACAAGGAGGGGCATCGAAGAGTGTAAAATATAAATATGTATGCGATGGAGGTATCCAGAGTGCATACCTTGAAGGATCAACCACAAATCCCCAAGAAATATAGTGGATTTTAAATTAAAAGAGTGAGCTGTTTGGGAGGTACAGTGTGCAACCATGGAGGCAGAGAGGGGGGAGGCATCACATGGGACATCTAGAGAGGAAGGGGAAAAATAAAAGGGAGGAAAAAAATCACAAATTTTATAATACTGGTAATCCGGTAAAGTTTGAGGATAATTTAACAAATGGTGATCCAACCCTATATAGACCACTTCTTAGGACAAGAACCATTGTAAACATACCACTATGTAGACCCACATTTGAGAAAACTGTAAAAAAAAACCTTGCCACATGACACTATCAACCGATATATCCTTACTTCGGATTTGTAACAAGTTTTAATATACCATATAAAATCTATTCACCACATCACATAACAACATGGGAACCTACAAGATAACTTCAAGGCAACTAATATCTTTGTGGGATAATTGTGAAAAAGGTAGAATGTATCAAAAATTTAAATGTTTTCAAAAAAAATACTGAAAAACATTCTATCTCAAGAAACATATAATGTAAGAAAATAATAAATAAAATAAAGAAGTGGTTTTGAGTTGGGGTGTGATATGTAAACTGAAATTTTTTAATAATTTTAAAATTACCCATTTAAATTTATGAAAATTTTTAACACATGAAGAATCATTTGTGAAATTTTGTTAAATGAATAGTTGTTTTATAAGAATGTTGTGAAAAAGAATTTCATATAATTAGGATAGCATGTTATTGATGTGGATGGGTTATGGACCAAATTTAAACCATTAAATATGGATGGAGTATTCTCAAGGACTATAACTATTAATGTTAAGACCATGTTTTTTTGTATCTAGATGCATAAGTGTGTCTGTGTATGAGAACAAGAATGGTTAGGAAAAATATGAGTGGATGGAAATGTTCACATTTATGGTTTTCTCATATGGATATCACTTTTGGTTTTTTATAAACTATTTAAATTTCATTTACTATTTTATATGAAATTTCTCACTGGATATTGATATAGTGTTATGTGAGAGAAAGACTTTGGGGAAATCCAATTTAGCTTATAATCACCCCCTGAATGGGAATCCTTGATACAATTATGTATTTTTTATACCAAGACACAATAAAGGGAAATGTATTTTATTTCTCTAGTGATGAATCTTGATATCATGGGAATAACATGTGACATTGAATCATGGAAAATAATTTTTTGTGCTCAAGATCAGGTGACATTGATGTTATGGGTTACATTGTCATTTATTTTTTCAAGTTTATATTCCTCATTTTGTTTCCACACAGATGTGGGAATTCAAATAGTGTTATATATTGGATATAATAATTTGATCACATCTCATATTTGAGGATTAGATGATTATTTTTTTGTATAGTTATTTTACTTCATTTAGGAAAAATCTACCCCAAGGATCTCTAAATATCTTATTAGTTATTCTTATGCTTTGTTGTATTTTTCAAGTCTCCTATGATTAGTAAAACTCTGTCTCTTAAAAATCCAATTAGTTGGATTAGGTTATTATAAATGGTAACAACATCCGTATATATTTTTATGCCTTGGGATGTTACTGATGATATAGTAATATCATAAGATTAAATTTATATGTTAAAAATATTTTGTGAAGCTATTCTGTTAAATTTTATATTATCGTGGTGTTTGGGAACAAAAGTGATCCAAGATAGTTTTAGGTTTAGTTTTATCTTCATATAATGGATTTATATAATTAGTGTTTCACATCAAGCATTGATAATGATACTTTAAACTTGGAAAAAATGTTCATTTTGACTTTGAAAATTTATCAAAAGGGTAAAAATTATTGATTTTTAGAATGTTTTTTGTCAGGCCTACTACATATGGTGATTAGGAATTTTATGAACCATCAGTTTCTAGATATATATGTCTAATAAAAATTATTTTCAACTAATTGATAATGGAAATTAGTTTATATCTTATGAATTTGCTAAAATCTTTTGTTGAAATTTTTGTTGTACATGATCCATATGTGAACTAAAAACATTCAAGATTCATCATTCACGATTTCTATTTTATAGACATTTGAAATTGAAAAAATTTCCCTCTAAAATTGGACCACTCTTTCAGGATTCAAAAGAATATTCAACCAATATTATTTAATAATATAATCTTTAAAAGATGGAGTTTTAGTTGATTTATTCTAATTTAATCATTGAATTATTGGGGACAATGACTAATCTAGTGGAAAAGTTAGAATCTTATATACTTGTTGACCATACACGCCGATGGTGGTACAGAGATGTAAAAGATAGATTCAACTATGTTATGACATGGCATCAATTTGAAGAAAATTTAGAACATAATTTTATCCACAAACATTCTAGATTACAAGAATAATTGATTTATTCAACTCAAAAGAAGATAATATATTTGTCCCAAAGTACGAAGTAAGCTTGTGAACATATTTCAATTTTCTTATAATGTTTCTACTAGTGCTCTTTTAAGGAACACATATTTGAGTCTAGAATATTACTATAAATTCTCTCTTAGATAGTCTTTGTTTGTGCTAGGGATTATATGAAGATGGTTAATAGACAGATGGTAGAGGAAATAGACATCTATAAAAATACCACAGGACGGAGCTTGATTATCACTAAGTGACCATGTGGGAACTAAAATGCTGTAAATAAGAGAAATAGGGAAACCTGCTTCCAAGGTGGTAGAGCCCCATAAAATTGGACTGTAGGATTGTTTAATTTCCCTCCACAACCCAATATTAATCCTAGTTGTCATCACTGTGGTTTTAATTTTTATAAAAAATGAGACTATATAATACCACATAGAGAATTTCATAAATGTAATTTGATGTGAAATCTACAAAATAATTTGTATAGTGATCCAATGTCTAGAACTACAGATGCATCTCACTTTTCTTAGACATCCAATGCTTCAATAGGGTGATATCATGAATATATTTCATGACCTCTGAATAAGGTGAGCTATGGTGATTCTAAGAATAGTAGACACCATGAGTTATAAAATATAAACAAGGAAGTAAGGATTAGTGAGGAGATACAAAGAATATTTTTGGTGCTAATAAGATTATCATTGATGAATAATCTGACAATTTAATAGTGTGAGGTACAATTATTTTGGATTCAACTCTTTTTCAATCCTTGATTAAAACGGGTTCTTCCCACCCTTTTTTTATATATCATATTGTGGATCATATGGGTTTTCATTTTGAAATGATTCATTCTATCTTTAAAAATAGAACACCTATAGATTAATGTGATTGTAGGGCCTTTAATTATGAAGTGTATTTAATAACAATTTATGGGGTTGAGTTAGTCTAATATTTCACTATTAATGAGATGGATATCTAGGTACTGATATTGGGAATGTTTTTCCTGACATCACTCAAGTCTAACATTGACTATTATGATCATAATGTTATGTCAACATCTTCTGATGGAGTCAACGATCACATTAAAGGAGATTTGGGAATGAATTCAAGTATAAATGGATCATTGATACCAGTGTTTGTAAGTACATCATATCAGTTAACATTATTTACATTGGAATATGTTAATGAGATAAAAAATAGGGATTTACCAAAATTATTGACAAATTTTCAAATTTATTTTTGGAAAATTTCTCTATGTTTCAACCAAAAATATTATTCAAATTGATGATTCATCTCTTACCTGGGACGCATATTATTTATAATTATCCTTACAGGACTGAACCAAACGAATTGTTAGAAGTGAATTTCCATCTATAAGAGTTGGAAACCAAAGGCTTCATTCAAACAAGGACATTCCCATGGGATACACTTGTTACTCATAAAATTAAATTAGATATAACTCTTTTTATTGTTTTGGATTATCCTATACTCAAAAATGTTATCAAAATGAATTATTACCCTCTTAAAAAATCATTGACTTGTTTCATCAATTATGTGTAGTGAATTTCGTTTATAATATTGATTTACAATCAAGATATTAACAATTTTGAGTAGGATATGAGGAAATTCAAAAAAAACATTTAGGAGATTTTTTGGAAATTATTACTGTGTGGTTTGGACTTTTGGTCGTATGAATTCACATGAAGTGATTATGGAATTGATGAATCAATTAATTCAATGGTATATTGATTTTTTATATTGGTTTTAATTAATGATATTTTTGTACAATATATAACAAATTCTGATCATTAAAAACATTATGATATAGTGTTGGATACCTTATTGGAGCATATACATTATGCTAATCTTTAAAATTTCATTTTGTAGACCCAAAAGGAATGTTTTCTTGGTAAAGTAATTTCTAAAAGAGAATTTTCTATAGACCAGGAAAGATTATTGTTGTTCTCTCTTGTAAACCACCAATGAATGATTTTAATATACATCATTTCCATGGATTACCAAGATGTTTTAGATAGTTTGTACATTATATTTCACATCATTCCTCACTAATGATGGAACTATTAAGGAATGGTGTTCGTTTACAATGGCTCTACAAGTTGAAGAAATCTTTCATAGAGCATAATAGTTAAATTTCATTATCACTGATAATTATTTTTATTGAGTATAGTGAAGTTTGTGTGGTCTATTATGATGCATTATGATATCGTATATGTTTTTTCTCATGTAAGGAGATCATGTTGTATTCATTGGATCACGATTGTAATGGGTACATGAAATAACCCATAACAGGAAATAGGATCAGATATTATTTTCTATTCCATAAAGACTTGGTATCTTTATCTTATGGGGGAAGAATTAATTGTTTTTATGGATTATAAGAGCATGAAACATATTTCCTAAAAAATTGATTTTAATGAAAGGATATGGTAATGATTCAAATATTAAGAAATATTTGACTTTGACTTAGTATATACACCAAAAAATAGAACATTCAGTGAAATAAGAACTATGCCGGATGTCATATAAGAATTTTGACAAATAGGCTTCAATTCGATGTTATGTAATTCTAGTTATATGTGATATATATCCAAATTATATTCTGAAAATAGATTTTGTATTTTTCTTTCCATTTTCTCTTATTCTAATTTTTTTTGATCTGGTTAGATTTATTAGATAACTAATACTAAAAGATTAACCTTTAATTCATTACTCACGATTGGGGAGACCATTGATGGATTTCATTAAGATGTGATATATGTGTTGGATTTTAATGATTTTATTTTGGATCCCCCAACGTAGTATGAATAACAAAATCTAACAGTCACCATTTGATATAGAATAATAATTTGGGAATCCAAGATATGTATAAGTCTTTATAAGACTTATATTAGTGGGTTGGCATGAAGAGAAATATTTTAGATGTTGACTCAAGATTCCTCACTTGTTAGCAGGTCAAGGTGGAGAACCAATGACAAACTAGTATGTTGAATTCATTACGTACTCATAATGAAAATTAGAGTAAATAAAAATGGATTTTCTTACATGTATACAATGAAAATTTTGAAAACATGATTCTATATGAGTGATTATTGATCATCCCATTACATTATATCACATCATCTATATTCATGAAACCAATATGGTGGAACAATTATCACAAATAAGTATTTGGGAAATAATAATGATTCCTAATGTTTAATTTTTGAATGTGTCACACCTAAAACCTATATTTACATATCAGTTTTGGAATTCATTATAGAAAAACCTTGAAACACAAGTAACAATCAGAAAAACCTATTATCCTCAGTTAGATGGATAATATGAATGGAAAATCAAAATAATTAAATAAATTCGTAAAGCTTGTCTGATGGGTTTTGGAGGCCATGATAGGAACATATACCATTAGTGGTGTTGTCATTCAATATAATTTATCATGATTACATATATATTACTCCATTGGGATATTTTTATGTCCTTCCACATTTTTCCCCGCTTTGTTTGGTGGAAACTGGTGAGACTTGATGAATTAGACCTATCCTTAAGAAACAATGGATATTATTCTTATGATCATAAATAGGATAATGATGAATAAGTTTCATCTAAAATCTTATACAAATCATCATTTTTGACGGTTATCATTTGGGTTAGTTTTTTATGTTTTACTGAGAATATCTCAAAGGATAGGAAATCATCATTTTAGTATGAAAGTAAAGTTATCACCAACGAACATTGGCCCCTTTGAAAAACATGATCATATTGGTGATGAAGATTTTCATTTGAATTTACCAACATTGTTTAATTTGATAAGTAATATGTTTTATATATATTAATTAATTAATTACTAGCTAGATCCAAGTTAGGTGATTTTATGGAACCATTTTTACCTATCACTAAATACTACATTGATTAATGTTCTTATACAGGATGTGTATATGATGGATATCCTATTTAGTTGAACAAGTATTGGTTTAGGATGAGTTTTATGGATGCATAGTCATATTTAATAAGAGATATGGGATCTTGAAAAGTAAATTTTGGATTACTAGGTTATGATATTATAGAACACTATGTTTCTCTCACTTTCCAATGATGGAAGGACCAATACAAGAGAATGTATCTCCCTTTATTTCGAGTACATTAACATTTTATTATATATTTTGATATTTTATATTATTCCTATTAAGTTCATGAGTTTATAGATTGTTTTCGTTTATTTTAAACCTATTTTAAGAAGAAAATAGTTTGATAATGGTATGTATAAACCATGAACAAGCTCTAGGAAACCATTCAAGTGATAATGGGAGTCACTGTTATGTTTTATTGTTTGGCCAAGCCATGTGAATGTCTAGGGAAAATGTGAAAAGGGAAACCAATAAAAAAGAATTAATTTCACAATATTTTTATATCCATGTGTTCCAATAGTGAAAGGGGTGGTCTTCAAGATAATTTTATTCAATGGTTGCCACATTTTTTCAAAACCGTTTAGCACAACCATGTAACTCTCTGTTTGGGAGGTAGTAGCATGTGCACATTTGGTTCATGGTTTCACAAACAATTCTTTCTAACCATGTGATGTAAAATTAGTGATCTAAAAATTATATGTTAAAATGGATTAATTCCCCTGAAACCTCATTTTCCCAATATTATTATACGGTATTGAACCCCAACCCCTCTAAGGTTCAGAAGATAATTCCCTTTGGTTCAAAAGTGATTTTTGGGTGAATAAAGTTTCATTTTGAGATCTAGAATCATATGTAAGTCTTTTTCTCTCATTCATCATATGAATACTCTTATAATCTCTTTCAAATACATATATATTGGCCATTGTGGATAGATAAATGTTATAGGATGTGATTCTTGATGGGTTGTTTTTTGATCAACAGAAGGAAAGGTTTTATGGGCTCGGATCTAGGATATCTTAATATTGTTATTTGTTTTCACCATATTTTTTGAGGTTGGTAGCTTATTTAATATATATAATTTTATATAAATTTAAGGTTTATTTTTATTTCATTGATTTAAATGGGTTTTTTATATTATTTTAATATGATTTCATGATGTAAAACTATTTTTAATGTGTTTTTTAAATGTGTAAAATTTGATGGATTTTGGAAAACCCTTTATTTTTTATATTTTTACAAGGATGATTTAAAATTATTAAATGGTTCTAATGAATGAAATATTTTAATGAAAATATTTCAATAGAATATTTTATTTTGGAAATGTTTTGAAAATGAATTTGGCAAAATTGGGGTGGATTTTATTTGATGTCGATGAGTTAGGGATGTATGTTAAATAGTCATGCTCAGATGGCGTGTGTTAATGGAGTAAAACCATCAATGGTAGGACCAATATTATGAGTATGTGGATTCATGATTATATTTGTTTGGAAATATGAATGGTTGTTAAAAATATGAATTCTTGGAAATGATCTTGTTTTTGGTTTTCTCATATGTATTTCACTTATGCTTTTAAATAAATTGATTAATTAATTTTCATAATCCATATAATGTGACACATGGAATGATATTGTGTCTTATTTCGCCAACAATACATATTTTTACTATTGGTAAGATATGTGGTGTTGTATCTTGGAGCATGTTTGGTGGTGATCGGGATCATGTCACTATGATGTTATGGATCATGTTGACCATTGTTTTTTTAGTATTTTTTCCTCTGGAAATTTTCACTCTGATAGTTTTAATTCGATGGTTTAATATTTGGGTTTTTTAATACACTCACACATCAAATAGGACGAATGGATTTTTTTTATTTAATGTTTTCTCATCCTTTTAGTTCTTCCATGTAAAATTTTCAACCAATTTTCATTAAACCCTTTGTATTTATTATCAGCTTGTGGTTTCTTGGTGATGTCACCAATGGATTGAGATATTCTACCTCTTCTCACCCTAATGAGTTGTGGAATGATGTTAGAAATTATTTTCATGAAAATTTTATATAATAATTTACCTATAATGGAATCATATACTTTTATTTAATATTCCAAGTTTTATATGATAAATAACAATAAGATAATTTTTAAAAAATTGTTCATAATTATACTAATTGAAACTATTTTCAACACCAATAGTCAATGTAGGAATTTTTATCGAAAATATATCAATGAGGCTAGTGTTGGAATTGAGGATATTATAAATATATTTGGGAAGTTGAATCAATTTTTCAATAATACCCTTACCCACATAAAATGACCTATTTCAACTAAAAATTATTGAATAATGTGGGAATTATTCATGTGGAATCAATGTAAAACCTATAAAATATCCACTAATCCACTAGTAGTTGAAAATGGATCTTTTCACTTCAATAGATTTTACCAAGTTTTGTGAAAATGATGATGTTATCATTATAGTCAATCATTTTAGGGGAGACGTTGATAAATACTGTTTACTAGTTCAAAATTATTTGAATAAGAAGGGGATAAGGAATATGGAATGGATATCTTTTATAGTGATATAATTAATAAATTACTCTCCATGGGAGGAACATGTTGACATGGAATGGAAATTCCTAAATATTTGTCTAATGGATGTGGAAAATAAAAATATGTATAGTAAATTTTTACATGGTCAGGAAGAAAAGATTTAAGAAATATAAATTATCCTAAAAAGGAATTTTTATTCATTAATTTGGATAAAAAATTTCATTAAAGGTAGCTACACTCTTAAATAGTTTACTTATATATGGATATGGTGACCATTTATACCAATACGGAGAAAAACTCTCCATGTATTTTTTTAAGGAAGGTATAACAATTTATTAGTGTCTGAACACTATGTAGGGGGGAACTGGTATTGTAGATTAATGGAAGGGGTATTATCAATATGAAACCAAAATGGGAAGAAACATCTTGGGATTCTCTTGAAGTGAATGGATGCTTACTATTAATATGGATATAATATCTATCAAGATTATAAATTCAAAGGACATTAAAGACCTAACAACAAATTTACTCAAATCAACATCTTTATTTGATAACAAAATTCTTTTCCATAGAGATATAGATACACTTCCTATATTGGGAGAGATGTGATATATATACAAATCATTAATGTTTGAATTAAATATTCACATATAATAAAATCAATTGAACACAATATAGATGAATGAAACTAATCATGGAATATGATTATGAAATTTACTACCACCTTTTAAAATAAAAAAGTTTGAAGAATCATTATGTAGGAATGAACATGGTGTTTTATTCTTGAATCATTACAGAGGAAGATAAAGAATACCTAATTTTTGAAAATAGTGTAAAAATAAATATTAGACACATAATTGATTTGAATTTTTTGGACATCATCTGTGGATATAGTATATTTATGACTGTAATGTGTTTAATCAAAACCAAATATAAAGAAGGATTCTCAAGAATAATATTATATTTTAAATTTTTCTACACACATTGGTACTGTCAGGATATATAAGGTCTTAAGATAACAAATTTTGGGAAAATATAATGTGAGAAATTATAGCCCATATCCCAAGATTTTTTGATTTGAAAAATGTAATGGTTGAGAGGAAAGATCCTAAGGGAGTCACAAAACATTTTACAATAATAATATGGAAGTGAGATAATATTATAGTGGATATTATTACTAAATTCATTAATATATATTAAAATAATAATGAAATATTTGTTATTGTGGACAACCTAGAAATTTTTTCATATTTCATAGAAATAAGGGAGGATATACACCTCAGTCTTCTTACATGGGTCTATATCAATTATGTTCTAAGACTTCATGGTTGACATGTATCAATTATATATAATCCAAACCCTTATTTCAAATCATTTTTTTGGATGATTCTATAGACGTACTTGAATTATAAAATAAATTGTAGAACTTTCTATCATCCTCAATCTAATGGGTTGTCTAAAATGACTATCCAAACAATATGTGAAATAACAAGGTCGAGAAAAAATGAATTCCAAGAAATGTGGGACAAATATATATTTATATATATCAGTTGAATTTCCCAACAATAATAACTTCCAATCAATAATTGAAATTCCACCATCCAAATATTTATATGGAAAAAAATCATACCATACATTGGTGGGATGATGTTTGGTATAAACACTAGATGGACCAACACTTTTTATATAGAAAGGTAAGATAGTTTGATCCATTAATAATCATACCAAGGTTTATGAACACATATAAAAGGGTAAAAAGGATAATCATATAACTAACAGGGAATCAAAATTTTGTGGTCATGTCTTCTAGATAGTATCACAATAGATTGATTTATCTTATTATCTATAAAGTGGAATCTATGTCCAATGTAAATTAATTATTTTAAAATTTAATATAAAATTAAAGATTTGGAATACATTTTAGTAATTCCACCCAACCTCTCACAGGTATATGATGCCTTCCCATTCTCACTATTGAGTAAGTACATACCAAACCTAACGCACATACTCACCACTAGGGGAAAAGGGGTAAAACCAAAGTTATCTATAAATGAAAATCCTATATTAATTTTTGAAACTAGAAGGAAAGTGTTACAGAATAAAACAGCTAAACATTTGGAATTAAATTATAGGAATCACATGTTAGGGAAAGCGATGCAGAATCCTAAGGAACCAGCAATGAATACATACCTAAATAATTTTATGGACTAACATATAATTAAAATTTGGAAGATGATACTATTTACATAGGGAGAATGTAAGGATTAATATTTTACTAAAGAAAATACTCATCATCACAAAAACAATTTTAAAATAATAATTCAATTTTTCCAATATAACCATATGACATATAGAAGTATTATAGAAAAATTTAAAATTATATTCACAATAAGAGATGAAACTAGTGATATATAACAGTTAATAATGTAGGATACCACAATAATTATGAAATTTAAATGATCATTATATAATAAGAATGGAAAATATATAATACATGTTGTTTTTATATATAATATAATAAGAAATAGAATGAAAAATATATGAATTAGTGGAAATAAGTAAGTTATTTTAATGGAAACAATTAAATGAATTTATTTGGAGATAAATATTACCTTTAGATTGTGACCAATTTCAATTTTTCCATTGAATTTTTAAGTATGTATGTTTTAGTTGTACTATAACTATTAGGCTTGTCTAATAAAATATATAAAATTATTTGGTAAAAAATTACCATTCATTAATAATTCATATACTTTAATAAATAATAATGTCAAAATATACATAAATCATAGAAGATGTATTTTAATTTTTATCACCAACTTTGTGATTTTATTTTATAATTAAAATTATAATAGGTAAATTTTAATTTTCATAAAAATGACATCAAATTTTATTAACAACACATGAAAATACCCAAATGGGTTTTTTCATAATTTCTTCAGACAATTGAATTCATTAGAAAAAATTAAAATACAATAGAAATAAATGTTAAGTGTTATGAAATAATAAATATTTGAAAATGATATAACATTTATTATATGGTCTATCATGACCAATAATACAGTTATTCATTAAATTAATGTGTTTTAAATAAATAAAATTAGTTTCCCTAAATGAAAATTTGTTTCCAATGACTAAAATTTATTTTAATATTTTATCAACACAATTTTATAAAAAAATATATTTTTCATGTCAAAAATAATCTAATGTAAAGGATATCAGTTCTTAAACTATGAAAAATCAAAAACTATGAACTAAATTTCAAATAAAATGGTTAAAATATATAAAAAGAAAAATGGTTTTCTATTTTTTTACAATCTTAATTCCAAATCTCGTGTTTAGAAATTAACAAACAATTCCTCCTCATAGTCAATAAATACCCAACCATCCTCCCATTCGTCTCTTCAAAAACCCATTTGGATTTTTTGACTCTAATATTATATATCAAGAAAAAATAATAAAAGAATTAACTAGATAAGAGTTAAGTACTCTATATAAATTTCTCCCCTAAAGTTGGTATTTTTTAACATTATACTTAGTGGGGTAAGAATTTCTAAAGACCTACCAACATTTAAATTTAAAGAACCCAATATATAAGGATATAAAAGTCCATTCATAGTATTTTGGAACAGTTATATAACTTTAAGGGTTCCTATAACCTTATATTAATGTATCTTTTTGATGTCATCGAATTCGTTCTCATTCCCATATGTATTGATTTTATGTTTAATTACTATAAATACATGATTTTATTAATAAATAAACATTTAAACATATTATACAACACTTAAAAGACACTAAATTTCCATAATGTTTATTTTTATAAAAATATAATATTCATCTGTTATTTATTTTCCCCTCCAACAATTAAATTCGTTGAGACCAATTAACACAAATATTTGATGACAGTTCCCACCATATTTCACAATTATTAGTGATACATTCAATTTAATTTTGAATTTACAATAAGTAACAATATATTTATTCATATTAAATTATATTATCGTGTAATTCAATTGACAGAGGAAAAATTAACTATTATATTACCTGTTACTTCTATATAAACCTCTATCTATTATTATGACATTTGTATATTTGAGGAACATTGTAATATTAATTATTACTAAAATTAAATCAAATAATGGATTCATTGGATATATTATATGATGGGTGGAAGATAAAAATTATATACACCCACTATGGATCGATCAGTATCATATGCTAATATATATTGAGAATTTATTTTATTACCTACCTATTTTTGTGTGATACCTTTTAATGAGACCATAATGGTTTGATTATTATGTCTGAAATTTTGAATTCCATCACTCTTGAAATCATTTATTGTTATAAATGTGATTATTTCTGTCTATTGATATATTAAAAATTGATATATTTCAAAGATCTCATTTTCATTTATGTTGACTCATTTGATAATAATTACTTCCTAAAAAATTATTTGTACCTTTTTTATTCCATTATTGATTTTGAGGTATTATACCTTTTAATATGAAAATTTTATCAGCTCTTTATTTGTTTCCTTTTTCCCAAGCAACAATTAGGAGTTATAGGAATGATCCAAGGATATTCTTGGAGGATTATAAAATTTACAACAAATTTTTATAATTTTTTCTGTTTTTAAATATAATATAAGGATCATGTATGTATCTATTATTCTAATTGCAATAAACATTTGGATCCTATATAAAGGGTTCTCCTTTATGTTTTTACCAATGTAATCAAGTAACCACTAACTCTATGATGGAAGAGTGAGAGTGTTACAAATTTGGTTTTATTGGATACTATCATCAAGGGTGTTATTTAAAATGAAATTTGATGATTTTAATTCACAGATTCATAATCTAATCTACCTAAATATTTGGGGTTATTTCACTATTGAAATATTTTTAAGAATGGAGTTTAATTTTTATTTTGTTTTTAGGTTATTTGATGTTATACCATTAATTCATTCATTTCTCATTTTATAATTTTTATTTTATGTGTAATATGATCTTGGTGTTTTGGATCTATATCATCACAATTATTTTAATGGGATAATGAAACTCATATTTTGTGTAATTCATCTTGTTACTATTCACTTGTACATATCATATTAGAATGGGATTGAGGAATTACATAATACCTTATAACTGACCAAATATGGGTTCTAATAGGGTCAATTCATGAAAACGTCTATCTAACTAGCATCTCCAAAAATATTATAGACATCATTAATTTTCATCAAAATTTCTCATGAATAATTTATAATAACATCAAGACATACTTAAAGGTCCAATTTAATACACTATACACACTATGATGATTGTCTGTATTTTAGTAAAACATTCTTTTCCAAATATATTTACTTTATTATCTTTAAGATTCAATTAAATCACAATAATATATATTCAACATTAATAACAATACATATCTTCCAAAAAAATTATGATTAAATTAAAAATAAAATTAATACATATTATAATTATATCTTTTATCCCTCGTTTTCAAATCATAATCAATCAATGATCATTAAAGCCCATCATTACATAACCACTTCATGATTCCTCTTTAGAAATAAATTTTTTTAGTTTAATTATAATTTTCTATAAATATGTTTCACATTAATAAAATAAATTAACACCAAATTAATAATTATTTACATATTTGGATTTATATATATTTCTTTAAAACTCTAATAACATAACCAAGTGGTAGTAATTTTGAGAAAGAAATGGGTCCTTTCACCTTAATATTTAGAAGGTTGCATCAAATTTACTTTTTATCTAAGTCTTAATTGGAAGTAAATAATTTAATTATTTTGGTAAAACATATATAAATTAACTTTTATCCAAATTAATCTTAAATCCATGTATCTTTTGTTAAATCCCCCCATGTTTAGTTTTATACTAAAACTAAATTTAAGTGTTATATTATAGTTATCACTCCAACATGAGTCATTAATTAAAACAACATAAATTTATTTATTATTTTACTAACATGAACATAATTGTATGTATATAATATCTAGAACTAAATAAAATTAAATGATACATTAATATACTTCGAGGATACATGTTTTATGTAGATTTTAACAGATATTATCTCTAGCCTAGTATTAAAAAATTTTATTCATAATTTTATTAAATCATTATATGTGTATATTTTATTAATATGATTACCATTAATTTTGTTTTTGATTTCTTATCTCCCTATTTGTTTTAGGGTTTTTTTTAAAATTTTAATTTTAAATCAAACGGTATATAAATTTTCCTTGTAATAATGAAAACATTTATTATTGTTATATTAATAGACTCTAGAATATTATTTTAAAGAAAAAATTACCTTCCTTCCAAAATGATGATATATTTTACTGAATAAAAACACAATAAGAATCACAGATTCCCCATTTAATTTCTGCGTAAAATTATAATTCTTATTAATCACATCATTTTTTTAGAATTTTATAAGAATGTATAAACCTAAATGTTGTTTTTTAATATAAATTTCATATTATTTATATATAATACATTTTAATGATAAATAATTTCCTAATTTTACACTGTTAACACATGAAAGTAATAATAATACCAATTTGATTTACTAGCTCTTCAACATTCTTAGTTTGAAAAATATTATAACATTTTTGAGTTTTAATCATCTTCTTATTATTTTTCAACTATTTTTTAGTTCATATATATTTGTATTAAATATATATATGTGATGATAAATCAATTAATAAATTAGTATTTTCTATTTATTTTCAGAAAATTCATAATGTTATTAAATAATATTCATAAAGATTGTGGGGAAAATATATTTTCACCATAAAACCAATTTTATTGCCACATGATTCATTTTTATTATTATTTAATATTCTTCCTTCTCAAGTATAAAAGATTCATTTTTTATATTTCAATTTCTACTATTTTAATTTTGAAATTTTTTCATTTTATAATTTATCATTGTATATGTTTGACACCTCACAACATCATTTCATGGGAAAATTAAGGGAAGTTTAAACCATTTTTTCATAAGAGTGTTTTTGGGGGAAACAACGATCTATCCATTATGATGACCTCAGAAAATTTTTAATGATCGCTCAACTGATCCCTGGGAAAGTTGTTTACCCTAGGATCAGAGTTTTTTGGATATCCGAGTAGTTAAAATTTCAATGGATATTTATTATCAAATTAATTAAATATTAATCTATCCACTTGTGTTATTATGGTGATATTTTGTTAATTTAGTTTCCCATTGAGATTTTATCTCAGTTGTTGTGTCCAGAGAGAGGGGGTTTTCTTAAGTGAGGCATATACCCACTGATGGCACCATGGATGGGCGCATACCCCTCTTCTTCTCATTTTCTTCTTCCCTTTTCCTTTTTACCTTATCTTTTCCAATTTATATACATTTCCTTTCTATTAATACCCATTGGTTATTTTTTGAAATTATAATTAGATATTAACAGTGAGTGATGAGGGAGAGGGAGAGGGAGATGAAGGAGGTGTCGTCTTGGGTTCGTCTGAGGCTCAGATCAGAGTGCAGTGGTTATAGATGGAAGATTTGGTGTGAAGATTTTGATGTTTTCTCCTAGAGGTAGTTTTGTTTTATATTTTCACTATAAATCCATAATTCACAGTTGTTTTTAATTTTTTAAATACTATCATATCATATAAGGTTTGACCAGCGCTTAATCAGAGAGAAACAAGTGTTTCTGGCCCTTTTGGGGGGTTTTCATTTAGGATAACCCATGTATAGGACATGTAGTTTAGTGAAAAACACACCTGGTGTTCTAAATATTAAATTAATATGAGTTTTTTGAACTATTCACCTTTTAATTTGGATTCCAATTCATGTAGTTCTGACTTGGGGTGTGGTTAGGAGTTCTTCCAGACTCCATGTGTTAGTAAGACATTACCGTGTTGGGAATATGGACAAAGACCATATGAAATATTAGACTAATGGATAGGTAGGGTACATGGATATATCCTTTTTTAGGATATATAATAATGTAAACTATTGGTTAACTCCCTGAGTGTGTTATGTACAAGGTGTGTATTGAATAATTTTACACGCCAAGGGAGCTAATGTACACTAGTGGATACCCAATGTGGGTACATTCCATGTATAGGGTTAATAATCCCACTAATTTGGATAAGTAATAAATGAGTGACCAGAAGAACATATCCAGGGAGAAATATTGGGGTTACACACTGTGTACTCAAAGAACACTCAATGTACTTTTTACCACCCAACCCTTGTTAGCCTTTTTTCTCATTGGAGATCAAATTGGAATTGTGAGAAGTACATTATGATAGTATATTCACATATATTGACATTGTGGAATACATTTTGTGATTAGAGTCCATATGGATTGTGTTTTATATTTATTAGCTGTATTAGTAGGATTTCACTGAGGTTCCAATTCATAATCCATCAATATGGTGGGTTGTAAGCTCTGAGGCCCGAGTGATGATTGTGAGTGTTAGTGGGTTTACATATTAGATGTTAGTTCAAGGTTGTTCAATGAATTTTATGATAGGTAATATACGGGGGGATCTAGGATTATATATAAGGGGATAATTGGTTATAAATATATAGCATTACTTGTCACTCAAGGTTGGAGAAATTGATGTTTAGATCTTATTCTCGACGATTAGGTATATTGAGGCTTTGTATTAGGTTTACTACAATGGATGAGGTTAAGGATAGGTTTAGTTTAGTATATTTGATAATTTTGAAGGATTTATATTATTTCTTTATGGTTGTGTTTCAGTTCAATTTATTTTTGGATCATGTAGTTGGTAGTTGAGAATACTTGTGTTGAATGGTGTTTCATCAAATTCCCATGTGGGTGAGTTGGTACTCATGGATGGTCATCATGTGGGAAGGATTATGGAGGTTATATTATAGTGGAATTTTCATTTATGGTGTTTCTTTATCTGTGGATATCTCATAAGGTCCTTCTATTGAGGTTGTCATTGGGAACATTTAGAACAAACATACAGGGTTGATTCTGCTTTTTGATGCCACGTTGGATGTATAATTTATCATGGATCATTTGAAGGCTGCAGAGGATTTTTTGGGATGTTTCCACACTATGCATGTGTCAAGATATGAATCATCTAGGGAACCCCTCATTAAATGTCCAAATACCTTAATGGACTTTGGGAGATTTGTGGATCTTTGGAAATGCGTGTATGGAGAGATTGGGTTTAAGAATGGAGTCCCTAGTTGAGTGTCTCATTATACTGAAACCCCAGGGCCCATGGAAATCAATAGAATTATTTGAACCTAGGTTGGATTGGTTAGAGCCTATGGTAGATTTTATTTATGTAGGGATCATAGGGACTATGGAGAAGCCCTGTTATTTGCTTTGAAATGGTTGACTGACACTTGTTTTCAGAAATTTGGATGATGGGTTCATGATTGGATCCTCCAACATTTGATTTTTAATTATCCTTGTTGTTCTAAATATTTCTTTCTTAGGAATCCCGTTAGATTTGGGATGCATTAGGATATATTGTATCTAGTGTAGGCCCCATATGTTTATCGATTTGTTTCCTTTTGTTTGATGGTTGTGCTGAGAAGGTCATATGTGGATAATGGGCGATCTAAATGAGTTCCCCTCTCAATATGAGTGTTATTCCATAGATAGAGGATTACTTCAGTGGATGATAATTAACTTATGGTAATTTTTATGATCTACACTCCCAGTTTTATAGATGGAGACATATTGGAAAATACATTCATCATGTGAAGGTGGATGGACACATATGACTATGTTTTTGCCGGGTCAATATTGTAGATCAATTTTTTGTACTATAATTTTAGGATATTAATGTTTCCACAACGTGTAGAGTGTAGATCCATAAGCATTTCGGATCATGATTTGGGATTCCTGGAGCATGATAGATACACTTTTTCATATAGGCACCTATGTTTAAACCATGTGGTCCTGTAGCATCCCGTACCTAACTGGCCATCTGAAAATTGTTATCGGGTCATGTTCCACTAGCCTTTGAGATACCTCCCTAAATGTCAAATGCTTCTAACTAGTAGAGAGGGTATAAAATAGGTATAGTGAGGATTCTATTTCATTAGTAGATTATACAATACTGGTCTGAGTAATAATATATAACATGCAATAGAATAAATAATACTCAGTACACTCGAACTAGACCCGCCATTGGTGAAAGCATAGTCAATATCAATAAAAAGTGGATAAAAACTGATTAATGTAGAATAAATAAAGAGAATTCCATGCATACCTATTTTTGAAACTAAAAAGATAATGCATACATATGAGGTCATATAGTACAACATAAAAATAGGTTTTCAATCGATGACTATAATAGCAACATACATATATCAAAATCATTGTGCATGCCAAAAAGGAAAAAATAGTAAAACAAAAACATAAAACTCCATCTAAGGCATGACCATTGGTCCATGACATACCACTATGCCAAACAACTACTAAGGCCATTCCCTTAAATTTGGTCCCTTACATTAATGTAAATACATAATGTCTAAAGTTTTCCAAAAGGGCCCGTGTAGGGTGTGAGAATATTACATAGTAGGATAACATCCAACTTTTTATACCCAACATAAGTGTTTAATCAAGTGGGAATTATAGTAAAAAGTAAAACAACACACATATAAAATAAATAAATACTCCCATTGTTCTCAAAAACCATAATGGAGTTGTCGCCTACCTTAAACGATGATATAATCACTAAGTGGGAAAAGATCCTTGGATTATGGACTATAGTTTTCCTCTGATGTAACAATGCTCATGTTATCATTTGGGTTTGAACTCAATCAAATATCCTAGTACCGTGTGACTCTGGAAACCAAGGGGCACAATGAATGTACTGATGTACCAAAGGAATGTACAATCAATCATTTTCTAGTCCCTAAGACCCCAATTCAACAAAACATATCAACTCAAAGCCAAACATTCAAATTCAAAATGATATCTTTCCTCACATAAATATCACTATTGTCTCATAGCTTGACGTATAGAGAAATGGTGATGATTTTCCTCCAATAAAAGTCAAGGACAATTATCATTAATCATGGTGAGCCTCATCCCCAACTGATATCCTCATCACTATTAATTGATGTCTCCTTACCTTTAATGTAGTTTTCTATGGAAATAACCCCTAAAATAAATTCAAATTAGCCAAAAAGTGTTGGGTGAATTTACCCACATGTGTAGTCAAAACCAACTCATCATTGAGTCTGACTATGTGCACATATCTGTAATCTATTCTTTGGCCATCACGGGTGTGTGATATTCCTCAATATAGTATTTAAGGTACATCATTACCAGTAGCCTATCCCCCCTGAGACGATTTTTCTCAAAACCAATGGCATTTCCATCCAATAACACATTCCATGCCCCAAATTAAAAGCCTCTCCACCTAATTCTGACGTTTATGATGCCCATCTGATGATCTCGCCACCCATGTAATCTAGGCCAAGCCTAATCAAATGATCAAAATCACTTCAATCATGATGGTTGTGCCATACCAAACCTCTTAGGATATGATCTTCATGACCACATGGGTCTATAAAATATATCATAAGAATTTTATTTATGTATTTCAAATCAAGGAAGTAATTAAATTTAATTGGGTAGAATTATGCAATTTAAATGAACAAATAATTTTATTATAATGGAATCTTATAATTCCAATTCAAATAACAAACTAAATTTGAATAAAAAAATACGTATAATTGAATTTCACAACATTATATTAACAAATAAACCATTTTAAATCAAAACAACTATAAATATATCAAAGTTATACACTTTTCTAGCTATACATGGTGGTCAATATCCTCTAACCTTTCCTCTCACGTATGGATACGATTAGGTAATTCATTTAGGCATCCAACCTTTTAAAATGTTCAATTTAATACCATGAGATCGGTTTTGGATTGAATACCCATTGGCACACCAAAATATGTTCCCCCCAAATCGTTCTGTACAACAAAAAGAAAAGTACGCACCACCTACTCTGGACTCTTAGACATTCACACATATGATATTATGATCTTACTCAGTGTTGAATTTATGAGATCTATGTTTCAATTGAGCACCCTAAAAATAGGAAAAATTGTCCCATTAGGATTTATAACCTCGTGAGGTGAAATAAATGAGAAGATAACAGTGGGTGTGATTGGCCTTAGAAAGGGAGTTCCAACGCAACAGAAGGATATGAAAATGGATCTCAAATGTAGAAGTGGGATCAAAAACCATTGAAGTAGTGGATGTGGAGGATTTCCTTCTATTTTTTGTGTGACCAAGTTTAAATAAGGGGAGTAGAAGGATGGAAAAAATATAAGGGTGTAGAAATGAAAATTCAACAATCTAAAGTGGCCTCATAGTTTAGTTATACAGTTTTCCAAAACTCAAAGTATACTCACACAAGTATGTGTTCCCATTGAACGGTTTTTTCAAACCATGTTGCCATTCTATGCTGGGACACATAGTTACCTTGAAGGGGACTTATAGTTTACCCTAATCTGTGCACCCATACCCATAACTCCAAAATAGGCCTTCAAGACTCTAATGATCCCAAAACCACAATCAAACACACCAGGATTCATCGAAACCCTTAAACCCATGTAAAAATATTTTATTGGATTGGGGAAACTCTTTGAATTGATTTTTTATGCCCAAAAAAATATCTCATTCCAAATATTTCAAAAAATTGAAAAAATGGAAGTGATTTTTACCCGACTCAAAAACCTAGGACGTTAAAATCTATCCAACGTAACATATCTTATCCCCACGATATCAAACACAACAATAAGATGTTTCTGAACATACCCATCTCAATATAAACTACCTGGACTACCCCAGTATCATGGGGACATGTCAACAACCTATAGCTGGATCCCCACCTTAGGAGTGGCTACCACAATCTCAATGGTCCCAAAAACTCAGATAATGTAAAAGTCCATGGAAAAATTCCTAAACTCAATGTACCATTGAGACACTTCATAACTTAAACTCATCAGGTGATCCTATGTCATACCATATACCAATCAGTTTTTGACAGTACATTGGTTCCCACCTCGTGCCCTTGGCTCACATGGAACATATGAGGCCCTCCATCTCAACTGGTGCTCAAAATCAAACATGGTGCCTCACTCCTCAATCATGTATCACACCACATTATTGTCTATATTCATATTAACCTCAATAAAGACCCATTATTCTTCGATTATCAAGTTCCATGAGAATCAAAATCATGCATCTCTTTGATGTGCTGGTGTGAAGAACCTATGTATCAAGAATCTCTTTAATGCTCTGGCGGAAAGATCCTTGGTAATCTTGCATCCAATGATGCTCAAACAAAGAACATGTTGCTTCATACCTCATATATATATATATATATATATATATCATCTATGATTCCATCCAATCAATCAGTGTCTGGAAACTCCATATATAAAATCATCGCACCCTGTGCATGAAACAGATAGGCCTTAATAGGCCATGCCAAAATAGAACAAAATGAACCAATTTACACCCATGACATACCACAAACTATTTTGGGCTCACCAATCTTCTCATCCCCTAGTATCTCTGTAGTATTTACTTTTCATACTGAATGATTATAGGAAGCCTCCCCCCCCCTTGAGGCACTTCTCAAGCCACATGTCCCACTACTACATCCCATCATCTCTATAATGACCTCAATATATAGCTGAACCTCAAATACCCTTACATCAAAATAATCATGAATCTATCTCAAATCCATGAGTCGTACATGGTACCTAATTTCTTTCTATCTTTGATGGATTCCTACAGAATATCTCAAGGTGCGTAAACATTCTATATGCTCAAAAATCCATTTTATGTCGCTCACACTAAGTATTGACATGTCCCAGTTACCCACATTGGAATAAAACGATCAAAGACCCACTCAGATGTAGTCGTGATGAGTCATTGGCTTGACTTCCCTATAGAAACTCATCAGTGCCTCACTTCCTTCCATATGAAGCATCACCAACCAAGTCCCTTGAATCCACATCCCGGATCGAGTAAGACCTATCTATTAGGTTACCCTATTCTATGATAACCCGGTTCACCTCATCTAAGAATGATGTCAACCTAAATATTTTTACTTGCACCCAAATGGTGTGTCATAATCCATCTTCAAGTCCCCTCAAACATGACGTGTCATTTCCCGCCATACTAGGTGAATACCAAGAAAACTTAGTAAAAATCATTGTATAGTCCATGATATACATTTCACCCTTCTGATGGATCAAAAGATATCGATCTCTCTCTTCCCTAGATATATTTGAGAAAAAGTGATTGATGAACCCTGACTACAAATCCAACCAGGCCTCCCCTTAATGTATACCAACCTACACCCTAAGGTCCCACCAATTCCGTCCTTGTCCTATATGAATATAAGCTTCCAATTTCGTCATCAATATTAGAGGTGTCTCAAAATAGAAAAAACATCATCTTCATGGACTCTATCTAGTTTACAACTACCTGTAGACCACCCCCACCATGAAAAAAGAGCCATGGGATACGATTAGAACTCTTGATTTAGAGAATCCATTGATGGATTCTATCAATAGTCACCTCTATCGATACCATGTAAAAGGCATATCAGGATTTATTAGATTACACCATCGAGCCATGACCCATATGATGTCATATCTAGTGGTTGTATTTCCTGCATTAGAATCTAAGCCTATCCTTGAGCCTATAACTATTGTGGTACATGTTGAAAATTCAATGCCTAAACCTTTGGGGCCTCAACTTGGTCATGATCATGTGGAACCAGTCCATCATCCAAAAGATTCTCCATTCAATCCATCTTGTAAAAACCTTCTGAATTACATCAATATGGTCAAACACCACGTAACATGTATATATATATCACAAATATAGGTAATGTAAAAAAATTAATCACATCCTCACTACCCTTAACTTTTCCTACTGAAACCCTCCCACAAGGTATCCCAACAAAATAGCCTCCTTACCTACCCTCAACTGAGACTAGTATAAAATATCATATGGGTCATGCCCATCATGAAAATAAATGTTACAACAATCTGACAACCACATCGCCCAACCTGGTGATCAACATGACCCCAAGTTATATCTTCCCTCTGTTATAATATCTAATTTCATTTCACATCAAATGAAATATATATATATATATATATATATATATATATATATATTACATTGAATATTTCCCCTCAAAAATCATTTTATATCATAGGAACACATGAATATTTAAAATTTAATCCTTTTATCATGTGTACCATAAAAAATGAAAACATGCATCATAATCACACCTTACCTAATTGGTACAAGGGTCCAAATCACTCTTACCTCACCAGGTCAAGAGCCAGATATAATAACAATAACCATAACATTCTAATTAATTCAATATAAGTGAAAATAAAACAACCGTAAAATGTAAAAAAAAAATTCCACTAATGGTAACATAGTTCTCCCCTCATACATGTGCCTGTAGGCACCCAATATAGAGCAAGGAATCCCATTCTGAAGAAACCAAAAATCAATTAAACCATATCTCAAATAGTATTACTACAATAAATAAAATAATAAAAACCAATCTTGATATCATTAGTAGCCAGAATTACACTTCCACTCAATCCACATGAAGAACTACTCTGATACCATATGTAGCATCCCCGAACTGACTATCTATGAAAAACTGCTATTGGAATGGGTGCCACTAGCCTTAGGCACACCTCCCCAAATTCCAAATGATCCTAACAATTAATGAGGGAGTAAATTAGCTATAGTGTAAGGATATAACCTTAGGAGATGATATAATACCAGTCTAGGTAAAAATATATAACTTGAAGTGTAATAAATAATACTCAGCAGACTTAAGCTAGACCTCCAAATGGAAAATGAATAGTCAATATTAATAAAAAGCATAAGAATAACGGATTCGTGTATTGGAAATAAAGAGAATTCTAAACATACCACTTAAATAAACTAAATAAATAATGTATACACAGTCAGTTCTGCAATACAATATCAAAATGGGTTTCCAAGGGCTTACCCCAGTAGAAAAACACATATATCAATAAAATCATTCTGAATAGAAAGGCATATACTATAAAACGAAAATAGAAAACTACATCCATGGAATGACCATTTGTATATACCTTACCTCCATTCCAAATAGCTACTAAGACCCAACTCTGAATGTTGATCCCTTACCTGAATGTAAATACATAAAGTCTACACGCATCCTAAATGGATCATGTAGGGTGTGTAATCATGTCTCTGTAAGATATAACCCAAGTGTGTATACCAAACATTAGTGTTTAAGAAAGTGAAAATTATAATCAAATGTAAACAATGATGTGTTTGATATAACCAAATACTACCCTGGTGCTTGATAGCCACTAATGAGTCATAACCTACCTTATCCAATGCCAGAATAATGGGGTAGGAAAAGATCCTTGGCCCATTGTCCAAGGTATCACTTTAATGTCACAATGCCTAGGTAATACATTAGGTTCCACCTCAATCATCTAACCCGAAACTGAATTCCTCTTGACACCACATTTCAAAAAATTTGTACTGATGTCGTAAAGGCATGCCCAATAAAATGTATCTTAGACCCTCATACCCCTACTAAATAGCACATGTCAACTCAAAGTCATAAATATAGAGGAGTAATTATATCTTTCCTCAAATAAATATCATTGTTTTCTCATAGCCCAACGTTAGGTTGAAAAATATTTCCCATCCTACAATATAAGTTCAAGCCCATCAGCCTCAAGAACAAGGATCCTCGTGTACCAACCAATAGCTTCATCAAAATCAACTAAAGGCTCCTCACCTTCCATGCGGATTTCTACGATAATAACCCCAAAACCAAATTCACCAAATCTGCAACTACTAGGGGCCTCTTCCCACATGAGTGGTCAAAATCACCCCATCACATGTCCTACTATGTTCACATGATTCCAATCGATGATTTGACCATTATGAGTGGGTGGAATTTAACAATATAGTCTGTAATCCACATCATCACTATTACCTCTAATCCCTACGATCATGGCTCTCTAATCCAATGGCCTTATCAACTAATAACACATCCCATGCCTCAACCTGATGACTTGACCACCTCAATATAATTTCCATGCTGCCCAACCTGTGATCTCCTCACCCATGTAATATAGTCCAAGACAAACCAGATGATTAGCATCACCTCAACCCCAATGGTTGTTCTATCCCAACTCCCTCAATCCATACCTACCATGAACCCATAGTCTTTCCAATATATCACAAGCATTTGACAAATGAATTTCCAATAAATTAAAAAATTCAATTTTGTACAATTGAATTGCACAAATTAAATAAACATATCATTTCAACATAATTGATTTCGATTTCTCCAATTCAAATATCCAACTCAATAAAAATATCAATTCAATCTAATTTAATTTCACAACAGCATGTAAAAACCAAAACAAAATTAATTTTTAACAAATCCAAATATACCAAATAAGAACCCTAACCTAGCCACCCAAGGTGGTCAACGAGCTCTAACATAGCCATTCATGTATGGAAATAGTTATGGAATTCCTAGAGGCATCTCACATGGTCATATATTCAACTTTATACTAATCAATAGGGTCTCTCTTGAACACCCATTGGCCTGAAAAAATCTTTTTCCCAAAATGGTCTACAAAAAAACAAAAAACAATTATGAACCACCTACCCTATACTCATAGACATATGGATGTATGATATAAACCTCTAACTCAAAGTGGATTTTAATATATATGAGTTTATATTGAGCACCCTAAAAATAGGGAAAATTAGAACAAACAGATTTTTCTCTATGTGAGGTGAATGAAAAGGATAAAAGAATGGTGGACATGATTAGCCTTACCAGGTTAGATCCTATGCACATGATAGACCTGAAAATAGATCTTGGATGGAGGGGTATGATCAAAATCCACTGGAGAAGAAGAGGAAGTGGATTTCCTCCTGATATGCACAAGAAAAAGAAGAAAGAAGGGTAGGATAAGTAGGTAAAGCAAAAATAGATGTGGGAAGGGAATTATATTAACCCTTTTAAAAAGGATTCATGATTTACTTTCATGATATTCCAAACCATACACAAAACATGTGATCTATAGTGTCAAGTTACTATTCAAAAGACCTCTCTCACATGGCTTGTGCATGGTTTTCACTAACTGTGTGAAAAATATGTTGAACCCCTCTAATACAACTATAAAGAACCTCGCACAACCATGAACCATGAACATATGGATTTATCGAACTACGGAATGGTTCAAAACTAGGCCTCGCTGCAACCTAGAAGGGGTCGCACAATTTTTTGTAAACTATGTGCCCTGACCTACATGTCTAGAAGAGTACTCAAGTCCTCTAATGGTCCTAAAACCTCTTTCAGACACCTGACAATTTCAATAAACACTTAAAAAAATATAAAAATATTATATTGGATTTGGGAAACTTTGGTAATTGAATTCCAATTCCTAAAAAATAAAAGGGAACCCCCATTATTTCATATATGAAAAAGTGGGTGATTTTCAAAAATAAAATTCCAAATCTTGGAAACATACAAGATCATTTTCCATGCATGTTTTATTTAGAAATCTTTTAGATTAAATATAGATTTGGAACATATTATTGATTTGATGTGGCTAGATGATCCATGGGATATAAATCATCAAGTTAGAAAAAAGTTTGAGTAAATTTATATTCGATTCTATACTAGAACCGATGATTGGTTATTTTACATATTTTTGTTTTTCTCCATTAACTTTTTAGTTGTTTCTTTAATTCCATATGTTATTAGATTATACTAGTATTGGCATATCATGTGTGGATTAACAAGTTCTGAATGAAAATTATAGGTTCACTATAGGGGTTCCAATAATGATTTATTTTTGGTCACCCTATACATATACCTCGGTGAGCTACCATACCTGAACACTACTTTCATGTTAGAACTGAGGTAGCATGATGAATTGGATGACACTTAGTGTAGATTAATTGAGTGGAGACTCTTGTCTGGAGAATCATTATCCAATTGGAAAACCATGAGAATTATAGAGATCGATTAATCAGTTTAGTTCAACATTGTTGGTAGAGCCTAGTGTGTTTAATTTTCAGTTTTTTATATGTTTTCTCTCTAGTCTGTGATTGGTTTTAAATTTTTTAATGAGTTCAATTTTTATGTATTTATTCCCCATTCAATTTACAATATGAAACCGTTATTCCATTTTATTTAGTTTTGTACTATAATATTCACCACGATTTATGTGTTTATTTATTTTATACTCTTATTGAACTCTAATCAGAGGATATAGTCTCCCCACGATAACGTTTGGACCCACACTATTAGTTGAAATACTTTGTTAAATTGGGAGGCACACATGAGGCATATGGTGAGTAATATTTGGTAACATGTTAGTGAAACCCTGTTTATTTCATTAGAAAATTGTATCAAAGGCTATTTTGTTTTATAATTTAGTGATTTGTTAGATTTATATTCTGGGAATGTGTTATAACCTGTGATGGAGATCATATTGGTCTATCAGAAAAAATCTATTATAAAATCCATGTTTCTAGGGAATGATACTTCAAATAATTTTATTTACAGATATGTGATTTCACCTAGTGTGATGCATTTGGTTTTTTGGATTTATGGTTTATCTGGGTTTTTGTATCTTTTACAATGAAAATAGGAAAATGTTCACCAATCATTCATGGCATTTATGATTTCCAATCATATTAATGAATGTGATATTTTCATCAGTTATGGAGCTGTATTCATTAAAAATGTCTCTGATCACCTATATGGAATTTCATATATATATAGATATATAACCACGGTGGAATTCTACTCAGTTGAACCTCATGTATCTATTTTCTTATGGTTACAAGACTTGTATATATTCTGGAGAGATGTTCATTGATGAGGGATATGTAGTCACTTCATCTGGGGATGGATGAATACCCTTATGGGTTGGTAATGGGTTTATTTTACCTATTGGGGGATCAATGAGGGAACATATTTTAGATATATTTTTGTAAGGGGCATGAGTTTCTTAGAGGTGTTGGTTTCTCTGAATTCTCATGTTCTAGTTTCATTCAAAGTAGATTTTCCTTCCACCTGTTTTATGTATGTTCATATAGTGGGTCACTTATTCCATCTATCACTGGTGGCTTGGGTGGGAATGGATGTTCATCCGTATTGGCTTTATTGTGGTCTTCTACTTCTAGGGTTTGGTTAGGATTCAAGATTAATTGTGATGGAGATGTGGGGTACTGGGAGTTCTCCATGTCTCGTGGTTGGCTTGAGAGGTCATGTTTGGTTCCAAATCATTTTTTGTTGTGATTTTGGAAATATTATAGATGTGTGGTCAGAATATTATGGTTTAGGATTTATACACATGAGTATGCTAGTTCAGAAGTATATCATAGGATGAGGTAGTTGCCTAGGAATTCAAAAGTTGTTCCAAAGGCTCCTCTGTTTGTATGAAATGACCTATATAAGGAAAATTTTCATTGTTTTGTAGGTTTTTTAGTATATAATTTTTTGGAATTATACCATTTGAGTCTGATTAATATTGTTCACTCAAGGAGTGGGGTAAGGGAAACCTTGTGGTTTGGAGTGCACTATAGGCTAATGCTGGTCATAAACATTGTTTTATGTTCAATTTTCATGAATATATGTTTTTGTTCTTGGGGAGAAAAAAATTGTAATGGGTTGTTATGGTTTTTAGGCTGGAACTCAGGTGTGAGCAGTATGACCACATATATCTATTGTTTTTTTTATGGACATAACATGGTCCATGTTGGTTTCCATTTGTGAAGTAGTGAAATGATAAAGACACTCATGTGGTGGGGAGAATCATATCAAACATTCTCAAATTTCTCTCATGTTGGGGTAGATTTATTGATTCAATAAGTATGATCATTGTGTGATCAAGACAATGTTATATGCACTAGTTTTAATAGATAATGGATGTTTTTTTGTTAATAGAGGATTCTTGATGTTGAGAAGATATAGTTGTGTGGATTTTGTGACACCTCACATTATTAAGGGTTGTAGAAATATAAAGAAATTTGATACTTTTTAACTGAAATGTGTTTATGGTAGAACTATAATTTCTCTTATTATATGATCTATGATACTTTTTTCTAACCAGTCCTTTATTCCCTAATACATATTATTAGTGGAAATATGATCCATTCAAAATTTCAACAATTATTTGGTATTTAATTTATAAAATAATAATTTATTCACCTATGTTATTTTGGTTATATAATTTAAATGAATAATTAGATTTTTATTTCATCCCAATAGTTTATTTTGGAATGGGGGGTTCTGCTATGAAGAATAAACCAGTTATAGGTTTTGGAAAAGTCTTTTCCCCTTTATCAATTATTTTCCTTTTTCTTCATTCTTACCTTTTTAGTTTTCCCACATCTTTTCCCATTTATGCACTTTTCCTTCTTGTGCACAAACCATTTGGAATTGTTTTGATGCATTTGAGGGAGGTAGAGGGAAAGAATAGGAACATGAAGAGAAATGGAGGCACTGTCAAAGATTCATCTAAGGACGATATTAGAGTGCGAGTGTAGTTGGTAGCATATTCAGTGGGAATATTTTTTGTTTTCCAACTAGATGTATGACTATTTTATTTTTTTACCATAAATTTCCATATCAAATCCTTTTTGGTTTTAAGGTCGTAAATGGGTTTTTCGAGACCCCATGTGGGTTTATCTATTCTTAATCAAGGATAATTTGTGCCTTTGAACAGTTTGTGGGTATTTTATTTGGGATAACTCATGTACACAACATGTATATCCAATAAAACAAAATTTTGTTCTAAATGATTGTCTAATCTGATGTGTTTGTACTGTACATCATGTAGTTGGGAGAACATGTACTATAGTGGGGACTGAGAGTGTGTCCAAGGGGAAGGCCATACAACTTGTATCACTAGAACATGATCGTATATGGTACATGGTTAGAACATGAGTGATGTAAATTAATATTCCCCATGTATTCTAGTCAGACATAAACTATATATAGTTTATATATAATTATAACTTATGGGACACACTCAATGGGTGTTCAATACTCGCTATGTAGTCGGGTTTTTTACCCACAAAGTTGGTTAAGGTACATGGGAAGGAACCGAATATAAAATATATTCCTTTCATGAGTCTCTGAAGCCTTGTAGAATTCAGAATTAAATGTCAAGTGGATTTTGTGACATTGATGGGGAGTGAAATTGGGTGTTAATTCTATGTTCTTGATGTACATGATGTATACTTGTTTCATATCGTGTCATTTTTCCCTATTTTCACCCTAAAATCAGAATTAGACTTACGAATAGTATTTTTTGTGTTTTTTTAGATCAATATGATAGAATATATTTAGATTTTAAATGTCTCCTATATTATGTTGTGGATAGATATTTTGTATTAAAGGGATTAAAATTATGTTTGAATTCAAAATCCTCTATTGGGCTTGGTTCTGAGCAATGGGGGCCAAGTTAGTGTTGTGGGTTCATTATTGGGATTGGATTATTGATGTCTAAAAAACATTGTTAGATGATATTTTAGACATATCCTGGAAGAGATTATCAAATAGTATCTATGAGGATATCTTCTTTCATCCACGGATATCATGATTGGTTGCTCTAGGCTAGTGAAATTGGGGTTTGGAACCAATTCTTGTATATTAGAGATATTGGAACTTTTGGATATGGTTTACATCATGGGGAGGTGGTTACGACTAGATTATATTGAGTTACATAGATGATTCTCAATGAATATATATGATTTACTTGTGGGATATTTTTTAACCAAGTTTTTAATGGGTATCAGGGTTAGTAGTTGAGAATTCCAGATTGGAATGGTATTTATTCAGATACCCTTCGAGGAAATCCATTCTAGTGGATGAGATCCTTATTAAGAAGCTCAGATGATGTTTTCATGAAGTATGATCTACCCCATATGTTAGTATTGTTCCATGTTTCAATTATGGTGTCATACTTTTTAGGTGTTCATGAGAACTATAGAGAATTTAATTATAGGTATTATTTAGATTTTCGAATCCCATTTGGGTACCATTTTGATCGAGTATCGATTAGTGGCCACAAAGGTTCATCTCAAATACTTCTACACTAGGTTTTTACAATGTTTTAGATAAGCAAGAGGATCCTATTATAGGGTTCATTTCTCTTATTATGGCATTTTTTACACAAGAGTATCATTTAATGGGTGTGTTCCATGAGATTTGGTGTAATAGGGTAGACCCTAGTTTTATATCTAATTATGTTATGGCCATAAGGCTCGTGGGAGCCCTAATTTTTGTTTGGCCCTAAGGTGGTTCATTGTGATATTCATGTGGCTATTATGTTCAATTTTCATATCCATGAGTCCATGGAGTGGCTTGGTGTATTCATCAATTCCATGTGGATGGAACAAATATAATGATATATTTATAGTGCATATGTTGGAACATGATTTTCCTTACATTGTATTAGGGATTTGATTGTTTAGTAGAATTGTGGAGTAGTGATCTCTAACAAGACCGGGTCGTGCCTTTAGAGTCTGTGATCTAGTATATGTACATTATTATGTGGATTCCTTTGGTTTTCAAATGGGGTCCAAAATTCATGCATGTTGAATTTATACATCTTAGATCATCTATTTGGATCAACTAGGAATGTGTGGCTTTAAATCATCTTGTTGAGCCATATCTGTAGTAGATTTAACTCAGGACTTAGACTATAACCCCATACCATTATTTTCTCTATTTATTTCCTGTTCTTTTTTTCTCCTGTTTCCTTTATTCCATCAATTATTATTTTCTAATAGGAATGGAATATCAGATGAGAATACACTTATTATGATAAGATATTATTGGTTCATCATTGGATGTGGACTATTGAGATTTATTTTTCCACCCCCAATATGTGCACTATGTTATGCAAGAAGAACTAATGTAAACACGAAATTTAGAGAATACTATGCATGATGGCTGAAGTTGATTCCCATTGTTTCATGACTGAGTGGATATACTCATTTAGAGTGCCTTGATCACGCTAGTATAACTCAAGAATTATGCAAAAATGGATTGTGTTTTGGCTCATCATTGATATTATAGATTTATGTAGTTTTTGGTTTGTATATTTTTTATGTGTTGTCAACCTGGTGGGTGACACATTGTTTATTTTTTATGAATTGAGTCTATTTGACTATAATACTCATTATAATTATTATATGATTTATTTTTTCAAGTTTATTTATTTAAATACTATGATGTATAACACTGTATATCTGTTTGGTTATTCTCCACTTTTATTGCACTCCAACCAGAGGGTTTATGTAATGACCCCAAACCCAGTAGCCTAGATCTGGTTCATTACATTATTAAATTGGTATATATATTTGTTTCAAATAGTAAAGTACTGATTATTTTAGTTGTTATAGAATCCATATTACATACATAAGTTTAACATTTCATCTGGTAATAAAAAATAACACAGTAACTCTTTTTAAAACACTATTATTCCATTTTATTATCCCTTCAAGTTAGTCTTAATATAAATATTCCTATCCCAGAATAAAATGAAACCTAGTAAATGGGTGAGCTCATATTCTTAGTAATGGTATGAAATACTACAGAAGCCATCATAAATAAACATAAACAATAATGAAAGGTGGATAACTAAAAACACATGCCATTAAAACATATTCTTGATCATAATATGTAATGGATCTAAGCTGATCAAATGACACCATAAAATTAGCCACAAAAATATACATAGCCATGTATATTATGCTATCCAAATAATCACATGGAATATCAATAAATAATCTCATAATGAGGGAATGATTAATGTTAGAGACTCGTTGGGGGGGGTCGCGGCTTCGGTCGCGGCTCACTCTTCTTCATGTGGCGGTGTGACTAGGGATCAAAAGCACGATTCGGATGTCTCGGCTTTATGTGGCGGTGAGGATTCTGATCCACATTCTTGTGGTGTTTCTGATCAAGTAAGGCCTTCAGATTCTTTTCGGCAGCATGGGAGGTGGCATCTAGGGTTTTCAGCATTGGCGTTTTGGTCCGCTCGGCTTGAATCATGGCGATGAGGAGTTTGTTCTAGATTTTCTTCATGCAGTGTTGTAGATCTATCCTTGCGGTCGTCTTCTGGCTTCCTTCACGGTAGCTTGAGGTCATTTCTTGATGTTTTCAACTTCATGTGGTGTGTTGTTTCTTCTTTTCTTCTTGGCTTCTTATGGCGTTGGTGGTTCGGTTGTTGTCAGCTTCAGCTTGGATGCGCAGGTGAGGTAGGGGTCGAGTCTGTTTTCTATCCGATGTTCTTTGAGTTAGATACATTTTTCCTACTTTGTTTTGAGGTTCCTGATGTTTCAATTGATGATGTTCTGGAATGGTTGTGTTGGTTCAGGTTTGTTTTTGATACCTACTGCTCGTGTAGAGAAGTTGTGACAGTGGCAGTGGTGGTAGAAATTTTTGGTGGCATTCTTGTTCTTGTTGGTGACGTGTTTGAGTTTGATTTTTCTGGTGCTGCAATCTGTCATTCTTTTGAGAAATAACATTCCAAGAGGTGGGATCGCTGGCGATTCATTCTGTCTATGTTTGTTTGATTCTCTGCTTTGGGTCTAAGATTCCTCTATTCTCTCTGAGTTAGAGTAGCACAGTGGTCTTCTTGGTCCTTTGGGATGTGAGTTCATGTCGTCAGTTTAGAATGATGGTCGGTGATTATCAGTTTGGAGACCTTTTGGTGACTTTTTGGATTTGAATTTTGGTATATTCTCAGTGGTGGTTTTTGTAATTTGAAGTGGGCAGGATTTGCAGTCATTTCTAGATTCTAGTTTTATTTTGAGTTTTGATGGTGAAGAAAATGAACATTCTACAAGGATCAGTTTCAGAAGATGATTTAGACCAAGGATCAGTTTCAGAGTATGACCATTCAGATTTGGATGAACGAGAGATTATGACTTTTCCATCGGTACCAGGACTGTGCAACCTTGCATGTGACAGCTTGCCGAGCGGTCACGTGAAGGTGGAGGCTTAACTAAACGTTGTATTCACTAGGAAGGTGCAGTTCCTTGTAGTCTTGTTCTGGATTACTTGTTGAAAGTTTTTATTTCGAGTTTGCCACATTTTCTTCAAAATTGCTTTTGAAAATAAAAAATTTAATTTTCAGATTAATGTTAGACAACACAAATATATCATCATGGATTCAATCCAGAAAACATACATAAATGAGTAAAAACCCAAACTATTTTTCTCTTAAGACCTACATATGAATTTAAGGTTTATAGAGGGACACTACCATTACATACAAAATCCAATGTATTTCTCATATGAAAAGGGTGAAACATAACCAATGTAAAAATTTGTATTAAAACTATAATAAAAAAATGTGAGGCATTAACCATAAACAATGAATGGTATCAAAATATAACATCCAAAGACAAACATATCAAAATACCTTAAATACAATATGATAGATTTTATTATAATAAATAAACCATAATTAAGGTTAAAATTCAATAAAGGAAGTTGACATAGATGAAAATAATAAAATAAAATCATTAAATTTTCTTCAAAGAAATACCCTTTTTTTACTTTGAATAATTTTATTTGAAATCCAAAAAATTATAAAATATAACATTGCCTCTAAAAATATCATTTTAATATTATGTGTGATGAACCCAAATATTAAGGAATCATGATGGGAGAAAAATACTTTAATTTCATAAATGTTAAAAAACATTCATATGGTTGAAAAAGTCATAAAGTACCTCATTTGGAAAATGAAAAAAAAAATTCCTTTCGAACTATTTTATAAAAACTAGAAAAAAATAAAAATTCATTAATAATTTATAGGATAATAGTAAAATTATTCTATAATTTTTTTAAATAACATAGACTTGGATGATAAATATTATCCAATAAATACTTAAATATAAACATTCCTGAGTAAGAATGAGATTGTGAAATTAACCCTTACCTAATACATTCCTTCAGTTGATGGTGTGTTAACCTACTATAAAATAGTTAAATAATGTTATTTAATTATAATAGAACCATATACATATTTATGATTTCCGTTATGATCCTTTAATATAGTTATGTTAATAATAATTCATAATTATAATTGTTACTTATGTTAACTACTTTATTTTCGTATGTTTGTTTTTTCATGTTATTATTATTTATTATGAATCAGATATCAATTATTCATATCCAGAATTATATTAAGTTCATAAATATTATATTCACCAATCATAGAAATTTTTATGTCATTCGTGAATGATAAATGAGGAGAATGAATCTCATCCCATCATGGAGACTGTAGGTCATACGTACACACGAGCGACGGTGTCAATCCATTAATGGAAATGTGTTAAGAAATATGATTATATATTCATTATATAGAATAAATGTAAAAAAATATTTAATATATATATCTATATATCAATTATATTCATCATTATAAAAATCCAAATAAAGTGGTTATGAAAATGAAAATACAAAATAGCATGGAGACGGTAAGTCGTACGTATGCACGAATGAAGATATTATTTTTTTGTAGGATGGATAAAAAGGGAAATATAGTTGTACCATAATAATAAAAATACCACATGATATCTATTACACTTTAGTTTTTATTTTATAATATAAATATATTGTGATTAGAATGTATAAAATGAAATAATTTTGATGGAGTCATAAAAGATGATTACCTCTTCTTTAAAGAACCTCCTTTTGATCTCATTTTAGGGACACTATGGTTGGTCTTTCCTTAAAAATAATTCCTATAAGATATGTATAGGAATGTTTATAATGAAAGTGGTAATGGTTTGGTAGATAAAAAAGTGTCAATGTGGTGTAAGAAAGTGAGGGTGGGGGTTTCTTTTTATAAAAGAGGGGGGCACTGTTGGAATCCTTCAAAACAATAAATTAATATTAATTAATTTTCAATTTCAAATAGATACAACGTGAGTTATTTAAAAGCTAAGATGATTAGAGTTATAAATACTCCAAAAAAATGAATTGTAAACACTTTTTTGACAATATTAACCTCATGTTTAGGATTTAACACTTAGTTTAACCCTTTAACCCTTACCATGATAACTTGGTTTTTTACTCGTTGAGGTTAATATAGTTAAAATAAAACACTAATAGAAACCTATATAGATCATTTGTGACATATTTTACCTTATAATAGTTATTTCGATGAAATTTATTTTTTTATGAATTTTATATCATTTAATAGAATATTATTTACATTCAAGTATCGTTTATTTTTATTTTTATACTATTTATTATTGGTATTTTCTAAGAATATCCAATCAATATGATAACATCTACACAAAATTGATAAAATATCAATAACATGTTTAATATATCTATGAAATTACTATTTCTCATTAATAATTTCAACAAATATTTATTTTAATATTTTTAATTTCTTTTATTTGATATTAATATTAATTAATCAGTTATTTTATCATTATTATACAAGAATTTATATAATTATTTCTTCTCAAAAAAATAATAATACGTTATCATGGTATGAAAAATTTATTATCATTCCAAAAAAATTATATTCTAATTTATATTATGTAAAAATGTAATAAAATGTAGTACTTATTTAAAACATGAGCATGAAATTTTTAGCCTTTCATTAAATAATATTTTATAAATGTCATATTCATACTTAAGTACATTAAGATGATTATAATATCTTAATAAGGTTGATTTTGGTCAGAAACCACATATCCAATGAAACTATGAATTGTTTTAGGGTAATTTTATAATTTTATAATATTATTTTTATCATTAATTACTCGATTAACACATAACTGTAGATTGTTTTTAGCAATGTTACTATTGATAATATCAAAAAAATTATTTGATGTTATTACACTCTAAATATCATAATGATTATAATTTTATATGTTATTTATGCCAAATTCATTTGACAAAAGTGGCTAAATTTAGTTGAACCCCAAACCCAAGGATGTGGATACAAATTGGGTAAAAGGAAAAGTTTAAAAATTTAATATGTGTTTATATATAATATTAATATAAAAATGAATCCAATAACATAAATTTGACTAAAATATGTATATTTATAATATTGTTACCTTGAAAATAAATTTATCATATACTGATTATTTAAATGGAAAGGTTGCGTTTAATAACTATACATTATTTTTCAATACACATCAAAAAATAAATCCTCTCATAAAAGTACAAAAAATATACCACAAATATGACATTCTGAATTCAAAGAATAATATTAGAATTTTATATAAAAATTATATGCCTAAAAATATATATTTAAAATTAATTCCCCAACAAAATGTGTTATAATTACCAATTTATTATAAATACTTATTTTACGTGAAAAAATTGATTTTTTTAATTCCATGTCTATGAAACACATAAGATGAACATTAAAATTTTTTGTAATATATATAAATTTCATAGAGTGGTTAAAAATTTTCATAAAAACTTATTTAGCGACTAGTTTATATCTTATTATATTAGATAATTATATTTCAGTAATTTAATATTGCTTGTAAAACTTGATCTTGCATGTAACACAAGCTATCGAGGAATGTTTCTCTTACGAGTATCATGGTATAACTCAAGGGGTGTATTATTATCTGTTGTACAAGATAAAATATCCTTAGGAATATTAATCATGTTAAAAATAAGGTTTGAAATAAATGAATGAGATTTTCGAGTATTAAATAGAGTATTCGAGAATGATGATGTTATGGTAGTGGTACTTATCACGATCGCCAAACCTGTATCACTTTCCACATGAAAATAATCAACTTCATAATGAATCTTCATTTAGGATTCTTATATCTAGAACCCTTTTAAACATGAATTATCTAATTTCCAATAGTTTTACAATGATCTGGTCATCCCGTTATACTATATAGAGTAGAATAAACATGGAATAATTTGATTATATGTCCTAAACATCCACAAGATCCATAATTAATGGCTTCCTCAGTGATAAACCTCTTTGAATTCCATATCTCACCACACTAGTATCAAATCCATGAACCTATTCCATGCACAAAAGAATATATATAATGACCTTGTTCTGGAGGACTGTTGTTAGAATCATCATTCTTCCTATTTCCTTTGAAGGAATAAATGATTCCACTAGGTGAGAAAGAAACCTCCAAAAAACATGAACTTCCAACCAGGTCAAATTCAACCATTAGTGATTTATCGATCAAATCAGTAAAAAAGTATTCTTCAGCATAAAAATGTGAGAATGAATATTCTGAACAATTCCCAAAATGAACCACAAGGACTTCTTCTTCTCTTTTAATATAATCTCATTTTCTAAGTGTATGTTCTCAAGAAATCATTTTTCATACACTTCTATAGTCTTTTCTTCCTACTAAAGTTTGAAAAAATCCATAGACATAGCTAACGACATAAAATATATTTAGAACTGGTTTCTGAAAATAACATCGGTGTCCTTCCAATCTAATCTATCATGTTTCTTCACCATTACCACAATATTCCACCATCTCCTTCTTGATCCATCCATCACGAATGTGGTACACATCACTTTTATTTCATCAGGAGTGTCCAATAACCATAAAAAAAATTCTCCATCATGATTAACCATTACTTATACTCTTGAAATCATTTGATCCTTTTCATTGAGATGGATTTTGGTGAAGTAACTCTTGATAACATATCTTGAGAATACCCCTATGTAGTTCCACAGCTGGAACCTAAATTGAAACTAGAAGTGGTGTATACCCCATAGTATAGAGAGAGCACACAATCAACTCTACTAGAATCGAGTCCACAAGAGGATTTGATCATTGTGTTTCAATAGTTGCTTCCACCTAGATCTAATTCACATTCCTTCTCAATTGAATTCTACTACAAAACAACATCATACAATAAAGAATACAATATATTGAATATTATACCAAGGCACTAGGAAAATTTATCCCAATAGATAGAATAAAAAATATTTTGATTTCACTCTATTCAAATAAAAAAGAGAAACGTGTAGTTTTAATCCACAAATTGTCTTTCCATAACTATCCTTGGAATCATAATGTTAATTTTTTGGAGAGTTGGCCATGAACTTAATCAAAACTACCTTCTAAGCCCCAAAATTATTTCTCAATGCATACTGGATTAAATAAAAGAAGTTCAAACTCACTTTAATACCAATTTTTCATGAACGAGACTAGGTATCATGGTAACCTAATAACTGATATGACCTTAACATACACAAAAGGGAATTATCTATCCCCATGGGTTGGTGACTAGAACCTTTAACCATAAAAAATAAAAGTGGGAATGATTTTTACCTAAAAATTTTATAATAAAAATAAAAAAAAGATAATATTAATATAAACGAATCTCCACTTATTATAGTGTACTATAATTATAACATGAATAAATGAACCTATATACCATTATATAGTACTAGAAACACAGGAAAATAAACTACTCATGTCCCAACTCGGGTTCAACTCACCAAGCCCATAGTTTAATAGCTAGAAACAATTATATGACATTCTTTACCCCTACTCAAACCTGGGTAAAGTTAATCTATATATACCTGAAGGAATAATTAGGATGTGTGATTAAAGACCAACAGGGTCTCATGGACAATTCCATAATAGATGCCCATATCAAATTAACCAAATAAGTGCTTCTCATTTTTCAAATAAATAGGTTTGGAATATAAAGAGCACATTTAAACAAATCATGATTTATATTTAAAATGAAGGTAATCCTTTTAAAAAAATGCTTCTCATTTAAATTGATGGAAATAAATTCACAAATGGCGCTTCACCCAAATGGAACTTTCATAAATGTCTTAAATAAAGAGTTTTATATAAAAAAACTATATATTCACAAGGCCAGTACAAAAATTGTAAAAAATGGCATATATTAATTTTAAATAAAAACGAGTGAGAATCATGGTCACATACCTAGTAAGGTATGATAGTTATATGCTATAGGGACACAACACTCAATGTGAATTGTTGAATGTACATAAGTCCCTTTGAACTAAGGCCTATGAGGTACTATCATCATCGTGTAAGGGATGTGATGTGCAAATATTAGGTTTTATAATGTTTAAAATCATAAGTTATCATCCAAATAACTCACTAACTAAGGAATTCATATTCTCATGTACCAAAAAATAAGGGGAAATTTATTTCAACAATTCAAAAAATAAAATTCATCCCATTGTCCAATTAAAATATTCTAGTTTTCTATTTAAAAACCATAATATATTTTTAATAAAAAATGCATTCCTACATAGAAAAAACCCTAATGGTTCTACAAAAAACATATTATAGGCAAAAATATTTAATTTAAATTAATTCATCATTAAAATTCAAAATCCAATTTCATAGTTAAATTTTAAAAACTAATTTTCAATCTAATTCCATATGTTTCAAAAAAAACCTGATTTCAATGGAATTGTGTTTTTTCAAAATTTTTTATAAAATTGTTTTTCCATAGTTAAATTTAAAAATATAATTTAAATAATTTAAATATTTAAATTTAAACAATTTAAAAACCACCAAATTCAATAAACAGACCCCAACTTAATGGAATTATGTATTTCCAAAAAATTTAAAATCCATTTATTCATATCAAATAAATTGTATTTAATTTTAATAATTGAAATTAAACAACTTAATTTTGGGTTAACATAAATTGGGCCTCATGAAGGAACCACGTACCCTGATATTAATTGATCTTGTATCACAAAGCTATAGACAAAAAAATCCAATGGAGAATGGTGAAAAAAATGATAAATGATATAAACTGATGTTTAGATCTGAATGAGTGGTTATTAGATCCATAAATAAATAGATATATCCATGATACCCTATAGAGGATTACCGAGATTACGGGAGAGAGAGATCGGGGCGAGGAAACTACCATTGAGAAGATTTCAGGGAATTCCTAAAGCATCAAATTACATTCCATGGGGATCTGATTAACCAATAACTCATCATAGGATCTTTAAAGAAGGGATAAATAGGTTTGGTGTCATACCATTCCATTGGGGAACTAAATGTGGGGTTCAATAATTATTAATTAAATTTATGATCAATTAAAAACATATATACATGACTTCCTATGTCGAGGAGTATGGTTTGGAAAAAACATGTTCAAGACATATGGTTTTTTTAAATGGGCCGCATATATTATCCTTTGAGGTTGAATGGATTAACTAATTATTTCCATCCTAGAAGAATATCAATATATTTGGTTTCATGGTTTTCTCTAATAGGGTGGATTATTTGAGAATACATTCACCGACAATTCACTGGCCCATGATTTTTATAAATCATAAAAACATAACAAAAAAATAACTGAAAATGAGACCCAGACAAATCTTGGTTAAGAGATAGGTTTTGGAATACCAATAAATAGTGAAATTATGTAACATTAACATGATGAAATGTTAGTATCAAACTCAAAGTCATCATAAGTGACACCATACATTGGGTCAGGCATGTACTTCCTTTGGATAGGTATATGGAAAACATTGCTTAATTTTGAGAGATTTGATGAAATTTCTAAATGATAAAAAAATAAACTCCAAATAATTCAATAATCTTAATGGGTTTGATATAAATAGGTCTCATATGCCTTTTCTTACCAAACCTTATACGACCCTTTCATGGTGATACATTCATGAAAACATGATCTCCCACCTTAAAATACAATTACCTTATTCAATTATCATCACAAATCTTCTCACAACATTGAGCTGCTTTAATGTGAGCCTGAATAACATTTACCAATATTGAGGTTTATTCAAAAATTTATGGGACTATGAGTTTCGATTCACCAACATCATCCCAATAAGTTGGAGTATGATATATCTTCTTATATAATCCTTCATACGACACCATTTGAAAACTGGAATGGAAACTATTATTATTGGAATATTCCACCAAATGTAAGTACTGATCCCACATCCCTTGAATTTCAAGTGAGTATGACTTCGACATTTTCTCCATTGTTTGCATTGTTCTTTATGAAAATCCATTAGTTTGAGGATTGTTTGAAGTTCTCAAATGAAGCTTAGCTTCAAGATCATTATGAATAATTTTTCATAATTTCAATGTAATGTATGGATATCGATTAATAACAATCAATAGTGGTGTTCCATGATGTCTTACAATTTCATTAATGTAGAGCCTGAGGAGGATCTAAAGATTCATTTCTTCTCTTAGGGAAAAGAAATGTGTAGATTTGATTGGGTGGTTAATTATTACACATACTACATCATTCTTCCTACGAGTCATTGTTAGTCCCATGAAAATTTTCATATTAATTTCATCCCATTTCCACACATTAATAGTAAGGGTTTTTAGGACTCCTTTTGGATTCAACATCAATGATTTAACTTGTTTAAAAACCAAACATATGGGCAAATAATCAACAATTTCCCAATTCGGGTTATCCTAAAAAATGTTCCTTCAAGTCCCTATACATATTTGTTCTACCAAAGTGTATAGATAAATTTGACCTATGAAAATCATCCCAGAATTCTTTTTTTATCTCATATATATATGAAAAAATTAGCCTCTTTCAAAATTCTAGAACACCATCTTCAAAAAAAAGATGTTAATTTTCATAAATTCACACTTTGAATCTTATTAAAAAATTCCTCATCATCATATTTCTAATTCAACATACTCTCTAATAAAGATAGTTGTGTTTTAATTTGAAATATGAATAATGTCTCACCATACATTTAAATTTCTATATCTATATTTAGAAGTATCATGAACATTAGATCCTTCTCAATCCTCAATTAGGCCAGAAGTCCATAATCCTTCCTACTTAATGCATTAGCTAGATTATTTTCCTTCCCCGGTTGGATGTGTATAGAGTATTCATAATCCTTGAGTATATTGAGCCATCTCCACTATCTCATTTTGATAACGTTCTATGAGAAGATATATTTTAGGCTATTATAATCCATGAATATCTCACATCATTGAGCATGGAGTTAATGTGTCCATATTATCAAAGTGATGATTATTGCTGCTATCTCTAGATCATTGGTTGGATAGTTCTACTCATTAGTCTTTAATTTCTATGAAGCATATGTGATATATTTTTCATTTTGTTTTAGGACTCTACCGAGTCACCTCTTTGATGCATCACTCTGTATGACAGACCCATCACTTCTAGATAGTAGAGTCAAAAATCAGAGCATTTAATAATATTCTCTTTAGTTCTTCAAAAACTTATTCGCATTCCCTTTCCAAAACAATCTTGACCCCATTATATTTATGATTGGTAAAATGGTTAGCCAATTTGGAAAAATTCTACAGTGAGCCACTGATAATAACTTTCCAAATTAATGAAACTATATCACTCAGATATATTCATTGGTTTTGCACATTCTCTAACTGCCTTTATAATTTAAATATCAAATAATATTACATCCTCGGAGATAATATGCCCAATAAAAGGATATTCTGGAATCCATAAATCACACTTTCTAAATTTCCCTTAGAGATCCTCCCATCTAAATGTCTAAAGAACATTCTCTAATTGATTCTCATGAAATTCAAAACATTTAGAATACACATGAATATAATTAATTAAGATAGAAAAAACATCAAAATATTCCTTGAATACTATATTAATTATGTATACATAATAAAGAGGGTAATTTACTCAATCCAAATGGATTTACTATAAACCTGTAATTTATATACCTCGTCTAAAAAATAGTCTTAAAAATTTATTCCTTCTTTAATCACAATTTTTGTTACCCAAAATGATGGTTAATGTTTTAGAATTATTGGGATTCATAAATTTGAATAATCAATTCATCAACGTAATGTAGATGATAATTTTTATTTATTGTAATATCATTTATTTTCCTATATTTAATTCACTACCTTATTGATCCATCTTTCATTTCAACAATGTGAATAGGGGTTCCCCATAGTGAAACAACTTGGTGACTAAATCCCTTATTGCTGAAATCCTATATTTATATCTTGAACTCCACCAATTATATAGTTTCCATTATATAGGGATTATTTTATATTAGTATTGGATCAAGGGTTAAATCAATGGAAAATTCAACTTCATGCTATGGGGGATGTCCATGTAAATCCCCATGAAATATATCAATGTATTTCTGTTCAACTGGTACGTCATCAATTTGAATATTCCTTTATAAATACCTAATTTTTTGTTTCTCTTCCTCTCCATGAATTTTAATTTAGTATAACTACCGGGGTGGATCTAGATATGAATTAAATGATGATGTATCTACTTTAAATATAATGTATTCTTCATCATCCTCACAAATCATAATATCCTTCTTCTTATAGTAATTTTTTCATCATATTATAAAATATAATCTGTAATAATGATTACATAAAATTAAACCATAGGAATTTTTAGAATCTCATCAAGTAAATCATGTATTTGTACCATAAAGGGGGTTGACCAACACATATTTCTAGAAATGATACTTCCCTTAGGAGTTTTAACTGATAGCTCACTTATTAAATTAAAAGGGAAATATCTAATCTTCATGGTAAACTATGAAGATACAAAATAATTTTATGATCCAAAATTATATAATGAATTGTACTTTTTTAGGATATTTTTAATGTACCCACTAGTATATCATTAGAAAATTCAACCTCAGTAGTTGTGGTCATATACGATTGGCCTTTCTCCCATGGCCTTTTCTAGGGAATATTTTCCCGACTGTTGGGAAAATAATTTTCATAATGTTCCATTTAATTAATCTTATAGCCTTTAAAATTGTTATATTCTTTATTTCCCTTGAAATCGTGATCTTGGTGAAATTTTCTCCACACTTCATAAAATATTCCATTTCTTTTAGGCAAGTAATGGATTGTTCCTTCCCCAAATTATTATAGGATGGAAAGTAAAATTTCCTCATATTTCCCTTTTCCTAATTAAATTTTTCATTGTGTTCATCAACCCTCTTCTTCTCTTTAATTTCATTAAAGTCATAAGTCTGAACAAATTTCTTTTATATCTTGATTGAAAAGGATACAATATATTCATATGATTAGAAATATTGGGAGACTAGTGCCCATTGGAGGAATGGTTTTAACCCATCAATGAATAGATAAATCATACTCATTAGATTATGTATGCAATATTCCACATGTCTTACAAACCATGGGATGTTAAGTTAATATTTTTCAATATCCTCATCATCCTTTTTCCTCTGAATAAGAAATTAACTCCCCATATCTACTAGTTTTACTCAAGGAAAATATTTTTCTATTAAAAAATTATTAAATTCACCAATTAAATTATTGATATTTTTACATCATCATAATTGTTTTTGAATAAATGACCAACATTGATCTGGATTTCCTGAGAGAGGATAATTTTCCATCATAATGTTTTTACTCTCAATAATTCTAAAATAATAAAATATCTTCTATAAAGAACTTATCCATTTCACATGTAATAATTTATTTGTAGTCCCATTCAACAATAGAGTTTTTTGTCACATAACATGGTCTATCATTGTTAATCCATGTTACGAATAATCGTGTTACATATGGGTAAGGTTATTGCTCATAAAATGAGTCATGTGCCCCATTATAGTTATATGTTGTTCATCACTATTTGTTTCTCCATATACAACATCACTATATTACATAGGAGGTAAATACCTACATAGATTATGTGCATTTATATAGTTTCCACTCCTTTCACTAGGTGAAATTTCAAAACAATGAAATAAACTAGGTTTCTTTGTGAACCATAATGCATAATTTAAAAATAGTAAAACATTTAACATAAATTTAAAACGTATGCACAGCTAATCTCAAAATCATAAAATGGATTTATTTGGGGAAATATTTAATTTTATATCCTTTGTTATAGTTTTTATAGAAAATGGAAATTATCCCCAGTTTAACCCTCAAAGAGTGTCAAAATTGGTGCATAGTAAGGCATGTTTTCATGTACCAGGTTTCACCAAGTAAGGTCGGGTAATCCTTGGCAGTGTTGTTAATTCAAGGTATATCTATTTTGGAACCATATCTAGTTATAGTAACTAGATATGTATTTATTTCAAGAAATACCCACATAATCTCTACATTACCAAAATTCTACTATGTTCTTCTATAATAATCCATAAACACTGTATTAGGGTTGTGTTCTATTATATTTTTTTTCTAAATCTAGTCTCTAATGATTCTACTAATCTCCCACTAATACCAACTTTAATAACCCCAAAACCAGTAGCATAGACATCATGCCTTACATTTTTAAATTGGCATAAATACATGATTATAATCCCAAAGGACCTGTGAGTTTAGTTGTTCTCGAATATAGATTATATAAAAATGTTTTACATTACATATTGAAATGAAAAAAACATAGTCACTAATTTTAAAATAATATTATTCTGTTTTTCTTCATATAATTCAGCCACAATATACATCTTCTTATCCTAGGAAAAATAAAACATTAGAAAGGCGTAAGCTTACTTGCTCATAAAGGCTAAGAAATACAACAGAAGCTATAATAAAAAGACATAAAAAAATAAGGCAAGGTGAATAACTAAAAATTAATTCCATTAAAACATAATATTTGGAATAAAATAGCATGGATATAATCTGGTCAAATAACACCATAAAAATAACCACATGAGATGTATACATAACCATTAATATTATTCTAAGCGAATAATCACATGGAATATCAATAACTAATCTCATAATAAGGGAATTCCTAATTTCATACATTATTAGCATACCATCAAGGTTTCATCCAAGAAACCATTAATAATTTGGAAAATCATTAAATAGTTTGTCCCATGAGACCTAATGATGCATTGAGTTGATTTAGTGGGCCCCACCCATTATATACTCAGTCTAATGAATTCCTCATATGAAAAGGTTGACACATATTCAATATTAAAATTCGTATTAATACTACAATACGAAATTTTTATATATAAACATTGAAACATTAATGGAATCAAAATAGAATATCCATAGTAAAACATACCATAAACACTTCAACACAATATGGTAGATTTCATCAAAATAAATTTACCTAAATAAAAAAATCTAACAATGTATATTGACATAGATGAAAGTATTATAATAAAATTATTAAATTTATTTGAGTGGAATACACCCTTTTTGCGTTGAAATAATTTATATAATATCATCACAATTATAAAGGAAAACATTTTATTTTAAAATTACATTGAAACCTTCTAAGGGAATATTCAAAATGAGATCTATTAGGATGGTAAAAAAATACCATCATGATACATAAGTTAAAAATCATTTCTTCCATCTAATAAGTCATAATGTACCTCGTTTGGAAAATAAAAAATATTCCTGTCAATCTATTTTAAAAAAAAAAGTAAAAATGGGTAAAAAGATATTACACATTTATAAAATAATAGTAAATATATGTTGGAAACATTTTTAAGAAACATGTACATGGATGAAAAATATTTCCCTATAGAAACTTAGATAAATACAATCATGGCGAATAATGAGATTATAATTTTAACCCTTACCTCATACATTAATTTTATTGATGGTGGATTAACTGCATATATAATAGTTAAAGAATGATATTAAATTATACTTGAACAATAGAAATATCAAAATTTATGATATCATATATGATCCCCATATATAATTTTTTTAATAATACTTTATTATTAAAAATTTTTGGGTGTTAATAGATTAATTTTCTTATAATTATTTCGTCTTGTAAGTAATATTTATTATGAATAAGATATATTTACTTCATATAAAAAATTATATTGTCTTTATTAATATTATATTCACTAAAAAATAATAATAAACATTGAATGATTAATGTTGATATTGAATCTTATCGCACCGTTAAGATGGTATGTCATACGTATACATTATGGATGGTATCATTTCCTTCTATTCATCATTATACCCATCAAAATAAAACAGTGAGGAATAAAATTACACCACAGTGTGGTGATGGTAAGTCGTATATACATACGCATGATGATATTGTTTTCCATAGGATGGATAAAAGAAGGAAAATGGTTTTTCAATAATCACAATAAAATATAAGAATATATATGATATTTTTATTATTTTTTTTTAATGGAATCAAAATGTGAATAGGATGTATAAAAAGATATAATTTTGAAGGATTTGATAAAGATGATTTTATATTCTTTATTAATCCTCAATTGGATCCCATCCTAGGGACATTAGGGTTGGGATTTTCATAAGAATATTACCTATGCAATGTGAATATAGATGTTGGTAAGGGAAATGGGAATATTTTGGTCGAGAAAAAGGCACAATGTGGTTTTATTAAGTGAGGGAGGATGATTATTTTTACCAAAGATGGGAGTGTCACTCTTGGAATCCTTCAAAATACTAAATTAGTATATATTTATTTTCAATTTAAAATTCTTAAAAGTAGTGTTAATTCAAATATTATATTATTATGGGATGCAAAAAAATATCCAAATTATTTTTTGACATGTTTATGTCACAATATAAATAGTATCCTTTTTTTCTTTAACCCTTAGTTAAACTCTTTAACTCTTACTGTGAAAACATTGATTTTTACTCTTCATGGTTAATATAGTTATAATAAAATGAAAAAAGAACACATAATATATCATTTATTACATAATTAAACTTATTAAATTCATTTGGACAAATTTATATTTTCATTAATTATAAATCATTTAATAAAATAATATTTATTTTTTGGTATCATTTATGTCCCTTTTGATACTATCCATTATTTTTTGTTTCTAAAAATATCCCAAGAATATGATTACTTCTAAAAATTCATTAGAATATGTCAATAACACGTATATGTTAAATATAAAATTCATGTATGTCATTAATTATGTAAAATTATATTTATTTTATTATTTTTAGTACCATTCATTTGAAATTTCCATTGAATAAACAATTTCTACATCATTATTATGCAAGACATTAATTAAGTAATTACTTCTCTAAAATTAAAAATAAATTAACACTATTAAAATATATTTATTATATTTTAAATTTATATTTATATTTTAATTTATCTTCTGTATAACCATCTATTGAAAATGTAATACCTATCGAAAACAAGAGTATGACATTTTTAACACAAATATAAATAAAATATTATAAATTAAATATTCATACAAAACTTAAATAAAAATATTATAATTTATTTATAAGGATTATTTTGGTAAAAACCAACTTATCCATTGAAATTAGGACAGTTTTTAGAGAAATTTCATAATATTATAGTATTATTTTTACCTTTAATTACTCAATTTACCCTTAAGTGTGGTAAATAAAAATTTCTTAATGTTACTTTTCATAATAACAAAAAACTATGTTGATCTTATTAGACTATATATATAATAATGATTAAAATGGTTTACTTAATTTTTTCCAAATTCAATTCAATCATGTGGCCCAATTATGTTTAACACTAATCTCATAGATTTGGAAATAAAGTCAATAAAAGGAAACATTCAAAAGTTCGACAAGTAAATATATCTAATGTTACTATAAAAAGGATTCCAATGACCTACATAAGATATATATATATATAATTCATCTATTGTTACATAAAAAATATTTTAATTTATGATATTGTTTTAAACAAAAAGGCAGTTTATTACCACAATGCATTATTTTTCACTATTTATCAAAAAATAAATCTTCCCATAAATGAACAAAAAATTCACCCAAGCTAATTTTGACAATCCAAATTCTAAAAATAATATTAATTTTTTATATAAAAATTATAAAAGTGTGAAAAATTAGATTGAAATTGATTCTCCATTAAAAGGCAGTAAAATTACCTTTTCTAAAAAATACCAAATTTAATAAAAAAAATTGGATTTGTTCGAATATCATGTCTAAAGACATATAATATAAATTTTAAAATTATATAGAATATATAAAAATTTCATAATGTAGTTAATAATATTGATATATTCTAATTTAATGGATAGGATATATCTTAGTATGTTAAATAATAATATTTTAATAATGTATTATTGTTTGTAAAACTCAGTCTTTCGTGTAATGAAAGATATCAAGGGATGTTAGTCTGGTGTGTTACATAATCTAACTCAGTGTTTCATGAATTAAAATCAATTAGAAAATTTAAATTATTCTAAAATGAAAATACGAAAAAGGTTCAGGGTTATACAATATAGTTTTTTCATGGTATCTTTTAGACCCTCAATAAAAATTTACAATATCTGGTGAAGGAGGAAGTGAACTTGAGGCCTTGTGGCAAGAATTAGTTGGGTATTTATCTAGTAAAACGGGTCTGATTCATGACATTATGTTTCCTTCAATGAAGAATAATTTTCTTTATTTTCTCTACCACATTATTCATTGTACATTACATAATATTTTGAGTAAAAAATATATTATTATCTATTTATATAAAAATTAATTACTTTTTTACATAAATTCCCTTTTAGTCAATATTTCAGAGACTTAATGTTTTTGAAAATTTTAAAATATTCATTCCAAACATTAAAAATCAATAATAAATTACCAAATTTATATTTTATTTATACATGTTATTTATGTTATTAATTTTGTTTAATGTGATACATTTGTCACAATTTTATCCATTTTCATCAATGATACATGCCCACACATTCTTTATAAAATAAATATTATATGCTTATTATTTAGAGTAAATTTTTTCAAATCTTTTTACTTCAATACAAAAATAAATTATTTGAATTATTTTTACGAATCTCTTATAAATAATTCATGTAACCATGTTTTATATTATGATTTTAACACCATGAGAGTGTGATGATTCGGGGTGAAAAAATCAATATCTAGAAATAAAATTTTTAGATTTTTTTTATGTTAGAAATGATAAAACATATGTTCATAACATTAAAAAAATTATTAAAATAAATACAATAGTGTTCAAGGATATCATGATTTAACATGGCTCACCATACAATGTGGAAAGGATAATCCAATGAGAACACATTTTGTGATTATATTATTATCAAATTATTGACTGACTAGTTTGTGATTATAAATTTTGGATCAAATCACAACTAATTCATAGAGTTACTCCCTCTAATATTCCTTCTAATGGGATATTCAAGAAAAGGATAAAAAATTAAAATTAGTCACAAAATATCTATCATGACATGATAAATTTAAATCAAAACCAAACTAAATGATATGTATCTCCTTGTCTCAATATTTCTAGGAACCAAATTTTCTTCCAATATTATAGAAAAATATTGAATATATTTCATGATTTTTTATACTCAATATGTTATTCAATAATTAATTGACCCCTATCCAATACCATAATCCCATCATAATAGAATCCTTTTTTTGAATCACTACCATGTATAAAATTATTTTATTCTTAGGAATATATTATGATGGGTAGGATATATTTCTATTGATTTGATTTTATATCATATATTTCTTTGAGAAAAAATAATATTGATTTATATTCAACCATTAACAAGGAATTTTATCCACAATATAAATATCAAAATTTATAAATTTATAAAATAAAAAACATCAATACTATATTCTTCTCTACACTAAACATTGATACACGGAACCATAACATGATATGAATCCTTTAGTGAATAGGATGCACCAAATATCATGGCCAAAATCATGCTCATTTCAAAAATATCTCTCCCATTATTAAATTATAAAATAAATTAGGATATACTCACCATCATAATTTTTCACTAACAATTTTTAGATATAGTCACCTCATTTCTTCGACAAAATTAAATTTTGAATCAAATATTTATAACTAGGATTAACACCATTTTCACTCTAATTTATCTCTCTAAAATGAATATTTTCTTTCAAATATGGAATATCATGTAACATTAACCCATTTATTACAAAAAATACATTACTTCAATATTTTGTATAAATCTATATCTTAAATCAACATGGAAAAAATAAAAAACAAATTATTAGATTTTCTTTTTTTACCTCATTGATTAGAGCTAAAATAAATTGACAATAATTTATGGTCCCATTTTTTTATCATGATCATTTATTTATAAAAATGGTTTTTAATTTATTATATAAACTATATATTTTTCTCAATTAACATTATTTTACCAAATTATACAAGTTCTAAATTTCCTTAGTGAAAATAGTCAACATCTCAAATCATGTATAATAAAACAATATCTTTTTTAAATTATTCTAAATTTGACTACTTTTATCCTCAAAAAATTTTGAGTCATATATAATGAAAATTATTAACCCCTTCCAAACCAATTTATAAAAAAACAAAATAAAATATTCAATTCTATATCATTGGTGACTTCCAACATTGACTAAATCACAAACGGCTCAAATTACCTCCACTCTATGGTTTATTGGAAATTAATCATATTTATCAAAAAATACTTTAATAAATACATATAAATAATAAAATATCATATAATCCTATGTGATCCATAATCAATAAAAGAAACAGAACTGAGTAAAAACACATGTAATAAATTATTCATTCAACAACTCCACATCTCTTACATTTTATCTTAATAATATAAACATCCCCTAAGACTATATAGAAACTTATTTAAACATTTGTACATGTTTCCCCATTATATTATTATCATTTACGTATCTATACATTGATACATTCTTCATATCTTTAAATCTCTATCACTTTAATAATCACCAAAAAATGAATTCAATTAATCTTAATATAAAATTATCAGATTAGAAAAATATAATAAAATAAAAAAATGAGTAGGTAATTTTAAAACATCCTTAAGATAAAAGTGTTTTATAAAATATGATATTGTGTTGATTTTTTTTAATATAAAAGATATTACTTGTGGTTTTGTAAATATTATAGCTGGTCATTAATTTTTTTATTATGCTCCACCTAGATAATTTTATTCTCTAAATTCACGTTGATTAAATGAAATTAGTGTTCTATATTGTTAATATGATATTTCATTACCAAAATCATTTTTAATCTATTTTTATTTTTTTTAAACAATATCATCATAGATATCATTAATTATTTACTATGCTCAACTTACTATAATTTTATCCAAATTAATAGATTATAATCCTTATATACCATATTTTATATTACATCGTCAATACGAAGGGAATTTATCCCTTGTCTATTATTATACTAAATGACACTTTTTTCACATTTATATAATGAACCGCCAATTTTATATTTTCTCTTCATTATATGTTTATTCCAATTAACAACACCAAATTCCAGGAATTATTACTTCTTCCCCACTTTAATAAAACCCTAGAAACAAGTGTTCCTTTGACAAAAAAAATTTCATTTCAATTACTCATGTGAATTTTTTCATTCCCCCTCCCTCTATAGATACCCCACATTTTCTGAAAAATAATGAATGTAGAAAATGACCATGATTTCTTCCTCTTTTAGGAAATATGTTGCTAACTAGAACCAAGGGTATTAAAATCACACAAATGGGATAAATTACCCTCTATAATAATAATATCATGATATAGGATGAATCAAATATGAGTAAATATATGACATAATAAAATATAATGGAAACCAAAATCATCCAAAAATGAAAATATAGTTTTGATAGATATAGATAAAAGAATAAAAATAAATTAAAAAAGTGAATCAAAGGTAGTGCCACATCAATAGCTCTAAATCCCAAGCTAGTAATGTTCAGTATAGTCCATGAAGTCCTTAAACAAAATAGGGAATAGGTTTTATATATGTATAGTGGGAATAAACGTATACAAAGTAAGATCATACAAAAATTCTATAGTGTACAAGTGAATAATAAAATACTAATTAATCTTGGATAAAACAACAAAACCAACTTCACATAGTCCTGTCAATTTTCTAATACCATTATTGTTAAGGAACACTCAAAAATACTTTATGCCAAATATAATAACATATTTAAAATCATATTGATTAAGGGAACCCTGTACTATTATCACACCCTAATGTTATATGTCATATCACTCACATCACTCCCATATATCACATCATGTAAAGCACATCACGTGCCCAAAAAATCTCACATGAATACACCAGGTCTATCACATCACATCTCACTCAAAGACACCCGGGACATCACCTCACATCCACATTCAAATCAATATATTTTTATCATTACATGAACAATACTGACATCATGGTTTCTCCATCATCCTACCATGAACAACACATACCACAAGCCATCTAATTACCCCATCAAAACCACTGATATTGTAATTATGGATTCTAGATATCACATCTCAATCATATCTCATAAAACATCACTATAGATCCCTATAACATATTTTTGTCACAACCCATTCATGTAATTATCACATGGAATAGAGAGAAGAAAATAATGTCTAACCATCCATCCATCATCACCACATATATATTACAAAAAACACACCAACCCCCAATATATAGTTCTCATCACATGGTTCTCCATTTAGGATGGGTAAATATTGAAAATATAAAAGACCATATATGATATATATATATATATATAAGGACACATACAAACCCAAAATTTGGGATCACAAAAAAATAATATCCTAACTCCCAACATTACTTTCTACACTCACATCAATACATTATGTTCACTTCCATCAATAAACACATAAAACCACAAAAAAATCCACAAAACATGAGTAACATTTTACATTTAATATTTTGTCAACATAATTATTTTTTTATTTGTCACATTACCTAAACAATTAATTATATGTCCTATTTATTTCATATTAAACACCATCCATATTAATCCACACAACCCATATTAAGTCATATAGTCATTAACAAATCAACCCATACCATTTACACAATAATAGTTAAAAATAATTCAATCACTACCTAGTAATCTAGATGAAAAAAAACACTCTTCATAGCTGAAAATACCACATCAATAGTATTTCACAAGAACAACCAATTTCAACACCATAACCATTTCACACACCACGACATCAATTTACCACGTTCACTTCTTACCCCTTAACCACCCCATACCAAAACCAGACATCACAACACATCCTCTCCACATCAAAAAAATTCACAACATATAACATATCATTTTTTATATTTATTAATGGACATTTCATTACATTCAACTTATTTATTCAACGAAATTATCACACAATCCATAATTCTCCTCTGGAAACCAATTTATGAAAAACAATATTAGTGTTTATGTAATTGTAATAATACATTGTCGAAAATAGTAAAAAAAGGATTATCTATCACAACAACAACACAATTAAAGATTTATTTGGATAATGTTTTCCAGTGATCCATTTATCATGTAGACCCATAATTGGAATAGTAATAACAAATCTATAAATTGAATGCGAATAGAAATTCATACTATTTATTTTAAATGTAACTAGTTATATATCTTTATTTAGATGTATATAATACTTTTCTAATATAAACACAATTATATCCCCTAATTCAAGTTATATTAGTTAGAAAACCAAGGACCCCTAACCAAAAATAATGATTCTAAATCCATTAAATAAGATTGGAATAAGAGGTAGACCACCACCTAGAACAAAAAAGAAAGAGACCACATTTACTATCCGAAAACATGACAACAACATCATTCCATTAAAAGTAACATGATAAAAACCATGATTCATAGAAATAATCCCCTCCCATAAAAAGATATAGGTAGAAGATGGTAGGAAGCCTTGAAGGGATTTCTAAAAAATCAGATTGATCTATCATACCAAGTTAGGGTTGAAATCTATTATTTAAAGGTATAACGGAATCCATATGATGAAATTATGTTGTCTATAACGTTATAGATTAGTGAGAAAAATGTTTATGTTCTTGATACATTATGAACTTATATGTGGTATGAAATTTATAACACCACAACACAACATTGTCCATCATTCCACAAAATGTTTGTAAAAGTACCATACTATAGAAGTATACAAATTTTCCACGATGTGTTGGTGCAATCAAGGTACCCTATACGTACTATATCTATATTTGTGATATTGATTAAATTAAAATTGATGTTATTATTGATTATTAAGTGAAACTACAATGAAGATATTTTACAATAGAAGAGGAGACCACCATGTAGCTAATGCAGCTACATCGCAGGACCTAAGAACCATGAAGAGGTTATGTGGTAGCCCTTGCTCCATGGAATAGTTGTGAATAAATAATCCATACATGTAGAAAAATCATCTCAAGACTCAATACCCTAGCCTCCATCCCAATTCTACAACCCCAAATTTCCTAGAAGGGTTAATGCATTGGCCAACTCTCCACAAGAAAACACACCCTAAGCTGCAGTATCTTCAGAATTTATCCTAACCCCACATCTATGTATTTTATGCCCTAAAGACTATACATTATGACACATACCCAAAAATACACATTGTAATTTTCTCTCCTCAGTTGCATCTTATATTCAACCCATATTTTTCCATTCCAATCTTCTTTGGACCTCACCTAGACACATCTACCTCCAGAATTATAGCAATGTAATGATTAGGAATTTCAAATAATTTTCATCAGATGCCTCCCAAATTATTATCATCCATAAGAATTAAAAATATATATTAAGGAATGACAAATGTATCTGAATAACCACCTCTATATAAACCTATCAAACTAGAGTAAAACACTATTATGACACAAATAATTTCAAAAGATCAACAACACAAGGATTAGTCATAGAGATAAAAAAATATCTCCAATTAAACAACTTTAATTATAAAAAATCCACATGAACTACCATATAAAATAAACCCAACAACAATTAAACATAATTGTTGATAAAAATTCTTACATATTTTAATCATAGACACGTTAGGGAAAATAAACATCATTTTATCCATACCATAGTATCCAAAATATATTTTATAAAAATAATCATATAAAAATGAAAAATATTGTATGCTAGTCATTCATCATATAGTACATCAGATCCAATTCATAATTTCTTTAGTTTAATTTTGGATTTTACACCAAATCTTTTATTTTTTGAATTTCACCAAGGCATTCATCATATGAATTTCTATAAACTATTTCACCCTCATAGATCATTCCAGCAAATTTCAATTCATAACATTCAAAAATAACTTCTCTTAATTAGACATAAAAATTTCATAAAATAATTATTATATAAAAATTCATCAATAAAGTTATTTTATTTTAAACTTTTCATATTGAATCGCGTTATGTTCAAAATCCTGCTGAAAATCCCATTCCGACTAAGAAAAATTAATTCAATAAATGGATTTTAAATAAGAATCCTTCTAAATATATCCCATAATAACATATTTATCAAAATCATGAATTTGAAAAGACATTTAAAACAATTTTAAAATATTATTTTCAATTAAACTAAAACATGTAAAACCATTGTTGTTGTTATTTAAAAGATACATATTATCCTAAGGAGTTCATACTGAAATTATTTATTTTCTTTATCAAAAACCTTTAATCATTATTTCAATGATTAACGAATTTTAATAATCATGAATCAAATGGTTTAATTCATCCACTAAATATATCCTTCATAACTCAAACACTTTTTATATCAAGACATTTTGATGTTCATCTAAAATATAAAACATTACTAGTAAGATATCATACCTTCCATATTTAACATGTTACCCAGGATAAAAAACATACATAGAAAGGATACACTCTTCCATAATGTTCTAGTTTTTCATAATCATTTATGTGCCATGCTCTTTAAAATGTTTATATCAATGCACATTAACTTCAAAATTAGAAAAAAATCAAAAAATTATAGTTATCGTTGAACTGGCCAGGAGGAATGTTTGGATCACCTCCTCTTCCAGGGGGATTGGGAATGCGCTGTATAGAGCTTCTTCGGGGAGTTCACTGGTTTCTAGGACCTCAACATGGTAGACCTCCCATTTCTTGACAGATGGTTCCACATCTCGGGTGACAAGGGCCCAGAGAATGTTTACCATAACTTGATTCTAAAGGCTTGTTGTTGGTTTATCTGGCAGGCCAGTAACAGTTATAGGCATGACAGGGTCCAATCCTCTGGTAAGTCTATCATCATACGCACACAATATCTCCTCCATGACCTGGGATGTCTCTCTAATAAGTGGCACGAGGCCCCTTCTTTTCGTTGTATGCCTCAGAGGCAGCAAGGCACACAGGCGATGGACACTAGTGATAACGGCCATTGGGTTCGATGGAACCCTCCATCAAGAGGTATCAAGTTGAACACTGATGATTCTTGTAGTTTGGGAGTCATGCGAGGGGGTGGGGCTGTCCGGGACACACAGGGCTCGGTCTGGTGGGCCTTCTCTTCTTGTCTTGGCCAAGGTTCCTCTCTTTAGGACAAAGAAAATGCCTTGCTTCTAGGTCTTTCTCTCTTCCAACAAGATGGTATTTCCATTTCTGATGTTGAAACAGACTCAAAAAATCTACATGATTCCTTAAAGAGTATCTGCCCCATTCCTTTTTCTATTACCTATATTATCAGAAAATGTAGAGGTATGATATCTAACACTACTAAGGTGATGCACTCCTGGAGGGAAGGGAACCAAGTGGCAGAGTATCTTGCTTATTTGAAGGTCATTGGCCCAGATCCGGTTTGTTTACATAATTTTCATAGCCTCAAACCCGAAGGGGTGAATGTTATCCAGGGGGATGCTCTCGGACATCACAATTTTAGACTTCCTTAGGCCCCTTCTTGTGGAGGGTCTGTGGGTTTGAGGTCGTGGTTTGTTTTCATTTTTCTTTTATAAAAATTGAAATGATGATGATGATGAAGAATAGGATAACCCTTGTTTTGTTTCCATTCCTTTGGAACCCGGAATCAAGGCTGCGGTTTTCAGTCTTAAGCCGGAAAACTCCTTGGGTCCTGATGGCTATAGAAATTTTTTTTCATAATTATTTGGAGATCATTGGTGAGGATGTTTTCAACCTTGTTCTTCATTTTTTCAAATGGGGAAATCTTCTTCAAGGTTTAAATTATCAATTTATTGATCTTATTCTAAATATGGAAAATGATAATGAGATTAATTTATTTAGGCGTGTTTCACTTATCAATACTTTATACAAAGTTATCACTAAGATCCTTTCTAGTAGACTTGCACCCATTTCCAATAAAATTGTCTCTTACAATAAATTTAGTTTCATCAAAGGTAGGTCCATTCAATATTGTCTTTTCACAACTTCAGAGTGTATCAATATTCTTAAAAAACCTGTTCGTAGGGTGAACATTGCTCTCAAATTAGATATTAAAAAGTCTTTGGAAAAAATGGATTGGGGTTTTATATTAAAAATTATTTCAATGTTTGGTTTTAATGACAATTTCATTAATTGGTTTAAGATCATTTTTTCTTATGCCCGTATTTTGGATCTTGTGAATGGATCCCCAGTGGGATATTTCTCTTCTTCTAGAGGATTTAGTAAAGGTTAACCTCTTTCTGCTATTATTTTTTCTATTTTAGAAGATTATCTTAGTATATGGTTTTCTATCATGGCCAAGAATGGTAAGATGAAGGATATTAGTGTTGGTCGAGGTCTATATGATCCTACCCATCTCCTTTATTCTTATGATATTATTCTCTTTACTCGAGGGTATAAAATAAATATCAAGAATATCAAGAAAGATCTTCTGCATTACGAGCACGTTTCTGGGCAACAGGTGAGTTTGAATAAGTCCTTTGTCTACTTTGGTAGAAATATTTCACATACGAGGAAATAATATTTCATCACTGATTTTGTAATAGGGAAGGTTTTCTACCTTTTACTTATCTTGGTGTTCCCATGTTTTGGGTTCATTTGAAGGCTTTTTATTTTTCTGAGATTATCCGTAAGATTAAGATTCAGCTTGCTGCCAGGAAAGGAAAATCCCATTCAATTTCTGGTCGTGTTTGCCAGGTTAAAGTTGTTATTGTTTCTAAATTTTTTTATTCCTTTATGGTTTATAAATGTAATTATTCTCTTATTAAATCAATTATTATGGCCATCAAAAACTTAATTTGGAGTAGTAGTGTTTTGGAAATAAGATTGGTAACTGTGTCTTGGAAGACTTGTTGAAAATATTTTTAGAAAGGGGGTCTTGGTATAAAAAACTTAGTATTTTTAATCAATCCCTTTAGGATTATTTTGTTTGGAATCTAATAAATGACAAATCAAAAGCTACTACTTTCCTATGGTCTATATTCCTTATTAAACTCAAAACTAGAAACATTAATTATATGGATTCTTCTGTTTGGTCCTCTTTTAAATCTGTTTTTTCTCTTATTGATGTTAATGCAAGATGGTCAGTCTCTCGGGTTTCCTCTCTCAAGTTTTGGAAAGATAATTGTACTGGTTTTTCTCTTATTGATACTCTTATTCATGACATTTCAAACCTGGACCTTGATTTTTCTATTAAGGATCAATTAAATGATATTTCTGCTATTCTGGACCATGTTAAACATACTATTAGTAATTATTTTTTTCTCTGATGGTGATTTCTAGATTTGGGAACTACATCACTCTAGTATGCTCACATCTAAATTCTTATACTCTCAAGAAAATACTTTTGTGTCATGTTTGGATTGGATTGGGATGTTTAATAGGAGAATAATTCCCCACTCTTGGTTCACGTTTTTGTAGAGACTAGCTCATGGAAAAGTCCCAATAGATTCTTATTTACGGGTTTGTGGTATTTCTCTTTTTTCTGTTTGTATTCTTTTCCATCAGTATAAGGAGGACATGGATCATCGTTTTTTGAGTTTTCCTATAGCTGCCTCCATGTAAAAGGCACATTATGATATTTTTGAGATTAAAATGCAGAATTTTTCAACTATTTGAGGACTACATGAAGGTATGTTCTGCCTTCCTTTATCTACTATGTTGTTAATTATTTTTCAATTTTCTGTTGCTGAACTTGTTCATTCCTTATTGATGGAAAAAAAGGGTCTTCATGATGGAGTTGGTTTCAATCCTCAAGCTGGCCTTGATGGTATTTTTTCAGTCATGAAACATGTTAACCTTCCTTTTAAGGCTTATTGTAACAACTCAGTGCATGATTTTTTTATTTCTTAGGCGTATCAAGGTTAAAGGTAATTGTCAGTCTCCATTGGGTACTATGGATGTTTCTTGGCATCCTCCTTTGTTGGGTTGGATTAAAATTAATACTTATGGATCTTCCAGAGGAAATATGGGTCCTTTAGTTTAAGGTTTAGTTATCAGGAGAAGCTTTGGTGATGTTTTGGGTTTCTCTTATAGCACTTTTTGTTTTACCACGTCTATTGAGGCTGAGATTCTTGGTGTCATTTAATCCCTTTATATTTTTAAAAATAGGGTTTTGAATAGGATTTGGTTAGAGTGTGAATCAACTACGTTCGTTCATTCAATTAGAACCTCTTATAATCGTATCCACTGGAAGATTATGAATAGATGGATTAATTGTTTACAGTTTCTCATCCATTGAATTCATTATTACCAATTTTTTCAGGGAGGGTAATGATCTGGCTGATAGTCTGGCTAATAAAGGAGCTAATGGGGGGAATCTTTATTGTTCTGATCAAATCCTAGAAGATGTTATCCCTATTTTTCAAAGGTATGAATGTTTTTTCATAATTTTAGACTCTTTTGACTTGTTCCCCTATTTGTTAATAGTGTTTATACTTTATTTCGGTTGTTATTGGTTTTTGGTTTTATTGTGTAAATTTTGATTTCACCATTTTTTGTTGAAACCAGTATGGAGGTTCCTATTTTGGATATTTCGATGATTGATGTGACTTTTGTATTTGTCCATTCTGGGGATTCTTGTTCCCATGGATCTGTGTCTTTTTCTTTTTCATGATTCTACTAATTATCTCTGATGTTGCAATATCTTTGTGCGCTAATGTTGGATTTTTAGAAGCATTTCAATTTTAAAGGATTCTTTTTCATCTGGGATATCGTTAAAGATGTTGTTGAGTCTAAATTGGAGGGATCGTGTTTATCTGTGGTCATGTTTTCCAGCCCTGAAGCATATTCGAGTGGGTGTAGGGGGAATGTGAGCTCCCTCAGGCGTTAGTTTAGTTATGCAATGGTCCTCCAATGAGCTTTTGTGATTTTTATGTCTTTGGTGTTGTGGGGGAGTTTAAGCTTTTGGAACAAGCCTCCTACGTTGTGATTTCTACCAATAGGATTCTTCCAGGGGTGGTGAATCATGACTCTGCCTCCCATGCTAGCAAGTCTCTGATAGTGTCCTACGGTGGCTCCCTCCTCCCTTGGAAATATCTGACAGACTATGTGGTGGCTTCTAGTTCCCCTTATCCTGATCAGAAAAATCATGATTCGTCTCCTCATGAAAAATGGGATGTCTTCAGGCATCAGTATATGCACTCCTCTATATTAAGGATCCACCTCATCTACTCCACTCAGTGGAGACAAGGTTTAGATCTGTATTTTTTTTATTTGGATTGATCTTTATTCGATAGTTTTTGTTATAAAATGAATGATGAAATTTTTAAAAAAACACATAGTGTCACACCATAGATTTCACTATTTCTATTCAATGGTTTACCATAATTTTTTTCATCATTTAGCAAGGTAATTATCATAAAATTCTAATTTTTCATGGGAATTTGTTCATTGATTGTATATAAGTAACTATCCTTTCAATGTATGGTGAAAATAATGTAGAGGTCATGTCAATAGACTCATAATAAACAATAATCATATCTCCATCCTAGTTTCTAAACATATTTATTTTTATAAATTAATATCAACACTTCATTCAAATGATAACACTGTAAACCACACACAATACTCATCATTTCCTTGTAATTTATAGTGAAACACCATTCCTATTATTTAAATATATCTATCATGCACCCAATGTAATGATGAAATTGTACATGCATTATCGCACACGTCATATGAACTATGCATAAAATAGAAATTATAGGTTCATCAAAATAATGAATAAATACACTTAGAATATACTTTTAATATATCCACATCCTTGGTAATTTTACTCAATTTACACAACATGCTTTCAGAATCCTCAAAATAAAATTGCTTTATGGCCACAGAATTGAAACAAAAAACATTAAATTACTATGATTCATTCTTTATAATGATATAAATAAACATTATTTAATAATTTTATTTCATAGGAAAATATGATGATATTCTTCATTAAGGGTAATAAGATTCTACTTCTATATTTAAATACTGCATATCAAACATGTTTTAGGATCAAGTCTCGCATATTAAAAATTCCATAGTTATGACAGAAATGTTTCCAATTTGAGACATTCTTCTTATAAAAAGTTACTTATAAAAAAAGAAAATAATAATTATATAAATAGTAAAATTCTTATCAGTCTTTAGATGATATGTTTAAAAATTTAAATAATGTCAGTTTTTATGTCCCCACGGGATACTAAAAAACATGAATATCATTTTCCAATATCTAAGAAAAATGTCAACATAATTTATTGCCTAAAATATGATTTCAACATTGATTATATTATTAATAAATAATATCAATCATGAAAAAATAAGGAGAAAGTAATTCTTCTCATTATTTCTATTTTCAATATAATTATTATTTTTCCTGATGGATATTTTTGAAATATTTTAGAATTTAATCTTTTATAATAATGTTTTCGACAAGTCTAATGCACATTCTCATAACAAGTCACAAATAAAGAAATGAATAGAATATTAACTCACATGGGAACTAGAATACTTCTATGAATAGTTTCAAAATAACACATTTTATCAAGCTAGTATGAAATCAAGTCATGGTAACATTCTCTATATGTGTTTTCAAAATTGAACATTTGTTCATGAAAAATTAAAATAGTAATGTTTCTCCAACAGTTTCAAACATTGTGAAGAATAGAGGAAATGGTATATATTTTATTAAATTTAATTCAATTCAATTAAATAAAAATAATGTTATAATATGCAATAAAAATACACATTCATGATTTAATATGGTAATGAAAAAATAGATCAATCCAATTAGACATAATTTTAATATTTCACATTAGGTTATACGACTAATTCTATTGATAATAATTACTCATTAGAAACTACAGTAAGGGGATGTTAAAGAAAGAAAAATAAAATTCTATGATTTATATAAAAAAATTAACATCTTTAAGACCAAGAAATTAATGATTTAAAAAAATTCATCATGATGTGTTTACTTATCCAAAGTCTAAAACCAACAAGAAAAATCACCTATCATGGACTTTTGGTATACCTAGAGTCCATACATCAGACCATAGGGGGCCTTAAAATAATGTTCCCTAACATGTCATCTATATCATTTTCCAAACAAAAATGTCAAAAATCTGTTTTTCCATACCATCCCATGAAATCCGCATAATTAATAACACAAAACACCATCCTATCTACTAATCACCGTCTTTAATACCACACAGTCATATTACCCTACCTCCCAAGAAAACCCTCAAGGGACAATAATAAAGGAACAGTGATAAAGAGCCAAAATTCTTACAGTCAGTTGGCCCTAGTTTGGAAACTAGCATCGGGGTATAAAAATATATCAAATTGGATACATTACCCTCGATAATAATAAGATCACAAAAATGAAAGAAAAATTATGAAATCATATGAATTAAATGAAACCATAATTATCCCACAATAAATTTATAGTATAAAAATATATAGATAAATTTCTCTTAATAATCGCCCAAAATAAAAGATATGGTAGTTTCAAAAATATAGCTTCAATGCCCAAGCCATAAATGTGCATCATGGTCCAATAATCCCACATAGAAACTTGAATCTAGTTCGTATATACAAAGGGTAAGAAAATAATTATTATGTGTAGGATCATTCCCAAAGGATATATTTAATTTGAGAAAATGGTTATCATAATGAACACATGATTAAAAAATATAACCAACAACATCTAATCAATCCATCTAGAAAATCACATCCTCACCAAGGAATGCACAAAAATAATGCAATACAAGTATACAAACATAATAATAAGTATATTGATAAATGGTTCCCCATATTGATTTCCCACTTGGGTGAATGTTTCACACCACAATGTTATATATAATGGTTCTCCCATATCTTATTTATATCACATCATTCAAAGAACCCCCTCGTTAAATTTTCCATTATATCACATATCACCCAATGACTCATGGACCATCAAATCACATATTTCTAAAAGGCACATAGTCCATGAAATCTTATTTATAACCATATAACCATTGTTGTTTGGTATCAAGAAACTGAAGGACATAATCCTTTTTCCCTACACTAACCATGCACAACCCTAACATTATGCCATATCATAATCCAATAACAACAACAAATTTTTCACTTTCAATTCTAGAAATCATAGCCTCTATATATCTCATCAAACATCACTTCAATGCTCTATTGAATTTTGGCCATCACATCCCATGTATATAATCATAACTTGGATTAGAGACCAGGAAAATATAAGTTTCCATCTAGTCATCCTCACCACTAGGATGTTCCCCCCCCCCCAATATGTGGGTGTTGAGACATGGTTCTCAATGTATGTGGGTTGAATTTTGAAAATCACAAGAAAATTTATGGTATATATAAAGCCACACGTAAGACCAACCAATGGTTTCAAAATAAAAGGACTATGCCAAATCAAAAAATAAACCCCAAGACTAACCACATTTACCACATTTTCTTCAAAACTAAATGAATAAAACCACACAACTAGTGAAAATCCATATTTCATATTTCAGATTTTATCTTCTTTATCCAATAAATCCATTTTCCATATTTCATATTACAAACAAATTTTTTTATCAATACCATTTATTTCACATCAAAAATCTTACACATTTAACCATAAAACCCATATAAATTAATTAATTAATTATTCAATAAAACAATGAAATTTAAATTTAATTATTAACATATTATTCAATCACTACCCATGAATTTATCCCAACAAAATACAAAAATCATCTTTCACATTACAAAAATCCCACATGATCTCCATTTCATGGCCACAAATTCATTCCACACTATAAATATTTCCCACATCCCATATTCCACACACTACATCCACTTATCACCACATAACCACCCCATATCATAATAGGAAATTTCAGAACATCCTTCCTAAATCATAAGCACATATTAAAATAGTTTTCACAACAAAACACATAACATATTTATACTTTATCCAGATAATTTTCATGAAATTCCACTACTTTATTTATTGAAATTTTCACTAAATCCCTTAATATCCTTGGGAATACATTTTTTTAAACATAATTTTTTTATCCAATTTACATATTTATTTAGTGATAAAAAATCTCAATACAAGGTTTATAAATCATGCAATCCTTAAGACAATCTGATCCCCCAAAAACCACAACTTATAAAGGGGATGTTTTCCCATATATTCATAATATCAATAATTATAAAAAAGATCTAAAAATTGAGATTCAAACCAAATCAAGTTAAATTTAAATTTGAAAAATTATTTATATGTATCGAGATAGATATAATACTTACCATTGATATTAAAAGAACATACCATCCTTTATAATGTACCATGGGAGAAATAAAGGTTCTACTAACTCAAACTGATATTCCTAATCCACAAAACATATTTAGAACAAGAGAGAAATCACCAATGAGAACAAAATTTAATATGATCACATTTACTAGCCAAGAATATGAAATTCAAATCATTAAGTTTCATAAAACTACAACAAAAACATGTTTTTATGATTTCAATGCCTCCTAGATGAATAATTATGGGGAAACTAGGACAAAACAACGAGGAAACCTACTAAAAACACTAAAATCAATCCTCCCAGGATAAGGATGAAATCCACTGCTAAGGGGGGAAAGGAATCAAAGGCCACACATGGGTCATAGAAAAATGAGAGTGAGGTCAGAAAAAAGGTATATTTGTGAATCATTATGAGTTTATCTGTGCTCTGTATTTTATAATACCAAATGAAAAAACAAGACATCGTATTGATGTTTGGACAAAAACCACCAGAACCTGTCACGTTGTTAGGTTTCTATTGAATAGTGGCGTACTCAAGGCACCCTATAAAAAAGGATATATCCACCATACAGGTCTGATAAAAATAGAGGGACCGCAACAAAGTCATGGACCAGACACCATAGATGCCTGATAAATGAAGAGGAGATCATGGTGTAGATGAAGATCCTTCATATTGGGGCCCGAGAACTATAATGAGGATATGACTTAACACCTAATATATGGTTTTGTTATTCCTAAATTAGCAATAACACCAAACAATGGATCCAAGAATCAATGTGACAACCTCCATATCAATATTGAATCCCTCTGCTACCATTAATGGACAGCATTGTAGCCAAGGATTCATGACGTAGATACCCCCAATGGTAGTTACTTCCAAACTCCAACCTATATATCATATATTTCCCCCATTCCATAACCCTTGAACCTTATAGTGACAGACCTTGGGTCTATGCCACTTGATTGTACCCTCTTCTTGATTCTCTAACCAATATTGCATCTACCCCTTTGAACTCCACTGGACTCCCCCACCCAAATCCCATACAAGCAGAATTCCCAAAAATTAATGGTTCAAAAAGACTAAACCATTACCTCATATACATATTATACTATTATATCCTCTGGATTTAATGAAATTATTGGAAGTAAGGAAAAGGGGTTAAACAACCTCCCTGTGATATACCTCTCAAACTGGAGTAAACTACTATCAATGCACAAATCATTTCAAAAGTTCAATAACTCGAGGCTACCATATAAAAATAACAAATATGACCAATAAATCTAAATAAATCGCATTCATACACAGGAACACCTAAAGAAAAAACAACCAATAATTCTTATATATAATTATTAAAAAAATTTATTAGTAATTAAATGATTATATCTCACTATGGTAAAATAAACATCATATTATTCATACCTTATAATGGATGTTTATAATTTAGAAATACACTCATTGAAAATCATTCAATAACTTTTAATGTAGTCATTCACCAAATATCCCATCATATCCCATTATTAATTTCTCAATATTCATTTTTAATGTTATATGCTATCATATATTTAAAAAACTGTAATTGATATTCCAAAACTGAATATAGATATAATATTTCACCATTGTTTATCATGCTAGAAATATTGAATTAAAAATATTAAAAACTAACCATGATTAATGTGTCATGAAAAAATTAAATTATTATGATTAAATTACCATTTATTAATTTAGAAATAATATTTACTACATTTCATATTGAAATATTTAATCTTAAAAATCATTCTAAAAAAACACCACTATTCCACTTGCATTACTAAAAACCATTTTAATTTAAAAACATTATTAATAATTACAATATAAATAAATTTCTAAAAATGAACATTATAAAAATACTTTAAAAACACCAATAAAAACACATTTTTAATTAAATGAAATATTGTTATCATTTGGTGTTGTTATTTAAGAAAAAAATTCATATGGAAGTCATACTCAATATACTTTTTTCTTTCCCAAAAACATTTCATTAACATTTGATCAACTAAGAAAATCACAATATTGGCTATTATTGATCATCCTACATCATATGATTTAATTATCCACCCACTATCTCATTTGTAACTCAAACATATTTCCCTTCCAAATATGTTTATTTTTATATTAAACAAAAAACAATACTAGTTTGATATCTAACATTTCATATTTAACAAGATCCTTAAAAACAACATTCATACATGGGTGTGTTAATTTCTTCAATTTGGTTCTAAAAAAATATCAAACATGCTCTTTATTACGCTAATATTGACCCAAATTAACATTATAACTGTAAAAAAACAATTAAAAAAATGACAACCATCACAAATAATATATGATGTTTGAATAATACACCTTAGATAGATGTAAAATTTCCCAATAGACACATGAATTTACATCTTCATAGATTGAGCTACAATCATCATACAAATAAAAAGGACCCATACACCACATCATGATACTATAATATTTTTTCAATACTGAATCGCCAATATTATTTTAAAATATGTCATAATATATAGTTCCATATTACTATAAACGTTTTACCTATCTTAATATTATTCATTTCATTAATCCTAGCATGAAGATAATATCAATAACAAAAAACCCAATAAACGTTATACTACTGAAACCCTTCCATCACATCATTTATAATAATTTAGTTTAAGGAATAAATTACATCTTTATCGATTTCAATATTTTTCTAAACAAATCATTTATTTTAATGTCAATTTTATGTTATTAACCCTTTTAGGGGAGGTGGATGATTCCATCAAAAAAATCACAGCACAAAAACACATAATCTACCTCACTATAACAACTATATGTCTCAGGCGCCTCACATCACCCCCTACCCACACACACACATATAACACTATACATAATCACCACTATATAAAACAACTGCTGGACAAAAAAACAATCATACAACCTCCCACATTGCATCCTATTTCATCAACCATCAAATAAACTCCCCAATTATTCCACAACTCAACCGCTCACCACCATCACCACACAACTATAGACTCCTCACAAGGAAACTACAGAAGTACAATAAATCATATCATCATATCATTATTTTTAATTTCCATGTTCAAGAGTTTATCATACCTTTCTATATCATTTTTCATGATTATTATCACTCAATTTAAAATTTCCATGGGAAAAAATTCATTAACCTTATATAAGTGGTCATTATTTTATTCTATGTGGAGAATAATAATGTTGTCAAATCAAGGGTCTCATAATTTAGAACAATAATGGTGAAATAAAGGATTCCAATAATAATTATTTTCATCAAGGTATATAAATTCTTAAATGAAATTGAAAAAATGATACCACAAACAAAACTCAACATTTACAAGAAATTTCTCATTATAAATATTCCTTGTATATGAAAATAACTAACATGAGGAAAATATAAAGACAAAACTAGACACATGTTTTCCCACACATCATGTTCAATATGTTTGAACAAAACATTCTACATTCATCTCATTAATGATGAAATAAACATAAAATATCATTTCAAAACAAGTATAAGACTGGTTATTATAATAAATTTTAATTCTAACTCAAACACAACATGATTTAGAATCCCCAAAAAAACCTTGTTTTTTGGGAAAAAATTGATTCTACACATGTTGTATTACTATGTTTCCTGCAATATCATGCTCAAAATAATAATTTCTTAGTAAATTTATTTCATATGAAAGATTTATTATATATTACATTAACATAAAAAAAGATTATATATAAATATTTAAGAAAACATCTCAAAAATAATATATTATCCAGTCTCACAAATTAAAAATTACATATTTTTGAAATGAATGTTTTTAACGTTAGACATTCTTCCCTTGAAAGAGACCTAATGGATTAACATGCGATGAAAAAAAATTTAAACACTAAATTGTTTATACTTCCTAAAATATTAATATTAATCCTTTAAATATATTCATTTTTTGTCTCAAAAACTTACCACAAAAAATATATATCATTTTCCAAAAAGCTAGGAACAAATGTCACTATAATACTCAACCTGACATATTCTTATGAAATATGAATATATTATTCCTAAAAAATATAATTCATGACAAAAATAAGTATAAACATATTCTTATCATGATTTCCAATTAAAAAGTAATTATTAATAATAAATGTGGCCATTTTTCATGAATTTCATAATATAATTTTACAAATGAAGGTTTTTCAAATTGTCCATAACACAAGATCATGATAAATCATTAATTGAAAACAACATAAGGCTTAATAAGACACATGGGAAAATCAATAATTATTATAATGGGTTTAAAATTACTCATAATATCATGAAAATAGGATATCTACTCAAAGTATCTTTTTTAATAAGGGTTTCCAATATTCAATAATTGATCAAAATAAAATAGACTAAGCATAATTTTGAAAAAATTACAAAGATTAGGATGCCTATATGGTATGTTTTGTATTTTATGAATTAAAATAAAATTAAATTATGTAATAATCATGATATAAAATGATAGGAAACAACACATTCAATCCTCAACAAGGTTTTAAAAAAAATATTTCAGACCATTTAATCATTATTTTACTATTACTGCTTGTTTATAAGAATAATTCAGTAAAAAATAATAATTCATCAGTAAATATATAATAAATATTTATGAAAAATACTATTAGTATTCTAATATTAGTTAATTAATTTTAACTTCCCCAAGACCATCTAAATCCAGAAGTAACACGGGTCTTAAAGTTCATTGAATTCATCCTATGTCTCTACCCAATAAGCAGTATCACTTCACATGGTCATTTGTTTGGCTTAGATTCCATTCATCAAATCATGGGGAACCCTAAAATATCATTTCCTAAATTGACTTCCCTAGAATATAGAACAAATCAAGTTCATGTAATCTTGTTTCCTTTCCAAAACATTAAATTATCACATTTCGTAACTCAAAAATCCATATTATCTCTCAATCATTAGCTATGATAGAACACTATCATTACCCCTCCCTATAATTCTACCCTCTTCAGCTAGAAATGAAAAAATAGAGATAATTCCACATGATTTATACCCCTAGTATGCCACAAATTCGTGACTAGCATAGATGGTAGAGAAATATCACAAATGGGAGGTATTTACAACTAAAATAATAGTATCAAAATATTGAATGAATCAACCACAACAAACTCCATGAGATAATATAAAATAAACGAAACAAAAACCATTCAATAATGAATATATAATGAAAATAAATAAAGATAAAACACTCTAAATAAACACCATAGAGAAAATATAAGGTAGAGACATAATAACAATTCTAAAGCTCGAGCTAGTAATTTCTATCATGTTCCATGATATCCTCAAACATACCTGAAAATAGTCTCTAAATATAATGGGTTATAATTCAAGTCTACTAAATTGGATAATACTTATATTATATCTTCTAATTGTGAAAAATATAATACGAATTCACCCATGATTAAAAAAATTGGAACCAACGACACCTATGCAGATAAAATAGACCATAACATCCTCACCAATGAATGCTCAAAAAATTTGGTAAGAAAGGTATTCTAATATAATAAAATGTATATTAATAAAGTTACTCACACCTATTTCCCACTGGGGTGGCACTATGATACACCAACATAAAACATATTAGAACTCCAATATCTTTTATAAATCACATAACTCAAAGAAACCAGTATGAAACTAGCCATTACATGACATCTCTCCCAAAGAAACATAGACCATCACATCACATCGCACCTAAAGACACCTGATCCATCCAATATCATCCATATGCACATAAACAGAGTATCTAGGTATCTTTAATATGAATAAAATCAACCTCATGTAATCCTCCTACTATGTATGACTGCCACCATAAACCATCTCATTGTCTATCACAACCACTAATACCACACTTTTGAAGATAGGACATCAAAACCCTTATATATCTCATCAAACATCATCATGGTTCACATTTATCATTTGTAAATTATACCATATGCGTGTAATCATAGAATTGATGAGAGTGTGGAAAATAGTAGGTCTCTAGATAGCCATCTTCACCCTCATGATTTTTGAAAAAACATCCCTGAAAAATATATTTACTAACACATTGTTGACGATGCAGGTGGGGGTACGTATAAAAAATACCAAGGTGCGTAAATGTTATATATTTAAAGCCATATAGAATCCAAACTTATGGGTTCACATCAAATGTGTTATCCCAACATACAACATTACCAATAACCTTGACAACATCCCCTACATTAAACACCACCACTAATAGCATAAAACCATAGAAAAAGCCAACATCCACTATCATCAAGACACATGGTGCATGTTACTTTTCATATTGTTTAACATCTTAAGATATTATCTTCATTTTGAATTACCATCCAATTTTTATTATCAATACCACATATTTCACATTAAATAAAATCCAAAATTTTTCAGAAACCCAATTTTAGTTTATTTATTATTTAAAAATTAAACATATTCCATTAAACAATCATTATTACAAAAACATTATACAATCAATTATTTGAAATATTTCGTAGTTCATCACATTATCCATTAGTCTGAAGTGATCTACCCCACAATATCACTATTTCATATCCAAAACACTTTCCAAACAGTAAATATTTCCCATATCACAACCACCAATACCACATCCACTTATCACCATTTCATTTACCCTCTTAAAAAATTATATATAACAACACATACTACCCACAATGAAAACACATTATTTTAATTTTAAAAACACAAATAATATATTTTTCATATTTTGAATGGATATTTCATAACATTTAACGTATTTATTCAAAGGATTTGTAACAGAATCCATAAATCTCCCGAGGAAACCATTTTATAATTAAAAAAAAGTGGTTATCTAATTTCTATTTTTTATGTGGGGAAAAAAAAGAAATCATGAAATGTTTTTCTTATTAAAACAACCACGACAGAATCAAATCCCCATTAATTCATAATTTTCAATAGAAATTTACCGATACAATCAGAATACCAATTACAATAAAAAAATACATAAATAAAGAACTTAAATACCCTTCCCATTAAATCTCTACTGATATTGTAAATTAAAAATGTTGTCTCAAAATTCTAATTTGAAATGATACAAAAATGTATATATCCTCCCATATGATATAAAATGTGGAAGACACAATATCCCCACCCTCAAAAAGAGATTCTAGATCTTCTGAAATAGTTTGGAACAAGTGGAAGACCATCACCAAGAACAAAAATGTTAGAAATCACCTTTACTATCCTATATCAAGAAAACATATCCTCACCTTACACTAAACATTATAAAAATGATTATAAAATAGTATCCCCTCATATATATTTAAATAGATATAAATTTAGTTAATAAAAGGAAACGAATCACCCTAAACCTCCAAAAATAAATCCTCCTAGGTTGAGATTAAAAGAAACTGATTTGGGGTTGAATAGACTCCAAATTATTTACTTAAATATCTCATGAAATGTGGAAAGTTTATTAAAAATGTTTGAATATTTTTCACTGTAATAGTTTATAGGTGGTATAGAACTTATAAGACCATGGTTGAACACCATACATTACGCTATAAAATGTAAAAAAACTATACCATGGAATAGTGAAAGGGAAATAAACTACAGTGGTGTGGTCAAGGAACCCTATGAGAACTATGTATATATCTATGCTAAACATATTATTAAAATGGAAGGACCAAATTTCAGTTAGGGGAAATACCATGTAGATCCTTAAAACCCAAAGAGGAGACCACAATGCAACCAAATATGTAACTTCATAAGACCCATGTACCATAGAGAGGCTACATTGCATCCCCATATAACCAAAAAAGATATTCCTAAAATAATAGTATAACCAAAAATTCAACATGATAATCCATTCCATAACCTCCTTCCCTATGTCGTACCCTCAAATTTTGGGAAGCGACTACACTAAAACAGGGCTCCATGATATAGCTACCCCCATAAATGGTTGTAGCTTCGGAATTCCTCTATATTATAAAATACATCCATATAATCTGATAATGACCTTATAGTGAGGACCCAGGTATCTACACCGCATGACTCTATTCTTCAACTTGATTATCCAGTCAACTCCTCCTCTTTCCATCTCAATGTTTTGGCACCCCCCCCCCCACCCCTGAATTCCTCTACCGTCCAATTTCCCATAATAAAATGGTATAGAAGGTTTGGTGTTTAGATTAATCATAAAACATGTGTTCACAAAATTTAAAGGTACTATATACTACCATATCACTCTCAAGCGAAGAAAACATCTAATAATTATTTTGTGTGGTTTTGGATCCGTTGAATTTTATGAATTCTTATTGCAATGATTCTATCCAATTGTAGGAGCGGATGAAAAATGTTTCTCATTCCATTGTAAAAAACATTTAATGAAATAATCAAAATTTATCACACAAGATATAAAATAATACATAAATTTAGATTAAATTGTAACCAAAGGATGTTTACATGTTCTCGAACCTGGATAATGTTGAATACCAATAAAATATTAAAAAAAAATTAAAATCTTTTGGAATTACATATACATTGGATTATATAATCAATATAAAAGAGTTCCAAGAAATTGTTATCATTTATTAGAATTATATTTATATATATTAATCAAATATATGTAATTTTAATTTTTTAATCATCAATTATGTATCCAAACAAGAATACCAATTATAAGAATCTTTCTGTAATCCCAATGGATATTTCTTCGTGTAACATAGAATGATACAATAATTGTAGAATTGAAATATATAAAATTATTTAATATAGAAATACACTTTGAGAAATATGAAATTTATTTAAAAAATAAAAAATAAAATAATAATATCATGTTTGTAACTATTAATTTTTTTTACTCTATACCAATACCACCAAAATTGGGCATTACCTTTTAAAATCATAACTGCCTTCTATCACGACCCGCCTTCACCAAAAGGAGGGAAGGGTTAGCAGATTTCCAGGCCCTCCCTTCTTTAAGTTGAAGGAGAGATAATGACCCCTAAGACCTGCCTTCAATAGATCCTAGAGTGGCGACTAGAACCAAGGGTATAGAAATTTCTCACAAATGGAAGGCATTACCCCTTTTTGTTTTATAAGATCGAGAGATAAGATGGTGAAACTCATCAACACCAAGGTAAAATAAAAGTAAAGCCAAAAGTAAACCATTCCCAAATGCATGTTCCAAAAGTAAAGCCACAAAGTACAAAAGGTGACTACAAAGGTAAGTACCAAAGAAGAAAAGCAACAACTGCAACTGCCCCAAAGGTCCGAGCTAGTATGGTCCTACGTGATCCCCGAAGTCCTCCTGAAAACCTGAAAGAAGTTTTATATACGTAGGGTGGGCATACAAGTACACTTTGTAGGGAAAACCAAAGACTCTCGTGCACAAGTGGGGGAACGTACTAATGTCCCGTGAGAAAATGAGTAAACCGAACACCTAATCAATGTAAACTATCCACCCCAGGCCTCACCAAGGTAAACTCCTCAAATAACGCAAGTCAAGTAATATATATAATCAGAGCACATCGATGTTTGGGTACCCCGCGCCACTTTCCCAATGGTTATTGAGACATCCTATGCATCGAATCAATCCTGCCATTCTCACCGCATTCCCACTGCCACACCCTCCCACACACACATGGGCCACAACTACCACAAGCAGTCCCACTACCGAATCCCGCCCGCAAACAACTGGGCCACAACTATCACATGTAACCACACATGTAAACACCTAGGCCAGAACAACCACCACCATTCCCGAAGACACCTGGGCTAGAAAAATCCACTTCCACGCCCGAAGACACCTGGGCGTCATCCCAAAGACACTTCGGAAACCACCTGCCGCACACACCTAGCCAACCACCACACTACCCCGCCCGAAGGTTCTTGGGCTAATAATGGACCTCAGGCCATCACAGCCTACCCGAAGATACTTGGGCTATCCGGGAAAGGGAGCAGAAAAGGAGTTAATAACCAGACACTAAAAATAGTGTTGGTAAAACACCCTCCCCCATGAAATGGGGGTTTTCGGCACTAAGTGCTCAACTTGGGTAGGACGTGAATAAGAAACACAAAACTACAAGTATAGATATAGGTAACAATCACTCATCCAAAGCCTATGTTTTTCTAACTAGCTTACAGAACACAACACCACTACGTCCAAGTCCCAAGTCACGACCTTCACCAACAAAACCCATTTGTCCCATTCTTGTTTCCAGTTCAGTGATAATGTTTAATTAAGTTTAAGCATTAATGGCAAACTAGTAAGCATAGAAATAAGTCCAGGAAAGTAAAAAGTCAATCATCAACCATAACGCCCACACCCGGTTCTCAACAACAGAGGATCCCACCCCAATTCGTGATATAAACAAGTACCCATCTAGTCATAGAACTCACAACCACTGAATCCATACCAATAGGGGATCCCATCCCCAAATTCACACAACCACCGAGAGTATAAAGACAGGGGATCCAATCCCCTCCAACATCTCTAGCAATCGGCCCGAAAAAAGAAAACAACCAACCACCACCATCAACACAAGATGGTCCTTCACGGTATTTTCCTATTTAAATGACTTAACACACTCCATAATTTCAATTTTCGTGTGTTTTAACCGAGGTTATCACATAAGGATTTATCCTGGTGCCTCAGTTTATTTTGCTTTATATACATTATTAACCAATTTACTTTTCACAGTAGGAGTTTACTACCACAAAAAGCCATTTAAAACATCAGTAGTGGTTCATTAGTGCACAAACAAAGACCACCAACAGCCTCGATTTTCAGAAGGCAAAGCCAGAACGACTCAACAAGATGGTCATAATATAAACAACATCAACGATCACAGCCCCCCCCCCCTATTTATTTATAGAATCCAGTTCATTATCTTCATTTAGGTCTAGTTTGTCCAATTCTACCGAACAGAAACACGCCCACCCCTCATGATACAGAAAAGAGAGAGACGAAGGATAAATTCCCTACTTTTTGATAGGTGATCGACGTTTAGGCCGGGCACGGAACTTTACGGATAATGATGTGGTGCGCCCGATGCACCAGACGCTGTTTGTGAAAAGCCATGATTGAGAAAGGAGAAACCACGGCTAACCCATGGTTTATAAGAGACATGGATGGTTGAGGTGAGAACGTGAAACCGCGTAAGGCGCGGGGGTCGTGGGATGATCACGCGGCTCCACTCGTCATTAAAGCGGTTCAGGTGTTTTAAACTGACTCATTAATTGATTAAGTATTTAATTAAAAATCTTATGCGTGTTACGAGTCTTTAAAACACGCTCAAAATGGTCAAAATATGGTTTAAAATCCTATTTGCACAAAAAGGAACACTACTAGAAATAACATGCGGGGTAGACCAGAGGCACCGGTCGCTGAGAGCTACCGTTTGGTGACTGCTACAGGTAGCTGAGCTACCGGTAGGCTGCAGCCACTGGTAGGCCGCAGCTACCGGTATGCCGCAGCTACCGGTAGGCCGAGCTACCGGTAGGCTGAAGCTACCGGTAGGCCGAGCTACAGGTAGGCTGCGGCTACCGGTAGGCCGATCTACCAGTAGGCTGCCGCTACCGGTAGGCCGAGCTACCGGTAGGCTGCTACTACAGGTAGGTCACAGCTACTGGTAGTCCAAGCTACCGGTAGGCCTGCTACTGGTAGGCTAAGGCTACCGGTAGGCCTACACCACCGTGATTCCCAGACCCGAAAACCCAAAACAAGATTTTCACAAAGGAATGGACCCCAAAAACCCAGGCCATTACATCAGATACCTCTTAAACGATTCTCGTCCTCGAGAATCAAAACAAAACCAGAATCGAAGAGAGGGTCCGAACAACCACCTCGAAAGATACCTCTTAGGAGAAAACCCATGCTAACTAAAACATTTCCCCGCAAAGAACCAAGCAACATACCATGCCAAACTTCCCGGGTATGTGGGTTGGGGAGTCTCCTCCCCCATGTCAAGATATTATCCGCTTTGGGCGGCACTGACTCGCCCGCACGGGTTTGATCGCATCCACCTTAATGCGTCTTGATTAGGGGTTGGGTTCTATCCTCCCCATAGCTAGGGCCTTTCACACACAAATAGAAGAAAGAAAACCAGTACATTTCATAGCCAAAAGACAAAACGTTCTACCACAACAGGTACAACAAGGAACAAACTCAAAACAACTCTGGGTACTGGGTACGCATCTGTGCTTCCCTCTCCCACGTACTCTCCTCAGGCCCACCATGTCTCCACAACACACGAACCAAGGGGATGGTTCACCCACAAAGCACCTTCTCCTTGCGATCCTTGATCATCACTGGTCTCTCCACAAAGGTCATGTTGTTCTCGATGTCCATCTCACCCCAATCAAGGATCTGTGAATCGTCATGCAGATACCGATAGAGCTGGGTCACTTGGAAGACACCATGTATCCTCAGTAGCAGCGGTGGCAACGCTAGCTGATAAGCCACCTTGCCGACCCTCCGCAACACATCGAAGGGTCCGATGAACCAGGGGTAAAGCTTACTCCCCTTGCCGAACCTCCACTGCCCACGCCGAGGGGAGACCTTCAAGAACACGTAGTCCCCAACCTCAAACTCCAAGGCCTTCTCCTGGTATCAGCATACGACTTCTGTCGGTCATGGGCCGCCTTCATCCTTTCCCGTATGAGCTGAACCTTCTCTGTTGTGTTCTGCACCACCTCCGGGCCAAGGATTCATGCCTCTCCTGCATCGGCCCAACACACAGGTGAACGACATGGCCTCCCGTACAAGGCTTCAAACGGGGCCATACCGATGGTAGAGTGATATCTATTATTGTAGGAGAACTCTACCAGGGGAAAGTGTCACACCCATGATCCTCCTGAGTCCAAAACACATGCCCGTAGCATATCCTCCATGGTCTGGATGGTGTGATCTATTCTTCCATCTGTCTGGGGATGGAAAGCAGTGCTAAGGCGTAACTGGGTGCCAAACACATGCTGCAATCCCCTCCAAAATCGCGAGGTAAACCGTGCATCCCTATCCGATACTATAGACCTCAGAACTCCATGGAACCGCACCACCTCATCCATGTACTTTCATGCCAAAGCATCCATAGTACTCGACTCCCTGATTGCTAGAAAGTCTGCAGATTTCGTCAACCTGTCCACTACCACCCAGATGGCGTCATATCCCCCTTGGAACTTGGGTAGTCCCGTGAAGAAATCCATAGAGATGTCATCCCACTTCCACTCTGGGACATCTAGGGGATGCAGTAGGCCTCCTGGAACTCGGTGTTCAGCCTTCACTTGCTGACACACTAAGCACTTGGCCACAAAATCTGCCACCGCTCGCTTAACTCCGGGCCACCAGAACTACCTCTTCAGTCCCTGGTACATCTTGGAAACTCCTTGGTGTACCGCCAGGGGTGAGTTGTGGGACTCACTAAGAACCTTTCCATGCATCACTCCTGGAACAAACAACCTTTTTTGGAAAAGCATCTATTTCTGGCCATCCTCTGTCCATCCTTCCGGAAAATTGCCCTGGCCAACTCAGTCACGCATCACTTCGCACTCCGGGTCTCCCCACTGAGACTCCTCCACTTTTCAAAATAGAGATGACTGCACTATCATCTGATATAGGAAGCCTCTGCCGCTATCCATCTTCGGATTCAGGGGTAAGGCAGCCAACTCCTCCATTTCCTTCCAGGTGTCCGCCGACTCTTGGACCGCATCCTTCTACGTCCTCCTGCTCAAGGAATTATCCACCACATTTCCCTTTCCCTCAGTATAAGAGATCTAAAAGTCGTAATCCTGGAGGAACTCCACCCATCTCTGCTGTCACAATTTTAAGTCCCGCTGGGAGAATATATACCACAAGATTTTGTGATCCGTGAAGACCACAAAGTGTTCCCCGATGAGGTAGTGCCCCCATAACATTAGCGCAAAAACGATCACTGCAAGCTCCAGGTCGTGGGTGGCGTAATTACGCTCATGGGGGCGTAGCTGCCTGGACTCATAATAGATCACCCCTTGTCGCTGCATCAACATGCATCCCAGGTCCTGTCCTGAAGCATCACAGAACACCTCATAGGCCACCCCTTATTCTAGTAATCTCATCACTGGGGCACTAACCAACTTCCCTTATAGATAGATTAAGGCTAACTCTCACTGCTCGCTCCCCACGAAAACCTGGTCTTTCTTGGTCAGGGTTGTCAAAGGGGCCGCAACTCGGGAGAAGTTGGGTATGAACCTCCGATAGTAACCCGCCAGCACAAGGAAACTACGAACCTCTCCCACATTCTTGGGTGCTGCCCAAGAAACAACCGCCTCAACTTTTTATGGGTCCACCACTACCCCCTTCTCGGACACCACATGCTCGAGGAAGTGCACTTCCCGTGTCCAGAACTTGCATTTCGACAACTTCTTATAGAGCTGATGATGTCCGAGGACCTCCAAAACCATCATTAGGTGCTCCGCATGGTCCTCCTCTAATCTTGAGTAGACCAGGATGTCATCGATGAATACGACCATGAACCGATCCAGGTACTCCCAGACGATGGAGTTCATAAGCCCCATGAACACAGCTGGGGAGTTCGTAATGCTGAAGGGCATGAATATGAAGTCGAAGTGTCCATACCTGCATCTGAACATTGTCTTCGGGATGTCACCCTCCTTCACTCTTAGCTAGTGAAATCCAGACCACAGGTCGATCTTCGAGAACCATCATGCCCCATTCAGTTGGTCGAAAAGATCGTCTATCCTCGGAAGAGGGTAGCGATTCTTGATCGTCACTTGATTCAGCCTCTTGTAGTCTACGCACAACCTGAGACCACCATCTTCCTTCTTTGCGAACAAGACTAGGGAAGCCCACGGTGACGCACTCGGGCGAACATAACCCCTCTTCATCAGATCGTCAATCTGGATCCGCAACACCCGTAGCTCTGAAGGTGCAATCCGTTAAGGAGCTATCGAGATCGGTCGAGCGCCGGGCTACAGGTCTATCCCAAACTCGAATTCACGCTGAGGGGGTAGAGTTATCACCTCCTTAGGGAAGACGTACATAAACTCACGAATGATCTCTGGCACTTCCACCATTTCAGCATCTACTGATTCCACTGTCAGCTCGACCAACAAGGAGAGGAGGGGTTCCTCTCGCCTGTTTCCCTTCTAAATGCTCCACTCGATGGTGAAGGTAACACGCCGACCGTCCTAGTCCGAGAACACAACCCTTCTTCGAAAACAGACGATGATGGCACACATAAAAAATAGCCAGTCGATGCCTAGGATGACATCGTATGGATGAATTTGTTGCAGAAGAAGATCCCTAACCGACTGATGTGGCCCTATCAGCAGTCTACATCCCCGACAAACAAACTACAAGTAGGTATGACCTCTGACTGGTGTGCTCAACACCAGGGGCACTGGAAGTCTCTCTACATCTAAACCCAAAGGTACGGGATATACTGGGTGCAACAAAAAAGTTTGAATCTCCGGTATCGAACAAGGCATAAGCAAGAGTGCTAAAGAGACCGATCTTACCTCGAACAACCTCTGGCCGTGATGGAACTGTTTCCTCTGCGTCATGCAACTGTCCATGCCCAGCTCCTCTGCCCCTCGGCTGTTGGCCACCTCCCCGACCATGCCCCGGTCGAGGTCCCTGAGGTGCACCCTGATGTCGGCCTCCTCCTCCTACGTCTGCCCTCGGAGGAGCGGGAGCTCGATGTCCTTGCTTCTGTTGGAAAGGTCTGGCTGGAAGCTGCTGCTGGGGCGGGTGCGGGAGGTGTCCGGCACCGCCGTACTGCACTCGGTCCGGGCACTGACTCCGGAGATGTCCGGGGCTCCCACAGACAAAGCACCACGGTCCTGGGCCCGAAGGGAAAGGGCGAGGGCCGGGGGATCGAAACTGAAACTGTTGCGGTCTTCTTCCTACTAGTTGGAACCTGGAGGGTCCTGACACTGGAGGCCCAGTGCTGACGGCCTTTCCCTTCGATGGTCCCAGCTGAATCCCCTCTCGTGACACTCCTCCTAGAGAATGCATCCTCTCCACCACTTCGGCCTTCTTCCGGACCTCCATGTACGGGTAAAGGGGGTAACAGCATACTGGAGGGATGGTCGGAGCGCCTCATCTAAACGTCTTGCCCGAGACTCCTCTTCGGGAAAGAGGTCCGGAGAAAAATGTAGGAGGTCCTTTAACTTGATCCCTAGCTCCCTCACCGACATACTCCCCTGCTGGAAGGAGAGTAGCTCATATATCTTTTCTGCCTTCATTGTCGAGGAGAGGAATTCCACCCGGAACTCCCTCTCGAAATCCTCCCAAGCCACCTCAGACTCTCTCCTCTCTCCCAGGTAAAGCGTCCACCACTGACGCACTGCTCCCCGCATCTGGTTGACGGCCAGAGCAACCTAGTACTCAGCCGGGGCCCGAATCAGGCCGAAAGCTATAACTAGCTCCTCTAGCCAGCCTTCTGTCTTCATGTCGGAGGTGCTGCCCTCATACTTCTCGAGGGCTTGTCGCTGGAAGGCCCGAAGAGTCTTCTAACACTGGTCGTCCTCTTCCTCTCGATCATCTCTCTGCCGATCGGCCAAAGTAGTCACCGGGGCCTCAATCGCCTGTACCACATGTGGTCACCTTCCAGGTTCCATAGCTGCAAGGTAAACAAGGAATGCCTATGCCCAAGTAGTGAAGAATATCGTTCTTAAAACTTCTTAAAATTTTAATTTATTCTTAATTCCCAAGACATCCTAGAAACACAAGAACACAAGTCCTTATGATGCATGTACCTTTCCTAGGGTCTCTACCCTGTAATCAGTGTGGCCTCACTTGATCGTTTGGTAGGTCCAGAGTCCTTGCATAGGATCACGGGGGGCCCTAAAATCCTGTGTTCTAGCCAGTCTTCCCTGGCCTAATTCACGCGCCAAGGTCACCCAACACTATTTCCTTACCATCCCATGAAATCCTCACTATGCCTAACTCCAGACTCCATCCTATATCTCAACCATTAGATCTGATACCATTATGTCACGACCCGCCATCACCAAAAGGAGGGAAGGGTTAGCAGATTGTTAGGCCCTCCCTTCTTTAAGTTGAGGAGAGATAATGACCCCCAAGACCCACCTTCAATAGATCCCGGAGTGGCGACTAGCGCCAATGGTATAGAAATTTATCACAAATGGAAGGAATTACCCCTTTTTGTTTTATAAGATCGAGATATAAGATGATGAAACTCATCAACACCAAGGTAAAAGAAAAGTAAAGCCAAAAGTAAACCATTCCCACATGAATGTTCCAAAAGTAAAGCCACAAATTACAAAAGGTGACGACAAAGGTAAGTACAAAAGAAGAAAAGAAACAACTGCAACTGCCCCAAAGGTCCGAGCTAGTATGGTCCTGCGTGATCCCTGAAGTCCTCCTGGAAACCTGAAATCAGTTTTATATACGTAGGGTGAGCATACAAGTACACTCAGTAGGGAAAACCAAAGACTCTCGTGCACAAGTGGGAGAACGTACTAATGTCTCGTGAGAGAAAGAGTAAACCAAACACCTAATCAAGGTAAACTATCCCCCCTAGGCCTCACCAAGGCACACTCCCCAAATAACGCAAGTCATGTAATATCTATAATCAGAGAACATCAATGTTTGTGTAACCCGCACCACTTTCCCACTGGTTATTGATGCATCCTACGCATCAAACCAATCCTTTCATTCTCACCGCAGTCCCACTCCCACACCTGCCCGCACACACCTGGACCACAACTACAACACGCAGTCCCACTGCCGATTCCCGACCGCAAACACCTGGGCCACAACTATCACATGTAACCACACCTGCAAACACCTAGGCCAGAACAACCCCCACCACGCCCGAAGACACCTGGGCTAGAAAAATCCACTGCCACGCCTGAAGACACCTGGGACTCATCCCGAAGACACTTGGGAAACCACCTGCCGCACACACTTGGCCAACCACCACACTACCCCGCCCGAAGGTTCTTGGGGTAATAATGGACCTCAGGCCACCACAACCTGCCTGAAGATACTTGGGATATCCGAGAAAGGGAGCAGAAAAGGAGCTAATAACCAGCCACTAAGAATAGTGTTGGGAAAAACACCCTCCCCCATGAAATGGGGTTGTTCGGAACTAAGTTCTCAACTTGGGTGGGGCGCGAATAAGAAACACAAAACTACAAGTATAGATATAGGTAACAAGCACTCACCCAAAGCCTAGGTTTTTCTAACCAGCCTACAGAACACAACACCATTGCGTCCAAGTCCCAAGTCACGACCTTCGCCAACAAAACCCATTTTCCCCATTCTTGTTTCAAGTTCAGTGATAATGTTTAATTAAGTTTAAGCACTACTGGGGAACTAGTAAGCATAGCCACAAGTCGAGGAAAGTAAACAGTCAAGCATCAACTATAACACCCACACCCGGTTCTCAAAAACAGAGGATCCCACCCCAATTCGTGATATAAAAAAGTACCCACCCGGTCTTAAAACTCACAACCACTGAATCCATACCAACAGGGGATCCCATCACCAAATTCACACAACCACCGAGAGTATAAAGACAGGGGATCCCATCCCCTCCCACATATCCAGCAATCGGCTCGAAAAAAAAGAAAATAACCAACTACCAACATCAACACAAGCAGGGCCTTGCCGGTATTTTCAGATTTAAACGACTTAACCCACTCCAAAATTTCAATTTTCATGTGTTTTAACCGGGGTTATCACAGAAGGATTGATCTTAGTGCCTCAATTTATTTGGCCAGATATACGTGATTAACCAATTTACTTTTCACAGAAGGAGTTTACAACCACAACAAGCCATTTAAAACATCAGCAGGGGTTCATTAGTGCACAAAGAATGACCACCAACGGCCTCGATTTTCAGAAGGCAAAGCCAGCACGACTCAACAAGATGGTCATAATATAAACAACATCAACGATCACAGCCCCCCCCCCCCTCTTTATTTATAGAATCCAGTTTATTATCTTCATTTAGGTTTGGTTTTTCCAATTCTACCGATCAGAAGCACTCCCACCCCGCATGATACACAAAAGAGAGAGACGAAGGAGAAATTCCCTACTTGTTGATAGATGATCGACGTTTAGGTCAGGCGCGGAACTTTACGGATAACAATGCAGCGCGCCCGATGCACGAGAAGCTGTTTGTGAAAATCCACGATCGAGGAATGGAGAAACCACGGCTAACCCTTGGTTTATAAGAGTCGCAGACGGTTGAGGTGAGAACGCGAAACCGCGTAAGGCGTGGGGCTCGTGGGTTGATCACGCGGATCCACCCATCATTAAAGGGGTTCGGGTGGTTTAAACCAACTCATTAATTGATTAAGTATTTAATTAAAACTCTAATTCATGTTACGGGTCTTTAAAACACGCTCAAACAGGTCAAAATAGGGTTTGAAACCCTGTTTGCGCAAAAAGGAGTGCTACTGGAAATAACCCGCGGGGTAGGCCAGAGCCACTGGTAGCTGAGAGCTATGGGTGGGTGACAGCTACTGGTAGGCTGCAGCTACCGGTAGGCCGAGCTACCGGTAGGCTGCAGCTATCGGTAGGCCGAGCTACCTGTAGGCTGAAGCTACCTGTAGGCCGAGCTACCGGTAGGCTGCTGCTACAGGTAGGTCGTAGCTACCTGTAGAATGAGCTACCGGTAGGCTGTGGCCACCGGTAGACCGATCTACCGGTAGACCTACACCACAGTGATTCCCAGACCCGAAAACCCAAAACGAGATTTTCACAAATTAATGGACCCCAAAAACTCTGGCCATTACACCTTATTACTCACCACTTTTACATTCTCATCAAATTTATTCATGACAGTTTATTATATTCAAATAAAATTAGTTTGTGGTGTCTTATCTAACTCTTATGAATTGTTATTTTATATAACATAAAAATCATTATTTATATCCTTTAGCCTTGATTCATATTTTAATGAATATGTTAATATTTTATGATCTACTTATGGTAATAAAATTTTCCACGCAATTTCTTCATAATGATTATTTTATGGGATATTTTGTATGAAAATGAATATTCAATTAATTCACCGGAACTCTACAAATCTTTTTCAATGATTTATTTGGTGACACACTCATGTAAAATAATTTTTTATCATATAATTCACCATTAAAATCCTCCACATGTGTCTGAAAATGAGGTAATTTTTTTATTCCTTTTATTTTCTATCTCTATTAATATATTACATCTATGAATTAATATATATCTCTCCATATTTTTATTTAATTAATATTAAATTAATGATATCAAAAATCTTCTTACTTATATTTTGAGACACATTTAATCCTTGGACATGATAAAACAAAAATTAAAAAAAAATTTATCCAATAAATCTTCATACTTTTATTAATTTACATCATGATTTTTTATAAAATGTTTTCTTTTAATCACTACTTGATATTTTATAGTAAAATAACATTAAACCTACAATCCATTTAATGTGACCTCTTTATACAAATAAAGATATTATTGTTTTTATGTATCCAAAATCACAACTTATTATTACTTGTACCATGTTAATCCAATTTAAATTAGAAAATGAGTCCCCATATTATTCACTATATTTTTTAAAATCTATTTTAAAATAGTTTACTTAATGATGATAATGTAGTTCTATTATATATTTCTATAAATAATTTCCAACAATAATTGAAGTATAATATTTTTCATTATGTAGTCAAAAAGGTATGATCATGATATATCATGAAAAATATTTTATTGAATGTATCACAGTGATACATGTTAGCCTACAACAATCATAAATGAATATGTATTCATATATCTAACATTTAGTTAAAATTTCTATTATAGTAATAAAAAATATTTTGTATTCTTTAAGAATAAAATATACTCTCCCAATATTACTTAATATGTGGTTTTTATTTAACTTCCTCATGATTCATGAGATTAACTATGTTTTATTTGTATCCATGAAAAAATAGTTGATTCCCGGAGATATTTTATTATTTAATGGTGATAAAACATGCATTTTGATTTAAATCCACTTGATATATTTTTAAATATATCCATTATACCTTGAATTGAAGAACCATTGTCTGTATTTTTTATAGTGTTTCCTGATATTTTAAATGTAACATCATATTCATAATCAGATAATTTACAAAGACAAAAGAGGTTTTATTAATGTTCATCCATAAAGAAGTCATTTTCATGCTTCAAATGTTTACTTCATATCGTAATTTTCTACTGTTCTTTCTTCCAAAAGTATATATCATTTCTAAATAAAGCCATTTAATCTCTAAAATTCCACAAAATAGAGATAATATTTAAAATTTTCATCTTCTTAAATTAATAAATATCATCTTAAATACTTTAATTATAATTATTATATTATATCAATTCTACTTCATTAATGTTTCCTCCATAATTTTATTTTTAATCTTATTAGATATAACTTATTGATTTGATCATGTTTTGATTCTATCGTCATTTTTTATAATCTTTTCATTTACTTCTAACTCATTCTCCTAATGAATTGAAATGTTTTTCCTTAAGGGAATACAATTCAAATAGTGCCTCACAATATTTCACAAAAATGAACATCCTTTATTCTAACCATATAAAATGAGGTATCATATTTATTTTTTCAACACTAAAAGAAAATATATAATATCTATTCATGATATATATAATATTTTGTGTAATATATGACTTTTCCCTCCTCTTCCCTCTAACAAATTCACTAAAAAATAATTTATAGAATCTTTTCAACATATCATCATATAACCCAAATATCTATAAAATTGAAACTTCATCACGTGGAAATATTAAATAATTGATTATAAATATTGGAAAAAAATTATTTCATTTTATAGATACTATAAATTATTATTTTTTGATTATTATTTAATCATTCCATATACTAAATCAATGAATCATGTTAGAATATTATTTACATTAAATTCCTTGTATTATTTTTAATTGTATCCATGTGTAACCTTTATTATTTTGTAAAATGATTTCTTAATGATAAATTCATTATGTTTCTATGATGACTTCATAAATTTTCCTTTAATAATATTATAATTAAATAATATTATTTTTATTTTATTTTTTTATATATATTTTTATTCACTTTTAAACATCCTTTTCAGTGGGACAAAATTTTATTAATGTGAATAAATTGTACATCAGTATATATTTTTTTTGAAATCATTTATATTTTCACTCATATTAGTTTTTTATTAAAATTTATCATAGAACTACCTATATCTGTTGAATCCTCATAATATTGAGTTATTTGAAAATTTAATAAAGAAAATAGTGATTCACTATCAATCAGGTTAACATATATTGTATATCAATTCAAAAATAATTCAGTCACATTGTATTGTTTTATTTTTAAATTAAAATCAGTAATTGATCCTTCAAGAAAATAGTCCAATCCTACAAATAATTCTTGTTGGATTTTTTTATCACCGATAGAGTTTAATTCATCAATAATATAATATAAAATACTTTATAAATCATATTTCAATTCATTTTATTCTTATTGATAGAATAAAATTTTATTCAAATATTATTTTCCAACATAGCTACATATTTTAATATTTATCTTGATATCATGTTAATGGAAAATTTGATCAAATTTTTTTTGGGAGATTTAATATTTTTAATATTACTTCAGAACTCAATATCATCAACTTCCACTCCTTCATATCTTGGATAACTCAAAACAACATGACCCAATTTTACTCATTAAAAAAAATATGGTTTTTACCCTTAAAACGATCCCTTTCACATATAAAACTTTTTTAAAATTAATGAAAATTATTTATCAATAATATTTTCCACATATTTAATATATTTTAATTTTTTATTTACTGGGAATTCATTTATGTTGATGAATATATCAATATAGCTTCTTGTTTCTCACTAACATCATAACAGACTAATAAAATTGTAATATAATAAAGTGTATGTTTACTTTGATTTTGTTCCCTAATATTCTAATCTAAGGCATGTTATATATATAAGTATTTTAATAATGATATTAACTATTTCATGGTCCTTAGTATTTTCATCAATATCTATCATTGATCCAACAATATTTATGGTAATGTAAATTGTTTCATAAATAACTTATTTTGAGTGCATTCTCAATCCATTATACTTATTCCATAAAACTTTCATATTATCCATTATTATCTTGTTATCCCCTATCAGGTTTTTTTAAAAAAATTCTCAGACATATTTAAGGGTTTTGTAGATTAAAACCATAATTTATTACTTATTATAATGATATTTGAATAATTTATTTTGTTTATTTTTAAACAAATAATTACATTTTTTATATATTTTATTCAATGGAATCCCTATTATAACACTCACATGAATTTAATTTATATTTAGTGATGAAACATCAAAGAAAAGATATTGTATTATGATATCATCATATTATTTTAAAAATTATAACTTAACATGACAATGATTAGAAATACATTTACATTCTAGTTATTCTCTATAAAAAACCTAATTTTTATTTGGGTAAAACCAATATAAAATTTCTTTGTGGTTGAAATTTTTTCACTGGTTATAATTTATTGAATCATGCTCCCTAATATAATTTCAATACTATAATTATGTGTGAATCATTGAGTAAAAAAATTAGTACATATATTCTCCATAATTAGTGTACAAAAATCACTTTTAAGGGATCATTACATTTAAATAATGAAATCAAGGAAAAAAGAAATAAATATTTCACTTGGTTTACCCTCTAATATTAATTGGATAATAAATTAAGAATTCGTTTCATATAACTTTTCTGATAAATTCAATAACAACCTATTTTTTATTATAATTATAGGAACAATTAACTATATAATTTATGGGTTGATAAAACTTCTTTTATTTTCAATAACTACTTTATTAAATGGTTTATGATATGGAAATTGGTCTTTTATGATCTTGGATTATAAGATATATTATCATTATTACTAATCTCATAATACTGTATATTTTCATATTTTTAGAGGTACAATAGACTTAATTATCTTCCTATGTAATATAACATTAAAAATAAGCTATATAAATATAAAATCCATATATTAATCCAAAAATTCTTTATATCAAGTGTAAACATTGAGTATTAAATAATATTTCCCCTTTATTCAATCACAAAATCATATAATAATTTATTTCCCTTCAAAAAAAAGTAACAATGGATCAATTATATATGTGTTGAGTATATCATCAATCATTTCACCATGTATTAATCCCATTAAAATATTAAATAATTAATCAATCTATTTGAAATTTAATTTACCACAAATATCTAATTATTTTGTAATTTATATGAGACAAAAATATATAATTTATTCAGATCTATATACAACTATAGTAATCCAAAATACACCATAATGTGGTTTAGTTGGTCAACTATTTCAATTAAAAATCATGGCCACAATCATATTATAATGATTTTATCCATTTTCCTAATTTCATTAATATTATCATACTTTTGATATTATTATATTTATCTCATAATAAAATTGATTTATATCTAGTAATTCTAAAATAATTGATGTAATATTTATTACAAATATTGTATTCTAATTTCTTATGAAATGACATCATTAAAATTGTAATAGCCTCAAGAGTTTGGTGTACAATTTTGATTTAGTTTCTATACATCTGTATGATCTTATGTATTTGTTTTTTAAATTAATTATTTTTTATAGGTATACACGAGGGAAGGGTGAAAGTATATATTCAGTAGGGTTATTTCAACTTAGTTGAGTTTCATTGAAAATCTAGTAGTTACTCCCATAGATACTAGTTGGTGGGGATTTGAAAATTTTGTACTTTTTCCTCTATAAGAACCCTAATGGAGGAAACATAGGGTCTAGTGTCCCAGAAAAAGGATGATTTGGATCAATCATATCTTTTATTGAATCCCATAACCCTTTTTAAGTAGGTATGTTTTTGGGGTTTCAATGTAAAATTTTATAAAAATTATCCCTTCTCATTTTTATCCAAGAAAAAATTCAATCCCATTATTCTCAAAATATTGTTATTTATTTATGTAATAGCTCCACACATCACATTCATTATGGGATCAGAGTGGAATCAATTTTGTTCGATTATAAAGGTAAGGTTAATAACATTTATACTTTAACCACTATTATCCTTTAATTTTTGGTGGTGTATTTATCAATATCTCTTATTGGGTATTGTTTTGATAGGTTTTTGGATATTAGATGGTTAAAGATGAATTATGTGATAATCATTGAGGTGTCGTATATTATGAGATAATGGTATGTCATTAATAACCAGATTAGTTATTTTTTAGTTTTTTAAATGACATGAGCTATGAAAACATTGGTATGTGGAAGTGATAGATGCATATGGGAAACTATAAATTTTGGTTGTTTTCAGGAAATTTTTTAGAATGATTTTAGTCAATTATAATGATCAACTTATCTGGATTTTATTTTAGAATCATTATATTATTAGGTTTATTTTGATTTATAAATAATCTCTAGTGAGTACCCCATGATGGTTGTTTAGTAATCTATAAATGGATGATATTCCTATGGCGTAATATTCAGATAAAATGTAATACAAATCATGAGAAATAAGAAATATCAATTTATATTTGGAAGGTTGTACTATAACTGAACTGTGAATGTATAAATAAAGTAATAAGTTCCAATTATTAATCAGATATATGAATTTTAGGTGTTATAATCCTTTCATATAGTTTCCATGCATGGTATAAGGTAACAAGGATCATAATTCATTGGATATAATTGTATATATTGGGGATAGTTATGATGGTCTGTAATGCCCTGACCCTAGAAGCATAGAGTCGGTACATTTTTACGTATCATTGGAATGATCAAAAAACATCAAGTCTCGAAAGACCGATTATTTTAGTGTCCTTTGAAGCACTAGATACATTCTTAAGGTTTACATTAAATCATTAAACGAAAAACTACAACAACATTGTTTCCATAGACAGCTCCGAGATCCCATAGACTATCTCTGCAGGTCATACATAATATACTTATTCACATCCTGGGAAAAACAAAACATATAAAGGGGTGATCTCAAAAGCTCAGTAAGGACAACAATATAGCATAATCTTTCATAAATAATCATAAACATTTAAGGAAATATATACAACTAATGAAAAATACATTTCAACAAAAACTTCATCATAATATAGAAAATATAGATCAAAATGATTCCATTTACTTACTCACATTGATATTCTACTAGTCGAATAATCACATGAAATATTAATAGTTGCTTTCATAAGGATGGAATTCATAATTCCAGACATCATAACTACATAGTCAACGCATTGTGTAACGCCCCGACTGTAGTTACCCAGAGTAAGTGCATTATTTTTATACATTGGAATGATTACAATGAATCAAGTCTCGAAAGACCGATCAGTTTAGTAGTCTTGGAAAATAGATTAAATACATTAACTTTACATTACAATTACTAAAATACAACACACACAAAATCCTTTGATAATTCCATTTTTCCCATAGCATAACCCTGCATCCCAAACATACAACACTTTCTGGGATCTTGGTAAAATAAAACATATGAAAGGGGTGAGCTCAGATGCTTAGTAAGGGTAAATAATTTAGTAGAAAATTTCATAAATAATCATAAACATTTAAGTAAATGTATAAAAAAACCAAATCCTTTTCAACATAAACATCATCATAATATGGAAAATATAAATCAAAATAATGTTGTTTACTTACTCACATGGATATTCTACTAGTCTAATTATCATATGCAATATCAATAGGCACTTTCATAATGATGGAATGCATAATTCAAGACTATCATAACCACATAGTCAAGGCCTTGTTCCAAGACAAAAAATAAGATTTTGTCAAGGAATTGTGCCAAGATACTAGTTTTTCTCATGAGACCTACCGATGCATCGAGGAGCTATAGCGGGCTCCACCCGTCACTTACTAAGTCCAATGTATTCATCATATGAAATGTTTTAAACATAATATAAACATTGGTATTAAAACTAGCATATGAAAAGTCAATACCTTATACCTAAAACATGAATGGTATAAAAATAACACATCCACATTCAAACATACCACAAAACCTTCTATATAATATAAAAGATTTGTATCATAATAAATCATCTTCAAGAAAGTTTAAAATCCATCAATGTATGTTGACATAGATGAAAACTATTTGTAAAACTCTTTGAGAGAAATATCAATTTTCATGAAAACATTAAAAAGTAACACAACTTAGAAAGGAAGACATTTAAAGGAATTTTTGAATCAAATTGTCCCATACTAATTTCAAACTTGAGAAGGTAATTAACATTTTAAAACATTCATGTCCAATTAAATAAATCCTTAAAACCATTTTGAAAACATGGACATTAATGAGAATGGTTTAGAAGAATAAATCTTTAAAACATTTAAAATGATGTTTTAGTAAAGAATATCTTAAAAATAATACCATTGAAAACTATTTTATGATACATGGAAATGGATAATAAATATTTCCCAGTAGATACTTACGTAAAAACAACCTTGTAGAATAAAGAGATTATGAAATTAACCCTTACCTTTCACTTTTCTTTAGTCGAGGGTATGTTTTTCTCCTACATAAAAACCTTAGTATGTTATTAAATTATACCAGAACCATATTAATATTTAGGATATCATACATGATTCATTTATGACTTTATACTACCCATTTAATAATAATTTCCATGTAAAATTAACATTTTGGGTAATAATTTCATTCTTTATCGTATGTGTTTTAACTTGTTACTCTTGATTGTATCACTTAGATTCTGATTTAAATACTTCTATAATATAAAAAATTATTTATATATCATATACATTTAGAATATAAATATGTTTAATAGACATATATATGAAATATAAAACACCGTTTATGGAGATGGTTGTCCGTACATATGCATAAACGATGTTTCCGTTTTCATATCATATTGAACGGAAGTAAGTGGATAAGATATATGAAAGTACATATATATATATATCTATATTAGAATTATTATTTCATATATTACATACTTATATATATATATTTATGTATTTATGTATTTATGATCGTCGATGAATGGTGAACTTGGGAATGAATCCCATCGTGTCGTGGAGACGGTAATCTGTACGTACTCACGAGCGGTAATATCATTTCATTAAAGGTGTTCTATTGGATTTTATATAATATATAATGAATAATTATCATGTTATATTTATTATTTACATCAATTACACATCATTATTATACCTACCCAAATAATAATGTATTGAATAACTATTATACAATGATGTAGAGACGGTAAGTCGTGCGTATGGACGAATGGTGACATGTAATTCAAAGGATGGATAGAATAATGAATATGGATGTACCATATTTATAATAGAATCATAGTATATATAATATACTGGAGTTATTATCTTATAATGGAAACAAGAAAGAACGAGGAAGTGGAAGAAGAAAGGAACTAGAAAGAGGTGATGAAATATTTACCTCTTCTTTGGGTTCTTCCTTTTGATTTGATCAAAAGGGATCGTTATGTTGGATTTCTGAAAAACGAGAGTCATCTAGGATTAAGGGAGGACATTTTAGAGGGTATTTGGGTAGGGGTTGTCTGAGACAGATGAATTTAAAGCTGTGAATTTGAGTGAAGGGGGAGTTCCCTTTTATAAGAGGGGTGATGGGAATCTTAGGAAAAACATAAAATATTATTTTATAATAAAATTATTTTCGGTTTTAATGGCTCAAAAATGAATTATTTAATGTTTAAGTTGGGGATGGTTCGAAAAATACTCAACAAATAGGTTTTATACAGGTCTGGGTCACTAGATTAACCTTAACATTTAGATTTAACTATTAGTTAAATAGTTTGAGATTTACCATATCTCTTTGTATTTTTATATTATATGGTTGATAAACTTACTATAAAATCCCAATAGAAACCCAATTGGTTCATTAATGACATATTTATTATTATACAAGTCTTTTTTATTAACCATAGATTTTTAGGACTATTATATCAAATAATAATATAATATTTGTTTTAAAAACTCTTTTATGTCAATTTTGACACTATTTGGTATTTTATTTTTTCTAAATTTATAATAGCATTATTCCTTCGAAATAAATTCATATAATAAACCCTAATATGTCATATTAACCTATAAAATTAGTTTAATTCATAAAAATCCTTAAATTAAATTTATTTGGATATTTATAATATCAATTATTTTAATCTTTCATTAATATGGTAATTACTACATCATCATTGTGTCATAAATAAATTTAATTATATAATTTCTAAAAAAATAAATAAAATAAAATTATATAGGAAATAGTTTTATCTTTCTAATGAATATTTATAGTCAAATTTATCTTATGTGTAACCCCATATTAACAAAGTTTTAGTTATTAAACTTTGAATTTAACACTTTTAACTCTTCTATGAATTAAATAATAATAAATGTCCTAATCTAATAAAAGTGGACCAAAGAGGTTCATATTTTATTCCTAAGGTTTTTTGGTCGAATTACACTTAAGAAATAGAATTAGGTCATGTGTTAGGGTAAGAATAATATCATTTTTACCCTTAATTACTCTATTTACTTTTAACCCTGGTAAATAAAAGTAAAATGTTACTACTCACCAAAAATTATTTTCATATTATTGAACCACATTTTCCATACTGATATCAATTGTGTCTCTAGGATTTTATAAATTCCACTCACAGAAGCAGGAAAATTACGTTGCATGTGAATTTGCAAATTCTCCTAGGAGGGGGGTAAAAGACGGTGAAAAGTTCAATAAAATTTTATATATCTAATATTATTAAAAAATGACTCCAATGAATTAAATTGAAAATATATAAGTATTGTGTATCTATTTTGACCTAAAATAATTTTAAATAAAATGAATAATTATTTAAATAAAATCGCGGTTTTAACCAATAACACCATGTTTTTCACTATTCATCAAGAATTGAACGTTTTCAGAAACATACAAAAACTTCACCCTCATATAAGTTTGATATTAAAAATTAAAATATGAAATATATTTTACCAAATTCAAAACCTGGAAATTGAATTTAATAATTTAAAATTAATACCCGTTGTCAAAACCAAAAATCGTATTTTTAAGAATTAATAACTACCAAAAGATTGACACTTGTTTATGTCCAATTTCAAAGTGAAATTACTTCCAATGACGAAAATTGGATTAAATGGTTAAAATATAATCTAATTATTCTTCCAAACCATTCATATGAATAGTTGAACACTATAAATTATTTTGATTAAAAAAGTTGTTTTTGGTTAAAATATAGTATTTTTCACTATTCACCCAAATATGAAAGTTATCAGAAAAACAACAAAAAATTATTGAAACTAAATTATTATATCCTGATTCAAATGAAGAATTTTATTTTTTAAAATTTAATATATATAAAAGTTTCAAATATTGGATTAAAAAATGGTTCTCTATTAAAAGGCAATAAAATTTCATTTTTTTGTAAAACAATTCTTTTACCTGAAAAAATGAATTTGTCCTTACATTATGTCTATGAAACTCATAATATATATTCTAAAATTATAATGATTATATAAAATTTTAAATTCAATTAACACTATTTATAACCGCTTTTGAACGGCTAGTTTGGTAAGTCATTGTGCACTTGAACTCAGTGTTGCATGTAGGGAAATTTTTTGAATTACATTGAAGAAATAACGTACTATGAAATCTCAGGGTGTTACATTCTCCCCTCCTTCAAAGAATTTCATCCTCTCAATATGTAGTTGTTCTTCAAAAATACAAGGTTAAAAATAGAAAAATACCTTTATGGAGAACCCACATCGAAAATTGGGTTAATAAAATTTAGTCTTGACTAGAGGAAAAAAATTATATATATATATATATATGTGTGTGTGTGTGTGTGTGTGGGTGTGTGTGTGTGTGTGTCTATATATACTTGACATTTATAGTTTCATCCATAAACTAATTCCTACCACAAACTCATCTTTAACTCTATAAGATAATAGGACTTAAAAAATATTCCATTTATCATATTCTTATATGCTTCCAAAAAAATGAATTTATAATTCATCTACCATACCAATAAAAAACTAAATTATTCAATCTAGGACATCACGTGGGCCATTGGTATGTGATACACCTTTGTCGTCATTCGGTTGCAGGTTCAAGTCTCACGGCCTTATCAGACGCGACGGGTTGTCTCGCGACCTCCCGGTTGTCCTTTTTATAGAAATCCAAAAATAATCTCAAACTAAACTTATCCAAAATACTTCTGCCCAAACTCACAGTCCAAAATTTATAAGGGAGGTAAACACAATAAAGATCCTTTTTAGGTAATAACATGTTAACGCCTTCATCGTATATTTTTTTAAAACACTGCAACATCTTGAATTACCATAAAACAATATTGATTACATTAATTTTCCTTTATTCCTTATGGAATACTGGATATACTCTTTCTATCCAATAATGTTGTAAACTCCAACAATGATGGAATATACAAATCATTAATCAGTTCCTAGATAGTCAAGAATATCCAATATAATTTATCCAAATCAACCATCTATTATTCCAAAATTACTACCTCAGTATTAGAACCATATTAAGGTTTTTCTTTCCTCCAACCATTTATTTCCAAAAAAGTTTATCCTGTTATTGAGTCACTTTTCTTGGTTCCACACAATCTCAAGTCCTTAAGGAAATAGTATTGCAGTACAATCCTTATAAACTCTATAATTCTTATAACATGTACAACATTAATACAATACTGAAATAACACAATACTTTAATAACAACCTAATAAATCTAATCATTCGTCTTCATCTTCGGTAGTATCATAACTTTATTATTATCCAATAGCAGCATTTGGGGTATAATCTAATGACTGGAACATTGATTCGTGTAGTGTCCCAACGCCTTGCAGTAAGAGAATTTTATATTTTAAACCTTTTTATTACTCTTGCAATCATGTACTTGGTGTCCTTTTTCTCCACACTTATAATAAACTCTCATTCCCTTCAAGAATTTACCAAGGTGATTATTTCCACTATTATCAAATATGAAAAAATCCTTCTTTACCCTCTTCCCTTTGTCCATCTTTATATCTTCCATCCTTTTCTCATATTTCTTCCCATCAAATCTATAGGACTCAAAGAATTCCTTACTTATCTTATTAACGCATGATACTATTTCTTCATATGTTGAGAATACATGGGAGACTATTTTCTTTCTAAATGTTGGCTTAATACCATAAAATATATGATCCTTCTTACTCTTTGGATCATATGTATTGATAGATTTGACACTCCTTCTACTGGGCACCATTTTTATACAGTGTCATACACTAGGTCAGTTTATGAATTGCAATGAATAATTTCAATATTTTAAAATACCTAACATAAATTGATCATTTTATTGATATAATCCATAATCATAAAAAAAATTCTTTGAGAAGTATTTACTACTAAATCCTTCAAAATGATTTGTATTGAAAATGTGAATTATCCTAAGCATATCCCCCGGGAGTGTCGTAACAAAGAGTGCAACAAGGCACGTTGTCATGCACTAGTTTCCATTCAAGTCTAGCTCAAATTGGTGTTTTCGGGTTTTAACCCTAGGAACATCTATTCCAGAGCTTCCTCTACCTGCTCTTATCCATACAGGGATGTATTGCTTGGAAAACTCACAAAAAACACTATGTTACAAAAATTCTTGGAATTTCTTATATACTAATTCTAAATGTCTATCTTTGGGTAATGTGCTCTACTCAGAGTTTGTCTAAATCTAGTTTCCAAGGTTATTGCTAAACTTACTCTTATACAACCTATAACTCCCCGACCCATGTTACCCAGAGTCGGTGCATTATTTTAATACATTGGCATGATTACAAGGAATTAGGTCCCGAAAGACCTATCCGTTTAGCATTATTGGAAAATATACTGCATTCATTAACATTGCATTACACTTTCTAACATACAACAAAACAAATCCTTTGAGAATTTCATTGTTACCTTACCATAACCCTACATCTCAAACATAAAACAATTCTTGGGATCTTGGAAAAATAAATCATAAAAAAGGCATGAACTCAAATGCTCGGTATGGGTAAATAATTTAGTGGAAACTTTCATAAATAATTATAAACATTTAAGGTAATGTATAAAACTAAAACAATATCCTTTTCAACATAAACATCTTCATAATAGGGAAAATATAAATCAAATTAATTCTACTCACATGGATATTATACTAGTCGAATAATCCCATGCAATATCAATAGCCACATTCATATCGATGGAATACATAATGCTGGACTATCAGAACCATATAGTCAAGGCGTTGTGCGACGACTATAAATAAGATTTTGTAAAGGCCTTATTACAAGACACTAGTTTGTCTCATGAGACCTACCAATGCATCTTGGAGCTATAGAGGGCTCCACCCGTCACTTACTAAGTCCAATGCATTCCTCATATGAAAAGGTTTAAATATAACATTGACATTCGTATTAAAACTAGCATACAAGATGTCAATAATTTGTCCATAAACCATGAATGGTATAAAAATAACACATACAAATTAAAACATATCACAAAACCTTCAATACAATATGGATTATTTGTATCATAATAAATCATCTTAAAGAAAGTCTAAAATCCATCAAAAGATGTTGACATAGATGAAAATGATTTGTAAAACTATTTGAGAGAAATATCACTTTTTCATGAAGTCACACAATTTAAAAAGGAATCCATTTAATGAAAGTTTTGATTCAAAGTGTCCCATACCACTTTGAAACATTAGAATGTAATTAACATTTTAAAACATTCATGTCCATTTAAATAAATCCTTATAACCATTTTAAAAACATGGACATTAATGAGAATGGTTTAGAAGAATAAATCTTTAAAACATTTCAAATGATGTTTTAGTAATAAGTCCCTTAAAAAGAATCAATTTGAAAACTATTTTATGAATCATGGACATGGATAATAAATATTCCCCAAAATATACTTACGTAAATACAACTTCGGATAATAAAGAGATTGTGAAATTAACCATTACCATGCACTTTCCTTTAGTCAACGGTGCTTTTTTATCCTGTATAAAGATTGTAGTATGATATTAAATTATAACAGAACAATATTAGTATTTATGATATCATTCCTGATTCATTTATGACTTTAAATTACCAATTTAATAATAACTTCCATGTTCAAATAACATTTGAGGTAATAATCGCTTTCTTTATCGTACATGTTTTAACTTGTTACTCTTGATTGTATAACTTAGATCCATATTTAAATACTTCCAGAATATAAAACATTATTTTTATATCATATATATTTATTATATATATATGTATAATAGACATATATATGAAATGTAAAACACCGTTTATGGAGACGGTAGTTCGTACGTACGTATAAACGCAGTTTCCGTTTTCATATCATATTGATCAGATGTAAGTGAATAAGATATATATAAGTAAATAAATACACACACAGAAACATATATATATATATATATATATATCTCTCCATTAGCATTATTATTTCATATATTACATAATTATATATATTTATATTTATATTTATAATCGTTGATTAATGGTGAACTTGGAAATGAACCTCGTCGCATCCTGGAGACGGTAACCTGTACATACGCACGAGCGGAAATATCATTTCATTAAAGGTGTGTAATTGGAAGGTATATCATATATAATGAATAATTATCATGTTATATTTATTATTTAAATAAATTTCATATCTTTATTATTCCCATCCAAATAATAGTGTATTGAATAACAATTACCCCACGGCGTGGAGAAGGTAAGTCGTATGTACGCACGTATGGTGACATTTCATTCAAATGATGGATAAAATAATGAATATGGTTGTACCATATTTATAATAACATCACATTATATATAAGATACTAGATTTATTATTTTATAATGTAAAAAACAAAGAAATAGGAAGTGGAAGAAGAAATAAACTTGAAAGAGGTGATGAAATATTTACCTCTTCTTCAGATTCTTCCTTTTGATTTGATCAAAAGGGATCCTTAGGTTGGCTTTCGGACAAAAGTAAGGCCTCTATGATGAAGGGAAAACAGTTTAGAGGGTATATGGGTAGGTTTTTTCCGAGAAAAATGGCTTTGATGGTGTGAATTAGAGTGAAGGGGGAGTGCCCTTTTATAAGAGGGGTGATGGGCACCTTAGGAAAAACTTTAAATATTAATTTATAATAAACTTATTTTCGGTTTCTAATGGCTCTAAAATGTATTATTTAACTTAAATGGTGGATATAGGTCGAAAACTACTCAACCAATATGTTTTAGATAGGTTTGGGTCCCCAAATTAACTTTAACTTTTAGATTTAACTATTATTTAAATAGTTTGACATTTACCATGTCTCTTTGTATTTTTATATTATATGGCCAATAAACATACTATAAAATGACAATATAACCCCAATTATTTCATTAATTTCATATGTATTATTATATATTTATTCGGGCCAAAACATAGATTTTTAGGACTATTATATCTATTAAAAATATAATATTTGTTTTAAAAACTCTTTTATGTCAATTTCGACACTATTTGGTATTTTTTTTAAATTCATAATAGCATTATTACTTCGAAAATAAATCATCTAATAAACCCTAATATGTCATATTAAACTATAAAACTAGTTTAATTCATTAAAATTATAAAATTACATTTATTTAGATATTTATAATATCAGTTATTTTAATCTTTCATTAAAATAGTAATTACTGCATCATCATTGTGTCATAAATAAATTTAATGATTTAATGTATTAAAATATAAATAAAATACCATTATGTAGTAAATATTTTTAGATTTATAATTAATATTTATAGTCAAATTTAACATTGTGTAACCCTATATTAATAATGTTTTAGTTATTAAACTTTGAATTTAACACCGTTAACTCTTCTTTGAATTAAATAATAATAAATGACCTAATCTAATCCAAGTTGACCAAAAAGGTTCATATTTTCTTTATAAGGTTTTTTTTGGTCCAACTAAACTTAACCAATAGAATTATGACATGTGTTAGGGTAAGAATAATATCATTTTTACCCTTAATTAACCTATTTACTTTTAACCGTGGTGAATAAAATTAAAAAGTTACTATTCACAAAAAATTATTTTCATCTTATTGAAACACATTTTTTCTTATTGATATAAATCGCGTCTCTTGTATTTTTGAAATTCCACTCACATAAGTTGTAAAATTGTGTTTTATGTGAATTTGTAAATTCTCCTAGGAGGGGGGGGGTAAAAGACGGTGAAAAGTTAAATAAAATTTTATATATCTAATATTATTACAAAATGAATCCAATGAATTAAATTGAAAATATATAGGTATTATTTATGTATTTTGACCTAAAATAAATTAAAATAAAATAAATAAATATTTAAATGAAAAGTCAGTTTTAACTAATAACACAATGTTTTTCACTTTTCATCAAAAATTGAATGTTTTCAGAAAGATAACAAAAATTATTCCTAAGATAATTTTGATAATAAATATTCAAAAATGAAATCTATTTTACCAAATAAAAAACATACAAATTGAATTTATTAATTTAATATTAATTCCCGTTGTCAAAACCAAAAAGCGTATTTTTATGAAATAATAACTACCAAAAGATTGACACTTGTTTATGTCCAATTTCAAAGTGAAATTACTTCCAATAACAAACATTAGATTAAATGGTAAAAATATAATATAATTATACTTCCAAACCATTCATATGTTTAGTTGAACACTATAAATTGTTTTGATTAAAAAATTTGTTTTCAGTTGAAATATAATATTTTTCACTATTCACCCAAATATGAAAGTTATCAGAAATACACCAAATATTTATTGAAACTAAATTCATATATCCTGATTCTAATGAATAAGCTTATTTTTTCTAATTAAATATATAAAAATTTCAAATATTGGATTTAAAAAGGGTACTCTAATTAAAAGGCGGTAAAATTTCATTTTTTTGAAAAATACTTCTTTTGCATGAAAAAATGAATTTGTCCTTACAATATGTCTAAAAAAATCATAATATATATTCTAAAACTATAATGATTATATAAAATTTAAAATTAAATTAACACTATTCACAACAGCTTTTTAACGGCTAGTTTGGTAAGTCGTGGTGTGTTTAAACTCAGTGTTGCATGTAGGGCATGTTATTGAATGAAATTGAAGAAATAATGTACTACGAAATCTTGGGGTGTTACACATTGTTCCAGGACTACAAATAATATTTTTTCAAGGCCTTGTTCCAAGAAAGTAGTTTGTCTCATGAGACCTACCGATGCATCGAGGAGCTATAGCGGGCTCTACCCATCACATACTAAGTCCAATGCATTCCTCATATGAAATGTTTTAAACATAACATAAACATTCGTATTAAAACTAGTTCATGAAATTTAAATACTTTATCCATAAACCATGAATGGTAAAAAAAATAACACATCTACAGTCAAAAATATCATAAAACCTTCAATATAATTTGGATGTTTTGTATCATAATAAATCAACATCAAATAAACATAAAATTCATCAATGTATGTTGACATAGATGAAATCAAATCCTTTTTAGAGAAATATCTCTTTCTATTTTGAATTAATTTAAAATTTATATAATTATAAAATAAAACCTTTATTTTGTAAATATTCTTATAAGCTTGTAAGGGAAGCTTCGATGATGTTATAACGGCAGAAAATAGCTGCAACCGCCGTATAAGTAAAAAACATTCTTACCTTAATTTTATGGTAAAGTACATAATGTACCTTGTTTGGAAAATGGAGAAAATATTCCATTCAAAATATATAAGGTCATATAAGGGTATAAATAACTTTACCCAATTGCCTTTTAAATAGTAAAAACGTTTTGAAATGAATTTTTAAGGAACATGGATGTGGATGATAAAGTTGTCTCAGCAGATAATTACATATAAACAACCTCGGATAATAAACAGATTGTGAAATTAACCCTTACCCTATACTTTTCCTTGGTCGAGGGTAGGTTAACCTCCTGTATAATGTTCAAATAATTTTTATTAAATTATAAAATAATCATATACATTACTATGATATCATATGTGATCTTTTAACATTTCTTTGTTAATAATATCTTAGTATTATCGTCGTTTCGGGTGTTAACTGATTCGTTTTCCTTTATATGCTTTCTTACGTAAGTAATGTTTATTATGGATATGACGTATCTTATTCATATTTAGAATGATATTAAGTAATTAAAATTTATTTTTAATCATCTAATGAAAATTAGTCTTGAATGGATTACGATGGGAAATGAATCTCATCGCGTTCGTGGAGACGGTAATCCGTACGTAAGCACGAGCGACAATATCATTCTTTTGATATTAAAATAATATATAATTGGATGGTATATCATATATACATAATAATTATCATTTTATATTTATTATTTACATCAATTACAAATCATTATTATACCCATACAAATAATAATGTACTTAATTACAATTACACCATGACGTGGAGAGGGTAAGCCGTACGTGCGCACGTATGGTGACACGTCATTCAAAGATGGATAGAATAATGAATATGATTTTACATTATTTATTATAATATAATAGTATATATATGATACTAGAGTTATTATTTTAGAATGGAAACAAAAAAGAAAGAGGAAGTGGAAGAAGAAAGGAACATGAAAGAGGTGATGAAATATTTACCTCTTCTTCGGGTTCTTTCTTTGGATTTGATCAAAAGGGATCCATAGGTTTTCATTCTGACTAAATGAAGGCCCCTAGAATTATGTTAGGATAGTTGAAAGGGTATTTGGGCAGGGTTTTTTCAATCCAAATTGTTTGAAGTTGTGAATTATAGAGAAGGGGAAGTTCTCTTTTATAAGAGGGGTGAGGGGAACCTTAGGAAAAGATAGAAATATTATTTTATAATAAAATCATTTTAGGTTTATAATGGCTCAATAATGTATTACTTAAATTATAATGTGGGTATGGGTAGAGAACCACTCGACCAATAGGTTTTAGACATGTTTGGGTCACTATATTAACATTTTCTTTTAGATTTAACTCTTAGTTAAATAGTTTGAGATTTACCATGTCTCTTTGTATTTTTAAATTATATGGTTAATAATCATAAAATAACATCCATGAAAACCTCAAGTGGTTAATTAATTATACACCTATCATTATATATGTCTTTTGGCCGAACCTCAGTTTTTTAGGAATAGAATATCAATTAATAATATAATATTTTTTTTAAAAACTCTTGTATGTCAATTTTGACACTATTTGGTATTTTGTTTTTTTCTAAATTCATAACAGCATTATTACTTCAAAAACAATTAATCTAACAAACTCTAATATGTAATATTAACCTATAAAATTAGTTAAATTCATAAAATGTCTCAAATTAAATTTATTTGGATATTTATAATATCAATTCTTTTAAAATTTCATTAATTATGTAATTACTGCATCATCATTGTGTCATACATAAATTTAATTATTTAATATCTAAAAATTATAAATAAATTAACATTATGTAGGAAAGCCTTTTATATTTCTAATTAATATTTATAGTCAAATTTATCTTATGTATAACCCTATATTAAAAATGTTTTAGTTATTATACATTGATTTTAACTCATTTAACTATTCTTTGAATTAAATAGTAATAAATGTTCTAATCTAATCCAAGTGTACCAAATAGGTTTATATATTTTTCATAATTTTTTTTGGTCGAATTATACTTATCCAATATAATCAGGACATGTGTTAGGGTAATAATAATATCATTTTTACCCTTAATTACCCTATTTACATTTAACCGTGGTAGATAAAAGTAAAAAGTTACTATTCACCAAAAATTATTTTCATCTTATTGAACCAAAATTTACTTACTGATATCAACCATGTCTCTTATATTTTTGAAATCCAACTCACATAAGTGGTAAAATTAATTTTTATGTAAATTTGCAAATGCTCCTAGAAGGTGGGTAAAAGATGGTAAAAAGTACAATTAAATTTTTATATATCTAAAATTATTATAAATAGACTTCAATGAATTACATTGAACTTATATTGGTATTATGTATCTATTTTTACCTAAAATAAATTTAAATAAAATAAATAATTATTTAAATAAAAATTCACTTTTAAACTATAACTTATCGTTTTTCACTATTCATCAAAAATTGAATTTTTTCAGAAAAAGACCAAAAATTCACTCTCAGTTAATTACGATATTCCGAATCCAAAAATGAAGTCTATTTTGAAAGATAAAATTTTAAAAAAATTAGAAATTAGGTATTGTTATTCATAATGGCTAGTTTAATTGATTGTGGTATGTTAGAACTCGAAGTTTCATTCAACGCACGCTATTGTATTATTCAAAGAGAAGCGTACAATGGAATCTTGGGGTGTTACATTCTCCCGTACTTCAAATAATTTCACCCTCGTAATTTATAGAATATTACTGCATAAAAAGATTCAGGTGGTTCTTCATCATATGTTCCTCATGTTCCCACGTTGCTTCTTCCATCTTATGGTTTCTCTATATACCTTTTACAGGATGAGTCATACGGGTTCTCAGCACTTGTTCTCTTTTATCAAGAACGTTGACATGAAATTCGCAATAAGACAGATCCGGTTCTAGTTCTAATTCCACATATGTGAGTACAGGCATTGATTCAGGCATGTATTTTCTTAATAGTGATATGTGGAATACATACTGAACTTTGGAGAGACGTGGCGGCATTTCTAAATGGTAATCTACAATCCCAATTCGTTCTAGAATTATGAATGTTCCAATGTACCTGGGACTCAATAATCCCCTCTTACAGAAGCGTATAACTCCCACCCATGGAGATACCTTCAAAAACACATGATCTCCTACCTGAAATTCCAAATCCTTCCTTCAATTATCAGCATAGTTCTTTTGTCTACTTTGAGCTGCTTTGATGTGGTTTTGAATTACCTTCACCTCATCCATCGTTTCCTCCACCAGTTCTGGGCCTACGAGTTTTCATTCACCAACATCATCCCAATAGGTTGGTGTGCGACATCTCTTTCTATTTAACACTTCATATGGTGCCATCTGAATACTTGAATGGAAGCTATTGTTATAGGAAAATTCTACCATAGGTAAATACAGATCCCACATACCTTGAAAGTCAAGTGATCATGATCTCAACATGTCTTCTAAGGTTTGAAAAGTCCGTTCTGATTGTCCATCAGTTTGAGGGTGGTAAGCAATGCATAAATGAAGTTTAGTATCCAGAGATTTCTTAAGTCTTTTCCAGAATCATGATGTAAAACATGGATCATGATCAGAAAAAAATTGATAGTGATACTCCATGAAGTCTAACAACTTCATTAATATGTAGTCTTTCCAATCGTTCCAGTTGTAAATCTTCTCTAATAGCAAGAAAATGTACTGACTTGGTAAGATGATCAACAATGACCCATATTGCATCATTCGTTCTAGGATTATTTGGTATTCCCATGAAAAATTCAATCATAATATTATCCCATTTCCACTCCGGTATGGGAAGAGGTTGTATGACTCCTCCAGGTTGTTTCCTTCCAGCTTTTAGTTGTTGACAAACTATACATCTTGACACAAAATCATAAATCTCCCTTTTCATGTTGTCCCACCAAAATTGTTCCATCAAATCTCTATAAATATTAGTGCTAACAGGGTGTATAGAGAAATTGGAACTATGAGAATAATCCGAGAATTCCCTTTTTAGATTAGGTATATCGGGAACACAAAGTCTCTTCCTAAATTTCAAAATTCCATCTTTATACACAAATTCACTCAATCTGACATCATTCATAACTTTAATCTTCTTTTGAAACTCTTCACCAGTATCCTGATAACTTTTTATCCTTTCTAGTAAATATGGTTTGGAAACCATTTAAAAATGCATTTATGTTTCACCTTCTATGGTTATTACCATACCCATATTTACTAGATCCATGTAAATAGGATCCCTTTCAACTCTCATCTTGTTCAAAACTCCATGATCCTTTCTACTCAAATCATCTGCCACCTTATTTTCCTTCCCCGGGTGGTAGTGTATAGTGCAATAATAATCCGTGAGTAGTTGAAGCCATCTCCTTTTCTTTATGTTGAGTTCTTTCTGTGAGAAAATATACTTCAAACTCTTGTGATCAGTAAAAATCTCAAATTTTTCACCATAGATATAGTGTCTCCAAATATTCAGAGAAAAGATTATAGTTTCTAATTGTATATCATTAGTAGGATAGTTTTGATCATGAATTTTCAGCTGTTATGATGCATAGGCAATAACTCTATCATTCTTCATAAGTACACAACCAAGTCCTTTCATCCATGCATCACTATAAATAACAAACCCATCATTCCTCGATGGTATAGTCATGATAGAAGCATTGAATAATATTCTCTTTAATTCTTCAAAAACAATTTTCACACTCTTTTGTCCAAACAAATTTAACACATTTTTGTGTGAGCTTTGTTGATGGGTTATCCAACCAAGAAAAATTCTGGATGAAATGTCGATAATAACCTGTTAAACCAATAAAATGGTGTACCTTAGTTATACACGTCGGTTCAGGCCATTCTTGGATTACCTTGGTCCTTGAAGGATCAACAACGATTCCATCCTTAGTGACAATATGGCCAAGAAAACATATCTCATGAAACCAGAATTCACACTTGCTAAACATCCCATAAAATTTATGTCTTCTAAGAGTCTTCAGGATATTGTTACAGGGATTTTTATGACCTTAATAGACTTTGAATTATACAATGAAATCAACAATAAATACCACTAGAAAATCATCTAGATATTCCTTGAAAACTCTATTCATTAGATCCTTGAAGACAGAGGGTGTATTATTCAATCCAAAAGGCATTACTGTAAACTCGTAATGGTCGTACCTAGTTCAAAATGATATCTTTGGAATATCCTCCTTCTTCACGCACAACTGATGGTATCCAAATCAAATGTTAATCTTTGAAAATTATTGAGCTCCATGTAGTTGGTCAAATAAATCATGAATTCAAGATTTTGGATACTTGTTCTTTATTGTTATAGCATTGATCTCCCTGTAGTCAATGCACAACCTCATTTATCCATCTTTCTTCTTGACAAAAGGGACCGGAGGTCCCCATGGAGAAACACTAGGGTGAATAAATCCATTATCACTCAATTCCTCTAGATATTTATTTAGTTAAACTAATTACAATGTGGTAATTATATAAGGGGTCTTCGATATGGTATTTGATCCATGAATTAAATCAATGGAAAACTCAATTTATCGTTCTGGAGGATGTCCAGGTAAATCTTCTAGAAACACGTAAACATATTCTTTCACAATAGGTACATCCTCTATTTGAACATCCTTTTCCTCACCCACAGTTATTTCATTCTCTTCCTCCCCGATAATTTCATTTAGGTGAGCTATTGGGGGTGTATCTAGATAACAATCAGGTGGTGACATTACTATTCTAAAGATAAGGTGTTCTTTATCATCAACATCAAAAATAGTAACCTCCTTCTTCTTACAATAAATTTTTACACCATGATCTGAAATCCAATCCACACTGAGGATTATATAAAATTAAATCATGGTTATGACGATGTGATCAGTAGATAAAGATAATTTATAAGCTCTAATGGGGACTAATTCACAAAACATTTTTGCAATGATACTTCTCTTAGGAGTTATGACTGAAAACTCCCTTATTAAATCAAATTGAAAATATATAATTTTCTTAGATAACTGGGAAGATTTAAAACAATGCGATGATCCAGAATCAAATAATGCATTGGCTAAACTTAAGGAAACCATTAAATTGCCTGCCAGCATGTCTTTCAGATCTTCAACCTCATCAGTAGTGATGGAATAATCTTGGCCTTGAACCTCTGGCCTTTTATGAGGTAAGATCCCATGACTCTTAGGACATTCATTCGAATAATGCACACTTTCTCTAAAATTGTATCATTCAACATCAATATCCTCTTTCTTCCCCTTGAAATCAAGAGCGTGGTGGACTTTTTTAGCACACTTGTAACGGACTCCCATTCCCTTCAGGAAAGAACCAGGGTGTTTCTTCCAACATTTACTATAGGATGGATATTTAAATTTTCCCTTATTTCCCTTATTTTCATTTCTATAGTGTTTAGAAGATCTATTCTTCACATTCTTTGCTTTAAAGTCGTAATACTTAGAGAATTCTTTTTCTGTCTTGATAGCATAAAAGACAATATCGTCATACGATGAGATGGATTGTGAGACAAATTCTCGACGGAGAAATGGTTTTAACCCATCAAAGAAATGATCAATATTACTTCTTGTGTTATGTATATAATCTATTTCAAGCCTCGCTAACCTTGTAATGTTAGCCTCATACTTTGTGACATTCTCATCCTCCTTTTGCCTCAGACTTGGAAATTGCGTCTCCATATCTGCTCGATGGTCACAAAGAAATTATTTTAATAAAAAAATCTCTTTAAACACCCAAAATTCCGTATTTTATACATATCCATCTTTCTTTGTGTTTTGAATCAATGACCACCAATGATTAGCATCTCCAGTGAGGTGATAAACTACTATGAAAACTTTTTCCCTTTTGCTAGTCCCCAAGGCATGGAATATATTCTCTAAGGAATTTATCCATTGATCAGCTACTAATAGATTTTAGTCCCATTGAATTTTTGTGGTTTTTTCCTCATGAAGAGGTCTAACATTGATCCTCTATGTTGTGGATCATGGTGCTCTATACGGGTAAGGTCATTATTCATAACCATAGTGAGTTATCCTAGTATAGTGATAAGATGATCAAAACTAGTTGTATCACCTGCTCCACTATAATTATCTTGAGTAGGAGGGAAATACCAACATGGAGTGTGTGCATTGATACAGTTTCTATTTCTTCCACTAGGTGCCATTTCTAAACAATTTCATGAACTAGATTAGTTTATGAATCGAAATACATAATTCCAAATATGTAAAACACTTAGCATAAATTGAACAGTTTATAGATATAATCCATATTCATAAAAAAAATTCATTGCGGAAGTATATACTCATAAACCCTTCATAATGGTTTGTAAATATAATAAGAATTATCCTAAGCATACCCCCCGGGAGTGTCGTAACCAAGAGTGCAGCAAGGACCTTTGTTGTGCACCAGTTCTTGTTCGAGTCTTGATCAAATCAATGTTTTCGAGTTTTACCCCTATGTACATCTGTGCCAGAGCCGCCTCTACCTAATTGTTTCCATACAGGGATGTATTGTTTGGAAAGCTCAAAAAATCTCTACAATACCCAAATTCTTAGAAGTTCTTATATACTAATCCTCCAAGTCTATCTTAGGGTAATGTGCTCTAATTATAGTTTATATAAATCTAGATTCCACGGTTTGTACTAAAGTTCCCCTAATTCCAACTATAACGACCCGCCCCAGAAGCCCAGAGTCGATGCATTATTACATATCATTGGCATGATCACAAAAGAACAAGTCTACAAAGACCGACTAGTTTAGTAGCCTTGGAAGTACTGGATACATTCATAAGGATTACATTACATCATAAAATGGAAAACTACAACAAAATTTTTTCCATAGACAACACTAAGATCCCATAGACTATCCATACATGTCAGTCATAATATACTTCTTCGCTTCCTAGGAAAAATAAAACATAGAAAGGAGTGAGCTCAGATGCTCAGTAAGGATAACAATATAGCGGAAGCTTTCAAAAATGAGCATAAACATTTAAGGAAATATATAAAACTAAAACAAATGTGTTTTCAACATAAAATTCATCATCATATAGCCAATATAAATCAAAATAATGCCATTTACTTACATAAATGGATATTCTACTAGTTGAATAATCACATGCAATATCAATATCAACTTTTATAATAATAGAATGCATAATGCCAAACTTGATAACCACATAGTCAAGGCCTTGTGCCAAGACTATAAAAAAGTTTTTGTCAAGGCCTTATGCCAAGAAACTAGTTTGTCTCATGAGACCTACCAATGCATCGAGGAGCTATAGTGGGCTCCAACTGTCACATACAATGTTCAATGCATTCCTCATATGAAAATTTTTAAACATAACATAAACATTCATATTAAACCTAGCACACGAAATGTCAATACATTATCCATAAACCATTAATGGTAGAAAAATAACCCATCCATAGTAAAACATATCACAAAACCTTGAATACAATATGGAAGTTTTTTATCATAATAAATCAACTTCAAATAAACATAAAATCCATCAAATATTGTTGACATAGATGAAATCAAAAAAAATTAGAGAACTATCTCTTTGTATTCTGAAATCATTTAAAATTCATATAATTATAAAAGAAAAAAACATTTATTTTGGACATATTCTTATAAGATTTTAAGTTAATCTTAGAAGATGTTATAATGAAAGAAAAAATCCACACCCTCAGTATAAGTAAAAAAACAGTCTTACCTTAATTTTATTGAAAAGGTCTTAAAGTACCTTGTTTGGAAAATGACAGAAATATTCTTTTAAAAACATATAAGGTCAAATAAGGGTATAAATTAATTTAACCCATTGTCTAGTAAATATTATAAATGATTTCAAATACATTTCTAAGAAACAATGATGGGGATGATAAAGAGGTCCGAGTAGATAATTACATATAAACAACCTCAGATAATAACGAGATTGTGAAATTAACCCTTAAGTTTTACTTTTCCTTGGTCCAGGGTAGGTTAAAATCCTCTATAATAGTGACATAATTGTTGTTAAATTATAAAATAGTCATATACATTAATATGATATCATATATTATCTTTTAACATTTCTTTGTTAATAATATCTTAGTATTATCATCGTTTCAGGTGTTAACTGATTCGTTTTCCTTTATATTCTTTTTCATGGAAGTAATGTTTGATATGGATATGATGTATCTTATTAATATTTAGATTTATATTAAGTATTTAGACATTATTTTTAATCATCTAATGAAAATTAGTCTTGAATGGATTACGATGGGGAATGAAACTCATCGCGTTCGTGGAAACAGTAATTTGTACATAAGCACAAGAGACAATATCATTCTTTTGATATTCAAATAATATATAATTGGACGGTATATAATATATATAGAATCATTAAAATGTTATATTTATTATTTATATCAATAACACATCATTATTATACCCTTCCAAATAATAATATATTGAATAACAATTACACCACGACGTGGAGACGGTAAGCCGTACATATGCATGTATGGTGAAATGTCATTCAAAGGATGGATAGAATAATGAATATGGTTGTACAATATTTATAATAACATAATTTTATATATAATATAGTGGATTTTTTATTTTATAATGGAATCAACAAAGAAAGAGGAAGTGGAAGAATAAAACAACTTGAAAGATGTGATGAAATATTTACCTCTTCTTCGGGTTCTTCCTTTTGATTTTACAAAAAGGGCTCCATAGGTTGTCTTTCTGACTAAATTAAGGCCTCTATGATGATGTTTGGATAGTTTAGCGGTTATTTGGGTAGGGGTTGGCAGATCCAAATGGCTTTGAAGGTGTGAATTATAGAGAAGGGGAAGTGCCCTTTTATAAGAGGTGTGAGGGGCACCTTAGGAAAAGCTTGAAAAATAATTTTATAATAAAAACACATTCGGTTTATAATGGATAAAAATGAATTATTTAATATATAAGGTGTGTATGGGTAGAAAACCACACAAAAAATAGGTTTTATATAGGTTTGGGTGACTATATTAACTTTTTCTTTTAGATTTAACTCTTTGTTAAATAGTTTGGCATTTACCATGTCACTTTGTATTTTTAAATTATATGGTTAATAAACCTACTATAAACATCTGATAAAACCTCAAGTTGTTCATTAATGATAAAAATATCATTATAAATGTATTTTTAAGAACCTTATATTTTTAGAAATAGAATATCAATTAATAATATAATATTTATTTTAAAAACACTTTTATGTCAATTTTTACACTATTTGGTATTCTGTTTTGGATAAATTCATAAAAGCATTATTACATCCAAAAAAATTCATATAACTATCCCAAATATGTCATATTAACCTAGAAAATAATTTAAATTCATAAAAACACTAAAATTACATGTATTTTGATTTTAATAATATCAATTGTATTAATATTTCAGTAATTATGTAATTACTCCATCATCATTGTGTCATACATAAGTTTAATTGTTTAATGTCTAAAAATAATTAATAAAATTCCATTATATAGTAAATATTTTTATCTTTCTACTTAATATTTATAGTCGAATTTATCTAATGTATAACCCTATATTAAAAATGTTTTATTTATTAAACTTTGATTTAAACTCTTTTAACACTTCTTTGAATTAAATAATAAAAAATGTCCTAATCTAATCCATGTGGACCAAAAGGATTCATATTTTATTCATAATGTTGTTATTTTTCTAATTATACACATCAAATATAATTATGACATGTGTTAGAGTAATAATAATAACATTTTTACCCTTAATTACCCTATTTACTTTTAACCGTGATAAATAAAAGTAAAAAAGTTACTTTTCACAAAACATTATTTTCATCTTATTGAACCTAATTTTACTTACTGATATCAACCATGTCTCTCAAATTTTATTAATTTTAACTCATAGAAGTGGTAAAATTATGTTTTATGAAAATTTTCAAATGCTCTTAGGAGGTGGGTAAAAGACAGTAAAAGTTCAATAAAATTTTTATATATCAACAATTTTTATAAACTGGCTCTAATGAATTACATTGAACTTATATATGTATTATATATCTATTTTGACCTAAAATAAAATTTAAATAAAATAAACAATTATTAAAATAAAATTTTGGTTTTAAGCTATAACTCAGTGTTTTTCACTATTCATCAAAAATTTAAAGTTTTCAAAAAAACACCTAAAATTCACCCTAAGATAATTTCGATATACCGAATCCAACAATTAATTCCATTTTGAATGATAAAATTTATAAAATTAAAAAATGTCGGTATTACTATTCATAATGGCTAGTTCTATTTGTTGTGGTGTGTTTGAACTCGATTTTTTGTACAACACACGCTATTGTATTATTCAAATAGAAGCGTGCCGTGGAAGCTTGGGGTGTTACATGGTCCATATTAAATAATTTTTATTAATATTTAACTAGAACTTATATTTTTAATAAAATGTTATAATAAATATGAAATAATTATTATATGTATATCGTGGATTTTTTTTAAATTGAATTATATTTGGATATGATTATTCTTTATTTTTATCAATAAGACTCATTGATAGTGGAGTATATACATTAGAAGTAAAATTTGGGTGAAATTTCATAAGATTACAATCAATTGGAATGATTTTATTATCCACAAATAAGTAATATGGCTATCAAATTATAGAGGGTGATGATGAAAATAATGATTAATGAAGAATACTAATTTGTGAGATTCATCTCAAAGAGAATTATTATAATATTATAATTCTCTTTCCATAGTAAATTACGATAAATAACTAATAAAATATTTGAAATGGAATTATTTTTTGTTTCTTCTTGGAGTTTTTGGATATTTACATTCAAAGAAAAAGTATTTACATTATATGAGAATTGATATGATCATAATAAGAATAAAACAAAGAGGTGATAAATAATATACCATTTAATATAACAGTTTCTGGAGAATTTTGAGAAGTTTGAAGTGAATGGTAGTGAATAGATCTACCGAGTTGAATAAAAAAGCAGGTTAGAAGATTGAGATTCCATCAATAGATTATAGAGCCTAAATAATTTTATAATAAATTAATAATATCACTTAGATTATGGAAATAATATTTCTTATTTATAATTTAGGAGTGTTTTGGTATTAAATTTCTATTTTTTCACTCAAATATGAGTACTCATGTAACGAAATTATATATAACTGAAGTTGATGAAATTTGGTAATATTCTATAATTTCAATAATCATTTTATTTGGATTGATATTTTTTGGAGTAATTTGATATTCCATAAGAATATTTGATATTTATTTTACAAAATTAAATATTTTTTCTATTCGTTTTCTAATTTATAGAGATTAAAAAATATAAGAACTTACATGTGATAGATAGAAGTGCCTCTGAGTTGAAGGATAAGAATCAAATATAGAAAATAACATATGTTGATATGTTTGAGTAACATCATGATGATATGTAAATATACTTATAAGGAATGAAATTTGAGAAGAATTTGTAATGTCTAGAAACATATTGTGATTTATCAATTAGTATTATATATTACTTAAAGGATATCATAGTAGATTCATAATTTTTTTGGGGATAATGATTTGAAAAAGTATCCTAACATCACGGTGTTATATAAGAGTTAATGAATATTTAATGTGAATACAGAAATACTAAAAGAATATTATGTAAGTGTCCTTAGGATAATATGTAAAGGTCATTATTTAATAAAGGATTAGATTTCTAATGATATAAATGTGATAATTCTAATATGTTCATTTAGTCACCAAAATTATGATTTTTTAAAGATCTATGATTATAGAATATTGTAATAAATTTAATAATTAAATAAGAATATAACTTTTTGATGATTATTCTATTATAGGAAACAATTTCACACTAAAAATATAAAAGACATAGAGAATATTAAGGTTTAACTAAAATTATGAATAAAGTTATAAAAATGAATGGAAAAACCTACATGGGTAAATTAATTAATAAAATGGAATTAATATTTATAGATCTTAGGGTGAAATAGATTCCAAGAAGAGTATGAGAATTAAAATATTTAAAAAAAATGCATGAGATGATTATATGGTCTTTGTTACTTCAAATTTAAAGACACAAAATTGTAGGGAATGTCATTCATCCTCAATTCATGTACGATATTCCATATTCAAATATTTAACAAATAATAACGTGATTATAGAAACAAAAATAAGTAGAATAAGATATTATGAGAAGTAAAAAATACTATATAGAAATATATATTTCATACATGTGAATGTTCTTTTTATCAAATAGAGATAACATTGAGAGATTATAGGGAGAGAAGATCTTTTTCATCCATTAAAAATAAGAAGGGAATTAATAAGGGGATGTAGAAGAATGATTTAATACCTACCCAATAATATCCTAATAATATAAAATAAAACCCAAAAGAAAGAAGGTATGTTTTTAGAAATGCCATCACAATTACATTAATTCATGATCTATTTGTTGATGTTCATGAAAATGAAAAATAATATTGAAGAAGAAGAAAATGTGAAGAAACCTATATTCTGTAAAAATTTAATATTCTATGATTTATCCAAGAATAACAATACCATTTTTCAGGCCACTTATCCATAATAAAGACTAGTAGTTAAAGAAATATTCTCATGGAAAAAGAGATTGCATTTATGATGTAGTGATGTATAAGTGTATAATTATGATATTGTGAAGTTATTATATTGTATGATCATTAAAAATTAGAGGCTCCCATTATAATCTACCTAATTGTTTCCATTGGATGAATATATTTTAGGATATAGCTATTGTATCTTTGTAAAGGTTTAAGAATATATCCTTACTTTCTCTTATAATCAGTTGGACCAAACCACAAAAATAACAGATTTAGACTACCCTCATCTTTTTCCATTGTAGTAATTTGTTAAATATATTTATCTCAATCATGAGCTAAACAAAAATAATATTATAAACAAACAATGTGATAAAAATTTGATAAATATATCACATGATATTTTATTTTATTTATTATTTTATAGGTAGTGGTGCGTGTGGTGAATACATATTTAGATCAGTAAATATTAATTATTATATGTGGTTAAATATCAAGGGGTAATTTAAATATAGTGTAATTTAGTAAAAATTGTCACACTTATTTATGCTATCATTTTGAGGGAGGTTGTATGATTTATTAAGAACTTTAATTACAAATGGAATTAATTAATTAATGTTATTTGTTTTTATTCAATTCTTGTTTAGCTTTGACATAAAATTTTCATATTATATATAAGTGAACAATTTCTTTATGTTTTTTATTTTTGCAAGGAATCACATATAGAAGGACCAATTTTTGAAATAATAGGATATTTGATAGTGATGTGGCTCCATTATGAGGTATTGGACATGCATTTTTGGGATGAAAAACCCAAATCACATAAACTTGATGAAGTATGTAGATTTGACCAAAATGGTGTCATGATAAGAAATTTCAGATATAGATTATGTGATCCATATTATTTTTTACTACTTACATAATATATTTTAAACACATGAACATATATACATGTTTGTCTCTTTATATTTTCTACAACGAACTACTTAGTTTTCTACTCACACCTACATGTGTACCATAATAGATTTGTATAAATCATATTTAAATACACTGGAAAGGGAAATAATCCTATGATGGATAACTGAGCTAGAGAAGCATTACAATAATTCAATGATGGTGTATGGTGTGATCTAAGAAAATCTTGAAATTTCTCTATTATTTTTTTATCTTTTAACGTATTCTATATTTTTGATCCGCCTTATGGGAAATCCATATTTATTGATTGACCATTATGATAAAATGTGAGTTTCATTTATTAGAATATTTTGGTATTATGTTGATATAGTTTCCATCAATAAGGATTTTATATAATACAATTATTTTATATATATATTAATAGTATCATTATTTATTATAACTGAGGCTTGATTTATTCAGGCTATATTATCACCATGATATATACCAAAACCATTCCAAAATTTGAAATTATGTGGAAAATGTGGGGGTATTGATATGGTATATATCACTCTCACATCATAATTTAACATTCCTAGTTCACTCAAATATAACTAAATAGAGTCACAACAAGACCTCATGCATCGATCCAAATGACCATAGGATACTAAAAAGAGATGGGGGTTTAAGAGGATTCCATGGGTATACTATACCCTCTAGTTATAGTATAAATAATAACATAAATATGACAAATAATCTAATAAAAAAACCATACATAGTACCAATAATGGAAATTGAAATATAATTTTAATTGTATAAATTGGAGGTTATATAGTAATGTTGTGTAGTGCCAAGAATATTCCCAAATAGTCCAAATATAAGCATAAATTCCAATTTTTCATGAGGTTATGGTTAATCCTACCATCCAATCTCCAATAATGACAAAGTCAAATAACCATCAAAATTGATGGCCATATCCTTATCCCAACCTATAACCATAAATTCTTATTATTACCAAAATATCCTAAGCATAGTGTGATTAATACTCAACAAACCACTACGATGATTAAATCATATCAAATATATGTAACATATATATTTATATGCATGTAATGAATTATATTATTATATAATAAAATAGAAATTGTATTACCATTAATTGATAGGTCTATGATAGACCCTGGGATCACAATACATGCTTCAGTCAGTATCGGGTATCACAATGCACCAAACCATATATTATTTTCTATGTATATGAGCACAATAGAACCATGGAAACACAAAAAGGTCTTTCAAAAATTATAATCCATGATATGAGAATACCATATTCTTAGAGTCATTACAAGGCCCCAAACTATAACAACAAATAAAATGGGAACAGTGGATCCTCACAATCATGTCATGGTCCCCCAAAAATAATAATCAACCATATGATTTTACTAGGTCCTCAGAATCATGTCATATTCCCCCAACTCTAATAATTTATAATATGATCATAATAGATACATGGAATCATATCATGGTCCCCCAATATTAATAAGTACAGTTGTTTTAAGTTCAAAAAATTCATATTCATAAATTTTTATTCCATTATCCTAGCATCCATCAAATCCCACTGACAAAAATTTATCAATTTTGAAATTTAATTCATGGTCATGAATAAATCATTTGATCAAATTCATTATGTAATAGTTCTCTATTTATCCAACTTATCAAATAAGAGGGTATATTCAAATGTTCTCAAGAATCACAACATTCTTTCTTAATTTAGTTTTTCAATGTTTTACATACCATACATGATATCTAGATTCATAGTATTTAGATACCAAAAGACTACTTGAGGTTAGTTATAAGTCGAACCCAATTTATTTTAGATAATTATTAAACTATAAAGTAGACAAGTAAAAGAAAACATTATATCATTATGACCAAATTTCATCTACAAGGGGGGAAGTATTAGGTCGTCAAGGGATACCTCGATATAACCTATTTCAAAAAAAAGTTTTATTCTGTTACAATCAAGGGAATCACAAGGGAGAGTGAAATAGAGTCGTAGGGAAACAAAATAGAGACCTAGTGTAATAAACCTAGGTCAAGAATCTAGAATTCAAATATCTCTAAATAAGTAGGGGTAAATAATAACTGGATATCTCTATATTAATCACATAGTAATAACTTAAATATAAAATAATTTTGGAAGTATGAGATTCACTAAGAAAAAATCTAAATAAATTATAGATCATCCAATACCTACCTTGTAATTTGGGTAAATCAAAATATCCAAACAAAAAGGAAATTTGGGTGATTTTTAAAGATTAAACGAGTCAATGATGAATTGAAATCAATCCCTAAATGATCAAATGTTCCTCCATAAAATTTCATCACATTTTACATAATAATAGGTGGTCAATTTGGATATTAATAATTCTAAATCCACTAACACAAAGGCATATAGGTTCCCACCATGAAAATTGTGGCTATGACCAAATCATACCTAGGAGAAAAATCACATTTAAGGACTATGGTGTGGGGGAAAACATTTTCTATTTTAGAATCATTATTCATGGAAATTTGAAATGTTTAATCCATCCTATTCATGGTACACATAGAGATTACATGTTCTCCACTCTCAATACCACACCTTATCATAGGTTTGTTTCTATCCTCGTTTCACATAGTAAATCTTTAGGAGAAACATGACTTGGGAAACAATGTGTTCCAACCTATGTTGCACTATAAAATTCATAAAACCCCATTTAAAAACCCTATCCCCTTATAACATATCACAAATACAAAAAAAAATTACAATGGTAAAAATAAATCATACAATAATCCAACATGTTAAAATATCCCCATCGTATAATAGCTCATATGCATGTTATATTTGGGATCATCATTGAGAATCATTTGTAAATAAATCAGTCCATTGATCTTTCATATCAATCAACCTCCCCGCATATCTTCTTACATATTTTATTACTTCTATATAACTTATACTAGGTGGATCATCTTCTATCGCAGTATATTTTTGATCTCACCAACAATATGAACCAAATGCTCTTCAAAACAAGCATCACTCCCAAGATAAATAACATTGATGATTATACCATGTTCTATATCAGGGTGATACTATCAATGTATTGAAACATAAATAATTTCTTTAATTGAACCCACATACCATATATGGTTTAAAATGTAATCCATAATAAAAATCATCTCCACAGCCTCCAAATATTCCTATATACACAGATGCAAACATTCCCTTTTTTGGAATATAGAGATTTAAAAATATTAGAGATACCTATAAAATTACTTAATATCTAGGATCAACATATTATGTTCATAATAAATGATCAATATTTTATTTATTTATAATTATATGGCTTTGACTACTTGCTATTACAATAAATATTCTTTAATTTCTCCTACTCTAGAAACAACCTAACAATAACTAACTGACATTCTTCAAACAAACATAATAGTGAACCACATGGACATGCATATAAGTAATCTAATTTTTAATACCCTTATTTTATCAAATAGATAATTAATACATGGAGTTTGGTATTATTTTTTCCCCCATGTTGTCTAACCATAAAAATCCTCCAAAATATGTCATGAAACTTTTATCCTTTCTAGAAAATATGATAGGAGAACGCCATTATGAGGTAATTAGACATAAAATTCCATTTCTTCCAAGTATTCAAACTGGTAATTTAATTCACGATGTTTCATTCAATCCATCTGATAGTGATGAATATAAATTCTCTATATGACCAACATGAAAATTATGGTGAACTCCACCTAACTCACAGGTGAAAATACAAATAAATCATGCATAAAACATCCTAGAATAGTTTAAAAACATAAGGGAACATGTCCTTCTATACTATGTCATCATCCAATACAAGTATTTTCAATAGGTCTGTAATCAAACACAACTAATAATGGTCAGTTCCTGAACATCTTTTTTATAAATCACAATCTATGAAATAAAAAAGGATACTACCATTAGGAGATGTGAAAGATATGTGATGGTTGTAGTAGTAGATTTGATATTGATATAGTATTATCCAATCATTTCTATGAGTAATTTATGTAGCAATAATTTCAATAATATAGAAATATAAGAGTATATGATAACAACCAACTTCCAAATCACATTCCACACAACAATTAATTTCATATGATCACTTCCCTATTATAAAATCTAATATCATCACCTCACATTGGTACTCTATAATGACCCAAATAACTCAGGGAATTGAAAAAAATTCTTATATTCCTATATCAAATAAATAATATTTCAATGTAGAAGCCACATAAAACATGCCTTAAAGAGTGGACAGTTTGTCATGTTAATTGTTTGGTACTGGATATATGGGATAATGTTGGCATGTTTAATGGCATTGTGCATATTCACTAATCTATTATAGATACATCCATAGTCGTGAGGTACTACACCCAACCCCCACTTATAGTATGAGTAGCAATGTGCCAAAGACCTATCTATTATAGTGTGGATGGTCCAATAAAAATGTTTTTTATGCTATTCATATCCCATTATAGGAAATCCATGAAGGGTTTAACTATAATAGTGGAACTCTATAGATAGTTTACCATAATCTAGACTCTTGCATCATTCCTTAACACACTAATGACATTGTAGTTTTGCACATTTTTAATGGAAATTCTTTTACCTACATATCCTACTTCTAGAAGACCCACTAATAAATATCTTAGATAGAACTTTTTATGCACAACCCAAGGCCTAATTTAGATTTATATTAGTAATAAGATCATTATTAACAACATTATTAAAGTTCTTAAAGATAAATAGATTCGACTATGATATATTTTCATACCCAAGGATATCTTGATCAAGTTTTTAGTAGTTATTTCATCAACTTCAAATGTTGGAAAAATATTAAAATTCCATTGGACAAGTTGTAAAATCCATCGTAGACATCACTCCTTTTTCAAGGTTTATAAACTCCCTAAACATTTTTACATTCAAGGTTTTTATAAATATTTAATTCATTAAACTATTCTAAAATTACTTATAGTTATTTTACATATGATCAACTATATAGACCAATATGTCCCACTCTTACTTCACTGATACTAAATGCATATATGTTTCAATAATAACTCTCATCAGTATGGGAGTCTCTATAAGTTCAGTGATATTTAACAGTGGCCCCACCGAGACATATTCTTCATTTATCCCACCTTCTCCTACAATATTTTATAGGTTTTTTAGAAAAAAGATCTTTTGTGTGGTACAACATAGATATCTTATCTCATAGAGGTCATCTCTCTATTAAATTCATATCTCCAAAAAAACCAGCCACATCATTGGTCCTATTTTTTATTTTCTAGATCTACTAGAAGATGTAGTCATATGGAAAAAATGTGAAGACTCATTCCCACCCTCTCTTCATACTATTTGAATCCTTCATGGAGGAATTTCTATAAATTTTCTAATACACACCTTCAAAGACATTTCTATGAAATTGGAAAATTATATATAAATAAAGTAACATCAATAATAACATCATGACACTTATATTGAATAATTTATAAGTTACATTATAATCACATCTATTTATGTGATATCATAAATAATCACAAAACAAAGTGAAATCCATATGTGTCTACCAAGATGAATAATAGTCACCCATCTTCCATACCATCCCATGAGTAAAATTAAAAATAATAATATTTAAAATAGATTTCATTACATATGTTGAAATCATCAACTGTAATAGAAAAAACCAAACTATAATCCCACCTCTAGTAACATGGGTTCTCCTCATATGTAGGTTAGATACTCCCATCTATGAGTTTTTTACCCATTCATGACACATATTATATCCTATTAACCGAACAAAAATTCTAATAAAAATAAAATATTCCTTTGATACCATTTTACAACAACCAAAATCCTATTCGAAAAATAATTAACCTATATGATGGACAACATAGACTCAAGAGTGGCTCCCAATATACTTGAGACTACTAAAAATAATTGAGGGTCTATGAAGATATCATGGGGAGACTATATCCTCTCATTAGAGTAGTAATAACAATGGAATTTTGAACAATAACATCCGAAAAAAACCAAAAATGTATATAAAAATGAAGTTGACAAATAATATGAATTGTTTTAGCATGTCAAAATAATGAAAACCCATACATTGTTAAGGATAATACCAAAAGAGTCAAAATAGAAGGAAAATCTCAACTTTTATTAGGGCTATACTGAATCCCATCATCCAATATCCAAACATGACACACCCTTCCAAACACAAAACACATGGGCCTTTCCATTATCCAAACGTACAATAATCTAGTCTCATCAAGTAGCAAAGATGACATTTTTAAGGCTTGAGTAAAACACGATTGTCAACCATAACCAATTTATAAAGAATATCCATTCTGAGTAACACGTGACCCAATCTTCTTGTAAGAAAATAATGTGTTATATACTGATATTGAAATAATATGTATTCAACCCTCATGGCCAAGATTATTTTAGGTATCAAACATAATTTATTTTCCTATTTTTGGATTTATCTTTCCATGATTCAACAATACAATTTATAAGTACAATAGCACACAAGATCCTTGGAATCGCATCAATGTCCCCCAATAATGATACTCATTTACATAGGAATACCATATCCTTGGAGCCACACTATGGTCCCCCAATAATAATAATCAATAATAAGGGAACACCATATAGTTGGAATTACATAAAGTTCCCACAAAAATAATAATCAATAATACAAGAATACCAGAACTGTAAATCATATCAAGGTACACTAAAAATAAAAATAAATAACATGAAAATTTGTAATCCTTATAATAATGTCATGGTCCCCAAATAGTAACAAGTAAAATTTTACTCATTTAATAAAACTAAAAATCATTACATTTCTTTCTAATAACCCAGCATATGTGTAATTACATGGAAAAAATTAATCAATTTAAACATTATATATATGATCAACATTATATAATTTAATCAATTTTTTTATCCTTGAGTTCCCAATTTATCACATGTATCAGATAATAGGGTATGTATTTAGATTATCTAGATTCATTAAATTAATTTTGTTTGTAGTTTTTAAATGTTTGGAATACCTTACTTTATAGCTTATGTTTCATTTTTTATCATGACAATGAGCCACACAGGGTCTAGGGGAATCCCAACATAATTAATTTTGGATTATAATCCTTTTATCAAGTATATAATTCCAACATATTGTTATATTAATGGAGTCAAAAATTATAAACATGTGGGAAAAAATAAAGACCTCTAGGGATTGATCAAGACCACCTACAAAAACTCTTGTTATTATCCAATAATCAAGAAATATAAAAGACCAAGTGAGGGATAGCGAGAGGGATAGAGAGGGTTTGTGTCAGTGAGACCCCTAGGGAGATAATAAGTATCCATAGACCAAAAAGCCTTATTCTTGAATCTCTAATTCAAATATATCTAGATTAAAAAATGCTATGAATAACCATAAATCTCCAGACTGGTCAAACAACAAGAATGGTTATAGAAGAAAATCAAGGAAGGATGATGTCATGTGAGGAAAATATCAATGCAGAAGAGGTCATCCAAAATTCTCCATTAAAATATAAGTAATTAAAATCTTTATCCAATAAATAAATATGATGGGTTTTTAGAAGTTTTAATGAGTTGGATATTTATTAAAACCCTTCCCTAAATGATCTCATATTCCCCCAACAAAGTAATCTAATTCCTTATGAAGAGTATATGATTGATTTATCCATTAAAAATTGTGATATTACTGATACCATGACATAGAGGTTTCCGAAATTATCATGGTGGAATTGATCACACCATGACCATCATATAAAAAATGGGGATGCCCCATATCATGGTAGAAAAAACGTGGTTGTTTTTGACCCACCACACATCCACCACTATGTGGAGAGAATATCATTGGAATAATCTAAGGGGAGGTTCCATGTACTCCTCACTCATTACCATAAAAATCCATTGTATTTTTTCGTCCTCATTTTGAAAATTTGATATCTTGCTAAAGTGTGTCTTGGACCATTACATAACCCAGCCAATGTGGCACCATAAAAATCTCAAAACCACATTTAAAACCACTAGGATATTTCCAACAGATCTGAATACCATATAAAACCATTAATAGTCTCCATAATACCTCATAGAATAAGACATGAATTGAAAAACATGGTTTAGAATATGGATCATTGCATATGTAATTACAAAATTGTACTAGATACTTATTTTGGTTGATGTATTTTCATGGGATTGGTAAATTTAGATTGAAATAACATGATTTAAGATTTAAGAGTTACATGAGACTATATAGAACCTATAGAGGAGTTTTACCTTCATCTATTGAATGAGATGGTAATAATTTTATTTTTATAATTATTCTATTATTTTATATTTATAATATATACAAATAATGATTTATTTGTGTATTTTTTACCCAAAATAGAATATGGGCATGCATAAAATCTATAATACTTGGCATATAGTTACCCTAACACCGAAGTTATTAAGTGTAAATGAAAATAAATGGATTTATTTATAAAAATAAATTTTAATTTATTTAGAGTTTTCATCCATAGATTATTGGAGTTGTACTATTAAAAACCCGATAATGTGGACTCATGGGAGTTTTAATTTTTTTTTTGTATTTGGTATTGAAATAAAATATACATGTGTTGTTCATAAAAACATAGAGATAGAGGAATGGGTTGATGGAGATCATAGAGATATGAGAACCCAATGACACGTGATATGGTATAAGATTATTTGAGGGTTTATGTGAACTAAATGATATATATCACTACATGAAATGTGTTTTGATATGTGTGAGAAATTTGGTATATTAGTTTGGAGGGTGATCCTAATGATAGAAATATGTCATCAATGAAGAATGTTTGAAGGTATGTTACTAAAATAACGAGATGTTACATACTATTATATCATAAATAATTTTTTATGTTAAGAATTAAAGTGGAATTATTATTTTTTTGGATTTTCTATTATAGATATATGCCAACATGATAGTTTCTAAAGTATCGCGGAGAGGTTGGGGTTGAGAATAATACTAACATGGGGTATCAAAGACCCTTGATTGATGATTAGTTAATGTATACATTTTTAGAGATATATTTGAATAAATTAGGTATCTGAAGTGGTTAGGATATGTGGATCATCTCTCTAGGGAAACCACATTATAGAATTCACCCATCTCTATGGAATAAGTGAACTGTATGGTGAGAAGGGGTAGGTTGATGGAATCCAAATTTTATTTGAGAATATATATACCTAATAGGTGATTTGGATGAATCTAGTGACCTTCATATTGTAGGTCCTATATTGTATTAATTGGAGTCCCTAGAATCTTTTCAAGATTCATTTGGGGTTATCCCCAAATGAATTTTAATCCATTTCTCTTGGTAAATTATTCAAATATATTTTGATGATGGTCAAAGAATAAGAGTTTATATATTATAAGTAGAGATATATTTCTTTTATGGACTACATAACATTATTCAATTAATTTATTTGCATTTCTTTAATGTTATAAGTGATAAGGACATGGGAACTAGATGTTTAATAAATGAATTGAGCCTCTTTATTCATATCAAGGATAAATTTATCTATATGATGTGAATTAGAGAGGTGGTGATCTTAATCCTGATTATTAATATTATCATCATAGATTAAAGGATTAGGAATACTAGAAACCATATAAATATCTAGGAGTATATCAACTAGAAATATGAAAAGTTAATTTTGTAGCATGTTCCAAGGTGGTAAGAGGCATGGTGTATTCTTTTGGGTTTTTTATCTTTCTCTGGAAGGAAGAATACTATTGGATTTTTATAAATTCTATAATACATGGAAATTATAATAATATTTTGATTATAAACCTCATAGTGTCATTCATTTAGATAGATATGACACATTTAATGATGTAAAATTATATCTTATCTTGATAGTGGGTGAGGCTTGTGGTTGACTGAAGCATAAAGTTTCAAAATAGCAGGGTCATTGAAGAGTGGTTTACATGTGTAATATCAATAAACATTATATCCTTAAAAAATCTTATTTCAAGTTACTACCATACCTAAAGTGAACATCCATATATTCCAAAGGATACTGAATAATTAAGGGGGTTTTTACATACTATATAGAGGCATATAACCTCTGATAATTTACAATAAATAATTATGAGATAATAATAATGCATCATCAAAAAAATAAAAATATAATATAACATATTTAGTTATAATCAAACCATAATAAGAATCCCCTACTATAACAAATTATGAACATAAAATAGATTCCATATAGTCATACATATAGAACCAAGATCTCATGATGGGATAATTATCGTTATGTGTAGTCTAAAAATAACAAAATGAATAAAGTAATAAAGAAATAAAATTATTCTATGATATATTTAGTCCTTTATCAGAATATATTTATATTTTGAGAACCTCTATCCATAACAAGTACCTTTCTAATACATGCATCCCTAATCACAAATATTTATTACCCATCATTGGTCGTATGCATGGTGTGACAAATATACATGGTAGGTATCCATCATTGGTGTCCCAAAAAGTTCATTATATATAGGAATATGAAAAATATTAAATTAAAAAAATATTATAGTATCCCTAATTGTATCATCAAGAATTAAATAGACAATAATATGATTGATTATACCATATTTGGCTAGTTCTGAAATGGGATAATCCTACCTTGGTAAATCATGACCTGTGGGAGGATAATTTATCCCCACTCATGATAAAACCCATTGTGAATTAGATGTCATAATAACAAAAAGGTATTTGTGAGTGATAATTTGTTAAATAATGACTATAAGTGTTAATTAGGTACTATAGAGTACAAGGATTGAGGTGAATAAATTGTCACATTATTATTAGATGTTGGGGAACAATCTATCCCAACACAATTAGGAATGGGTTAATATAATATAACTATAACACAAAAATGTGGATGAATAATCAAAATAATAATAAATATGGGTGAATTCTTTATTACCAACATAACTTCCAAGGTGAATAATGAATCACTAAAATCACATAAAAGGTTAATAAAATATCATTAAGAAAATAAAGAGTGTGAATAATAAATAAATAATACACATATCATGTTTAGTGATATATCACTAATATTATACACTATGTGAATGACATATTAATGAATTTGTAAATTGTCTGAATGAAATATTAAAAAAAATATCATTGTTAGGGAGAATATTAAATACACATAGAAAATTAGAAGATGATACATTACTTAATTACATATATTAGTTGAATAAATCATCACTGAACTTCCTTATGTTGGACTCTCTCACTATATAGATGGCCTCACATGACAAAATTCTATTCTTGGATACCCAATACCTAGGAATGATATTATAAGATATTGTAAAATAATTATAACCCCATTGTAATTACAGAAGATCCCAAACAAATGACCATATCACAAATGGTATTCTAGATAAACCACTTGTTATCACAAGGTATGATAATAAGGAAAATTCTAAACTCGTCTAACCCAAATTAAATTTCTCCATCATTGGTAAATTCTATATACACATTACAAGGATCACTATGTTTAGTGATATGTAAGGACATACCTCACTTATTCTAATACCAATTAATATAACTCTTTTTCTTAAAAAAATTCATCTCTGAACATCTTATTAAATAATTACCAATGGGGTTCCAATCATTAGAAATATAGTCTACATTCCTCAATCAATATAAAATTGTAAATTTTTGTTCATTTATAGGTAATTTACACTCTCCATGACCCAAAAATAATAAATCACTCTTGACTCATATAAAATGGATGGAAAATTGAGGAAACACATATATAATTATTGTAAATATCTCCTCATTCAATATACTTTATTGAATCATCCTCAGTCAACAGAGAAATCTAGATCATAAAAACTATATAATTTAGATATTTTAGATGAATAATGACACATTAAAAAAAGTAAAATTGAATAAAAGTAAAAACGGTATTCTACATATGACTAGAAATCCATCTGGATAAATAATATGTAAATCAGATCTCAAATTATTAAATTATTACTTGAATAATAAGGATAAATAAGAGTAAATGGGACATGGATCGAGTGGACTCTTCAAGAGAATAGTGTTAGAGTAATAAAATGTCTAAAAAATTAACATTATTAAATTATAAACTTTAAAAAAAATTAGCTATCATGGGACTATGTAATAAATGAACTCACATAGAGTACATAGTTTCCACAAATACCCAAATAGTGGTGATTGATAGGCTAATTGACTAGATGGGAATTAACCCCCATATTATTATTCTATTGAGTACCCAGTACCAGACCATCACATACTTTATGAAATCTTTAAAATTCTATAGATTATTAAAAAAATAAATTTTCCCTCCAATTTTAATCTTATCCCTTTCTAGTGACACCAAAATTCATAGCCTACAAAAATTCAAATGGATAAAATAAAATTTAATGGATTTTGAATATTAATGTATGTTCCCATTAAAAGTACAGAAGAATATAAATTATTTTTATAGAAATGTTCCATCAATACCTATTGATGAAATTACATACCTTATATGCTCATATATCCTCCCAAAACACTAAAGCCTCCACCTAGATAAGACCATTATTCCATTGCACACAAACTACGGGTACTATTTTCCGATGGAGGATTTTAACACTCCTATTTAGTATGCACACTAGTCAACCATAAAATGATTCATCAACCTCCAATTATATTGAGATATAATTGATCAGATATAAAGGGTCGAGATTATATCTTCATATTTGAGATATGTGAAATAAATTTTATATTGCACTGTATATATGAGGAATTGATAATAAGTAATCCATATCATTGATCCTTTTAAAAAACACAAAAAGTCTTATAAAAAGGAATTTATTTTAGTTTCCTTATAACTACCATGGTACTATCCTAGGTGAAAGTCATTGGAAATTTTTTTCCAATAGATTATTTTATTATTCTATATCGTTAGTCATGATGAAATCATTATTTACTCTTAAAATTAATCAACTACTTTGAGACAACCTAAATATATCTGAAGGTCCCTTGTAAGCAACATAGTCAAATAATATGTGATTCTACAACCTACTTCTTACATTAATGAGATTGGAATGACAAGTTATACAGTTATACGAAGAGTGATAAATTAGTAGGTTTATGAAAACTATTCATATTGAGAAAATATGCTTACAATAGATGAATCTCCAAAGATACACTAAAATCAAATGTATGAACAAAGCATGTCCTTAAACACCATAATCATATGATTAAACTACCAACTAGTATAATGATAGTACACTATACTCAATCTCATATTGTTATCCAATACTCAATATATCCCATGATTCATTCAACCCAATCTAGCATAATTATCATTGACACAACAAATAGTCATGCAATCTCATACACATATAATCTTATATGATCATTAACTAATAGGGCCACCGTGGTCAATCGGTAATATTCCACTATGGACAAGTCCATAATAACCCACATTACATCATTACCATAGAGAAACCTTGACATCCCCAATACAAAGTCTATAGTGACATCATAAATTTATAAGTAGGAAAATTTACTATCTTGACTATAGGAATGAGCTTATTCATTTTATACTTCACTTGATACCATGTGAGGAATAATTATAAAAAATATTTAATGTACATATTTATCCTTAAAATTGAAAAACTATCAGCATATTTCTATATACAACTTTTTCAATATTCGGTGAACAACCCATTTAAATCCATAAAAATCTCACTTTAGTTCCTATTTTAGACTCAATAGGACCCCAACTATAACATACTTATAATTTGGAATATATTTAACTTTTATAAATATATGCATTCAATTGGTTTTGATGAACATAAACCTGAACTTATGATAATAATTCATATAAATTATAAAATTACGTACCTTATATGGAATTAATAAAATATAATTGTTGAAAGTAATTTATAATTAATTTTGTAAATACTATTAATCATGAATAATTTTTCATAATTATTCCTTTTCTATAGACTTTTTAAAATATTTTATATAATAGTTAAATGTGTAACACCCCAATACATAACAATATTTTACTTCTATAATAAATTTAATTTTGTTCCTAAATTGTTTTATGTGAAAAAAAGTTAATAATATGTTACAAGAATATATTATTTTAGATTTCATTTCACACAATATAAAATTTATCTCCCGTAACACAAAACATTGAGGTTAGCATGAATTAAACACAATAATGACATTCTTTGATGGCTTATGTTACTTGAAATCCTGATATTTACCAGAAAAAAATATATTATTAAAATATTGTTATTTAATATAATCAGATTTAAACTAGATGTTTAATTGGTGGTTTTGAATATTATTAAATAAAATATAAAAATATATGGTTTAATTCAATACATAACAGTTAATTATAAATGAATAAAAAACTTATTGAATATAAAAGAAATGTTTCCATAAATAAAAATGTATTTATGAACCCAATGGAAATTTGTCCTAATAAATTAAATAAAAATTAAATTATTCAATGATATTAATGAAATATATTTATCATATATTCAATTAGTTATTTTGGGTATTCATATAATATGGTTGATTTGTATATGATAATATGAACTCTAATTTTATGCATAAAAGTTATATTTATCTATTGTACGTTTACCAAATTTCAATAGGGAAACAATTTTAAAACATAATTTTGGAAATATTATAAGTTTTAGATGAAAAGATTTTTTTTTGAAATTTAACATTTTAGTGAAGTATCATTTTTAAGGAATAGTAAAAATACGGAATTTTAATTGTAAACTGACTTTTTGTCAAAATACATTATAGTGTTAAATTATATTCATAATTGGTTTTAAATTATTCTTAGTTTAAAATGAAATATATTATTAAAATTTAGGCCATTGGAGTAATTTCTATATCATATTTAGATATTGAAACATATTGAACTTTTGACATAATTAACTTTAAAACCTACTTTCCTATATCATTTGGGGGATTAATTTTATATTATTTTTGGCCACTTCTATTATTTTAGTTTAAAAAGTGATAAAATATTTTTAATCATAATAATTTATAATTTAATTTTAAATCCATTTATTTTTTTACCATAAATATTAGTGAAGGAAAATTAAATTAATTATAGTGATTAAGATAAAAACTATCTTAACAAGGGACTAAACATTGGCCTTAAGGGAAAAAATGACCTAGAAACATGTAAAAAACGTTTTTATGTCCATATTCAGATGAAATAATGTATTTTACAAATATTTTTCATTATAGGATGAAAATTATTTAAGGAAAACCTCCCAATATATCTAGATTTTATATTCAAAATGTTCCCACTCCTCGTCAACTATAAAAAGGCACTCACACCCTCACTTATTTACTCCTATCAATTATTTTTTCATTATTCAAAACATACACAAAACACTACCAAAATCCATACCCTCATCAAAAAATACTCAATCTTTGTATAAATTCATCCATGAATGATTTTGGAATAAACTAAATGGAGTTACCCAATGGAGAGGTAACGTTCTTAGAAGAGAAATTTTGAATTATTTATTTCTCTACCAATAAAAAAATATATTATATTACTTTTATAATAAAATTATATTAATAAATATAATCATATATTTTAATCTTAAGTTCTTTTCCTAAACCAACACAAAATTCCATCAATTGGGATACGCAATCATCGTTTCTGTATATGGCGAACTACCTCCCCACAAACCAATGTCCTTGATTAATGTATTTTGATATTTCAAGGATGGAAATAATGATGTATTTATAGTTTATATATGTTATATATGATATTTGTAATTTCTTCTTCTTACTTAATTATTTTACTTCAAATATCCACCTTATTTCCATTTTTTGAGAGTACGATTACATCACTTATGGACATGTGAACTACCACCTCTTCAAATCAAAGTGATTCATTCACTCATCAAATGAAATATATAAAAGATAGTTTTTATAAAAATATGGGAGGTATATGAGACAAATATGATACTATGATTATAATATAAACACAAACACACACACACATATATATATATATATATAGCATTTTTCTTTCATTCATTTAATACGACATGAATATGGAACAACGTTCAAGAATTTGTGTGGCCTACCATTCCTATGAATGGTGTATTCTATTTCTTATCACTTAATATTATCGATTAGTTGAAATACATATATAGAAAAAAATATATGATATACATGATAGAATTTTAATCTTTATGGAATAATTACATTATTAGTAATATAATGTAATATTTTATTAATTACTCATTCACACACTAAAAAAGTGATAACATCATTCGTGGACATGTGGACTTCTACCTCCTCAAAGCGAAGTGATTCATTTTGAATCATACCAATTTTATATATTATTATATAGGATTAAATGATATTTTATTTAAGATATAATGATTATTATTTGAATATAAATGTTACTTTCATTTGTCCCTTAAGGATAACTGAAAAATAGAAATGTTACTCATGCGTACATATGGTCTATCATCTCCTGTATCATAATGTTAGTTCATTTTTTATAAACATAATCCATGAATGGTTTTAAAAATATTATTTATTTATTTTTATTTTAATTATTTTAATTATTTTATTATTATTATTCTTTATATGTTTACATAATGACCCCTTTGATCATTTCATATCTCCCAAAAGTCATTTTTGAAACATAACACGAATATGGTCAAAACATCCTACTTAAACATAATTTTCTAAAAAGTTGTATATAAATTGTTAATATGTTTTATAAAATTAATAAAAAACATGAAAAATGTTCTCAAAATATTAAATAACTATTGAAATTTTATTACACATTAATATATAGACACATGGGACAATTTAGACTCAGGGTAATGGATTCCCATCTCGCATTTTATATCTGTGAGCGAAATGACATATTCACTAGTTTATTCTTTTGTGTATTGTATATACTAATAATTTTGATTTTGTTATATCATAAATTAATTTGTCTTTAAGTTATTTAATATTTTCATTTTATTATTATTACTTTTTGGGATTCCTTGTTAGATGTATCATAGTTCCAAGGGGATTTCAAGGCTCAATTTTAATTATAATAGAAACATTAAATATTCATCATTCATTTATTTTATTTGGTGTATATACTACCCAATGGAATTCAATATAATTAACTTCAAAATTCTTATGATATTATAAAATTAATTTAATTTTCTTAATTTAGAAGGATTTTAATTCAAATGTTTCAATGTGGTATGGGCCACTTTGAGATGTTTAAAAATTATATTCCTAAAGAATGTTTTTAATATTATATTAATTGTATTTATATTATTATATGAAAAAACCATATTCTATATCTAATTGGTATACGTCATACTGATACCATCTTTATTATTCCTTTGTAGGGTTTATGATTATTTTGACCAATGATGGAATTGGCATTCCCTTCCTTGATTCATTTTTATACAGCCCTATAAATATTAATTAAACATTATATTTACCCTATTAATCAATATCATTTAACATAGATATCATTATTTATTATATCATATATCATTTCCATATATGGATTGTAATATCATGCCCCATATATTTGGCCTGATAGGGTAAAGGAATACTACTTGGCCTTAAGCTAGATCCCCAATGCACCAAAGGATGGAAATAAATGTTGAGGCCTATAAGAATAAATTGGGGAACAATTTTAACTTAAGATAAAACAATCCAACAAAGAATTACAGTATCAAAAAACTATATGATTCATGTAGAGAAAACAACCAAACCCATACATTACCAAAATAAAATTGATTTTTCCATAACAAATCCCAAAGACCAAACAACCAAACACAAATAAGAGTACCAAGAGGAAGACTAAAACAAGACTTGAGAAGATCTATTACACTATCCATAACTCCATGTGGAGATCCATTATCAAAGCACCTCTACATCACAAAAACATCATGTCAAACCACTAGAAAAATGAGATGCATGACTCTTACATATGTCCTAGAACACAACATCTAAAAAATCACCAAAGTTCCAAATAATCTAGTGAGCAAAAATAATGATAAGGGTTTCCCAAAATGAATTCCCCTCGCACACCACTAGGATAAAATAGTTTTCCCATTTATATAAAAGAATTTATATAAACCACTCAATAGTGAAACAACATAAAACAATCGAAACAAACCCTTACCAAGACACCTTTACCAAGCCATGAAACCCAAGGGAAATCCCAAAAACCATGCAACAAGTCATTCCACCATTTAATATTAGTACATTAATTCCATATTTTCAAAATAAACACACAACAAAGAAACCATTATTGTGGGAATTCTGCCCATCCTGTTCACACCATTCCAAACTAGCGGTGCTTCCTGACCACTATCCATAATGGTGGTTCTTACGACCACTATCCACTGCCTTTTATAGTGAGGCTTCCTACCCAATTCTACATAGAAAACACAAGACACAAACAATAAGAACAATTCACCAAGGACACATAATAAGCACACAACCATTTCCCACACATGCCAAGTCACTTTAATAAATCACCTATTTATTGAAAACACCCTTTAACCGACATTAAATGCCCAAAATCATTTCAATAAGCAACATAATTACTGAAAACCATCTATCCCAAAAACAATTCATAATAATCCACTATAGATTTTAAAATCAACATTTCAAAATCCCCTAACAAACCCCTCTTTGAAACATTATCTCATTTTCCCCAAAATCCACAAAATCATCATTAAATGGATTTCTAACAAGATTAAAAGATTATTATAATAATTAATTTCATGAAAATTAATTAATTAGAACCAAAAAAACTATTTCAAACCAAGTGGAGTTGAGGGAGAAGCCACCTACTTTTAGGGTTTTGGAAAATTCGACCCACATGCAATCGCACAACAATCCGGGAAAACTCCCTACTAAAACCACTCTATATCTTCTTCCATATCATTGAATATCCTTAAAAACAACATCCAAGGAAAAAAATCCATATATAAACAAATAATGATTTTATATCTAGAAAACTGAGAGAGAGGTAAAAATAGATCAAGAGAAAACAACAAAGTATTAAGTGCTAAGACATACTAGAGAAAAATCTACTCAACCACCCCATCAAAACCATTAATGTTGCTTCTAAAATGTGTGGGAAATCACCCCTAACCCTTGAGATAAAGAGATCCCAAATAATGATTTAGTGGGAGAGAGTTTGGGTGATCTTTAGGAAATCCCAACTAATCCCAGATTATTAAAACCCCATTTTTATTGGTCTCATAGTTGGCTCACATGGTTAGACAAACCATAAGCTAATTATGTGCATACTGCTGCCTTGATGGGGCACCTCGCATGGTCAAACCTACACAGTGAGACAAATTGTGTGCTAGTCCTGTGTACCGCACTTCATGGATGATTCATCACACATGGTTTCTCCTAGAAATGATCAAACCATGCAGCCTTAAAAAGGTCTCCAATGATTTTCAAAACCTTCCAAAACATTCCAATACTCATCTAAACTCGTCCAAAGCACTATAAACACATAAAAATGCATAAAAAGGATACATAACTCAAACTAGGCCTTTGAAATTCCCCCCTCTATTGGATATTCAGTCTTTGGAAATTATAGAACCATCTCGTTGTTGAACGAGTTCGGTCCATTTCACGACCAAGTCTTTCTCTCGCTCCATGTATCCTCCTAAATCTGACTATTCTTCCACAAAACCTAAACTAAAATTATGCTTATACCATGAATTAAATTCTTCTATCTATCCACAATCTACACTAGCATGTGCACACACAAAGAACCTGGTTCTATCTAAACATGATCCCAACAAATCACATGGTCATGATCCAGCTGAATCTTTTTTAATTACGACCCATGAAACACATAGTGCACTACACTAAACTATGGAGGAAAATCCAAATGATAAGCCACCTCTCCAATATTATCAAGTATCTCAAAAGTCCCAATATACCTTGGAGGTAATTTTCCCTGTTTCCAAAACCAACAATGTCCAAACCTATGAGAGATTCTCAAGAACACATGATCATCCACCTGGAATGACAACCGTCATCAACAATTGTCTGCATACAACTTTTGATGACTTGGATCTTTCTATATCCTCTTCTTGATCAACATGATTTTCTCTGTTGTCACTTGGTCAAGTCTTGTTCCTATCATCTAAGTCTCACATATTTCCACCCAATATAGTGTAGAACGACTCGGATGCCCATATAATGCCTCAAATGGAGCCATATGTATTGAATCCGGATAACTATTATTATTGGAGAAATTCACCAATGGTAAGTGATCCTCCAATGAACCATCAAAATATATCACACAAGACCTTAAAATATCCTCCATGGTTTATAGTGTCCTCTCATATTGACCATCTGTCTTCAGATGCAACGTCATGCCCATTATCAATTGTGTTCCAAGGGATTGCTGCATGGATTTATAGAAACAAGATGTGAAACTCAAGTCACTATATGATATAATAAAAACTAGAACCCAATTCATCTTTAATAGCTCATGAATACAGATTTTGGATAGATCCTATATCATATTATATTCATGAATCGGAATGAAATGGGGTGACTTTATGAGCAGATTCACAATCACCCATATGGCATCGTGTTTCCATAACATTATCATAAGACCTATCACAAAATCCATTGTTATCTGATCCCATTTCCACAATGGTATAGGTAAATATTTCAACAATCCTTTTGGTCGCTGATTCTCTAGCATGAATTGCTGAATAGTCAAGCATATCGATACAAAGACAACCACATCCCTACTCATACCAGCCCACCCAAAATGTTCTTTCAATTTCTTGTACATTTTCTGAATTCCAAGATGGACACCCCACATGGAATAATGATAATCCTTGAGAAGTTCCTCCTGATAGGCCACTGGTACAACCCTCCTATTCTAAAAACACAAGACTGAATTTCCATTCAGTTCCCATCCCTCAATGGTCTCCCCACTATTGAGTTTCGACCCCATCACCTCACATTTGGACACTGATACATGTGCCTTTATATAAAAATAATCCAATTCAGGAACCAATGAAACCCGAAAGAATCCCACTCTTCCACCCTACTCCTCACATTCCAACTACATGTCAGCTATTATTAACATCAACTGCCACTGATCAGATGCATGTTTAACCATCAGAGCATATGATTTTCTACATAATGCATCTTCCAATGAATTTCCCTCACCTAGTGTGTACATTAAGTTGAAATCATAAATCTAATTATATTATATCCAACTCATTTTTGTCAAGTTCAAATATCACTGTGAAAAAATATGTTTTGAGATCTTTTGATTGGTAAACACTATGAATTTCTCACTAATGAGATAATTACACCATATTTTTAAAACATGAACCACTATCTCCAACTCCAAATTATATATTGTATAGTTATTCTTATGAAACCTATACTATTGTGATCCATATGTGACCATATTATTCCACATCATGATAACACACCACAACCTTGATCACTATACGTCACAATACACCATGTATCCTTTCCTTGGATCAGGTAGAACCAAGATAGGTGTTTATGTAAAGTGACCATTTTACACTTGAATTCATTTATGACACTGATCGTCCCATTGAAATGGGTTGTTCTTCCTTGTCAAATATTTCATAGACAAAGCCAATCGTTAGAAATCACATCCAAAACGTCCATAAAAACCAGCTAAACTAAGGAAGCTATGTATCTCGAAAACATTCTAGGGAGGTTACCATAAGTCAACAGCCTCTATATTTTATATATCAACTAAAAATTACCTTCTCAAAAATAACATGGACAAAATAATTAACCTCTTTTATCCAAAATTCACACTTTTCAAAATTGGCATACAACTGATAGACCCTCAAGATCCCAAACATGGTCACCACGTACTACCAATTCTCTACCCTTGTCCTCGAATAAACCAGTTTATCATCCACCAAACCCACCAAAAAAGAATCCAAATATCTCTGAAATAAATAATTCATCAATGTCATGAACATTGTTGGTGCATTCATTAGACCAAAGGGCATAACCATATACCCTTAATGGCCATCTTGACTTCTTAAAATTGTTATCATGAATTCCTCCTTCCTTACCTACAATTGATGATATCCTTACCTCATGTCAATTTTGGAGAACCACTAAGCTCCCCTCAACTGGTCAAAGAAATCATAAATGAGTGGAAGTGGATATCATCGCTTTATCGTAACCTGATTATGTCTATGGTAATCCAAACAGACATGTAGAGTTCTATCCGCCTCTTAACAAAAAAATCTATAAATTCCCACAGAGACATGTTAGGCTGGATTAACCCTTTGTTTTCTAACCCTTCCAAATACACCTTTAATTCTTGAAATTCTTTTGGTGCTATTCGATAAGATGGAATTGAGATTTAAATGGTCCCCAGAATGAGAACAATTGCAAACTTACCTTCTCTCATGGTGGAAACCTTGGAAATTATTTGGGAAATACATCCATAAACTGATCCACAACTTCCATATGGACACTCTTCTCAACACCTTCCAATGATTCCTATGAAAAATCCTCTAACTAACATGCTATCATGCCAACATCTGGTTCCAACAAATATTTTTCACCAAGCTTTTCATTCTTATCCCCTCTAATGAAATGTTCAATAACATACTTTATTGTAAAACTAACCATTCTTGCATATCAATAGATGTGGCCCATACAAATTTCTGACCAATCCATTCCCAGGATTATATCATAACCATTTATCTCAAGCACTATGAAATCCCATATCAATTTGATGTTGTCCACAGCTAAGAAACACCCTCTATAGAGGAAAGCTCTAAACTCTCTTCAACCCAGAAGAGTTTGTAGTTTCAAAATATAAGGAATCATTTCCACCATTAAGCCCAAAAAATCAATGATACAAGAAGTAAGAAATGTATGTGATGTACCTATATCAAACAAATCTTTCATCAACATTGAATTTAAAATAATCATACCTCACACTGTGGATGGTCCCAAATAATCATCCTTCATAGCCTGCTTATCTCTAAACAACTATATACATACCAAACTTTGATCTTTATTTCCCTAATGAGGAGTCATGGTGTTCCTTGAATCACCCTGACTATTTTTAATCTGTTCAAAGGGATATACTGGTGCCCCATCACGTCAAGCCATAAGACACCGGCGACCCCTGAGGAGTGTCATGAACACCCTACCTTAGAGAATTCTAACAATAACTCTGTATATTACCCATATGATAACAATAATGACATTGTCAAGGTTATGTTGTATGATCCCTCTAGATGTTGATCTTATGATGAAACTGGAAACATCCATTCTTACCCTAAGGCTTCAGAGGAAGATTCATCGGTTCTATCATCGGATTCTGAGTCGTACTCTCTCCAGGGAAATAAGTTTCCCTCATCTGCTTGAACCCAAAATTTGTGATCCCACTCATTCCCATGGGTAAAAATATACATCCACCATTTATATTCCCCGCAAGATCATGCTCATCCATAATATATACATTCACCATTTCTATGTTATCATCTATACACAGTACCGCTATCTGGGAATGAATTTCCAGGGTCAACTCATCTTCAAAAAATTTGTGCCTTCAAGGATATACAACTTTCCACCTAGTGTGAAAACCACACTATGTTTATAAACATAGCCAAATATTATATTACTGACAAGTTCCCTTTCTTCAAACATAAAAAAATATGATGTACAATGATTTATAAATATATGAAGGTAGAATTGTTTATTAAACAATTATTAAAAACCCTCCCATGTCAAACATTGGTATGTCACAACTTGGACCGCCTGCTCCCACCACTAAAGGAAAATATCTTCCAATATATATGTGGATAACTTCACTTTCATATCTTCTAGTGTTATTAAGATATAAAATATCATATTCCTTCTATTTTGCCATGCTTCATTCCTTTCTAGCTCTGAATCTCCAATAAACATGGGTGGATTATGCCTTTGAAACTAAACTGCATGATCCAAATGTTTTGGTTCATCCACATTATTCTCACTTACCACATCATGCAAAGCTTTCACTATACTCTGCACTAGCTTCTAGTTCTACTGAGGCCTAGGTGCAACCACATTTTTAGTATCTTTCTCTAGTTGGCCTCTACGATGCCTACCCGGAGTCATTTCTACCAACACAATAAACTAGATTAAGTTCAAATACCTTAAAAAGACAGGGTATAAAATTCTCATATTTAATTATATAACTACTATCACAACTAGGCTTTCCACAAGTTTACATTTCCCATGGTGCAATATTCTAAAAAAATAAACCATGTTTTTGAAAATCAACCCATTTTTAAAATACCACAACTTTCTATGTTTCAAATCCTTCCATTTTGAATCCCAATACATATTTTCAAAATCTACACATTGATATCACGACATAGATATTTATAACACAACGAAATATGCATCCTTGTGGGAAGAAATTTTTACCATGAATTCCATGCACAACTCATTAGCTACACCTACGACAATGATATATCCAATTCAAATAACTGTCTCTAAATAGTTATGCACCCAACTCCCTAGTGTCTTGATGGTCTACATTAAAGGTTTAGCTACATCCTTTTATGTTATACATTCCTTGTTCTAAAAATCCTACACATTTCTACCATCCCGACTCAAGGAATAGACCACGAAATAATGTCAACAACAAGACCATCAATCAACACCAAAGGACCGAACAACTGTTCTCACTTGGTAGCCATGGACCAAAATAACCAATACTAGTTGAAATATCCCTCCCCATGTCATTTTCATGAGATGGAGGAGGAATGATTCTTGGGCTTAAGCAATGTACCCGAGGTATCGAAGGTTGGCACTAAATGCCGAGGGCTTTGATAATAAATTGGGGAATGATTTTCTCTTGAGATAAAATCAACCAAGCAGGCATTCCACTATCAACAAACTACATGATGCATGTCAAAAAAACAATTAAACCCATAAATTACACAAAGACAACCAATTGTTCCATAAAAAATTCCAATTTCCAAAAAACTAAACACAAATCAGAGTAACAATGGGAAGACTGCAAGAGGACTCTTGAAGAACTTAGACACCATCCATAACTCCACACCATCCTTCATGCTCCAAGTACCACAGCATCACCAAAACATCATGCCGAACCACTATCAAAATGTGATGCCCTACTCATACCTATTTCTAGGAACACAACATATGAAAAATCACCAAAGTTCCAAAGCATGGGGTGAGAAAAAATAATCATTATTTTTTCCCCATATAACATCCCAACAAAGGCTACTAGAATAAAACTACCAACAAATTTATATAAAACATTTTATATAAAACATTCAATAGTACAACCACATACAACATGCCAAACACACCCTTACCAACCATCCTTTTCCCAATCTTTGAATCCCAGGGGAAATCCAAACAACCATGCCAAAAGGAATTCCACCATTTCAAATTAGAACGAAAATTCCATCTCTGCAAGACAAAATATAACAAAGAAACCATTATGGTGGGACTTCTACCCATCCTGTTCATCTCATTCCATACTAGTCGTGCTTCTTGACCACTATCCATAATGGTGGTTTTTCCAGTCACTATCCATCACCTTTTATAGTGAGAATTATCTCCCACATCCACACAACAATCACAAGCTACAACTATTAATTAACCAATAATCACAAAGTATCATGGCCACACAATAAGCACAATATAATTTCCAACACATGAAAATTCACTTCAATAAATCACCCATTTATTGAAAACACCCATTAACCAATATTCCAATCTAAAACACATTTAAATAAATAAAATAATTATTGAAAACCATATTTCATAACACATTTTTCATAAATAGCCAGTATCGATTTTAAAATGAACATTTTAAAATCACCCAACAAAGACCATTTTTTCCACAATAACCCATTTCCACCAAAATCCACTAAATTATCACCAAATAACATCAAAATATATTCTCACATAAATATCACAATTAATTTAAAAAAATTATTTGTAACAAAAAACACTAGTTCTAACCAAGAGGAGTCGAGAGATAAGCCACCTACCTTTAGGATTCCGCCAAATTCAACTCGCACAAAACTGTACCTTGATCTGGGAAAACAGTCCACTAAAATCACTCTCACTCTCCTTTACTATAATTAGAAATCCTTAAAATAAACACATAAGGGAAAAACCCTAGATCAATATAAAACATGTGTATATCTAGAAAATAGTTTTAGGGGGAAGAGTAGATCTAGAAATAACCACAAAAAACTATGCATGGGGACATACCATTGAATAACCGGCTCGAACACACCCATAAAAATCTTTTATTTTCTTCTAAAATGAGTGGGCGAGCACCCCTATCCTTTAAGAAGAGAGAATTCTGGGTAAGGCTCGAATGAAAGAGAGTTTAGTTGTTTATAGGGAAATCCATACTAATCCTTGATTTTTTAAAATCTATTTTTATCTGTTGCATGGTTAGATAAATTGTTCTCCAGCTGATGCATCGAAGGGGAACCTCAAACATCCCACCCTAAATGGTTAGAAAAAGAGTTCACAAGATATTTGTACCGCACTGCTTGCATGGTTCATCTATCACAATTTCTCTGAACCGTTCTCAAACTGTGTGGACTTAAAAAGGCCTCCAACATTTCCCAAAACCTTAGAAAACTCTTCCAAACTCATACAAACACATCTAAGCACTTTAAACCCATAAAAATGCTTAATAAAGTCTACACACCTCCAACTGAGGGGTTCTACATGATTTTTTACTTTGAAATTTATTTATATGATAGTGGAAATATTAATAAATATGTATAATTTAGTAAATAAAAATATTCGATATGGAAAATTGTTTATGAATTAAATTAATTATTCAATATAGAGGGAATGATTTTTAAATGTTTGAAATAGGTTATGGAACTCTTAATACCATCACCTAAATGCATCCTTAGTCTCAAAATCAAATTATTTGTCCAAATCATAGTATTTTAATCTATGTTGAGAATCAACCTAGATTATATATGGGATTATGTTCGAGATACATGAAGTCCATTATTTAAGCATTGCATTAAATAATTATTTATTAATTTTTTTCTATATAATTTTCACTAATACAACATATATTGATGAATTTAATTTTCTTTCTATTGATTACATTTCATGTGTTTTTAAATATTTTCCTTCCCATATTAATTATAATCACTTATTCATTATGAATTATATTTTACGTATCCATTACTAAGAATTTGATCTTACCCTTTTCTCATTTCCCCAAGATTCTTGGAATTTTACTAATAAAGACTTGAAATGATATGCATTATAGAATAAAGATATATTTTGTAAAAAAATAATGTGTTATTTTTTTATTCATTTTTTTCAGGATTGACGTATATCTATTGTTTACCACTCTTAATAAACTATTAGGTATTTTGGAAGATGATTTACTCGTATCATATACCAATGTAATGAATGTGGGAACAATATCTAGGTTTACTGGGGTTGGGTCATTATAATCAGTACAGAAGAAGTTAAATAGAACCCTTGGAATATAGAGTCTAGAAAACATAGATTAGAAAACATAAAACAATGAGATAATTTGAGGATATATATAGAAGAAAACCCCCCAATGAATCCATGATTATGATAAAGATATTATCCATGAATGTCTTTTTCAATTTATGGTATGTGTTACTCCATATTTAGAATTATTTAAAGTGTAATGTTTTATAATCTAATCAGCTATATGGAACTATCTTGAAATGGATCCTCAAAGGAAGAAGTTTATCAATACTCATGGCTAATGTAGAGTTTTATCTTCTGAGAAAGCTGATATCGTTATTATGGGAACTGATCAAGTTATTAATATATTTGGTTATCTTAATTAGGTTATGGAAAATAACATTTACCAAATGGTGAAAAATTTTCCACAATGAGAGTCATTGATGCAGGACCACAATATGTAATAGGGGCCCCATCATTTAGTGGGACTACTAATCCAATGAATGTTTGTCAGTGGATTAAGTGTGAATTTATGGTATTATGATATGATAAGAAGGGAAATGATACAATTTTAGAGTATTTTCTCAATGGATATGTTGATAAATGTTGGTTATTGATCCATAATACTACTGGTGAAGAGGAAATAATACTCATAGAATATAACACATTTAAGAATACATCATTTTGACAATTATTTCCTTTATGAGAGACTAACTAAAATGAAGAGTATATTATATTGTTTAAATAAAAATGATAAATAATTTTTTTCTAGACTATGAAGCCACCATTACAAGTTTATTAATTTTTTCTATAGATTACATTAGCTACAAAGAATGAAATATAGGAAATTTCTTTGATGGGATTAAGAAAGACATTTGGAGGGAACTAGTCTCTCAAACAATTTTGTCTTCTGATGAAATAGTATTACATGCTATCATGATAGAAAATTAATTCTACCGGTCCTATGAATTTTAATGGAAGTAGAAGAATAATAAGATGGTAGAAAAAAGTATGTATAATGGGATGAAGGGAAATAAGGATTTCCCTACATGTGAAAATTGTGGAAAAAAACTCCCTAGTGCATTCATTAAGGCAATGTGAATTTTTTATAAGTTTATTGACAGGGGTGACCATACTATAGAATTATAAGGGAATAATAGAAATTATACTATTTAGTGTTACAACTTTAAGATGATGTAAGACAATGTAAATGAATTCTTCAATATTCAAAACAATATACATCATAAGAAGCTAAGGGATCAAGGTCAATCTTATATTATAGACATAGGAAAGGTGTAATAATTAATTTTATAATGTATTTGGATCCTTTAATAATGTTTTGAATGTATGTCTTCAATTATATATTATTTATATGTAAAAAGTAATATTTTATGATTGTACGATAATAATTTTTCATTAATAATTTAAAAAAATTACAAATGGTATATATGGCCATGAAAATTGATTCTATGGATAGTTGAACATATTAGAAAAAAATAATTGAGAATTTTAATATATGAAATATGTTTACAAAATAATTCTTTGATAAAGATATTTTTGATTTAGATATATTAAATAGGATACAACTAACTACTTTTGAACTAATTATAATGCTTTTGACCATAATATTTGGAAGGGTCACAAGGTTAACCATTTGTGAAATGGTTTATGTTGAACATTAGATGAGGTTTTATAGGTTAATGTTTTACTTAAACGCATTATGAAACATGTGGTAATAAATAATGTACAAATATATCATGTAACAACCAAAGGATAATATTGTGTTTATGTAAATTTATATTTAATTATATTCTTAGAAACTGAAAAATAATTCTTTCACTTTTAGAGAATGTTATTACGAATAAAAATGTACAATTATAAATATTTTTTATGAAATAAATGAACATTCTAATGAAAATTGTTTCTAGCTTGCTATTTAACAAATTTCTCATTATATATTTTGATATCAATCTCTTTCATGACATCATAGTTATATTATTCTTCCATGTACATGTTTTCACTAATGTTCCCCTATTCAAAAGCCTATTTTTGTGGTGGTCTTTCCATTTCACTTTCCCTATTATTAGAATATGTTTCTAAAACCCTATTAATTATTTGGTTTTGAAAAATATTATTTTCAAATCTCCATACCTTGATTACTGATATCTTGATTGAATTTTGAGGATAACATTTATTTAACGTGGGGATAATGTAACACCTGAGGACATTATAAAATTTATCATTTATAATAAATTTAATTTTGTTTTTATCAAACTTTATATGAATCTCCAAGTTAGGATTATGTTACAAAAAAGATGACTTTAGCATTAGTTAAAATAAAAATACAGTTTAGCTTTCTTAACATGGAACATAGAGGTTATCTTATGTTACACACAACAATGACATTCTTTGATGGCTTGTGTTACACACAATACTAAGTTTCACCAATAAAAATATTTTATTACAATATTATTATTTAATATAATAAAATACAACCTTAAAAATATGTTTTTGGTTATTAATTTTATTAAATAAATTCTAAAAATATATGGTTCATTTACTTAGTGACCAATTAATTACAAATTAATATAAATCCCAATTGAATATGATGGATTTTTTTGTAAAAAATAGTTTTATAGACCCAAAGGAATTCATTCATAGTAATTTAATTTAATTTATTTTTGTGATGGTATTAATTAAATATATATATTATATATATTATATATTATTTTTAAAATTCATCTAATAGGTTTCATATGACCTAATGATGAAAACAAATCCAATTTTACATATTAAAAGCTATATTTTTCTTAACATAGTTTTTCTGCCTTTTAATGGTACACATATTTTAAAAAAAAATAAAATTAATAAATATAATATTGAAAAAAACTTCATTTTTGAATGTGTAATGTCAAAATTAACATAAAGTGAACTTTTGTTACTTTTTTGTGAGGTTTCATTTTTCTGATGAATAGTGAGAACTACAGAATTTTAGTTGAATCCCGACATTCCATCCAAGTAATTTATATTGTTAATTTATCTTTTTAATTGGTATTAAAGTATTATTATATTAAATATACATATATTATTATAATATATAAAATTTTAATTATCTTTAAATTGGATTTAGATATAGAAACCTAGTGAACTAGGGAGCAATTTTCACATAAAAAACTTACTTTCTCATCCAATGTGTGGGATTGAGTTTATATTAATTTATGAAACATGTATGAATTTAATTTAGAAAAATGGATAATTTTTTTTAATAATAATAATCTATCAATTATTTAATATTCTGCTTATTATTTTAACAAAATTATTATTGATATAAATTTTATTTAACTATAGCAATGTAGAGAAAAACAAGTTTAATAGGGGAAAAACCATAAACATAAGGGCCAAAATGAAATAGAAACATCAATAAAACCAATTTTATGTTTTTATTTCTACCATATAACCTATTTTATAAAATTTATTCTTTATTTTTGCAACTTTATGTTATAGATACCTCCCAATAGAGCTTACCTTTGTATATTTATAATATTGCTACTCCCTCTCCCCAGTAAAGAGAACTCACCCATCACTTATTTACACCTATAAATATTTGTTTATTTTCCAAAACATTTTCCCTATAGACTCTTACCATCTCTCTAGTCATTATAGAATCCATAATATTTGCATAAATCCATCAAATGAAGGATTTTGGAACAAACCAAAATGTTTTACCTGAAGAAGAGGTAACATTATTCAACGAGCACTTTAGTTTTATTTTATTCTCCACAAATTAAATACATTTTATATATTTGATATATACAAAAACATGAAACCTGTGTATAATTATATATTATTATATTAATTTTATGACCTAAAACTACACACACATCTATCAAAATGGGTACACAATCATCGTTCATGTGTATGGTGAACTACCACCTTGTGAGACGATTTATTTTTTTATTCCATTTCCAACTTTAATTGTAACACCCCAAGATTTCATAGTGTGTTATTTCTTCAAAATAATTCAATAACTTTCACTACATGCAACACCAAGTTCAAGCACACCATGACTTACCAAACAAGCCGTTCAAAAAAGGTTATGAATAGTATTAGAAAAATTTTAATGTTTATATAATCCTTATAATTTTAGAATCCATATTATGAGTTTCTTAGATATAATGCAAGAACAAATTCATTTTCAGTATTGCACTTTTATCAACTTTTAATAGTGAACCCTTTTTAAATACAATATTTTAATCTTTTTGACTAAATGGGGACATCAAAAATTTAAAATGTAACACCCCAAGCTTCTACGGTACACTTCTCTTTGAATAATGTGATAGCGTGTGTTGTACGCAACACCGAGTTCTAACAACCAATCAAACTAGCCGTTATGAATAGTAATACCTACTTTTTAAAATTATATATATTTTATATTTCAAAATGGACTTCATTTTTGGATTTGGAATATCTAATTTATCCTAAGGTGAAATTTTGGTACTTTTCAGATAACTTTCATATTTTGATGAATAGTGAAAATTACTAAATTTTAATTAAAAAAAATTTTTTTAATCAAAATAATTAATAGTGATAAATTATGAATTTTAGTAGTTTTAAAGTATATTTAGAATATATTTTTACCATTTCATATAATTTTGGTCATTGGACATAATTTTATAATTAAACTGAACATAAACAAGTGTCAATCTTTTGATAGTTATTATCTCTTAAAAACACGCTTTTTGTTTTGACAGCGGGAATTAATTTTAAATTAATTTCTGCCACTTCTGTGTTTTGAATTTAGGAAAATGGATTCCATATTTGGAATCAGGATGTTCAAATTTTGTAAATAGGTAACTTTTATTTTTAGACATTTTGAATAATTACTGCGGTAAATATTTTATTTACCATGGTTAAGGGTAAATCCGGTAAATAAGGGTTAAAAATAATATTATAATAATACTAAATTACCCTAAAACGTGTCTTAACCCTATTGGTTGATACATGGTCGACCAAGGGAATCTTTGGGTCGATTTGGGGACCCCATGGATCCACTTGTAAGTGATAATGACACTTTATTTTAATTAAGTTAAAATGAATACAAAAATGACACAAGCATATATCTTTTAGCAAAACAATTGTTACATAGGGTTATATATGTTGGATTTTAGATTATAAATATTCATTAGAAATATAAACAGATTTCCTACATAATGATATTTTATTTATAATTTTTTTTACATTAAATAATTTGTTTTATTTATGACACAATGATGATGCAGTAATTACTATAATAGTGAAAAATTAAAATAATTGATATTATAAATACCCAAATAAATATAACATGAAACTTTTAATTAATTAAAATAATTTTCTAGGATAATATGATATATTAGGATTTATTTAATTGACTTTTTTGGAAGTAATCAATCTGTTATGAGTTCCACAAAAATCAACTATTGAATAGTGTAAAAAATGACATAAAAGAGTTTTTAAAACAAATATTATATAATTAATTGATATTAAATTCCTAAAAATCTAAGGTTCGGCCAAGAGACTTATATCATGATAGGTGTATCATTAATGGACAACTTCTGGGTCGCTTGTATGTATATGGTAAGTTTAATAACCATATAATATAAAAATACAAATAGACATTGTAAAAGTGAAACTAATTAACTTAGAGTTAATACTTAAAGATAAGGTTAATATAAGTACCCAAACCTGTCTAAATTATATTGGTTGAGTTGTTTGCGACCTATACCCACCTTGACCTTTTAATAATAAGCTTTGGAGCCATTATAAACCGAATATGAATTTATTATAAATTAATATTTCTAGCTTTTCCAAAGGTTCCCCTCACCCCTCTTATAAAAGGGCACTCCTCCTTCTCATTTCTTCACACCTTCAAAGCCTTTTGGTTCGGCCAAACTCTGCCCAAATACTCTCCCAACATCCCTCACTACAACCTAGAGGCCTTAGTTTGATCATAAAGCCAACCTAAGGAGCCCTTTTGATCAAATCAAAAGGAAGAACCCGAAGAACAGGTAATGATTTCACCACCCTTCTCCAAGTTCATTTCTTCTTCCACTTCTTCTTCCTTTGTTCTTACCATTATAAAATAATAACTCCAGTATCTCACATATACTGTGATGTTATTATAAATATGGTACAACCATATTCAGTATTCTATCCACCCTTTGAATAACATGTCACCATACGTGCGTACGTACGGACTACCGTCTCCACGTCGTGGTGTAATTGTTATTCAATATAATATTATTTGGATGGTTATAATAATGATGTGTAACTCATGTAAATAATAAATATAACATGTTAATGATTCTGTATATATGATATACAATCCATTTATATATTATTTTAATATCAAAAGAATGATATTGTCGCTCGTGCGTACGTACGGACTACCGTCTCCACGAACGCGATGAGATTCATTCTCCATCGTATCCATTCAAGTATAATTATCATTTTATGATTTAAAAATGATGTTTAAGGACTAGATATAATTCTGGATATGAATAAAATACAACAACCATGTCTTATGTAACAAAACATATAAAAGAAAATGAGTAAGTTAACTCCCGAAACGACGATAATTCTAAGATATTATTAACAAATCAATGTTAAAAGATCATATATGATATCATATTATTATATATGATTCTTTTATAATTTAATAACAACTATTTCACCATTATATAGGAGGTTAACCTACCCCAACCAAGGAAAAGTACATGGTAAGGGTTATTTCACAACCTCTTCATTATCCAAGGTTGTTTATACGTAATAATCTACTGGGATCTCTTTATCATCCACATCCATGTTTCTTAAAAATGTATTTCAAAACATTTTTACTATTTACTAGAATATCAGTTAAAGTCATTTATACCCTTTTTGACTTTTATAAGTGGTTTATAAAGGAATCTTTCGGTCGTTTTCAAAACAAGGTCCTTTTTAACCTTTTTGACAAAATTAAGGTAAGAATGTTTTTTTTAACTTATACGGCGGGTGCGGCTATTTTCCGCCGTTATAAAATCTTCAAAGCTTCCCTTACAAGATTATAAGAATTTTTTCAAAATGTTTTATTTTATATGGATCTTAAATGATTTCAAAATAAAAGGAGATATTTCTTTAAAAAGAATTTTGATTTCATCTATGTCAACATCCTTTGATGGATTTTAAGATTATTTATGGTTGATTTATTATGATACAAAACTTCTATATTGTATTGAAGGAATTGTGATATGTTTGACTGTGGATGTGCTATTTTTATACCATTCATAGTTTATAGTGAAAGTATTGACATTTCGTATGCTAGTTTTAATACGAATGTTTATGTTATGTTTAAACCTTTTCATATGGGAATGCATTGGACTTAATATGTGACGGGTGGATCCCGCTATAGCTCCTCGATGCATCGGTAGGTCTCATGAGACAAACTAGTGTCTTGGAACAAGGCCTTGACAAAATCTTATTTGTAGTCTTGGCACGAGGCCTTGGCTATGTGGTTATGATAGTCTGGCATTATGCATTCCAACATTATGAAAGTGTTTATTGATTTTTGAATGTGATTATTCGATTAGTAGAATATCCATGTGAATAAGTAAATGGCATTATTTCATTTTATTTATGCCATACCATGTTGAAAGTTCATATTTAAAAGGCTTTTGTTTTAGTTATACATTTCCTTAAATGTTTATTCTTATTTATGAAAGTTTCCACTATATTGTTATCCTTACTGGGCATTTGAGCTCACCCCTTTTCTATGTTTTATTTTTCCCAGGATGTGAAGAAGTAAGTTATGAATGACCTGTAGGGATTTTATGAGGGGTTAATAGTGTGGATTGTGGAAACATTATGTTGTTGTAGTAGTTTTTCATTTTATGATGTAATGTAAAACTTATGAATATATCTAGTGTTTCCAAGGCTACTAAACCAATCGGTCTTTCGAGATTTGATCTTTCTTGTGATCATGCCAATGTTATGTAATAATGCACCGACTCTGGGTAGCTGGGGTCGGGGCGTTACAGTTGGTATCAGAGGAAGTTTAGTACAAACCTTGGAATCTAGATTTAGATAAACTCTGATTAGAGCACGTAGACCTAAGATGAACTTTGAGGATTAGTATAGAAGAACTTCCTAGAATTTTGGTATTGTAGAGATTTTGTGAGTTTTCCGAGAAATACATCCATGTCTGGATACGAGCAGGTAAAGGCGGCTCTGGCACAGATGTACCTAGGGGTAAAACCCGAAAACACCGCTTTGAGCTAGACTTGAACGGGAACTGGTGCACGACAACGGGCCTTGTTGCACTCTTGGTTACGACACTCCCGGGGGATATGCTTAGGATAATTCTCATTTTCTTTACAAACCATTATGAAGGGTTTATGAGTATATACATCCTCAAATGAGACATTTTTATGATTATGGATTATATCCATAAATAGTTCAATTTATGTTAAGTGTTTTATAAGTATGGGATTATGTATTTTGGTTCATAAACTGCTCTAGTGTATTCCATTGTTTAGAAATGGCGCCCAGTAGAAGGAATGAGAACTCCAGAAATGTACATGATTCAAAGAGAAGGAAGGATCATATCTTTCATGGTCTTAAGCTAGAATTTATAAGAGAAATAGTCTCCCATTTTTATCATCATATGAAGAAATAATATCATGTTTTGATAAGATAAGTAAAGAGTTTACTGAGTCCTATGGCTTTGAAGGGAAGCAAGAGAAGAAAAGGATAGAAGAGAGAAAGATGGATAAAGGGAAGAGGGAAAAGAAGAATTTTCCCATATGTGGTAACTGTGGAAAGAAACACCCTGGAACTTGCCTGAAAGGAATGGGAGTTTGTTATAAGTGTGGAGGAAAAGGGCACAAAGTACATGACTGCAAGGGTATGAAAGTGGTGTCAAATGTACAATGCTTCATTTGAAAGGAGTTCGGACACTACGCAAACCTATGTCCCAGTCATCAGACTATGCCGCAAATGATGCTATTAGATAATAATCAAGTTATGATACTACCACGGATGAAGAGGAATGATTAGAGTTATTATGTTGATTATATCAATTGAGTGTTGTATCAACAATGTACTTGTTATAATAATTATGGAGTATATAAGGATTGTACTGCAGTACTATTTCATTAAGGACTTGAGATTGTGTGGAACAAAGAAAAGTGACTCAATAGCAGGATAAATTTTAGGAAAATATATGGTTGAGAGAATGATAAACCATAATATAGTTCTGATACCGATGTCGTGATTTTCGAATAATACATGATTATTTTGGAAAAATTATTTTGGATATTCTTGACTACCTTGGAAATGATTAATGATTTGTATATTCCATCATTGTTGGGGTTTAAAACATTTTTGGATTGATGAAGTATATCCAGCACTCTATATGGAATAAGGGAGAATGGATGTAATCAATAAGGAATATGGTAATTCAGGATGTTTCAGTGTATTAAAAGAATACATGATGAAGGTATTCATATGCTATTACGGGGTAAAAAGGTTCTACATTATGTTTACCTTACTTATAAATGTTGGACTGTGAGTTTGGATAGAAGTATTTTGGATAGTTCTAGTTTGGATTATTTTGGATTGCCATAAAAGGACAACCCGGAGGTCGGGTGGTAACCCGTCGCGTCCGGCAAGGCTGCGAGACTTGAACCCGCAACCGAAGGGAGACAAGGGTGTATCACCTACCACTGGCCCACGAGATGTCCTGGATTAAATAATGTAGTTTTTATTAAAAGATCTTGTAGATGAATTATAAATTCGTTTATTTTGGAACCCTATACGAATAGTGTAAATAGAATTTTTTTTACATTCTATTATCTTTTAGAGTGAAAGATGAGTTTGTGGTTGAAATTTATTAATGGATAAAACTCTAATTATAAAGTAAGTATATCTCCTTATGATCTTAGCCAATCTCATAAATAAATTCTTCAACATTAAGAAAAGCAACTTAGAACAAAAATGTTTTCCTATATGGTACCTTAAATCATCACTAATTCATGGCTTTAGGATTGTTGGCCTTTTCATAGCCATGTTTTCTACCACTCTCCATCAGATAATTGATGGTTAGATTTCTCTTCCATATCCATATCTTCTTACATGGAACCCTAGTATGTGTTATTTTCGGTAATCTTCATACTTTCTACTCTTTATTTTAAATAGAGGCCTCGTTAATTCATTTTTCGATGTGGGATTTCAACTAATATATTTTGAAACGTCAAAAATGTGTTATCCCAATACCCTATATTTTTTTTTGGACCGATGGTATTTCAAATCACCATAGATTGATGAGTTTAAGGACCTCAATTTTATACTTGTTTGTGATTGATGACCTCAATCACTACCTATAAATATTTACATTTTTCCTCCAATTATATGTCTCAAATTGCCACCAATGTTCTCCTAATCGAGATCGTAATTTGGTGGTGACCCTTTCATTTCTCTTTTCCTCATATTAAGACTAAATTTTAGTAACCCAATTTCCGATGTGGGTTTTCCCACAAATATATTATCTATTTTCAACCTTTTATTTTCGAAGAACAATTTCAAATTGAGAGGACGCAATTTATTGAAGGAGGGGAGAATGTAACACCCCAAGATTTCATAGTGTGTTATTTCTTCAAAATAATTCAATAACTTTCACTACATGCAACACCAAGTTCAAGCACACCATGACTTACCAAACAAGCCGTTCAAAAAAGGTTATGAATATTATTAGATAAATTTTAATGTTTATATAATCCTTATAATTTTAGAATCCATATTATGAGTTTCTTAGATATAATGCAAGAACAAATTCATTTTCAGTATTGCACTTTTATCAACTTTTAATAGTGAACCCTTTTTAAACACAATATTTTAAACTTTTTGACTAAATGGGGACATCCAAAATTTAAAATGTAACACCCCAAGCTTCTACGGTACGCTTCTCTTTGAATAATGCGATAGCGTGTGTTGTACGCAACACCGAGTTCTAACAACCAATCAAACTAGCCGTTATGAATAGTAATACCTGCTTTTTAAAATTATATATATTTTATATTTCAAAATGGACTTCATTTTTGGATTCGGAATATCTAATTTAGCCTAAGGTGAAATTTTGGTACTTTTCAGATAACTTTCATATTTTGATGAATAGTGAAAATTACTAAATTTTAATTAAAAACAACTTTTTTAATCAAAATAATTAATAGTGATAAATTATGAATTTTAGTAGTTTTAAAGTATATTTAGAATATATTTTTACCATTTAATATAATGTTGGTCATTGGACATAATTTTACAATTAAACTGAACATAATCAAGTGTCAATCTTTTGATAGTTATTATCTCTTAAAAACACGCTTTTTGTTTTGACAGCGGGAATTAATTTTAAATTAATTTCTGCCACTTCTGTGTTTTGAATTTAAGAAAATGGATTCCATATTTGGAATCAGGATGTTCAAATTGTGTAAATAGGTAACTTTTATTTTTAGACATTTTGAATAATTACTGCGGTAAATATTTTATTTACCATGGTTAAGGGTAAATCCGGTAAATAAGGGTTAAAAAATAATATTATAATAATACTAAATTACCCTAAAACGTGTCTTAACCCTGTTGGTTGATACAGGGTCGACCAAGGGCATCTTTGGGACGATTTGGGGACCCCATGGATCCACATGTAAGTGATAATGACACTTTATTTTAATTAAGTTAAAATGAATACAAAAATGACACAAGCATATATCTTTTAGAAAAACAATTGTTACATAGGGTTATATATGTTGGATTTTAGATTATAAATATTCATTAAAAATATAAAACGATTTCCTACATAATGATATTTTATTTATAATTTTTAGACATTATATAATTTGTTTTATTTATGACACAATGATGATGCAGTAATTACTATAATAGTGAAAAATTAAAATAATTGATATTATAAATACCCAAATAAATATAATATGAAACTTTTAATTAATTAAACTAATTTTCTAGGATAATATGATATATTAGGATTGATTTAATTTACTTTTTTCGAAGTAATCAATCTGTTATGAGTTTCACAAAAATCAACTATTGAATAGTGTCAAAATTGACATAAAAGAGTTTTTAAAACAAATATTATATTATTAATTGATATTAAATTCCTAAAAATCTAAGGTTCGGCCAAGAGACTTATATCATGATATGTGTATCATTAATGGACCACTTGTGGGTCGCTTGTATGTATATGGTAAGTCTATTAACCATATAATATAAAAATACAAATAGACATTGTAAAAGTGAAACTAATTAACTTAGATTTAATACTTAAAGATAAGGTTAATATAAGTACCCAAACCTGTCTAAATTCTATTGGTTGAGTTGTTTTCGACCTATCCCCATCTTGAACTTTGAATAATAAGCTTTGGAGCCATTAGAAACCGAATATGAATTTATTATAAATTAATATTTCTAGCTTTTCCAAAGGTGCCCCTCACCCCTCTTATAAAAGGGCACTCCTCCTTCTCATTTCTTCACACCTTCAAAGCCTTTTGGTTCGGGAAAACTCTGCCCAAATACTCTCCCAACATCCCTAACTACAACCTAGAGGCCTTAGTTTGATCATAAAGCCAACCTAAGGAGCCCTTTTGATCAAATCAAAAGGAAGAACCCGAAAAAGAGGTAATGATTTCACCACCCTTCTCCAAGTTCATTTCTTCTTCCACTTCTTCTTCCTTTGTTCTTACCATTATAAAATAATAACTCCAGTATCTCACATATACTGTGATGTTATTATAAATATGGTACAACCATATTCAGTATTCTATCCACCCTTTGAATAACATGTCACCATACGTGCGTACGTACGGACTACCGTCTCCACGTCGTGGTGTAATTGTTATTCAATATAATATTATTTGGATGGGTATAATAATGATGTGTAACTCATGTAAATAATAAATATAACATGTTAATGATTCTGTATATATGATATACCATCCACATATATATTATTTTAATATCAAAAGAATGATATTGTCGCTCGTGCGTACGTACGGACTACCGTCTCCACGAACGCGATGAGATTCATTCTCCATCGTATCCATTGAAGTATAATTATCATTTGATGATTTAAAAATGATGTTTAAGGACTAGATATCATTATGGATATTAATAAAATAAAACAACCATGGCTTATGTAACAAAACATATAAAATAAAATGAGTAAGTTAACTCCCGAAACGACGATAATTCTAAGATATTATTAACAAATCAATGTTAAAAGATCATATATGATATCATATTATTATATATGATTCTTGTATAATTTAATAACAACTATTTCACCATTATACAGGAGGTTAACCTACCCCAACCAAGGAAAAGTACAAGGTAAGGGTTATTTCACAACCTCTTCATTATCCAAGGTTGTTTATACGTAATAATTTACTGGGATCTCTTTATCATCCACATCCATGTTTCTTAAAAATGTATTTCAAAACATTTTTACTATTTACTAGAATATGAGTTAAAGTCATTTATACCCTTTTTGACTTTTATAAGTGGTTTATAAAGGAATCTTTCGGTCGTTTTCAAAAAAATGTCCTTTTAACCTTTTTGACAAAATTAAGGTAAGAATGTTTTTTTTAACTTATACGGCGGGTGCGGCTATTTTCCGCCATTATAAAATCTTCAAAGCTTCCCTTACAAGCTTATAAGAATATTTCAAAATGTTTTATTTTATATGGATCTTAAATGATTTCAAAATAAAAGGAGATATTTCTTTAAAAAGAATTTTTATTTCATCTATGTAAACATCCTTTGATGGATTTTAAGATTATTTATGGTTGATTTATTATGATACAAAACTTCTATATTTTATTGAAGGATTTGTGATATGTTTGACTGTGGATGTGGTATTTTTATACCATTCATAGTTTATGGTGAAAGTATTGAAATTTCGTATGCTAGTTTTAATACGAATGTTTATGTTATGTTTAAACCTTTTCATATGGGAATGCATTGGACTTAATATGTGACGGGTGGAGCCCGCTATAGCTCCTTGATGCATCGGTAGGTCTCATGAGACAAACTAGTGTCTTGGCACAAGGCCTTGACAAAATCTTATTTGTATTCTTGGCACGAGGCCTTGGCTATGTGGTTATGATAGTCTGGCATTATGCATTCTAACATTATGAAAGTGGTTATTGATTTTTGCATGTGATTATTCGATTAGTAGAATATCCATGTGAATAAGTAAATGGCATTATTTCATTTTATTTATGCCATACCATGTTGAAAGTTCATATTTAAAAGGCTTTTGTTTTAGTTATACATTGCCATAAATGTTTATTCTTATTTATGAAAGTTTCCGCTATATTGTTATCCTTACTGGGCATTTGAGCTCACCCCTTTTCTATGTTTTATTTTTCCCAGGATGTGAAGAAGTAAGTTATGAATGACCTGCAGGGATTTTATGAGGGGTTAATAGTGTGGATTGTGGAAACATTATGTTGTTGTAGTAGTTTTTCATTTTATGATGTAATGTAAAACTTATGAATATATCTAGTGTTTCCAAGGATACTAATCCAATCGGTCTTTCGATGTTTGATCTTTCTTGTGATCATGCCAATGTTATGTAATAATGCACCGACTCTGGGTAGCTGGGGTCGGGGCGTTACATTAATGGATTAAAATAATGATTTATTTATAGTTTATATATGGTATATATTATATTTATATTTTTTTTCACTTTTGGAAAAAATTTCTAGCACATAGATTCCTATATTCCATTTTTATATAATACGATCACATCGTGTGTAGACATGTGGACTACCACCTCTTCAAAGAGATGTGATTCAATCAAATATTACATGGAATGCATTAAATGTAGTTTTAAAAAAATATATTTGAAATATGTGTCATTAATATTATGCTGATATTATAATGTACACATATGTGTCGTTTATCATTTATTCTCTTAATATGACAAGAAAATGGTGTCAATGTTTATGTTTATGTACATCCAACCGTCATAATGAATAGTGTCTTCCATTACATATAACTAAATATTATAGATTAATCTAAAAATATATATACTTAAAATAAATTATATACATGAAATAATTATAATATTTATGAAATAACTAATTTTATGTTAATATAATATATTATTTTCTTTATTACCATTACACACACAAAAACGTTATAATGTTGTCCATTGATGTGTGGACAACAACCTCCTCAAAGCGATGTGATTAATTTTAAATCCAAAAAATTATATATAAAATTATAATTGATTAAATAATATGTAATTTAATATATAATTATCATTCTGTAAATATAAATTTTATTTTCCTTCAACCTGTACTGACCATTGAAAAATGGAATTGTTACTCATGTATAAGTACGACCAACCATCTACATGATCAAAATGTTAGTTCATTTTTATTAACCATATTCCATGATTCATTTAAAAAATATAATTTATTTATAAATATGATAATTATATCTTTATTATTATTCTAGATATGTTTAAATATTGACCCCTTTGAACATTATCTAGCTACCAAAGTCGTTTTTGACACATAAATGGAATATGATAAAAACATTTGACTTTAACATAGTATTATATTTAGTTGTATAAAAAACGTTAATATGTGAAATAAATGATATAATAATCTTGAAAATTTTTATCAAACAAATAAATAATGAACATATTATTTCTATTCATGAATATGGAGACACATGTGACAAGTTAGACTGAAGAAAAGGGGTTTCCATCTTCATTTATACATATGTGAGATAAATGTAATGTTACCCAATTTGTTATTTTGTTTTATGTATTTTCATCCCATTTTGATATATTATTTCATTAATTCAATTATATTCATGGCATTTAATTTTTTCTTTTTAGGATCATTACATTTTGGGATTCTCTTTCTGATGTTACCATATTTGTATTGGTATTTCTACTGTCGTATTTATTTCGTAGAGACTCATTCCATATTAACCACTCATTACTTTTTTTTGGTGTATATATAACCCTATAACATTTTATATCATGAATTACAACATCCCATTACTGATCGATCATGCATGTCTTTATCATTATCCTGGTTTTCCTTTTTCTCATTTTTTGTTTTGGCTAAGAAACAATTGGTGGGATACCTATAATGGTGAAGAAATATATAATTTAGACTCTTATCTTTAACTGAATTTTTCTATAGGTTTTAGTTGGATTTCATTCCCAGTAACTAAGTTACCCAACATGTAAGAATCACTGGATGTAAGTTGTAAAAGACTTCAGGCTGTGATTGGTTACAAGATGTAAATATATGTTTCACATCGTGAATTTGTAAGTAATGTAGTTTTAATATTGGTTTATGGATTTCATGAGGAACATAAAAATGTGGACTTTATAATGTCAAAACGAATTAAACATCATATAATCCCATGAGCATAGAAGTTTTAGAGTTTCATTGGGTGTTTTATGACTATTAGACTGCCACTTTTTTCTCTAACCAAAGATCCTCTCTAATGATTTTGGGAGGCTTCAATTCTTCTAGATCGGACCATTCAACATATGATATTCATTTTGGCTAAGGATCAACTTTTTTAGTTTTTAATTTTTTTGCTTCTTCATTTTCTTTTGTTACAATATCACCCTTATGATTGGGTTATTAGATCCATTGGTTTATGTTTTTGTTTTCTCCCATCTTCTTCTAGATCCATTATGCGATCTCATTCTAGTCATTGTTCCTTTGTTGCTCTGGTGTGGTGGGATTTCGTTATTAAGTATGTGGGTTTTCTCCTTTTCTCTAACCCCATTTTCTATATTAGTTCAATATTGTCATTTGTATTGAATTATAGGGCCTTCGTAGACACCATTGGGAATTCATTGATGGTCGATCTTGTTGTGGGGATGTGCGATCTGATTTTGAGGTAGGTGGTTCCATCTCAAGCCAATGTTGATGAAACTTATAGTTACTACATTTTAAATTGATTTATAAAAGGAATTTTCTTGATTTATTTCTATGTATTGAAATTAATTTTTAAGAGTAATGGGTTTTCATTAATTATTGATAAATTGAATGAAAATTGGTATTTTTAAAGCATTTAAAATGGTTTTGTGAAATGGTTTTTAATATGTTTTTAAAACATTTAAATGATTATGAAAAAGGGAACATGGGATACATTAGGTACTAGGTGGAAGGATTATTTTATGCATATCATCCATTAAGGGGGTTCAATTTTTATGGTGTTCTGCTTTTCCTAGTGTGTAGATTATGAGCTCTAGGAATGTATATGATGTTGGGGTTTCAATTTTTTTTGTCTCTCTATTCATATATTATAGATCATTTGCTTCAGGTACCACAGTTCACTGTTCATAGATTAATGGATACAAATAGTCTACTACCTGGCCTTTGGTATTCCTTGGAGTTGTGATGCCTGTGTTGCTTGTATTGTTTTTTTATTTCCTGTATTTGTATTATTTTATCATTGATTTGAATATTTATTCTTATAAAATATGATATAGAAAAATGTGATATGAAATTAATATACATTCATTTATTAGAACTATGATAAAAGTGAAATTTTTACCATATTTTCTATAAAAATGATTTTCTACTTATCATACCGTGTTATATATAAAAATAGAATACATGAATTTTTATAAAGATAATGATAATGGAACACCTTTGTGGGGTTATATTTATCCTATTTGCTCAAACATTTTGAACCACTTCAGTGGTGTGTAGAACATTATTTATCTTAAATTTTAGGGAAAGGAAATGAGCCATATTATTTCAGTGAAGTTTCATGTCAACAGATTTAGGAATCTAGTGTTGATATCATAGGAGTTTATCTATGCCATCACATGGAGTAGTTGTTTGGTTATATGCCTTTATAATTTGACTTTTCTTTTTGAGTTTAATCTACTTATGCTGTCATTTTTTCTACTATATTTATTTCTATAATAGAATATATTCATTGGTATTATATTGTATATTACTTTTCTATGTGTAACACCCCAAGATTTTATGAAAAATATTCTTTTTATTTTCATTAATGTCTTTTGTTGTACCCTACACCAAATGGATCTTGCACGACACACAACCCTGACTTGGCTTGCATTATAGGCAATCACGACCTTCCTCGATAGCGTGTGTTGTACGCAATACCGGGTGTTACTAAACAACGACATATTATTATGATATTATTATGAACTATCCGTTATGAATATTATTAACTAAATTTTTAATTTTATAACATTATTATTCATCTTACACATTTTCTAGAACATGGTATAAGAACAGAATAAATTTTTCGGGTAAAATAAGTATTTTTCAAAAAATGCAGTTTTGCCGCCTTTTGATGGCACACCAACATTAAATCTAGTTTTTGACATGTTTATAAATTCAATTTTACAAAATAAAATTATTATTTGGAATAAGGATATAAAATTTTACCTTGGATAAAATTTTCATGTTATTCTGATAACTTTCATATTTTAATGAATAGTAAAAACACGCTATATTTTAAATAAAAAAAACTCTTTTCATCGTATTAACTTATGTGGTTACATTATAATATTTAATTGTTTTAAAGTATAAATAGAATATATTTTTACAATTCAATATAATGTATTTCATTAGCATTGATTTTACCTTGAATTCGTAGGTTAAATCAATTCAATCTTTTACAATGTTTTAAATAAAAACATGTTTTCTTTAGACAACAGGATTAAATTTATTTTAAGTTTTGCAACATTCGTGTATTGAATTTGGAAAAATTTATTCCATATTTTCAATCAGTGGGTCCAAATAATGTTAATAAGATACTTTTTATTTTTGGGCATTATGAATAGTAACTATGGTAAATTTTATTTACCATAGTTAAAGAAAAATCGGGTAATTAAGGGTACATATAAGATTATAAAATTAACCTAACACCTGAAAAAATCCTATTGGATGACTAAAAGTAGACCCATATCACCTAAGGGTCGGATTAGAATCATTTAATGGACTTTTTTCCATGAAAATAACATAATTATTATTAAAACCAAAGAAAGTGACAACATGTCACTCTCTTAAATCTTATAAGTTTATTAATTTTAATTTAGTTATAAAGTTCATGAAACTTCAAACATGAATAGTCTCTAGAAAGATAATGAAATTATATACATCATATAAATTTATTTATAATTTTTAGGTATTAAATAATTATCATTAATAGGGACGTAGAAATTATTTAATTAGTGAAAAATCAATAATATAGTTTTTATTGAAATATTAATACATATCAAAAGGCCCAAATATCTGCACAAAACTTATTATTAGTGTATATATAAACCCTAATCATCCATTTTCCGAATTGGTGACCATATGGATCCTTATTATGATGATTATGACACTTATATTATTTTATTTTAAATGATCCCAAAGTTGTCACCTTCATAATTTAATAAATATATCAATTTAAATATTGTGATTTTAAGATGATAAATTAGATAAAAAGTATTATTGTGAAAGGTGATAGATTTATCTTAAACATAGTATTTTATTTTTAATTTTTATGCAACAAATAAGTATATTAAATAATTATACAAAAAAATGATGTAGTAATTATTTTATTAAGAGATAAACCAAATGAATGGTTTTAAAAATAATAAAATAAATATTATATGAACTATTTAATGTTCTCCACTAATTTTCTAGATACATATGAACTTTTATGAATCTATTAGAGCTTTTTGGTTTGAACATATCTTCTGTATATATATTATTTAAATTCAAATAAATGAATAGTGTCAAAATTGACACTATTCGTATTTTATAAAAATAATATATTATAAAATTGTTTAAAAATCTCAAAAATATTTACAAATAATAAATTTAAATTTATATGTTAGAAAATGTTATAAAGTATCCAATTATGTACAATTCACAACAAATAAGTAATTATTTGTTATAATTTAAAATATAGAATGTTATTACCACAAATAAAATAAAATTGATTAAATAAGGATAAATCAAGTTGATAATGTTTAAAATAATTTCCTAACATGTCTAAATTTTATTGGTTTATGAGATTACAACCCTATATCATCTAGGATTCTAATATGAGTCATTTTTTTCAGTTTTTATGTGGGGTTAGATTTATTATAAATTAATATTTTTACGATTTCCCAAGGTGCCCCTCCCCTCCCTTATAAAAGGGCACCTCCTCCCTCTCTTCCTCACACCAATTTGAGCCTTCATGCTCCGCCAACCTATACCAAATTCTCTTCTCCACTTCCCTAGAAACATCTTAGAAGTCCTGGTTTTCTTCAAATTCCTATTTTATTGTCCTAAGAGGAGCTCTCAAAGAAGCGCTTCAAAGAAGAGGTAATGTCCGTTACCGATTATTTCAACATTATTTCTTCTTCTACTTCTTCTTCTTTAGTTGTATCATTATGAAGTAATAACATAAGTATCACTCATATACTTATATGTTATTATAAGTATGAAACAACCCTATTTCACCATCTATCCATCCTACGGAAAATGAAATCACCGCGCGTGCGTACGTACTAAATACTGTCTCCACGCCGTGGTGTAATCTGTTTTTCCAACACCACCTTACTTGGATGGGAATAATGGTGTGAAGAATAAATATACATAGTTATTATAAAATCATACTAATTCTGATATATTTTATCATCTACTCCAATACAATTAAATAATTATGGAAACGATATCATCGCTCGTGCGTACGTAAGGACTACCGTCTCCACGACGCGATGAGATTCATTCTCCATGTTAACCATTTAAGAATGATTATAAAGTATATATAAGCAATAATAAAGAAATATATGACATTATAAAGCTACTGGATTTATGTATATCTATGTCATCTACTTAATTCCATTCAATTCAATAAGGAAATGAAAACAATGTTCATGCGTACATACGGCCTACCGTCTCCATGAATGGTGTATTTCATTCCATTTATCGATCTATTATATATTTGTGTATTCTGAATATATATTATATATAAATCATGTTTTATATTCTGGAATTATTTAATCATTATCTATGTAATCATATGAATAATTACAAGTCAAAACACAGACGACAAATGAAACAAAACGCTCTTTAACATGGAATTTACAAAAGAACGAGTAATATAAAGTCATAAGTGAACCATATATGACATCATAACAATGAATATGATTCTGTAATAAGTCAATAACATTATTTACATCATTATACAGGAGGTTTGGACACTTACAAATCAAATCGGACCTAAGGTAAGGGAAAATCTCACAATCTCAATTTTTATCTGAGATTGTTTATACTTCAGAATTTAATGGGGTGTATTTTATCATCCACATCCATGTTTCCTCAATATGTAATATTGTTCCATCCACGTACAATTTTTTAAATCCAATTTTACCCTTTGGTGAGTTTTTATTAAAAGATATGAAAGGAATCTTTTGTCTTTTTTCGTACGAGGTACATTTTGACTTTTCCGACAAAAGTACGAGAAGAATGATATTTTTTAACGTATACGGCATGAATGTATTTTTAAAACATTATTTCCAAGAGGCTTCCTTTACATGTTTTCAGTTTTATTTTTAATAAACTTCCTTTAGTTTAAAATTGTATGACATGTTAAAGAAAGGAAAATGTTTTTGAAGTAGAAAGGATATTTTCCTCAAGAATGGAGTTCAAGTGCTTTATCAAAATTATTTTCCATATAAGATAATATAGGTTTATGTTTCTATCCCTATTATTACATTGATTTGATTATGTTGTGATGGAATTATTTTTCTGAATTATTTTATCTTATATGAATCTTTTTATGATGTCATGTTGTTTAAGAATCCCATTTTTACTACATGGGTTATGCAATGATGTATGATTTATGATTTTGTGGCACACGTAAGAATGGTATCATTATGACATGGGTGGGACCTATATCTCCCTCCAATTAATTGGGTAAAGATTTATATCTCATGAGATAGACATGGCTGGAACGATAAGTTAATCCGGTTCAGTATTACAGGACTGGAACGAGGACTGAACTCCATTTAGAAAGGGACTTTATCCACTAAGATGGTATTGGTAGCAATGCCTTGGCTACTATGGAAATCATTACATGTGCTTAATGGATGCCACAAATAAATGTTTTATTCCCATGCTATTTTATCATGGTTTATGTTCCATTATGATCTATGCCTTATGTACTTCGATGTTTTATGTCGTTGCTCAGGATTTTGATGTTTAAAAATTTGTATCATGTTTTTATGTTCAAATCTATATCGTATGTTTTATTTTATCCATGCTTACCCTTACTGAGCATTTGAGATCACCCTTTTTTTAAGTTTTTATTTTCCCCCAGGATCAAAATAAAGGTTTTAGGTAAGGAAACAAAAAGTGGAAGATCATTATGGGAGATGTTGAAGATCTTTCACCACGATTAGAAGATTACGTTCCAAGTTTCCCAAGACACTAAACTAGTATGTTCTTTGTGTGTCTATTTTTGTTATGTATTAAGTATTCCACAAAAGTAATGTAATGTCCATGTACGTCAAGATTCGGGTCTCTACAGTTGGTATCAGAGGAAATGTTTAGTCAACCTTTGGATACTAGGATGCGAAAACGTTAGTGAGATCCTTAGAGATATTTATAAGGTATGTCTAGGGATGTCTCTAAGGATAAGTATACGTATAGGATATAGTCCTAGAACTACGGTAACGGTCTTATATTTTAACCTAAGATGTTAGATATTGAGGTTACTTCCCCTTTACTATGTTGTTTTCCCTAGCATGATTTTTGCCTGTCACACTATTCTTTTTGGGTTATAGAAAGTCGCTGGAAACAAAAGATTCATGATAATGGAGGATATGACAGACAATGGAATGATATTCTTCATGAGAAACCAAATGAAACGGGATTTGGATGTCCAAACATCGTTATTATGCCTAATCAGAAATCTCATAATATGATCAATAATCTCAACTTTGGTATGTTTCCCGACTCAGATAATAAGAGAATGATGTAGTTTCATGATGATCATAGAGGAAAGAAAGTTCAATTTCCCTCATGTAAATCATGTGGGAAGAGGCATCGGGGAGATTGTTTCAAGGGAACTGGAAGATGCTTTGGGTGTGGAAAAGAAGGACACAAAGCCAGTAAGTGAAAAGGAAAAGGTTCGGTTAACACCATGGATGAGGATAATGGTATTGCTATGACATCGACAATGGTTAATTGTTTTAAATGTGGAATGTACGGGCAATATTCAAACCAATTCCCTAAGGGAAAGTCTCATGAAGAGAATCAGTACGGTTGTATGGGTAGTGTTTATGTTGATGATGATGAAGAGACTACAAATGATATGTGAGATGAAAGAATTGTTGAAGCCCAGTCAATGGTTTAAGAAGGTAGTGGAATGATTACATGTTTATCAAGTGTAATGTTGTATAAGTAATCTCATGGTACTATGGAATAAAGAGTCATATAAAGATTGTTACACTGTTTTCTTTCCTTGAGATTTGAAAGTGTATGATTAATGGGACCAGTATCCAAGAAATGTTATTCAGATATTTTTGGAATATTGATGATATGGGAATAATGAATGGATAAAGAGAAAATTAAATGTTTGACAGTATTCATGAGCTCATGACTGATATAAGGAGAAGGTTATATCATGGTTTGAGTATATAGAATTTTTGGATTTTGGTATGTGGAAAGAGTTAAAATTTGACCGCATTCATGTTTTCACTAAGTTTTAATGGGTATTCATTTTTCACGAGAATACATGATTAAGGTATTCACATTATTGGAATGTGACCAACAAGATATATGTGGGATAAATGATGGTATTCACATGCTTGGTAGATGAAATTTCAAGTAATCGTTTTCTTTATACTATGAGCTTGGACCTAAGTATATTAGATAAGCCTGAAGATTGGAATGGATTATGTTGGACATAAGTTAGTACTGTTTAAGGATATAACTTTTTTTTTATTATTGATGAGATGTTATAGTAATGTAGTTTTAGAAAAAGGACAACCTGAAGGACGGGCGACATCCCATCCCATCGGACCGGGCTGTGGGAATCGAACCCACAACCGAAGTGTGACTAGACTTTATCGCCTACCACTGGCCTACAAGAACTCCTTGGTTAATATAAACTAGTTTTATCTTATTAAGCGGTATGATATATGAAGTATAAGTTCATTTTTGGAACCATATACGATTAATCTAACCATATAATGGACTTATTACTTTTTCTAACCTTTTGTTTGAAACAGATGGAATGACCCATCATTCTATCACATGATCTGCTAACACATCACGAATAACAAATTCAACTTCATTTCATTAATGGATGAAGTGGAAATTGTTCAATTCACGAAAAAAAGTGATATTGTACCAAAATCATGTAAGTATTTCTTTTAATTCATCAACTTTAGGGAAATGATCTTGAAAACCAAAAATGTTGTCTTAATGACCTTATATCTGATGAATCAGATGGTACCATAGATCATCACAAATCTATGGATTTTTGATTGTTGGCTTTTTCATATCCATGTTCTCTACCACTCTCTATCAGAACATGATGGTTAGATTTCTCTTCCATATCCATATTTTCACCTACGTTATCCTATGTGGAAACCCAGTGATGAGTTAATTTGGGTAACTGTTACGTTTCATACTTTAGTTTTTAAAGCCCAGTTTTGGTATTCCTTTTTACGATGTGGGTTTCTATTAAAGAATCTTCTGAGTAGTAAACCATTTATAACCCCAACAAATTTCGAGGGGAAATTCATTTTAAGGGGGTAGAACGTAACACCCTGAGATTTTATGAAAAATATTCTTTTTAATTCCATTAATGACTATTGTTCTACGCTACACCAAAAGTAGCTTGCATGACACGTAACCCTTACCTGGCTTACATTACACGCAATCACGACCTTCCTCGATAGCGTGTGTTGTACGCAATACCGTGTATTACTAAACAACGATATATTATGATAATATTATTATGAACTAGACGTTATTAATATTATTAACTAAATTTTGAATTTTATAACATTATTATTCATCTTACATATTTTCTAGAACATGGTATAAGAACAAAATAAATTTTTCGGGTAAAATAAGTTTTTTTCAAAAAATGCAGTTTTGCCGCCTTTTGATGGCGCACCAACTTTAAATCTAGTTTTTATATGTTTATAAGTTCAATTTTACAAAATAAAATTATTATTTGGAATAAGGATATAAAATTTTACCTTGGATAAAATTTTCATGTTATTCTGATAACTATCATATTTTAATGAATAGTAAAAATACGCTATATTTTAAATAAAAACAACTTTTTTCATCGTAATAACTTATGTGGTTAAATTATAATATCGAATCGTTTTAATGTATAAATAGAATATATTTTTACCATTTAATATAATTTATGTCATTAGCATTGATTTTACCTTGAATTTCTAGGTTAAATCAATTCAATCTTTTAGAATGTTTTAAATAAAAACTCGTTTTCTTTCGACAACGAGATTATTTTTAATTTAATTTCTGAAACATTCATGTATTGAATTTGGAAAAATGGATTCCATATTTGGAATCAGTGGGTCCAAATTATGTTAATAAGATACTTTTTATTTTTGGGCATTATGAATAGTAACTACGGTAAATTTTATTTACCATAGTTAAAGGTAAATCGGGTAATTAAGGGTAAATATAGGATTATAAAATTATCCAAACATCTGCCAAAATCCTATTGGATGACTAAAAGTCGACCCATATCACCTAAGGGTCAGATTAGAATCATTTAATGGACTTTTTTCCATGAAAATAACTTAATTATTATTAAAACCAAAGAAAGTGACAACATGTCACTCTCTTAAATCTTATTAGTGTATTAATTTTAATTTAGTGATAAACTTCATAAAACATCAAACATGAATAGTCTCCAGAAATCTAATGAAATTATCTACATCATATAAATTTATTTATATTTTTTAGGTATTAAATAATTATCATTAATAGGGATGCAGAAATTATTTTTTTAGTGAAAAAACAATAATATAGATTTTATTGAAATATTAATACATATCAAAAGGCCCAAATATGTTCACAAAACTTATTATTATTGTATATATAGACCCTAATCATCCATTTTCCAAATTGGTGACCATTTGGATGCTTATTAAGATGATTATGACACTTATATTATTTTATTTTAAATGATGCCAAAGTTGTCACCTTCATAATTTAATAAATATATCAATTTAAATATTGTGATTTTAAGTTGATAAATTCTATTAAAAGTATTATTGTGAAAGGTTATATATTTATCTCCACCATAGGATTTTATTTTTACTTTTGATGCAACAAATAAGTATATTAAATAATTATACAAAAAAATGATGTAGTAAATATTTTATTAAGAGATAAACCAAATAAATGGTTTTAAAAATAATAAAACAAATATTATATGAACTATTTAATGTGTTCCACTAATTTTCTAGATACATATGACCTTTTATGAATCTATTAAAGCTTTTTTTTGAGCATATCTTCTGTATATATTTTATTTAAATTCAAATAAATGAATAGTGTCAAAATTGACACTATTGTTATTTTATAAAAATAATATATTATAAGATTGTTTAAAAATCACAAAAATATTTACAAATAATAAATTAAAATTTATATACTATAAAATGTTATAAAGTATCCAATTATGGACAATTAACAACAAATAAGTAATTATTTGTTATAATTTAAAATTTAGAATGTTTTGCCACAAATAAAATTAAATTGATTAAATAAGGATAAATCATGTTGATAATGTTTAAAATAATTTACTAACATGTCTCAATTTTATTGGTTGATGATATTACAACCCTATATCGTCTAATATTCTAATATGAGTCATTTTTGGAGGTTTTTAAGTGGGGTTATATTTATTATAAATTAATATTTTTAAGATTTCCAAAGGTGCCCCTCCCCTCCCTTATAAAAGGGAACCTCCTCTCTCTCTTATTCACACCAATTTGAGCCTTCATGCTCAGCCAAACCCTACCAAATTCTCTTCTCCACTTCCCTAGAAACATCATAGAGGTGCTGGTCTTCTTCAAAGACCAATTTTATTACACTAAGATGAGGTCTCAAAGAGGCTCTTCAAAGAAGAGGTAATGTCCGTTACCAATTCTTTCAACTTTATTTCTTCTTCTACTTCTTCTTCTTTAGTTGTTTAATTATTAAGTAATAACATCAGTACACTACTAGAAAAGGGGGCATTGAAGCCCCCCAGAATTGGGTGACCGCCATTGGCGGTCGCTATAGATATCTAATAGCGACCACCAATGGCGGTCGCTGGCCTTGCTAAAAAAATTTGGGGCTTTTTGCGCCCCCCCCCCCACGCCCCCCTCTCGATCGAACCCTGCTCCCCCCTGTCTCTACCCCCCCCCCCCCCTGACGCCGCCCTCCCCCGCCTCACCCCCCCCCCCCCCCCCCCCCCGTCGCCCCGACACCGCCCTCCCCCCGCCTCCCGGCCTCCCTCGCCGCCCGGCCTCCCCCGCTCCCCCCCCCCCCGTCGCCGCCCCCTCGACGCCACCCTCCCCCCCACCTCCCGACCTCCCCCTGGCTCCGCCCCCCGACGCCGCCCTCCCCCCCGCCTCCCGGCCTCCCCCGCCACCCGGCCTCCCCCGCCGCACGCCCACCGCCCTACGGCCTCCATCCTCCCCCATCCGCCCTCTGCCCTTCGCCCCCTCAGCCCTCCCCCCACCCCGGACGGCTCCGGAACCCCAGACAGCCCCCCCCCCCCCCCGCACCCCAGACCTCTCCCCGCACCCTGGACGGCTCCAGCACCCCGGACACCCCCCCCCCCGCACCCCGGACCGCTCCATGGACCCCAGACCCCCCCCCCCCCCCCCCGCACCTCAAACAGCCCCCCCCCCCCTCGCTGCCCATCCCCCGTCCCCTCACCGCCTCATCTCCTCTAGCTCCCTGCCGCCGCCACCCATTCCCTCCCTTGCTGCACCGCCTTTGGCTCCGGCTCCCCTTCGCTGCCTCCTCTCTCTCGCTGCACCGCCTTCGGCTCCCCTCCCTTTCAGGTTTGTAGCTCAATCAGGTAACATGGGCTTTTAGTTACATTATTATTTTATCAATGCTTCATAAAAAAATGATTAATATTTATTTTAAATATAGTTGATTTGAAAAATGTAAATGTAATAAGTATTGTGTAAATGTTTTTTATACTGATATAATTATGGATAAGAGTTGGATTGATCTTCCAAATCGAACGTCTAGAGAATATTTCAATGGTATTATGCAGTTTATTGACTTCACTAGAGGATTTGGAACTGACTATATTAGTTGTCCATGTAGAAAATGTGCTAACAGATATCAATTCACACGAGATACAGTGAGGGAGAACCTTTTCTTCAATGGATTTCTGAAAAATTATAAGAGTTGGACTCGTCATGGAGAAGAATATGTTCGTTGTAAAAATACAGATGCAGCTCAGATAGATGTTGATGCAAGGATGATTGATCCAATGCATGAAATGCTTACTGAAATGGTACGTGGGTTTAATCCTGAAGGCATTGACATCCAGAATCTTGAGACCGGTGAGATAAATCTTCGCTCTGGTGCATATCGTGATTTGAGGAGGTTTTATGAAGCACTTGATGATGCTAAAACAGAATTATATCTTGGATGTACTTCTTACAATAAACTGTCGTTTATCGTAGAGTTGTTGCATTTGAAGACTTTGAATAATTGGTCAGACACATCATTCGACATGCTTTTGGTTTTAATGAAAAAAGTTCTTCCTGTCAATGCTAAGATTCCTGAGTCGTATTACTATGCTCGTAAGTTGACAGAGAACTTAGGTTTTACATATGAGACCATAGATGCATGTGAAAACAACTGTATGTTGTTTAGAAAAGAAACTGCCCATTTGGATGTTTGTACGGTTTGTGGTTCTTCTAGGTGGAAAGAGAATAGGGGAAATAATACTCATCAAAGTCAGATTGAAATACAGGGGAAACTGATTGCCGTAAAGCAAATGCCTTACTTTCCCCTTAAACCGAGGTTGAAAAGATTTTTTATGTCGTCTAAAGTTTTTAATTTAATGAGATGGCATGCAGAAAGAGTTCATGATAGTGATATGTTAACCCACCCGGCAGAATCTCATGCATGGAAGGATTTTGATAAGAGACATCCTGACTTTTCTAAATATGTTTGTAATGTCCGATTGGGATTGGCAGTAGATGGTTTCAATCCATTCAAGTCTATCGTTGGTGCAACTCATAGCACATGGCCCGTGGTGTTGGTTCCATATAATCTTCCTCTGTGGCTTTGTATGAATCAACAATTTATATTACTTTCCACTCTTATTGATAGACCTAAAAGTCCGGGGGATAAGATTGATGTTTACCTTCAGCCATTGATTGATGAGTTTAATGAATTTTGGGGCGATGGTGTGATGACTTATGACTGCGAAACGAATGAAATGTTCAAACTGCATGCTGCTTTATTGTGGACAATCAATGACTTCCCAGCTTATGCAAATTTATCAGGATGGAGTACGAAAAGGGAATTTGCTTTCCCTTGTTGCAATAAAAGTAAAAAATCTGTATGGCTTAAACATTCCAAAAAATGGGCATACATGGGTCACAGGTGTTTTCTCCCTCCTCAGCACATATTCAGAAAGGACAGAGTGGCATTTGATGGTTCTAGAGAGTTCAGCCCAGCACCAAAGATCATGACAGGAGTGGAAATGTTATTACAGATTGATGAAGAAAACATCTGCACGGTATATGAAATTTAGGATTTGGTGGCTCCTCCAGTACGTAATATTCGTGTTGCGGGTAGGCAGCACAGTCACAATTGGAAAAAGAAAAGTATTTTTTATAGTCTTCCGTATTGGAAAACTAACATGTTGAGGCATAATTTGGATGTCATGCACATTGAAAAAAATGTTTGGGATAACATATTGTGGACCATTTTAGGTGTCAGTGGGAAATCAAAGGACCATGTTAATGCACGCCATGATTTGGAAGAAATGGGTTTAAGGAAAAAATTTCATTTACAGTTAGCTGAGGGAAACAAGGCATATATGCCTTCTGCACAGTATACGATGACTACAGAGGAGAAAAATAAATTTCTTTCCATTTTGAAGATGGTCAAGGTGCTTGATGGTTATTCTTATAATATTTCAAAGTGTGTGAATCTGACGAGCAAGACATTGCAAGGGTTGAAAAGTCATGACAATCACATATTACTTCAGCAGTTGATTCCAATCGCAATTTGTGGTTGTTTATCCCCCAATGTTGTTCATCCCTTGATTGAGATGAGTAATTGTTTTAGACATCTTTGTTTAAGAAATCAACGAATGAGTGATTTAAATAGTTTGCAGGACTGAATTGTACTTACGCTTTGTCACTTTGAGAAACTTTTCCCCCCCTCATTTTTCGATTTTATGGTCAACTTGACAGTGCACCTAACTGATGATGTAATGGCTGCTGGTCTAGTGAAATTCAGGTGTATGTATCCTATTGAACGGTATTTGAGTACATTGAAAAGATTTGTACGCAACAGTGTTCGTACAGAGGCATCAATAGCCAGTGGTTATTTAATGGATGAGTGTACTACCTTTTGTACAGAATATCTTACGGATGAAACAAAATTAGATAAGCCCTCTCGAATTCATGATGGTCCAGTTGGAGAAGGAACCACATTTGATAAGGACAACATCCAGTGGATACAAGCACATCGATATATCTTGTGCAATACTCCATCAGTTGCACCATTAGTGCAGTAAGTATCTTATCAATGTGCTTGTATAACTTTTACATGTTTTGTTTGCATAAGGTGATCTTTTAAACATCGCGTTATCATTTGCAGGAAACACATTAATGAGATAAAAGAAGAGATGCATCGTGCGACTGAGTTGCAAATTCAACAATCTCATTATGCGTCATTTCATGATTGGTTAAAGGATTATGTATGTATAAATTAATTTTCATTATGAGTGAAGTATTATACTAATTGTTTCTGCATATATCAGTATTGATTTTTATAAATTATGTAGGTTCGTAAGCTGAGGGAGTTAGGGGACCCCACGCTACCTGAAGTATTTATCCAACTAGATGAGGGTCCATCTATAACGGCTCGTCGTTATAAATATATTGATGCTAATGTTTTTCGATTTCTCATTAAAGATGTTGACAACAAACGAGCAACACAAAACAGTGGAATCGGTTGTCCCTTTGTCTATTCTGGTTATTACTATGGTCAATTGATAGACATCATTGAAGTTGTATACACACACGGTTTGAAGTACATATTGTTAAAGTGTAATTGGGTTGATCCAGTGCGTGGATGTAAAGTCGATCAATATCAGTTTTCATTGGTAAATTTTAACTATATGTTATACAGAAATAATGAACGAGTTGAGAATGAACCTTTCATTTTGACATCACAAGCGGAACAAGTATTCTTTGTTACTTTGCCTTCGGATCCAAGTTGGAAAGTTGTTGTCAAAATGTCTCGGCGAGGAGTGTTTTTATTTGAAGAAGATGAACCCAAGACTATTCTGTTTGTTTACCAACAACTTGATCAACATACCGTAGTTCAACGTGAATAAGATATTTATTGGGTCAGAGCGGCTGTTGAAGGAGAAACGGTCGATTTTCATGCTTAATGAAAGGTATAATTGTTTTTCCGCTATTCAGTAGAATGTCCTAGGATATCATAAATTATCGAATCATTTTATAAATCTTTATAAGTTTTAATCCCCACTTTTGTAAATTAATTCACTCATAAATATTTAGGTTGTTTTTACACTTGATTTATTGATGTTATGGTTGGTGTATCATCCCTTTGAGGTATTCTTCATCTGATTCATGTGCTGCTTGAATTTTTATTAGTTCTATCTGAAATTTGGCTATGCATTGACTGGTTTTGTACATAATTTGTATATTTGTTTTGTTAACTTTCTGATTTTTTAAAATTCATTCAAAAATAATTATTCAATCCATTTTTTGTTTGATTAACAGTTGTACAAATTTGATTTTTTAAGAATAGTCCAATTTATCTTTTAAACACTTTGGACTCATTACTGATGTTTTCTATGACTGCAGACATGTCAGGGGAAGAGGCAGAAGATCCACATCATCCATCTGAGGCATCTACGTCTCAGGGTCGAGGTATGTTTGAATGTCATTGTCTATATTTTTTATGTAATTGACATACATATATATATATATATAACATTTGTCATTTTATATATAAAATTGTTTTCAACAGGATTAGACTCGGCTGCTTCTTCCTCTCACAGGAGAGGCCCTGGTCGTGGCATATTATCATGGAATTCCGACACGATGATAGATGTTTCATTTGATGAGGTTTTTCATCCTGTGGGACTGAATGCCCCGGCATTTATTCATCAGCTGGGTCATATCATACGTGAACCACATCGATTTCCATTGACCACGCGTGACTGGGATTCTATCCCTCAGGACACATAAGATCGTCTATGGAGTGAGGATCAGGTAATAAAATCATTTTACATTATTTTCTATGTATAAAGATTACTAATATGTTTGATTATTTTCATTATAGAAAAATTTGAAAGTATGCCCTGAAGAGTTTCGGCCCGTGTGTATGAGAAAATGTCGTAAGATGTGGAAAGATTATAAAGGCAAAGTGAAGAGGGACCACTGGGTACCAAATGTGGGTGCCCTAGACATTTTGGAAAAAGCCCCAAGAGGTGTCCTCCCGGCTCAGTGGCGTGACTTGGTTGCATATTGGTATACTGAGGGTGTTGTGGTTTGTATATTAATTATTTTGGTGTATATATATTTTCAAGAATATGTGATTTGTTTGAAATTTGAATGAATTGAATGTAGGAGGAGTCAACACGACATTCTGAGAATCGAGCGTTGCAGGGACCACCTCACAGGCTCGGGACTCGTCACGTGTCTCAGATCTGACATGAGGTATATATTATTCATTTTTAAATTTATTAATTAATATGGTTTTGTGTTTATATTCTTTTAATATACAGTTGCGAGAGCAAGGTGCAGCAACTGATAAAATGTCGGTGTGGATGAGGACTCGTGATCGCAATGATCCAGAGGTTGCAACATTGATAGTAAGTGTATGCATATTTACATAAATCAATATATTAACATATATATATATTTATATATATTTAAATATTTCACAGGTTCAATTTGAAGCTGAGTTAGAACATCTTCCAGAGGACCAGCGACAGCTTCCCATGCGACGGGATGAGATCTTTCATCGCATTATCGGTCGAGACGGGCATGGCTATAGTCTGACCTATGGAGCAGGGATTACTCATTCTGTAGTGTCACGAGATGCGGTTGTCGGTCCTGTTGTTTCTCATATGACACAACAGATGTCAGATTTTGAGGCACGGCTACGCGCTTCTGAGGAGGAAAATGCGCAATTGATAGCTGAGGTTAGAGCACTGCGGGAATATGTGCATCGAGCTGATGGTGCAGGGGATCATACGACGCAGGTATATACTATATTTATTTATTTAATTTAAATTATTTTTGTTATTTAAATATTTATAATGTTTATTTGTTGTAGGCCCCTAGCCCACCAGAACGAGGTAGCATTGATGACAACGCGTGACGCATCATATATTCACGAGATATGTTTTTTGTTTTTACTGGTGGGGTTGACATTGATGTACTGTATGTATTCATTTAATTTAAATTAGAAGGTTGTGTACGTATAATTTCTTTATTTTCTTGTTTATTATATGATAGCTAATATTATCTAAGGTGTGAATTTATAAACTCTAACCCCCCGCACCCCCGTACAGCCCCCAGCACCCCCCGTACAGCCCCCCCCCCCCCCCCCCCCGCACCCCCGTACAGCCCCCCGCACCCCCGTACAGCCCCACGCACCCCCGTACAGCCCCCCGCACCCCCGTACAGCCCCCTCGGCACCCCCGTACAGCCCCCTGCACCCCCGTACAGCCCCCACACACCCCCGCACAGCCCCCCGCTTCCCCGTAGCCCCCCCCCCCGACAACCCCATACAGCCCCCTGCACCCCCGGACAGCCCCCCACACCCCGGACAGCCCCCCCCCCCCCCCCCCGCACACCCGGACAGCCCCCCCGCACCCCCGGACAGCCCCCCCCCCCCCCCCCCGCACCCCCGTACAACCCCCCCGGCCACCCCCCCCCCCCCCCCGCACCCCCAGACAGCCCCCCGCACCCCCGTACAGCCCCCCTGCACCCCCGTACAGCCCCCCGCACCTCCGTACAGCCCCCCCCCCCCCCCCGGACAGCTCGCCCGCACACCCGGACAGCCCCCCCCCCCCCCCCCCGCGCACCCCCGTACAGCCCCCACGCACCCCCGTACATCCCCCCCCCCCCCCCGCACCCCCGGACAGCCCCCCCCCCCCCCGCACCCCCGTACAGCCCCCCGCACCCCCGTACAGCCCTCCCGCACCCCCGTACAGCCCCCCTGCACCCCCGTATAGCCCCCCCCCCCCCCCTGCACCCCTGGACAGCCCCCCCCCCCCCCCCTCACCCCCTGGACACCCCAGGAGAAGGCGGCACGTCCATCGGACGTGCGGTGCGCGCGGCACGACCGAATGTGTCGTTTTCAGCAGCGTGACGTGCGCTGAAATGGCGTGTTGGGTGGTCAAAACCACTCGAACGACGTCCAAATGCTACGAAACCGTACGACAACAGCCGGTGCGTGAATTGTGAAATGGTCGGCCAGACGACACGTCATTCAGAGGTGTCATTTGACTGTGGCGGCTGGAAACGCGTTTCTGGCGCCATAAAACACCAAAACGGCGTGCGGCGGTCCAATTCGGAGCAAAAATGCTCCGAACGACCTGAAACCGCACGATAACGATAGAAATATTATTCCTGAGATGCAGGAGGAGGCGGCACGTCCATCGGACGTGCGGTGCGCGTGACACGACCGAATGTGTCATTTTCAGCAGCGCGGCGCACGCTGAAATGGCGCGTTGTGGGGTCAAAACCTCACGAATGACGTCTGAATGCCACGAAACCGTACGACAACAACCGGTGCATGAATTCTGAAATGTTCGGCAAGACGGCACATCATTTGGAGGTGCCGTTTGACCGCGGCGGCCGGAAACGCGTTTCTGGCGCCATAAAACACCAAAACGGCGTGCGGCGGTCCAATTTGGAGCAAACGTGCTCCGAACGACCTGAAACCGCACGATAACGATAGAAATATTATTCCTGAGATGCAGGAGGAGGCGGCACATCCATCGGACGTGCGGTGCACGCGACACAACTGAATGTGTCATTTTCAGCAGCGCGACGCGCGCTGAAATGGCGCTTCGGGGTGTCAAAACCACCCGAACAATCTCTGAATGCCACGAAACCGTAAGACAACAGCAGGAGTGTGAATTATGAAATGGTCGGCTAGACAGCACGTTATTCGGAGGTTCCATTTGACCGCGGCGGCCGGAAACGTGTTTCCGGCGCCACAAAACACCAAAATGGCGTGCGGCGGTCCAATTCAAAGAAAACGTGCTCCGAACAACATGAAACCACACGCGAACGATAGAAATATTATTCTTGAGAAGCAGAAGGAGGCAGCACATCCATCGGACGTGCGGTGCGCGCGGCACGACCGAATGTGTCGTTTTCAGCAGCAAAGCGCGCGCTGAAATGGCGCGTTGGGTGGTCAAAACCACTCGAACGACCTCCGAATGCCACGAAACCGTACGACAACAGCCGTTGCGTGAATTGTGAAATGGTCGTCCATACGGCACATCATTCGGAGGTGCCGTTTGACCACGGCGGCCGGAAACGCATTTCCGGCGCCAGAAAACACCAAAATGGCATGCGGCGGTCCAATTCGGAGAAAACGTGCTTCGAACGACTTGAAACCGCACGAGAATGATATAAATATTATTCCTGAGATGCAGGAGGAGGCGGCACATCTGTCGGACGTGCGGTGCATGCATAACGACCGAATGTGTCATTTTCAGCAGCGTGGCGCGCGCTGAAATGCCTCGTTGGGGGGTCAAAACCACCCGAACGATCTCCGAATGCCACGAAACCATACGAAAACAGTCGGTGCGTGAATTGCGAAATGTTCAGCTAGACGGCACGTCATTCGGAGGTGCTGTTTGACCGCGGCAGCCGGAAACGCGTTTCCGACGCCACAAAACACCAAAACGGCGTGCGTCGGTCCAATTCAGAGCAAACGTGCTCCGAACGACTTAAAACCGCATGAGAACGATAGAAATATTATTTTTGAGATGCAGGGGGAGGCGGCACATCCATCGGACGTGCGGTGTGCGCAGCACATCCGAATGTGTCATTTTCAGCAGCGCGACGCACGATGAAACGGGGCGTTGGGGGGTCAAAATCACCCGAACGACCTCTGAATGTCACGAAACCGCACGACAACATCCTCTGCGTGAATTTTGAAATGTTCGGGCAGACGGCACGTCAATCGGAGGTGCCGTTTGACAGTGGCGGCCAGAAACACGTTTCTGGAGTCATAAAACACCAAAACGGCGTGCGGCGGACGAATTCGGGACAAACATGTTCCAAACGACCTGAAACCCCCCGAGAACGGTAGGAATATTATTCCTGAGATGCAGGAGGAGGCGTCACGTCTATTGGATGTGCGGTGCACGCGGAACGACCGAATGCGTTGTTTTCAGCAGCTCGGCGCGCGCTGAAATGGCGCGTTGGGGGGTCAAAACCACCCGAACGACCTCTGAAAGGCACAAAACCGCATGAAAACATCTGTTGCGTGAATTGTAAAATGGTCAGGCAGACGGCACGTCAATCAGAGGTGTCGTTTGACCACGGCGGCCGGAAACGCGTTTCCAGAGTCATAAAACACTAAAACGGCGTGTGGCGGTCTAATTCAGAGAAAACGTGCTCCGACTGACTTGAAACCGCACGAGAACGATAGGAATATTATTCCTGAGATGCAGGAGGAGGCGACACGTCCATCAGACGTGCGGTGCATGCGGCACGACCGAATGTGTCATTTTCAGCAGCTCGGTGCGCGCTGAAATGGCGCGTTGGGGGGTCAAAACCACCTGAACGACCTCCGAATGTCACGAAACCGCACGACAACATCCGTTGCGTGAATTGTGAAATGGACGGGTAGACGGCACATCAATCGGAGGTGCCGTCTGACTGCGGTGGCCGGAAACGCGTTTCCGGAGTCATAAAACACCAAAACGGCGTGCGGCGGTCCAATTCAGAGAAAAACGTGCTCCGAAAAACCTGAAACCGCATGAGAACGATAGAAATAATATTCCTGAGATGCAGGAGGAGGCGACACGTCCATCGGTCGTGCGGTGCGCGCGGCACGACCGAATGCGTCGTTTTCGGAAGCTCGGTGCGCGCTGAAATGGCGCGTTGGGGGGTCAAAACCACCCGAACGACCTCTGAATGCCACGAAACTGCACGAAAACATCCATTGCATGAATGTTGAAATGGTCGGGCAGATGGCACGTCAATCAGAGGTGCCTTTTGACCGCGGTGGCTGGAAACGCGTTTCCGGAGTCAGAAAACACCAAAACGGCGTGCGGCGGTCCAATTCGGAGCAAACGTGCTCCGAAAGACCAGAAACCTCACTAGAACAATAGGAATATTATTCCTGAGATGCAGGATGAGGCGGCACATCCATCGGACGTGCGGTGCATGCGGCACGACCGAATGCGTCGTTTTCAGCAGCTCGGCGCGCGCTGAAATGGCGCGTTGGGGGTTCAAAACCACCCGGATGACCTCCAAATGCCACGAAACCTCAAGACAACATCCATTGCGTGAATTGTGAAATGGAAGGGCAGACGGCACGTCAATCGGCGGTGTCGTTTGACCGCGGCGGCCGGAAACGCGTTTCCGGAGCCATAAAACACCAAAACGGCGTGCGGCGGTCCAATTCGGAGCAAACGTGCTCCGAACGACCTGAAACCGCACGAGAACGATAGGAATATTATTCCTGATATGAAAGAGGAGGCGACACATCCATCGGACGTTCGGTGCGCGCGACACGACCGAATGCGTCATTTTTGGCAGCTCGGCGCGCGCTGAAATGGCGCGTTGGGGGGTCAAAACCACCCGAACGACCTCCGAATGCCCCGAAACCGCACGAAAACATCCGTTCTGTGAATTGTGAAATTTACGGGAAGACGACACGTCAATCGGAGGTGTCGTTTGACCAAGGCGGCCGGAAACGCGTTTCCGGAGCTATAAAACACCAAAACGGCGTGCAACGCTCCAATTCGGAGCAAACTTGCTCCGAAAGACCTGAAACCGCACGAGAACGATATGAATATTATTCCTGATATTAAGGAGGAGGCGGCACGTCCATCGGACGTGCGGTGCGCGCGGCACTACCGAATGCGTCGTTTTCAGCAGCTCGGCGCGCGCTGAAATTGCGCGTCGGGGGGTCAAAACCACCCGAACAACCTCCGAATGCCACAAAACCGCACGAAAACATCCGTTGCATGAATTGAGAAATGGTCGGACAGACGGCATGTCAATCGGAGGTGACGTTTGACCGCGGCGGCCGAAAACGCGTTTTCGGAGGCACAAAACACCAAAACGGCGTGCGGCGGTCGAATTTAGAGCAAACGTGCTCTGAAAAACCTGAAACTGCACGAGAATGATAGGAATATTATTCCTGAGATGCATGAGGAGGCGTAACGTCTATCGGACATGTGGTGAACGCGTCACGACCGAATGCGTCGTTTTCAGCAGCTCGACGCGCGCTGAAATGGCGCGTTGGGGGTCAAAACCACCCAAACGACCTCTGAATGCCACGAAAACGCACGACAACATATGTTGCGTGAATTGTGAAATGGTCGGAGAGACGGCACGTCAATAGGAGGTGTCGTTTGACTGCGGCGGCCGGAAACGCGTTTCCGGAGTCATAAAACACCAAAACGGCGTGCGGCGGTCGAATTCGGAGCAAACGTGCTCCGAAAAACCTGAAATGATAGCATTTCTTAAATCGGGGGATTTAAATTATTATAGCACAATGATTCGATATTATACATATATTTAATATTATATATATTAAAACATTTAAAATATTATATATATATATATATATTTAAAATATTGTATTTAATAGTATATATGTGAATATTTTTTTTAATATATATATATATATTTATTTATTTATTTATTTCAGTGGACATTTTAAAAAAAATCTATAGCAACCGCCATTGGCGGTCGCTATAGGCCTCTAGCGACGAGGCTAAAGCGGCCGCCAATGGCGGTCCCTGGGCGGCCGCTAGAGCCCTTTAGCGACAACTTTTGGCGGTCGCTAAAGGCAGTTTTTTTAGTACTGGTATCACTGATATACTGATATGTTATTATAATTATGAAACAACCCTATTTCACCATCTATCCATCCTACGGAAAACGAAATCATCGCGCATGCGTACGTACGGAATACCCTCTCCACGCCGTGGTGTAATCTGTTTTTCCAACACCACCTTACTTGGATGGGTATAATGGTGTAAAGAATAACTATACATAGTTATTATAAAATCATACTAATTCTGATATATTGTATCATCCACTCCAATTCAATTCAATAATTATGGAGACGATATCATCGCTCGTGTGTACGTAAGGACTACCGTCTCCACGACGCGATGAGATTCATTCTCCATGTTAACCATTTAAGAATGGTTATAAAGTATATATAAGAAATAATAATGAAATATATGACATTATGAAGCTACTGGATTTATGTATATGTATGTCATTTACTTAATTCCATTCAACTCAATAAGGAAACGAAAACAATGTTCATGCGTACGTACGGCCTACCGCCTCCATGAATGGTGTATTTCTTTCCATTTATCGATCTATTATATATATGTGTATTCTGAATATATATTATATATAAATCATGGTTTATATTTTGGAATTATGTAATCATGATCTATGTAATCATATGAATAATTACAAGTCAAAACACGAACGCCAAATGAAATAAAACGCTCTTTAACATGGAATTTACAAAAGAACGGGTAATATAAAGTCATAAGTGAACAATATATGAAATCATAACAATGAATATGATTCTGTAATAAGTCAATAACATTATTTAAATCATTATACAGGAGGTTTGGACACTTACAATGCAAATCGGACCTAAGGTAAGGGAAAATCTCGCAATCACAATTTTTATCCGAGATTGTTTATACTTCAGAATTTAATGTGGTGTATTTTATCATCCTCATCCATGTTTCGTCAATATGTAATATTGTTCCATCCACCAACAATTTTTTAAATCCAATTTTACCCTTCGGTGAGTTTTTAGTAATATATATGAAAGGAATATTTTTTCATTTTTCGCACGAGATACTTTTTGACTTTTCCGACAAAAGTATGAGAAAAATGTTTTTTTACTTATATGGCATGAATGGATTTTTAGAACATTATTTCCAAGAATCTTCCTTTACAAGTTTTCAAGTTTATTTTTAATCAACTTATTTTAGTTCAAAATTGTATGAAATGTTAAAGAAAGGAAAATGTTTTTGAAGTAGAAAGGAGATTTTCCTCAAGAATGGAGTTCAAGTGCTTTATCGAAATTATTTTCTATCTAAGATGATATAGGGTTCTGTTTATATCCCGATTATTACATTGATTTGATTATGTTGTGATGGAATTATTTTTATGATTTCCTTTATCTTATATGAATTGTTTTATGATGTCATTTTGTTTAAGAATCCCATTTTTACTACATGGGTTATGCAATGATGTATGATTTATGATTTTGTGGCACACATAAGATTGGTATTATTATGAGATTGGTGGGACCTATATCTCCCTCCAATGCATTGGGAAAAGATTTATATCTCATGAGATAGACATGGATATAATGGTATGTTAATCCGGTTCAGTATTACAGGATTGGAACAAGGAGTGAACTCGATTCAGAAAGGGACTTTTTCCACTAAGATGGTATTGGCAGCAATGCCTTGGCTACTATGGAAATCATTACATATGCTTAATGGATTCCACAATTACATGTTTTATTCCCATGCTATATTATCATTGTTTATGTTCCATTATGATCTATGCCTTATATACTTCCATGTTTTATGTCGTTGCTCAAGATTTTGATGTTTAAACATTTTGATCATGTTTTTATGTTCAAATGTATATGGTATGTTTTATTTTATCCATGCTTACCCTTACTGAGTATTTGAGCTCACCCTTTTTTATGTTTTATTTTCCCCAGGATCAATATAAAGGTATTAGGTAAGTAAACAAAAAGTGGAAGATCTTTATGGGAGATGTTGAAGATCTTTCACCACGATTAGAAGATTACGTTAAAAGTTTCCAAAGACACTAAACTATTACGGTCCTTGTGTGTCTGTTTTTGTTATGTATTAAGTATTCTACAAAAGTAATGTAATTTCCATGTATGTCAAGCTTCGGGTCTCTACACTATGTGTGTGTGTATATTCCTTTTTTGTATAGATTGGGTGACGATGTTCCCTATGGCTTGTTGATCGACGCTTGGGTGCTAGTCACCAGCCCACAGGTATTGAGAATGACCTTCAGGTATGTGATGGATCGGTTCAGGTTTCATTTTTCTGGATAACATAGGTCGGTTCATTGTAATTTTTTGTCAGATTGGTTTTAACCTCAAGAATCCTTTTCATAGAATGTTTCTAATACTATTGACTATTTTTCCAAGACTTGAGTGGTATTTTTCTATAAGTCGTTGGCCATCTCTTACAGTGATGAGACTCATGTTTCCATGATAATATGGGATATGTGTCTCTAGAGTTGGGTTTTTTTAATCTCAGTTTCTTCTTATGGATTTTATATTTTCATCTGATAGTTACTATGTTATATGATCCTTCCTTCTGTTTCGGTGAGCAACAATATTCCTCCAAAACATATTCCATGAGTTCTTAAATACGGTGAAGATGATGCTCCAAAAGTAAATCCACCAGTGGATCAAAATTTCTTCAAACCCATCAAACATGTATTTTTATCTATTGATCAAAATGTTCCATGAGTTTAGAATGTGTATGTTGAGGTATATCCGAGATCTGGAGAAGATAGGTATCGGTTGTGAGAATTCTTGTGCAAGATACCAAAATCCTTTAAAGGACAAAATGAACCTCAAGAGGTGGATGGTTGGTTGGATAGGATCAATCAAATATTAAAAATCCATGGTACATCATTGAATATCATGGTAATGTGAGTAGCGATCAGTCTCAAGGGTTCTAGAAAGTGATGGTGGGATTTTATGGTCCATGTAAACTGACATGTGGACCAATATTAGATGGGTTTCCAAACAATATTCTTCATGTAGTTTTCTTTAGAGTCTGTGATAGTAGAAAAATCTCTAGAATTCCTAGATTTGAAGTAGGTTGAGTGTTTAGTGTTGGCATACACCAATCAGTTTGTTGATATTTTATGTTTTTTTATATGTGGGATAGAATGACTAGCTAAAGACTCCACATTAGCATTAGGTATTGTTTCCATATATCAGATCACAATTATTTATATTAAAACCTTCTACCCATGTAGAGATGGTGGACATAGCTATAATGGAAGAGATAGATATGGAATAAAAGGTCGATTTTCCCAAATCTTCTATTTAATCTAGTGGCAGATTCAGTGGCACACATGGGAAGAAGATGATGTGGCATGATCATTTAAAAAGTGGGGGTGGTGGGTATCAGCTACGAGCCTACACTGCACCATTTTCTATAGCTAGTTATTGGCCTCTTACTAGTTATCTGTGTGGTAGGTTCAAACACACTATATATTTTTATTATTTCTGTGAATAAATGAAACAGTTGTGGACGTGTTAGTCATATAAAATGCTTTTATCAAGGTTTGAGTATGCCTCATTATAGGAAGGGTTCATCAGCTCAAAAGGCTACAATAGTGCAGTAAAAAGATTCAAATCTTACAGGGCACTAGCCACAAGCCTGAGGAGTAAATCACTTTCAAGATGTAAATTAGTGTCTAGCAGAAGTCGATGTTTGTCTATAAATAGTGATTGGTACTACCCTTAGTGCATCTTCAATATCAATTTATTTATTTGTTATTGGTTCTTCCCACTCATTTATATCTGCACATTTATTATATGATTAAACACATAATGGAACTTGTGTCCTTTATAACGGAGTTAGAACCACCTCCGGGAAATAGGTGATATCAGGGGTTTCAGTATCCTTCTTGTTCATTAACAGTTGCTGATACAGAGTTGTTCTGGGATTTTCATGTTCATGATCTGGATCTATTTTAATTCATCATTGATATAGATTTCTTTATTGCTCATCATGTTTTGGATGATTGTTTTCATTGGTGTGTCTCATTTATTACTACCAATGAGATCACACTGGTTATTCAAAGAGGGAAGTCCCAAATATTAGGACGTTTTAGTCCTTCACACCCAAATATTAGGTGTTTATTATTTGCTATTATGTTTGATCCTGATGAAATTTCTCCTATTGTCGACCTTCCAATTATTGTTTGATACTTTCCTAACATTTTTGCAGATGAATTATTTATTATTCCTCTAGAGAGAGAGGTAGATATTACAGTTGATATGGTGTCTGGTAGGTCGTTGGCGTGGATACCATCGTATCATATGGCACAAGAAGAGATAAAAGAGCTCAAAATGTAGTTGGATGACCAATTGGAAAAAGGTCTTTTTTCCCTAGTGTTTCACCATGGGCATCCACTATGCTCTTTTTAAAAGAAGGAAGATGTTTCTCTTTGGTTTTGTGTGAACTATTAGATGTTAAACCAGGTAAAAGTTAAGAAAATATATCCTTTCCCTTACATGGATGATTTGTTTGTCCAGTTAAAGGGGAAAAGTGGTTCTAAAAGATTGATCTTCGATCTGGTTATCATCAACTCGAAGATCAAGAGTCTGGTATACCAATGATATATTTCAAAAGTAGTTATAACCATTATGAATTTCTTGTGATGACTTTTGGTCTTTCTAACACTCTTGCTATTTTTATGGGTTTTATGAATTGGATATTCCATCAATATATTGACACTTTTGTAGAAGTTTTCATGGATGAAATTCTAGTCTATTCAAAATATGAATGTGAGAATGAAAACCATATATGTTTGGTTATGTAATTTCTAAGAAGACTTCATTGCCCTGGAAATTGATAGAAATGTGTTTTCTTTATTCAAGAAGTGATGTTATCAGTGCAAAAAATTAATGAACATGACTTATCAGTTGATCCAGAGAACGTGACAGTTGTTCTTCCATGGTTAGAACTGAGAAATGTCTTTGAAATTAGGAGATTCATTGGTCTCACAGGATACTATCAAAGTTTTGGTAAGGATTTCTCCATGTTGTAATCATCACTAACTACTCTTACTAGGAAAGCAGTGAAATTCAAATGGGATACGAAGTGTCTGTCTTCTTTCATTGAACTGAGATGAATTCTAACATCGAATCCTTTTTTAATATTACCTGAGATCGGTAAGGGAAATTTTTTTTATACTTATGGTGTGGGTTTGGGGTGATTTATTAAGTAGGATGACCATGTGTTAGCATACATATCTCATCATCTTCAGCTATATGAAAAGAATTACTACACTCGTGTTTTAGAGCATACTGAATTAATGTTTCACTTAAATGTTAGCATCAATATCTTCATAGGGAGAGGTTCACAATATTCTCTTGTCATAAGAGTTTGAGTTATATAATTTCTAAAAAATAATTGAATTTCATATAGAGAAAATGGGTAAATTACATTTATATGTTTGACTTTGATAACTGTTATTCCCCAATAATGGTTAATGTCATTATAGATGCTCTTAGGATGAAATTACCTACCATGTTGTTATAGAATCAAAGTAGGAGTGGAACATTATGGGTATTTTCACTTAGTTTCACAATGATGATCGAGAGGATGTTTTAGTTATGGTTCTAACCAATTTTCAGTTATCATCATCTATATTGGAGTCTATCTTGTAGAGTCATTAGCAGGATATTGAGTTCAGTAATGTTTGAAAAATTATTTATGATGGGGAGACCATTTCGGGTTGGTCTCTACCTTCTTGTGGTATACTATACTTTGGGAAGTTTATTATCATCCTAGTATCTGTTTGTATTTTAGTATTGTTTATTTTTCAAATATCTTTGTGTTCTATCCGTCCAGACTTGAAAAAGTTTTATAATGATTTGAGACGATGATTCTAATGGTCGGGTATGAAGCGTGACATTGTAGATTATGTATCCTTCTATTACACCTTTCAACAAATAAAGGTAAGGAACATGAAGACCTCTCATTTACATTAAATATTTTGGTTCCTATCAATAAATAGGTAGAGTTATCCATTCGGTTTGTTCTAGGATTACCACGGATATCCTAAGGGAGGAGTTCCCTGGGGGTGGTTGTTGATTGGATGATAAAGTGTGCTCATTTCATTTCGATAATGGACACAACTATTATTGATGATCCAAGTAAGTTGTACGTGTAGGAGATTTGTGTTTACATGCGAGTACATAAGACATTATTTTCGATAGGGATCATAGGTTTACCATGAATTTCTAGAAGATTATCCAGGAGGAAACGGTAACTCAAGTAAAGTTGTGCACAACTTACCACCCAGAGGCAGACAACAAGAAAAATCATGTTATTCAGATCATGGAGGATATGCTTTTGGATTGTGTCATGGATTTCAACGGATCACATGATAAGAACACAAAATTAGTTGAGTTTTTTTACAACTGTAGTTTTCATTTGTTGATAAGAATTGATTCCATAGATGAATTATATGGATGACCATGCAGATTACCTCTTTGTTGGCTGAAGGTGCATGAAATATATTTGGTTGGACCATGATTGGTCATAGAGATGTTTAAAAAGTTTTCATATGTACATTGACATCTGGTTATAGTACAATGTCAACATAAATCATATATAGACCAGCGGGGGCATCCACTAGAGTTTTCCATTGGTGACTAGGTTTTCATGAATGTTTCTCCTCACCTGGGTCATCATCGACTTAAAAAATATGGAATGTTGGATCCACGATATGTTGTACCATTGGAGGTCACTGAGTGGTTCCAAAATGATTCTTATTGGATAGAATTTCTAGTTCACTTGATAGATATTAATGATGTTTTCAAGAAATATCTTCTTAGGAAGTACCATCCTGGTCCCGCTCACGTTCTATGTTTGGAGGAAATTGAGTTAGAGCCAGATGTTTCTATTTCAGAGAAGGTAGTTGATATTGTTGAATCTCAAGTGAATGTCTTGTGTGGGAAGTTGATTCCCTTTATCATAGTACTATAGAAACATGTATTGGATACTCATGAGGCTTGGTAACATGAATCAATGATGATAGGGTAGTAGAATCATCTATTTAAAAGGACTACATCTTCCACATGACATCATGGGGATAGAAATTCTATATTCTATGGAGTTTTAACCTCATGTTACCGATCTATCATGTATGTCTAACCTCGTCATGAATTTCATTTTTGACATTGTTTTTATGGGACGGAAAATGAATTGAGAGGATACCTATAATGGAGAAGTCATAGATTTGTTGGACTCCTAGCTTTAACTGGATGCAAGAGGATTTCACACAGAGTAACTAGGTTATAGGATATGTAAGAATTGCTTGACTCATGTCAAAAAAGACGTCAAAATATATATGGTTACACAATGTAATGATATTTTTCATGTCATGAATGAATTCTGTAATGGATATTTGATCCAAGGGGATGGAATTATTTATGTACTTAAACACCATGGAATTATCGACATCTAAAGGTATAAAATGGCTTGTGATTCACCAACCAAAGATGTCTTATGGCACCATTCTGGTTTTTAGTAACCATTTTCCTACCACGTTTCCATTTCTCTCAAACCAATGCTCCTCTAGGATGATTTTTCAAGACTCCAATAGTACTATATCAATCATTTTGATGTTCAATATTCATTTTGGTTACAATGAAACTCTCCATGTAAGTGATCCATCCACTTCTTCATTGTTATTCATCATTGTAGCGCCCTTTGGACAACATTAATGGATCTGCTGGCTAATGTTTTTGTTTTCTCTTATCTTCTTCTAGATCCATTATGTAACCTCATTTTGGAGGGCATTCCTTTATTTTTCATGGTGTGGCAGTGTTCATTCTTAAGGGTTGTGGGTTTTATCCTTTATTCTAATCACTCTTTTCTATATTCGATCAATATTTCGATGTGTATTTGATTGTAGGTCGTTTATACACATCATTGGGTTTTCATTGTTGGTGGATCCCAATGTAGGTGTGTGCAAACTGAGTTTGAGATAGGTGGTTCCCTCTCAAGTCTATGTTGATTAACCTTATTATTCCTTCTTTATAAACTGTTTTATAAAGAATTGGCCTAACTAAATTGGGCCTGTTAAACAAAAAAATCCCCTTGATTGATGATAAATGGAATGAAAATGGGTATCTTCAAAAAAACTGATAATTATTTTGTGAAATAGTTTTGAAATGGTTTTTGAAACATTGGAATGATTGTAAAAATGAGAACATGGGTTAACTTGGGTACTATTTTGAAGGTTTATCTTAAGGTTGTTGTCCATTATGGGGGTTCACCTTCTATGGTGTTCTTCTTGTCCTAGAGTGTAGACTAATATCTCAAGGTATATATATGATGTTATAGTGTCATTTTTTGGGGTGTCCCCCTAGTCCTGGTGTGTAGATCATTGGCGTCATGTACCACAAAGCACTATTCATATATTAATGGGAATGAGTAGTCTACTACCTTAACTTTTGTATTCCTTAGAGTTGTGACGCATGTGATGCTACTATTTTTTTGTATTCCGTGGATTTTTTTGTGTAAGACTTGATTTTTGATGATGATTCATGGGAAATATGATATGGAAAAATGTTTTTTAAAATAGACATACCTTCTTTTTTAAAACTATGATAAAATGGAAATGAATACCATGTCTTCTATAAAACTAATTTACTGCTTATCATGCCATGTAATATTTAAAAATAGAATATAGTAATTTTTATATAGAGACATTTTATGGAGCACTTAGGTGGGATCATACTATGAATGTTAGCAAACACCCTATGCACCTCTTTAGTGGTGCATATACTTTTATACTTACTCTAATGTAGGGAAAGGCAATGCGACAGAGTATGGTGGTGAGGTTTCATGTCAATTGATTTGGGTAGTTGGTGGTGAGACAGTGCATTTTTTTCATTCCATCACATGGAGTAACTATTTGGATTTAGTCCATCTCTGTTGGACTTGTCTTCTAGAGTTTTAGCTACATATATAGTTGTTTTTTTCTGTTGTATTTCTTAAAATTATTGAATGTAATTATTAGTTTTTTGTTGTCTTTCTCATTCTCATGTGTATATATATTCAATGTGTTTTTATAGGTTGTGTGAAATCATTCCCTATTGTTTGCTGATCAATGGATGAATTCTAATTGCCCACTCTTGGTGATCAGAAACTCCCTTTGGATATGTGACAAATTAGGTCAGGTGCCGGTTTTGAGGGTAATTCAGGTCAATTTGTTACATGATCACCTTATTTTAATGATATTATAAGTATAATTAAATGTTATTATTTCATTGAGATTGTGGTTAAAATTATTCAAAGTGTTATGGGACACTTTGAGATGTATAAAGTGTATTTTCCTCAAGAATATTTTAATAATATTCTTATTATATTTTTATTCATAAATTATGGAAACCATTATTCTTAATCTGATGGGATACATTGTATTGATACCATGCTTATTCATTTCTAGATGATTTGTGACTATTTTGACTAAGGTTACTATTTACATGCACATATATGACTCATTTCTATATACCGCTTGAAATATTCACAAGAAATTATATTTCCCATAATTATCCTTATAATTTTTCATTGATATGATTATTTCATAAACTATATATCATTTATATGTATAGTGTTCTACATCAAAATTCTTTTCATTGGATAGGAAAATATTGACACATCTATATCATTTACAAAATATGTATATTTTATAAGCCTCACTATTTATGAAATAAATTGATCATTCAATATATGAGGAAAGCTTTTGGAATATATGGCTCGTGATGGGAAAAAGTTAAATAAATACCCTAATTGCATCATTATTATCAGGAGGAAAATTATTTATCAAATTCAATGTTGTTTACGATATATTGAGAATAGATCTTGACGGTATATTAGTTGATGTGCCAGATACATGACATCCAATATTTATGATGTTCCTTCACTAAGTATTATATAATAATTAAACCAAAGATTTTTAATATGAGAAAATATATTAATGAATTTCATTTTCATTCTATTGATTTTATAGAATATGTGTTTAGTTATTTACATTACATATAGATTATTTTCAGTGATTCATTATTGCAACCACTTTACAAAACAGTTACTAATCATTTTAACACACTCATATTTTTTTGTTTCCCTTGGATTCCCTGAGAATGATATGAAAGGATATCTTATATGGAATAAATTTATATTCCAGGAAATAATTGTATAGTAATGTTTGAAATAATTTGTAATTCAATACTCATATATGTATCTATTTACTGAGACTAGAAAATTATGTAGTCATTTAGTACATGATTTTCTAGTATATTATTCCAATATAATTGTAGCATATACATACAATAATATTACTAGTGTCAGGGGATATTAATCAAGAGTATTAAACATATGAAAAGGTGTTTTTTACTCCAAAATAAATTGAATTCATATGTTATTTATTTGGTGTAAATGAAAATAAAATCATTTTTGTAAAAATGTATATGTTTTTATGTAAAAATTATTAATGAAATTCATTTTTACCTTGATAAATTAAATTAAATGTTTTTTAAAAATGATTTTAATGAATGCTGAAAATTATATATTCAATCAACTATGTTAAAATTTATCTAATTTTATTTCTAGGAATTGAATTAGATTAAATTCAGTGTTATTATTAAATTTAGTTCTATTATTATTTTCATAGTTTACTATTTTACTACCTAATGTCTATGGTTTCTCCCCCCCCCAAATGATATCACAAACATCAAATGAATTTTTTCCACTTTCTTTAATAAAAAATATTTATTTTAATTTTCTATGGTTTTTTAAAAATTAATTTTTATCTCATTTAGAAATTTGGTTTGATAAATTAATTTACATTTTTTTAATTACTATATTCCAATTTAATAACACTTTCAGTTTCATTTTTTTAAATGAGTAGTTAAAATGGTGAAAATATATCACCTGTGTTATGGTTAAGAATGGTTAACAAGGGGTAAACTAAATAATATGGTTTAATATATCACATAATCCACTATAAATTTGATTGGTTGAATGAATTTATACACTACAAATTAATATATTTAATTATTTTTCTTTTTTCCACATTCAGGTAAAAATTATTAATTTATAATTTAATGTTTTATGTGTTTATACTTTTTCCACCCACCACACTTATAAACAGAGGTATTATCCCCTATCTCATTCGTATGACTTGAGAAATATATATTTTATAATACTTATGAAAATATGATCTTAAAATTATAACCCATTTAATAGAGCTTCTTTTCTTCCCAAAATACCAACCTTTGAAGTCTTAATGTGTAATCCAAAGGATGTTTTTCGTATAAGATGTAATTATATTTACCGATATATTTTGATTTTAATTCATAATTATGAAACTAAAAATAAATTATAAGACAATAAAAAAGGTAATATTTTTATAATTTCTAAACATAATTATTTTTATGTTAATATTATATCAATATTCTACATCCTTTATAACCTAAGAAAAATCATAATTTCGTATATGCATACCTGTAGATTTCAACCTCTATAAAGTGAAGTGAGTAATCTATTTACAACATATATGGATGTAAATTTTCATGATTTCCTTGAATATATATTATATATATTATATTATTGTGATTATATAAAAATATATTATTCTTTTTTAGACTTTTCTTTCACTCTTTGGAAAATGAAGATACTTCTTGTAAGTATGTATGGGCAGTCTACCCCTAATGTTATATAATTCATTTTTCACCAGAACCTTATATGTTATGATATTAATGTGTATATAATAAATAAATATTATACAAAAAAATGATTAATATTATCTATATGTAGATACTGTGAACATGGTTGAAGGATTGGAACAATAAAAGAAAAACATCAATGTAAAATAGATTAGTTCTCCCAAAATGTTGATTTTAATTAAAAAAAATAAAAAAATAAAGAATATTAAATTACTAAGGAATAACAGATTATAATATAAATATAAATATATTTTTTTGTATGAATTTATAATAAATATAAATTTATTATATAAAAACTTAAGAGTTTATAAGAAGAAAATTAAGACCTGAGGTAATGGTTTCTTATGCAATCTAATTTTTAATTTAGATTATTTATGCTTGAATAAAAATTGGGTAAATTATATGTTTTTTTTTCACTTAGAAAACATATTTATTCCTCTACTATGGTTATTTAATTTTTTTCATTTTTTTATTCTCCTTTCGGTACTTAAAAAGATAGAGAAAATATTTTTAATAAAAGTCGAACTTATTTCCACTCTTGGCGAAATTTTTTTACATCTATATCCATGATCAATAAAAAGTTTTCTAGAAATTTAATTTTTATGATCCAATTATTACTAAAATAAAAATTTAAACAAAATTTATATTCTTTTAAAATGATTACAATTTATTTTTTAATTTTTTCTAAATAGGTTATTAGTGTTTTTTATATAATCGATGAAAGGAATCATTGTTTTAATATTTACCACATGAATGAATTTCCCATGCATTATTCCCTTTAATTTTGAAAACATAATTTTTATGTATCCATGTTTAATTTGATATAAATTTATTTTTTAAATATTTTAGGAATTTTTAGTTTTTATAGATATCGAAAGAAAATGATATTTCCTTAGTTTTCAATGGAATGTTTAAATTCTATTCTAAAGTTATTTTTAATCAATATCAGTATCATTTTAAATTACATATTATAGACAAGGGATATATTCTAATTTTGTATTCTGTTTTATTTCTCTATAATTCTTGTGATCATGTTATGAGAATCTATTTATCATACATGTTTCTTTTTCCATAGGTTACACTATAATGAATTTATGAATATTTTTATGATTTTATGGAACACATATATATGGTTATGATTATGATATGGGTGGATACATTAAAAAACTCAATCTAATTTGGTAAATATTGATATATCATTATATAATATAATATAGATAGGGAGTAAACCAATTCAATGGATGAAAAGAGGTTTTATAGAGAACCCAAACCATTATGGGATTTTTTCCACTATATGATTATGGTATTGTTATTGAGCCTTGTAAAATGAAATGATATCCTATGATTATGGTTCTGACATTATATTAATTATATATTCTTATTCTCATGATATTCCCTTGTCGATTATGATTTAATAATGATGATTTCTCACTCTTATGACTTATGTATTTTGAAATGTAAAATCTTTTTTCAAGGAATCGTGATTTATGATCTATAACCAATTATGTATAAAATTCAAAAGTAATAATCATGATCTCATACCACTGTTCTTATATTATCCTCATATAATATTATCGATTATGATCTCTTATATTTTTCTATACTACACATATAAGGATAACATTTCTTATGTTTCAATTTGTCTTTGGTTTTGAAAAATTTTCAAATGAATGATATGTATAAAAAGTGTAATATGAGAGTGTAAATTTCTGAGTGATTTGGAAAGTATTTTAAGAAATAAGATGATTATGTATCTATTCTCATGAAAGACTAAAAACTAAAATTTTTTAGAATCTATTATTGTGAAATGTATTTCATATTCATAAAAAATGAAAAAATATTTGTGAATTTATTCTGGTGTCTCCTTAGTTGGTATAAGTGTAGGCTATAGGTATTTTTGTATTTTTATTCCAAATAATAAAAAAATAAATTGAGGAAATCTATAATAATTTGAATTCAGTATATATTGAAACTAACATTATCATATGCTTATATATAGTGTCGTAATTTTAGAAATTTCATAATTAATTTCATGATTATATGATTACTCACTTTGATTATTAAATCTTGATAGTCATGATATATTTTTAGTTTTATTAAATGGATACAAGAAAAAGGAAACATGACCATAATTAATATGTTTTAAAATTTAATCATTTCATCCTAAGAAAAAAATTAAATAGGATATGGAATGCTAAATATTGTTGTTTCACTCACAAAAGACTCTCAATCCATGTTTCGTTATAAACATAAAAATGAAAATTTTGGGGGGAAACGTCATTGAGTATGTCATTAAGAAGCATCCTAATTCATTTTGGGGTCCTATGATACAATTTTTAACAAGTAATTGACTTGTTCCACTAAATGATTTTTTCCAAATTCCAGTGCTCAGTGAAATAAAATTTTATCAGATTAAATTATCTTTCAGATGGTTAAATTTATCAGTGATGAAATATTACCAATACTATTATGTAAGAGGGAAAAATTAAAACCATGTAATTGGTTCAGATTAATGTGAAATTTTTAATATGTATATTCCCCAAACTTTTCACCCAAAAATGAATGTTTATTCCTTTATCTTATGTTTAATGATGATGAATCCATTAATGAAAATGAGGAGGATTATAAATGGAATGTGAGGTAAAAATCATGTTTTATCATTGAAATGGAAATAAAAATTAAATAGTTATTCAGTGGATCAAAAAAAATATCTAAAAGGGACCAACCAATATGGAATTTAGTAGCTATGATGAAATCATCTGATTTGATATCATAGTTGAAAAGGGGAGTGGATATTTCCAACATTCTCAATGTTCTATAAATATGGGAATTGTAGTGTTTTAATGAAATTATACATTATTCTATAATTATGGAATTAATCATGCGGGAAATGTTTTTTACGGAACTAGTAGATGTTTTAAGTGTGGAAAATTCTTCATCAATAAAGAGAATATTGAATCGATCTGAAGTGGAAAAAAATCAAATGAATGTGGATATAGCCCAATGGAATAAACCATCAATTCAATAGTGATGAAATGTTAAGGGTTATAATAATTATTCCAACATTTTCCCAAGTCCAATATTTAATGGCGACAGTTTTCATCAATGACCATTCATTTCAAGAGATAAATTGAAAGCTTATACAATCACAACTTACAAAATGGGTCATTAAAATTAAGTGGGTAAAGTTACACTTATCATCCACTCTAGAACAGAACATGTCTTATTTTAATCCATTTCTACCAACTCTTTAATATATAAATAATTTCTCATGGGTATTATATCAATAAATAAGCTATTATATGTATTATTTTTAATGGAAGCTCCAAATGGTATGAATATTGCATCTAAATTCTATAGATCATCTACTATAAATTATTTTGGGAATTAAATTTCAAAAAGTCATGTGATTCTCCATTTTTTTGAGTTTGATGTTATTTTTTTTAATTGATTATCTATCTTTATATGGGGCTAATATTAATTTCTAATAAAGGAAATTCATTTTTTGATATTTTAAATTAACCAATAATTGTCTATTATTGAGAAGATAAATATTACATCACAATGGAAAGTACTTCCATTGTATGAATATTATTACATAATCATGAGGGTTACCTATATCAAATGTTTTTTTTCTAAATCACCATTGAATATGTGTTTATTTTTTTAAAATATGTCGATGAATTTCTTATTGTTTTTCCTAGACATTCACCAAATCCAAAAGTGGACTTTTTTGTAGAAATCATATCACATAATAGGCATATTTCAAAGTCTCGTTATCAAATGGATCAGATTAATTTACATGAATTGAAGAAGAAACTCAATGATAATATTGATAAGAGAATCATTTGAAAATGTTCAAAACCATATAGTGAACTTGATCTTTCTATTAAGAAAAATGATGCGTCTACGTGTCTTTGGATATATTTTCAAGAACATAACGATATTAATATCAATAATGAGTGTCCAGTACTATATTATTTTTATTGGTTTTATCAAATCTAGGGATATCAATACATTTCAAGGATATATATCCCATCTAGATATCATCAGTTGAAGGTCAAAAATGAGAACATGTCCAAGATAGACATTTATATGAGGTATAGTCATTATGAATTTATAGTATTCCATATAGACATACCATTTCACCAGTTATCTTCACGAATATAATGAATAAAGTATTTATATATTACATTAATGGGTTTTTGGTTGCCTTTATAAATGGTATTCTTAAATATTTCAAATTGAATCCAAGAGTATTAATATCTTTTGTTGATTATTTTAAATATTTTGAGTAAGGGGAATATGTATTCCAAATTCATTAATTGTGAATTGTGGTAAGAGAAAATATAATTCATTTCTTACATAATTACAAGTTAGTGTATATTGTTTTCTCCTTCAAATATAAGGGTAATTGAACATTCATTGAGACCCAACATGGTGACTAAAATCCATAGTTTTCTTATGTTAGTTTCTTATTATGAAATATTTTTCAGGGATTTTAAATGGATATCAAATAGACTAAAAATGTATACATGGAAGGGATCCAAGTTCATTTGGATAGATGAATGTAGATAAATTTTCATGGAATAAAAGGGAAGGTCTCTCAATGCACCTATACCCACACTACACGGTATTAGAGAATGATTTTTGGTCTATATTAATGCATCAATGAATGTACTAGGAGGTGTTCTTATGTAGAGTGAGAAGGTATTATGTTATATATAATTTCAATTAATGTTTCATGAGAAAAATAATCTAGATCTGGATATAGATCTAGATGCGGTAATTTATTATCTAAATTTATGTAGTCATTAAAATTATACTGAAAGTTATGACATATAAAACAATAATAAATTCCTAAAGTATATATTCACATAGAAATATTTTAATATGCATTAGAGGGGATTATTTCAATTGATTAGATATCATAACATCCCAATATAATAACACATTGGGAAGGTGAATAAGGTTTCTAATCTTCTGAGATAGAATGAAAATGAATGTTTATTCATGAATTTTACTAATATATATAAAATAATTAATTATAATTAGTGGTTAGATTGTGAAATCACAATGAAAATTAGAAATGTCTTATATTTCAATGAATAATTATCAATCATATATTCATGTTAAAATTATAGAGGCATGGAAAGAGGATATAGAGTATAAAACACGATAAGTATTATTCTATATTTCAACTATGACTATGCTGAAATGATAATATTCATGAATATAGTATATTTCCCATAAATACTATGATTTAATATAGATTTATTATATGAATCTCATTGTTCATCCTTCTCTATTCATATTATATTTAATAATACATATATATAACTTACAGATTTTTTTTTGGTGTACACCATAAAGGGAGATATATAAGAGCATGTATCCAAGTTCTTTTTAAGTTAGTAATTTAAAGATGAGTGCTTCAATAATAAGGGGATGTTATAATAATTACCCATACATGAGCCAAAATAGAAACAATAACCATGGATTTCATCATGGGACTCCCAAATACATCTAAATGTCATAATTCAATTTGGGATTTAGTTAACCTCCACACAAAATAAAAAAAATTAATTTATACTATGGAACATTTCTCACATTATTATCCAATATGATATATATTATGGAATTAGTAATATTTCTTGGGGTACCACTCTCCAACATATCAAAAAAAAATTACCATTGCCTAGATATTGTAGGTATGTATTCAATAATCTCTGAATATGGATTTGATCTCTAGCATTATATGTCATGATAAAATATATATTCAATCTGATAGGACCATTAAAACCATAGAATATATGCTAAGATTTTTCTTTGTAGATTATATAGAGGAAGTGATCAACACTATCCTATAGTTATGTTTTCATAAGAAATATATTTAACTCAATAAATCAGATAGATCATTATAAATTCATATATGGAAAGATGTTTTTCAATCTAATGTGTTTGAAAGTAGTTGAGGAACGAAATGTAATGGGGAATAAGCTAATTAAAAAAATAAAAGACAAGGTTATTGTTATTTAGCAACACATTAGAGAAATTGAGTATCAGAAAAAAAATGTTGATAATCATCATTAAGTTCTAGGGTTATAATTTAGTGATAATTCATTCATATGGATATCTCATCAAAATAACTATATGAGATTTCAAATTAATGGATTGTTAAGATATAGGTATATTGGCCCATATAATAATATTTATCACATTTCGGTGGTATCTTATCACATGGTATTTCTTCAAAATATTTCCCAATTTAACAATGTATTCCATTTACCAATTTTTATAAAGTACACACCTAATCCCTCCCATGTACTAAATTTATTGGTCATTCCATTGGAGCATGATCTTTCATATAAAGGACATCTAATAAAAATCTTGTATTATAGAGGTAATATGATACTCAACAAGACTTCTCGCCTTATTAAGGATATTATGAAGAATAAAAAAATTATCAAACTATATTGGAACCTAAGGAATAAATGTGGTAGAAGTATCTTTAGTTGTTATTATTGTAGTACCATAATTGTTTGGGTGAATTTCTTATAATGGTGTAAATTGCAAGACCCTATGATTTTGAAATATATATAAGTTTCATAAATAATATTGTTATGTAGATTTTTAGGAACATACCTTTGAATTTATATGAATAATTAAAATAAATTATAAAAATAGGCACATTATACAATATTCAAATGAAATTTGATTGTACAAAAAAAATATCTAATTATTTTTTAAAATTCAATTTAATCCAAAAGAAATACATAAAAATTTCTATTATTAAGAACTTTTTAGTCAGATATTATTTATCTAAAAAATATTTCAAAGAATCATACTTATGAAAATATATTTTTTACAAATGGATAAAATGAATACATTGGTTATCATTGAATTAAAATGCTTAAAAAATTATTTGAATGTAAAAAATATTTGTTTTTTCTAAAAAAATATTTATTCATTTAATATTTTCTATAATGATAAATTAAATTAGTCACTATTTATGAATTATTTTAATGAAATTAAATAATAATTTATTCAATAAAATAATTTAACCTACAACAAAACCTAATTAAATATTATATGAATTTGATTAAATTCAGTGTTATGGTTGAAAATTAATTTCTATAAAAAATGTTTTCAAAATTATTTTTAACCAAACATATACCAATTTTTAAAATTTTATTTGATAAAATGTTTTGATATTACATGTTTTCATGTATTAATTTTTCAATGAGTCTACTTTTATTTTATTTAATAATGAATAGAAATTGGGGTGAAAATGTGTCTCCTCCGTTTGGGTTAAAAAGGTTTAATGAGGGGGTTAACCTAAATGATACATTGTGAAATATAAAATAAATTGGTATAAATATTATTATTAATAAATATTTAATACTTATATTATCTTATTATAAAATTTAGGTATACATGGTTATTATTTCACAAGAATACGTCTTTATTATATTTTAATGTTTTCCCTAATTAAATGTTTCCCACCCACCTAACATGTAAAATAAGGTCCTCTCCCCCATCCCTCATTCACACCATTTAGGCTATATATATATATTAGCATATTTCTATTAAAAATCCATATTATCTTACATGAACAAGTCCTGAACCTTTTGGCCTTCCCAAAAGAACATATTTTAAAGGATTATGGTGTAACTCAAATAAGGTATCCCAAATATGAGATAATTGTCATTACCAATCAATTTTGACAATATTTTAGCCTCAAATCCAAAAAAATATATTATGTATATTTTAGAATAATGAAATAATTATTTTTTTACTTATTTGAATGTTACTATGTTAACAACTCAACCATTTTTTATTTTTTCCATCCTATATGAAATGATAATGTCGTACATACGTATGTGTGGAATGCCACCTCCCTGAAGTGATGTAATTTTCTATTATATACGATATATAATTATGGTATTATAGAAGGTTTTAATTAATATATATTACATTTATTAAATTATTATGATTAATTAATGATATATTTCTTTTAATTTCATTCTTCATGCTCGTTGGAAAATTAAAACATTACTCATTCGTACTTAATATCTATCCTCTTCATGAAGATATGCAATTAGTTATTTCCATACAAAGATTTCATAAATGTTTATAAAATTTTATATAATAAATAAATATAATTTTCATGACATGATTAATATTATTTAGGTTTTAAAAAATGAACAAAGAGAAAGGACTCGAACCGTGGAACGAAGAAAAGTGTGAAACACATACTTGTTTTCTCCTAAATGTGATTTTAGACATAAAACTTTATCAATAGGGTAATTAGAAATTATAAAATAATTTTATATTGTAATATAAGTATTAATATGGTTCTACTATATATTTATTACAAATAAAAATTTCTTATATAATAAATTAAGTGGGAATACAAGAATTTATGGATTTGAGGTAATGGATAATGTAATAATCACATTTTTAATTTTTTTTTTAATCTATATTAAGAGATTTATGTGATTTTAGTTTCATATTACACAAATTATTTGTTATTATATGGATATTTTTGGGGTTATCAAATTTTTATTTATTGTCCTCTTTTTTTATATAAAATTATAATGAAAATGATATTAAGAAATGGTGGATTTTTTTAACTTTGGTCAACGAATATTTCCTTCCCTATAAATATTTATAAAAGTTATATAAACAATGTTATTTTTTATGATCCAATAGGTATTTAAATTCATTATGAACCATATTTTACTTTATTCTAAAATAATTTAAAAAATTAATCTTTGTTATATTTTTCAATTTAGTTATTTTTAACTTTTTATTAAAAAAATAGAAGGAATCATTGTTTTAAATTTCACCACACTAATGAATTTTCTTACCATGAAGACTATTATTTAATTAGAAAAATAATATAAAATATTAAAAAAATGAAAGAAAATAAATTTCTCAATATTCATGGAATTTTTGGTTTTTTAAAACACTGAAAGAAAGGACATTTTTCCAAATTTAAATGAATTTTTCAACTCTTTTTTAATGGTATTATTCATTTATATCTATATCCTTTAAAATTTCTTCTAATTAGATGGGTAGATGAACTAATGATACAATCCATGTTGTTTCTATAAATGAATTTTGATTATTTGATGATTGTGGATTTATGAAACTTATTTTGTTTATAGGTTATACTATGATGAATTGATGAATATTTTTAGGATATTATAGAACACACACAAACACATATATATATATATATATATTTAATTATGTGATGGGTGCATACACTAAATCCAAACAATGTATTGGTTACTGATAGATATCTTATTAGAAAATTCCAATAAGATAGTGAGTGAACCCAATCAGGGGAATACTTAAGGTTGGGTAGTGAACCAAATCAATCAAGGGAATTTTTCCATTATATAATGATGGTCTTGGAAGTGAGTAATCAATAATTAAATTATTTTAGATGATTATTATGGCACCAAAATTTTTATGACATGTTCTTTGGATTATTATAAGTTCTCAAGGATCAAGATTGGAAAATGATGAAACCTCACTCATATGACTCATTTATTTAGAAATTCTAAATGTTTCTTTAATAGCTTGTGAATTATGATCGATTACTAATTAGGTATATACATTATAAATTATGATAATTATATCATCCCTATATAATTATATCATTCTTTTATATGATCAACAATTTATATCTCATGTGTTTACTCTTACTGTGCATTAGATACTTATCTTTATTGGAGATGTTGAATTTCATTCATGAAATAAGTTGATTATTTATCTGTTCTATAAAAACAATATGTTCATAAGGTTTTGGATCATGTAATATTATTATATTTATTGAATATTCATCAAGAATAACGTAAAAAATATTTTTTAATCTTTGGATGTAAAGAAAACTCTACAATAGAAAAGAAATCCCATATTCTAATCTAGGATGTGACTTCCCGACATGTATATTTTATAAAACCACCAACTATTCCATGACATCCATTTATATATCCTTTAACTTTTCCCAATGTCACAAGTAAATTCTTAGATATATCAATTTTCTCTTACTCAATAATCCTAAACATCATGGCTGAACTCAAAAGAGTTTCTCATTGGTTTCTAGCCACTACAAGACTATAACACCACATGTTCCAAATTCATCATATTTTGTGTGTCATTTATATATTTCACTTAAAATGTGAGTACAAAAAATAAATGTCAATGTATTGGTGGTACTAAACTCATATTCTCTATAAATTGTTTTAATGTGATTTGGGAATATTAATTAATGACACTTTTGGTCAATGTAAACAAAAAATATATACCCAACTACTAGTATGGCTAATAATTCCGCTCATGAATGGACAAAAATAATTCTAGATCATGGGTAATGTAATTTCCCAAATGTGATATCAAATTCAGAGATTTTAAAGTGACTACTCACTCATCCTATATTAAAAATTCACAAATCATAACTTATTATTCTTTATGTTATATCTCCTTAACCAAATAAAATATAGTCAAGAAAAATGTTGACTGAAATATAAATGTTTTGTCTTAGAATGATCTTTCTCACCAATCTGAGTACGCAGATGTCTCTCACTTTTTTCCCAAGGTCATCATCGACACATTCAGTAATGATAACTCTGGAATTATTCATTTTTAATAACCTACATGTAACACACCAAGTTTATGGGATATTATTATTATTATTATCATCATCATTATCCTCATCCTTATTTTTGTCTAAAATTTTGATGAATACTACCATATTATTTCAAAAGTACTGATATATTATTTTAATATATTACATACATGATATAAACCAAATAAAAATACAGATTATTCATTCATAAGTAGGTCATTACAAAAAAATCACATAAAACCATGTACTGCACACCATAGATTGTTACTCACCATGCATGAATTAACCCTATTAAAAGTGAACAAATTAATAGAGGTTAATATATAGAAAAGAATAAAATCCTCATGACTAGGAAATATGATATATTATCTTTAACCTTGAGGATCATGAATTTCCAAACTAAACTAATAATGAGGAAGATTTCCCGGATATTATGAATCATTATGAAAAAACAATTATATGGAATAAGAAATGTGCCCTATGAAGAGAGAGTAGAATGAACAAGTTGTTTAACAAGTATATAAATATGTGTATATATATATATATATGAAATATGGTCATTAAAAATATGGTTGTTGAAAATATGGTCGTTGTAATAACTACTATAATCTTGGCTATTTGCAACTGGCTATTTGTGATGGGATCACCTCTCAAAAACACTTTTGCGATGGGGTCCCGTCTCAAATAGTATATAGTAGAAAATGACCTTGCAACAAGTATTTTTTTTGACGGGCCCGTGGGAAAAAATATTACTTGAAACGGGAAGCGGTCCTATCACAAATAGATTTATGATTAAATACATTATATATACAAGAACTTGTTGCAACGGTCCTGTCATTAAAGGTATTTATGATGGGCCCATTGCAAAAATGTATTTACAACTAGACGACTGCTCATCGCAAATAGCTTTATGTTATAAACATATTGCAACAGTAAAGCAACTCATCACAAAAACACTTAAATATATATATATATAATCTATTTTGTGATGGGATCCCATGGCAAAAGGCCTTTTCACAAATACATAATAAAATAAAAAAATAATATATTTTTGATTAATGAAATAATAATATTAATATTATTAAAGTAATAAAAAATTAAAAAATATTAAAATTATCGATATTTTCAAATACATAATAAAAGAAATATAATAATAAAATTATGATTAAGAAAAAAAATTATATTAATATTATCACAATAAAAAAATAAATAAAAAATATTAAAATTCTCAATATTTGAAAAAATATAAAAAATTCATAAAGTATTATTATTATTATTTTTTGTAAAATAAAAAAAAATAAAAATATAATAATAATAATAAATAATAAATAACAAAACTGTTAAAAATAATAAACATAATTAAATTATGCAATATTCCCACCAATATAAAAGATAAAAACTATAAATAGTTTATATTACAACAATTATTCAATTCAACTGTTTTTAACAGAACAAAAAAATCACTAAGGGGTGGGGGATTGTCTTCTGGAGGAGTTGGAGGAGCTTGAGGAGCTTGAGGAGACAGTGGAGGAAACTCAATCCCTAATATAAAAGTCAGACAACAAATGTATGCCCTCTTCTCATGCTGATGAGACTGTCATTGATGAATGTCCTCCTCATGTGGTTGTGGCATCTCTTCTTGCTAATTTTACAAAATCTCTATAAGCTCAGTATGGGATCACAACTGCTCCTGATACTGTGAGCCAGAAAATGATGCCTCTCCATGAGCTACTATCAATCTGGATGCCAAAATCACAACGATACCATAATATGTCGCAGGAGTCATATGAGAGATGATACCAACTAGTCATCCCTTCTCGAAGGCATACTAGGTTTCTTGCATCCATGTCGCCTCATCGAAATGGTGGGCACTAGTATGATCATCAGTCTCAACCTAACTGTCAACCTGTTCCTGAGAGGTCGCAGCCTCATATGACTCTTTTTGTTTCTATTAGAAAATAAAATAGTGAAAATATTATATGTGGTTAATTTTCATACTAAAAAGAAATAATACTAAACACAATCAAACGATGGAAATCACCTCTAATATCTCCAGTGGCTGGATCATTTTACATCCTTCGGTAAACATCATACTCTATAATATCAGGATGTTTGATTGCCTCTATAAATATATAAAATAATTTTTTTATATTTAATGTTATATAACATATTTATAAAATATACTTACCAGATGATCTCTATACGTAATGAATGTACGACTACCAACTCAATGTGTCATTTTATATCTCCCTGGGTTCTTCTGGCCTAATGAGGATCTCCTATGAAATCCACCACTCAACCAGTGTGAACATAATCCATCACAAATGTCAGATGAAATGTACTCTGGTTTGTGGGCTCTACTTGACTCATTAAATACTATCACTCCTGCTTTCTTAATGGTTTTACTTCTCCAATTGTTCAAAAACTGAAAAAGACACTCACACGTAGAAACTTTCCATGCCTCGGGGATATATCCATGCATTCTATCATTGATGGGATACCATAATCCCTACAAATTAATTATAATATAATGTTTATAATGAAATTAATTTCTAAAAAAATAATAATTATTTACATACCATCCAATGATTGAACATTCCAAGTTTCACATCAATGTGAATATATTCCCATGCGATCCATAATTGAGAAAAAAACAGTGCATGATAGACCTCCCCTTTCCAATAGCTACATGTGCAAAACTGTAAAAAATGAAAAAATAATAAAACAATTAATATATTAATAAATTAATGACAGCCAACTAAATTACATAGGGTACCATACATCCACGTGTGTGGATCCAAACCAAGATGTGGACATCACTCGAGGATAGGGTCAAGAATCATCAGTCACACAAGACTGTGCCCCCTCTGAATACCCCTAAACTGCTAGCAGGTTGAGGGTCAAATGATCCCAAATCCTCCTCATCCAAAAGCAGCTCAGCCTCCTCTAACTCAAGAAATATATTACGGTCCATCTGAAAAACCAAATGATTGTTGATAGCAGATAGTTGGAAATAATTATTACATATAGATATATATTAGTTAAGATTATAACCATCAATTAACTATGTCAATGTTCACCATCATCATCATCATTATATCTAACGATGTCAATGTCTTCATATTCATCATCGGTTTCATAAATATCCACATAAGTTTTAGTTTCATCATCTCTTTCCATTTCAAATTCATTTGTAACATCATTAACAACATTGTCACCATCGACCATTAATTGTGGGGTGTCATCATCAATATTCATGTCTCTCTGCAAAAAAAGATGGATTTTGAGTCATCTCTTGAAAAAATTCAATTCCTTGTACTTCATTGGAACCACATCCAGTTTGAGTAAACTGATTTTCCCAAGATTCCATTTTTATTATGCTCTACCAATCACTCAGGTATCTTGAAGTATCACATTACAATGAATAATATATTTTATGTTCCTGTTGAGCCAGTAAAAATGGTTCATTTACTATAGGAAGACTTGTATATTTAATATCGATGATTCAATAAATTTGATGAACATAAAAGCCTCTTTCAGTATCCAAAAACCAACATTTCAACATTATTATGTAATTATTCATTAGATAACACAATTTAATAATTTCATCCACCATGTCACAAAATACAATGAAATTTTCTCTATGCTGTGATCCTCTCCAGCAATCTCCATTGTTCATTGTTTTTTGTATTCCCCATATGCAGCTATATGAAATAAAAAACCATTCAAAACATATGAATTATAAGATTCAACCATTTTAGATAGTGGGTTACTCAATATACATAGTCACTTATCTATTTTATCATCATGTTGAGACACCTGAATCTTTTTAAAATAACTATCAATATAATAAATAATAAACTAAATTGTTATATTAAACCATCAATAATTTATGTTTCCAATTTTTAAAACCATTGATAAAAAAATTTGGTGTTCTTCAAGAGCTTCTGATGTAATTTGAGGAAGCTATTTTTTAGATATTATTATCATATAACCTACAAATAAAATACATTTACATAATGTAACATAAATTATATAATAAGTGATAGAAGCATTCACAAAACAAAAGATGAAATTTCTTCACATTTGAGTAGAACATATGTATGAGCTCTGTGATGTTCATCATTTAAAATCCATCATTCATGAACTCCACTGAATCCAATCTCTGGTTGATTAAAAACAAATAATTTATTGTCCAATTCATCATCAATATTCCGATCATTTTATCCCAGGAGGTTGTGTTTTGTGAGATATTTAGATTCAAAATAATGAGATCAAATAAAAAACAATTTACTCTTGGAAATAAGATCTAGTAATTGAGACTTCAGTTGATGCTTTGTTACGTAATTTTTTCTTCACTTTCTGCATGCATATCTCAAATGAATACATCCATAGATACTATAACATACCTCCACATTTAGCATCATGTGGAAAATGTAATATTGGATATTCCATTGAGTCAAAGAAAGTCATTGGGAGTATTTTTTCCAGTTTATATATAATGGAAATAACATCCTCTTCCAGTTTACATAGTGCATAATAGTCTGTTTTCACCGCACAAATGTCTTGAAAAAAATATGACATATCTGTTATTGAATACCAAATAATATAATTCAAAAAACATTTAAATTAAATCAGTATAAGTCTTTCCATTATAACATGATAATCATGATATTTTAATCCATTAATATGAAGATTCTTAACACATTTGCCCAAATTGAAATCATAGCCATCTGGAAGTCTCAAATATCCAATCCATTGAAAAAATAATAAGTGACTCTCTTTGAAATATGTATAAGATTATTTTGGCATCATTAACCTCTGTGATCTAACTTCTTGAAATAGTTCATGTTTTTGTCATCTGTATATTTTGGCAAGATCTAATCTTGAATTTACATTATCTTTGGTCTTACCTGGTGTATCAAAAATAGTATAAAATAAATTATCAAAGCAATTCATCTCAATATTAATGACATCTTACATGGGGAGAACCAACAAATCAGACCAAAATGGAAGATCCCAAAAAATGCTCCAATTTATCCAATTATATTTTTTCCCAAAGCCATGAATTTTATATTGGTTTACTGTTGGACCAAATGAGATGGAAGATAATGAAAATACAATTGATATTAACTATGTACCTAAGATCATTTTTGGAGGTTCATTCATTTCAATTGTGCCTTTTTAGAAATGATATCAGTTCCTCTGAAAAGATTAATCGACTGGAAGAAATATGTGATGACGGTCAAAATAGTCATGTTTTTTCCATTGACGAGTATAAAGGATTTTTTGTCTTTCATATAGTAAGGACATGATCTCGGACCATGTCTACTCCAGCCAGATAACATTCCATATGTTGGGAATTCACTAATCATCCCCATCAATGTAGTTTTAAATATGAATTTTTTTTGTAGCAACATCATATTTACTAACACCATTACTCCATAATTAATTAAATTTATCAATCAATGGTTTCAAGTAAACATCAATATTATTTTTTGGATGTCTTCAAATTAATAAAGCCAAAAAGATATAGGGTTCCTTCAGAAACATCCATGGAGGTAAATTGTACGGAGTTATTATGACTGACCAACATTAATACTGACTACTATAAGAACCTAACGGACAGAAAACATTATTAGAAATACACAACTGAACATTTCAGGCTTCTAATTCTTGAACCCTCTATGATATGGTTATTTTAATAATCATAAATCTTGTATAAATGCGTTTATATATGTTTAGACTTGTCTACATATGTTTATCTATGATTATTTATGGTTTTCTATTAACCTAGAAGTGTTCTGGTTTGAACATACACTTGGTTCTTATTATATGTTTTTAACTCATCGTTAGTTATTTTCTTGAGTCACTGTTAGTTAAACCCATGAAGAATGGTCGCACCGATGAATAATGGTCGCACCAATGAAGAACGGTCGCACCAATGAAGAACGATCACACAGATGATAACGACCGAAACCAATGTTGATCAAATGACATACCGAATCAGATGCTATTCAAATGACCTACCGAAACCAATGCTGATCAAATGACCTACCGAAACTGATGCTGATCAAATGACCTACCAAAACCGATGGTGATAAAATGACCTACCGAAAGAGATTCTGATCAAATGACCTACCGAAATCGATGTTGATAAAATGACCTACCGAAACTGATGTTGATAAAATGACCTACTGAAACCGATGCTGATCAAATGACCTACCGATACCGATGAAAATTCAAAATGTCTTACCGATCTCATGACTCACTGATAGTCATGAAAACTGTTTGAACTTTCTACTTACACTTTTTTATTCCAATGGTCATATTTTCTTCGTTAGATTCACCTGCTATTAATTAATGTTGGTTGATGGAAGAAAGGAAACCATACCTCATTCCTGTAAAAAGTTAATCATTATTTTAGCCAGATCTCAAGGAATAAAAAGTAAGATCTGCAGTTAAAAGGCAGAGCTGAAAGAAAAGAAAAAAAACACATGAATGAAGGTGCACATGTATGAAGTCCCACGGAACACAAGGAGAACTCGAAGGACCCCTGCAAAAACTAGAGATCTTGAAACAGATCTTTCACCTGGAACAAACAAAAAGATGAGTATTTGTTCCATACTGAAAATCATATGCACAAGTCAGAAAAGTTGTAGCTGAGAAGAACAACGATACTCTGTTTTGAGATATCCTCACCAGAATGGACTTTAATTCCATATGCAACATTAAAACGAGTCTACAACACATCTGCAATTACACAAAGCTTTCTAAACTCTATTATTTTTTCTGTTGTATCCCTTTGCATATCATTCTGAGCAGTGTGTGTGTACATCTGTCTACTCTAGATACACATTGTCGTCTAAGCTGAACTGGAGGATATTAAGTCCTCACACCAAACATTCTACACCTTCATGCATCCCACTGTAAGTTGTGGAAGAGGTCATGTGTGACCTGGACCGCCTGAGAGCTGTTTCTATTGTTTTTCCCACGTAGAACTGTGGTAGAGGTCTTAGGACCTGAACAGTATCTATACTATTTTTCTCCCCGATCCAGGGTGTGGATCAAATTTATATAAATTGTTTGAGAGGAAAAAATCTCGGCTTGAGACTGAACCTCTTGGTTATATATGATGTGAATCTTAGATTAAGTTTTAAAGTATATTATATATTTTGTATTCCGCTTCTATTTACTTTGAAATGAAAATCTATTTTAAAGTTACTCTGATAGTTAAATTAGAATCTGTTTGTAACTTTTGTAAATCTGTAGATTAGTTTCAAAAGATAATTTAATCCTCTGATTAAATAAACTAAGACCTAATCAATCTTGTGAGAATCTAATTGAACCATTACAGTTTTACAAATTCACTACGATTTAACTTGTTTTCAAATTGGTGGATTTTTGTAGAAATATTTTTAACAGAAATTTTAATTGGAACTCAATTCACCCCCTCTTGATTATCCACTCCGACCAACATTTGGTATCATAGGATTAAATTATTTATAATGGATTTTCGAATACTCTATTTTTCAAATGTGATTTTAGTTGTATCTCAATGATCTTAAATTTCTGTTAGTTCTAAATTTTATCCCTTTAAAGATATTATCTAAAATCTAGTTATGGATGATAGACTAGAAGGTAATGCTACCAACAGGCCACCTTTCTTTAATGGTACAAATTATGCCCACTTGAAACTTAAAATGAACATTCACTTAGAGAGTATGGGAATCAACATATGGAATACTATATAAAATCAATATAAGATTCCAGAAACTGAGAGAACTACTTGGGATGAACCTACTATAAATTCTTATAATAATAACTATAAAGCTATAAATTCCATGTACTGTGCTTTAGGAGATGAAGAATTTAATCGAATATCTACTTGAAAAACTACCTATGAAAATTGGGATACCTTGGGTGATTCTTATGAAGGAACAACCAATGTTAAAGAAATGAGATTAAACACTTACACTATTAAATATGATAATTTTAAAATGAAGTCTGGTGAACCTATTTCTGACATGTATCTTAGGTTCAATGAGATTATCAACACTATGAGCTCACTTTGAAATGTTGTTCCTGCAAAAGAACAGATCATGAGGTTATTAAAATGTTTACCAGACAAATGGAGAGGCACATCTATTTCAAATAGAGAATCTTGTGATATTGGTGCTTTACCTGTTAAAGAATTAATTGGTAAGCTTATGATGTACGAAGAAGAATATAAATTAAATAAGGAAGAATATGAAAAACCAAGGAAGAAGTCATTATCCTTCAAGACATCTTCTTCAAAGATAAAAGATAAAGAGAAAGTTCCCATACCTACTAAAAGCATAACAAGTGAAAGATTAGATTCTAACAGTGATACAGAGATTACTCAGATAGCCAGGATATTCAAGAAGTTCTATAGGAAGAAGAAATTATTTATAAAACCAAATTATAAATGTAAATATGACAACAAAAGGTCACTGGAAGAAAGATTAGAAGAATTATGAAAATAGTGATGAGATTGTCAATTATGAGTACAAAAGGAGAGGAAACATTAAGGATAACTGTCCAAAGTTAAATTTCAAAAAGAAATATGACTACAAGGACAATAAGTACAAGAAAGAAATGAAAGAAACTTTGAGTGCTTCAGAAGACACTTCAAGTGATTCTGATTCTACTAAAGATGAATACTCTCACAAGCCTAACATGTGTTTTATGACAAACACATATAAGGTAAAACTGGACACTCCTGCTTTGAATTCATATTATTATGGTGTTGATTCTGATTCTGAATATGAAAAAATATCTTGTGAAGAACTATTTGAATATTTTAATATGCTAGAAAAAACCTGTAATGAGATTACGGACAAGTATAAAACCGTAAAGAAATAGCATTCTTTAACATGCTCTATTAAATCTTCCCTTGATATAGAGAAAGAAAAGAATTCTCAATTACTTATGGAAAATACTGAACTAAAACTGTCTAATAAGCAATTAAGGATGGACTTAGAGAAATTCACGAATGGAAAGAATATTATAACTCAAATTCTAGGAAATCAAGTGGCACCAAAATATAACACTGGTATAGGCTATCATCCTGGAAAGAGACAAATTACTAAAAATAGATGTATTCCTAAATTTGGACAGAATGCTGCTAGTTCTAGTTCTTTAAATACACATGCTTCAACTCGTTATTCACATTTATATAGATCAAATAATGTTTATCTTTCAAAATCTATTGATTATGTAGATTATGTGAGACCCATAAGGCAAATATGGGTACCTAAGGCTTTTCTTGCTAACCTATCTAGACCCAAGAAAATCTGGGTACCAAAATCATTTTCTATATAAGCCTGTTTTATGGGAAACTTTCTTGAAAAGTTCCCATAAGAAGGTATTGTACATGGACAGTGGATGTTCAAGACATATGACCGGAGACTACTCATGCTTTAAAAACATAATCAAGGTTGATGGGGGTCATGTCACCTTTTGTGATAACTCTAAAGGAAAGATCATCGGCCTAGTCCAGATTGGTAACTCTAATTCAGTTCTAATTTCTAAAGTATTATTTTTTTTATGGACTTAAATACAACTTTTTAAGTACTTCTCAGTTATGAGGTGATGGTTTCAATGTTAAATTTCAAAATAATTATTGTAATGTTATTAGTTTTAGAAATATTTTAGTACTTTCTGCGTTGAGAAATTAAAATGATTATGCTATTGATTTGAATTCTTTAGCAAAACAAAACATTACTTACTTGAATGCTTTTCATAAAGAGTCTTGTCTATGTCACAGAACATTAGGACACTGCAACATTCATTCACATAGAAAATTGACTAGGAGGAACTTAGTTAGATACCTACCCAACATGAATTTCTAACTGACAAAGTTTGTAATCCTTTTCAAACGGGAAAGCAATATAAATTTTCATTCAAATCAAAGAAAGAAGTTTCAACTTCTCAACCTCTTGAGTCAGTTCACATGGATTTGTTTGGACCTTCTTGAGTTTCTAGTTTAAATGGGAAGCACTATATCTATGTCTTAGTAGATGACTTTTCAAGATATACTTGGGTATAATTTTAAGCTCACAAAATTGATGCTTGTTATAACATTATTAAATACCCTAAGTCTGTATAAAACCTTAGTGGACTTTATGATTATGACCTTCAGAAGTGATCGTGGTTGTGAGTTTGAAAATCATGGGTTTTAATTTTACTACTCACACAATGGTTGTAATCACAACTTTTCTTCCCCTAGGAAACCTCAGCAGAATGGTGTAGTAGAAAGAAGAAATATAACCCTTCAGTAAATTGCAAGAACTATGCTAAATGAATATGACCTACCTATTTATTTTTGGGCTGAAGTTGTAAATACAACTTGTTATATTATCAATAGAGTCTTGATCAGACATGTTCTTAAGAATACCCCTTATGAACTGTGGGATAATAGGAAACCTAAAGTTAGTTACTTCAGATACTTTGGTTTCAAATTATTTATTCTCAATACTAATTATAATCTAGACAAATTTGAATCCAAGAGTGATGAAGGGATATTTTCAGGATATTAAATTACTAGAAAAGCCTATAGAGTATTTAAAAAGAGAACAAAGTGTGTGGAAGAATCTGTTCACATCAAATTTGATGAAACTGATCCACATGAACCTAAACATTCTCTTGAAAATCTTGAAGAAGATTTTTCTATTCTGAACCATAATGAAAAATATAGTGACCCTTTTGTTAAGTCAACCAGCTCTGGAAAAGTTCCATAACCTGCTTCTGATGATTTTAAACCTAGAGAAGAACCAGAAATTTCTAGTCCTACCTTCACTAGATCAACTAGGATTGTAAAGAATCATTCTTTAGATGCTGTTGTTGGTATTCTTGATAGAGGAAAACAGACTAGAGCTTCTCTATGAAATCATGGTGAACATCAAGCCTTTCTTTCACAACTAGAACCTAAAAATATATATGATGAAATCAATGATGAATTTTGGGTAATGGATATGCAAGAATAGTTAAATCAATTTGAAAGAAACATAGTTTGGGAATTACTATAAAGACCTAAGGACACCTTGACCATATGTACTAAATGGGTTTTTAGAAACAAGGTTGATGAATCGGGAAATATAGTTAGAAACAAAGCAAGGCTAGTTGCATAGGGGTATAGTCAAGAAGAAGGAATATACTATGAAGAAACCTTTCCAATTGTAGCTAGACTAGAAGCTATTAAGATCTTACTTTCCTATTCTGCTCATCTGAATTTCACATTATATCAAATGGATTTAAAAGTTATTTTTAAATGGTTTTATAATTAATGATGTTTTTGTTGAACAACCACCTAGATTTACAAACCCCCATTTTCAGAATCATGTTTTTAAGCATTCTAAAGCTCTATATGGTTTAAAATAGTCTCCAAGATCTTGGTATGATAGACTTAAAAAATTTCTTATCTCAAAAGGTTTTACTAAAGTAACTGTGTATCCCACTCTTTTTCTTAAAAGAATTTATAAATATATTTTGATTGTAAAAATCTATGTTGATGATATTTTATTTGGATCTTCTAAAAATTCTTTATGTACTGATTTTTCAAAGACTATTCAAGATGAAATTGAAATGAGTTTAATGGGAGAACTCAAGTATTTTCATGGATTTCAAATTTTACAAAAAGACGATGGTATTATTTTAAATCAAAGTAAATATAAAAAGGATCTTTTAGATCGTTTTGGTTTGGATAGTAATAAGGGAAGTGATACACCTATGAGTACAACATGTTTGTTGGATGATGATGAAACTGGGAAACCTGTTGATCAAACCAATTATATAGGTATGATTGGAAGTTTACATTACCTTACTGCCAGTTGACTGGACATTATGTTTAGTGTATGCATGTGTGAAATATTTCAAGATAATCCTAAAGAATATCATTTAGTTTTTTGTTAAAATTATTTTCAAATATCTTAAACATACTACAAATTTAGGTTTTTTTATCCAAAAGGAAAATCCTTTGACTTAATGATTTATTCAGATGATGACTTTTCTAGTTTCAAGTTAGATAGGAAGAGCACATCTGCAACATGTCATCTTTTGGGAAAGTCCCTAGTATCTTGGTGTAGTAAGAAACAGAACTCTGTTGCATTGTCTACTATAGAAGCAGAATAAATTGTTGTTGGTAGTTGTTGTGCACAGATTCTGTAGATAAAACACACCATGTTGGACTATGGATATCAATTTATACATGTGTCTATAAATTCTGATAACACTAGTGCAATTGGAATCTCTAAGAATCATGTGTATCACTCTAGGACTAAGCACATTGATTTCAGACATCACTTCTTGAGAGATCATTATCAAAAGGGTGATATTTCTCTAGAATTTATTGACTCTGAAAATAAATTAGCTGATAGCTTCACCAAACCATTGAGCTCTGAAAGATTAAACTTTATTAAACAAGAGTTAGGTATGATAGATCGGTGAAACTGATTAGTGAAACCGATCTTTTGCTACTGTTTGTGTTTTACAGTGTTTAACACTTTTAGTGTTTATCAAAATGACGTTGTTTTAATTAATCAATATTATATTTAATATTTTAACCCTAAATGATAAATTTAATGACCCATGGCTATTTATTTTCCGAAGAACTATGACTTTCCATCTCCCACTGAGCCTTACTTTTTCTGAAACATGAACCTCTTCAACCTCTTGAACCTTTCTAAATCCTTCAAACCTTTTAAACCTCTAAAACGTACAAATGGAAAAGAAAAAGCAACAAATCAAGGAATCTAAAGGTTCCTCTCCTGTGAAACGTGGTCGATGAGAATCGAGCAGCATGACTCAAAGGTCAGTAAACCCAGAGTTGGAAACTCGGGTGGTCACTGCGGAAAAGGAAGTGAGTTCTGAATTGGTGTTAACCAGTAAGTTTTCTCTTTTGAATGTTTTAGAAATTCAAGGATGGAAAAAATGGTTCTGTGAAAATATTTGATATTACTACCTAATGTTTGTGCATGAGTTTTATTTGAAATTAACTATTGTATTGGATGAAGTAGAAGCTACAAGACTATCATCTATAGTCAAAGGGAAAAAGATTTTTTTTTCTTCAAAGTAGTGGGTTGAGTGTTTGGGAGTTCCTCATAAAGGTAGATATGAAGACTATTCTGGTAATATTCCTCCTACCACTGAATATTTTTTATATGAGATTGATCTAGAGATTCTGACAGGATTTTCTGAGTCTATAAGAATAACAGCTGCTGAGTTAGATGGTGAAAGTAGAATTTTGTTTAAATTTATTCAGAACCAAATCTATCCCAGAAAGGGTGATTTTGCTGTTGTGAAGTATCAGGATGTTTTCCTGTTGTTTTTATTTCTAAATGACGAGAAGATAAACTTGTGTAGATATATTACTATTCATGTTGCTGAGATGGTGAAGCCTTCCAAGAAAGCTACAACCTTTTTCTACTCTAAGTAAATCTCTACTGTGTTAATGTTTTTGGGCTGTGTTGAAGATGGAGATGAGTGTATCTCATCCAGTATTAGTTTTTGTATTAATAAGGATATCTGCAGAAGGATGAAAATAAACTCGAATCCATGGAAGAAGACATGGGTTGTTGATTAAGATAAGTTGTATGACTCTTTTAATCCTTCTGACCATCCTAAGAGACCAAAGTGGATGAGAGATCCTAGATTAAAACCTGATGAATAAGTTGTTTATTCTGATGAGGAAGAGGAGATAGAAGTTCCTAAGGAAACTGGAGAGTCATGTAAGAAAGGAACAGGGGAAGCTGAGGCTGATAATGATGTGGATACTGAAAAAGAGCCCGAATCACCTCCTGATGATAGGAGTGATCCTGATACAGTACGTCCTAAGAAAAGAAGAATGGAATTTGGACCAGCTAGTCCACCTCTCAAGTTACCAGAGTCATAACCACTTCTAGGTGATGAAAAAGAATTTGAAACTGAAGAATAAAATTATGAGGAGTATGAATCCAGTAGCAAAGATAGTACCTATGAAACTTCAGTAAATAATAATGGAAATGAAAATGGTGATGATGATGACGTAAATAATGATGATGGTGATGATGATGGCAATAATGATGGTGGTGGTGATGATGATGCTGCTACTCAACCAGTAGATGGTCAAAATGCGATCCAAGATGTTCCGCAACCACAACGAGTTGAAGAATAAGCTGTTCCTGAGGCTGAAAGAATAATGCGGACAAAGATTGATGTAGGTGAAGAAATCCCACATGAAAATTCTAGAAAAGCTGATTTTGTAAAGCTCCAGTATACGTCTTATAAAGCGGCATGGGAGGAACACCCATGTTTTTTTGTTCTTGTTTTAGATTATTTAGAGGAGGAAGAAGAAGTGGTGCACAAAGAAAGGGCAAGCCTCTCAGTTAAGGCTAGACTAGCTATTGAGAATGTGCGAGTGACAACAGAAAGACTTGTTCCTTTAGATTCTCGATCGGATTTAGACAGATTTAAAGATGAGTTTCTCCATGTAGTTAGAGAGACAATAAAAGTGGAATTATCTCATGCTCCTTCTTATGCTCCTTCTCCTGTGAATTTATCTGAGGCTACTATGGATTATATAACCCAAAGAGTAGTATGTATTATCAAGCCAGACCTGTGCAATACGAGTGAATTGATTGGAAGGAACGTTACCTCTCTAAATCAAGCACTCAAGGAATTAGGAAATGACGTAGTTTCTATATCAGGAGAATTTAGATCAATATTCACTAGTATGATGGATGTTCTGGGAAATTTGATAGAACATCTGAAGAATTAGGATTTGAGAAAGATGAATGCTGAGATAACTAAGATTGTTTCTCAAGATAGCTCCTCCAAAGTGACCAAGATTACTGGTCATGAGATCAATGAATTAAAGGATGTTATAAAAGAATATTTAGCTTCACTTGGATAGATTTTGGATTTGGACTCATTGAAAAAGATGAAACAAAATAGTGATCATATTCACAATATGGTGAAGCTTTATTCAGTAGATGCTACTCAGGCTCAGAAAGAGATCAAAGAAAAGGTAGATCACTATTTCTCTAAAATCTAAACCAAGAATGAGTTGAACCATCAGTTTAAATTCTTGGATGAAAATTTGAGGCTTCCTACAGTCACTCAAGCCTTTAAGGATCAGGTATAGAAGTTGAAATATTTTAATCCTACTCTAGAGAGCTTCATCTAGAATAAAGATGATTTTGAGAAGGCCATGAAATATGGTGGTGAAGTCATTAAAGATTTTATCAATCTACTCAAACCCTATCTTCATGTCCAATGTAAAGCAATTGTTTTTCCTACTTCTGAGCCACTCAGTCCATTCGGTGTTGCTCCTGGTCAGTAATTAGTTTCTCAATATCTCTCTAATATTAGGCTTGTCTTTGAGCAACCGCCTTCTAGAAGATCTTATACTCAACCACAAGTGACCCTAGAACCCACTCTGCTCCCAGCCAGAGTTGTCCTTCCACCTCTCTCCATCCGGGCAGATCAACCTTCCACTAAGCCACCCTATGGCCCATCCATTCCTCCATCTTCCAAAGGAAAAGCTTCTCTGCATCCCAAGAATTAGCCATGCATGTCATTTTTGATAGGGTGCCTTTTCTGTGTTTCTTTTTCTTGTACCTTTTTTAGTGGTTGTTTTAATCGAACTTTATTCTTTTTATTCTTTTTACTCTCTGGTTCTTTTTTGTAATCCCAAAGGGGGATAAAAAATGATGAATGCTTAAATTATGACAACTTTTCTACATGAATATATAGATAAAGGGCAGAAAAAAATATATATATATATAAAGGGGGAGAAATGACTACTTATATAAATGAATAAATAGAAAAATACCTTATATATAGAGGGGAGCTCTCTTTAATCTAATGCTATGTTGATATACCCTCACTTTGTTCATGATCTAGTGAATTATCTGATGATCTGTTTATCTTTGGTTATATATTTTGTTTACATAGGGGGAGCATACTAAATGTTATATCATCTCCTCTCTCTTTATTTATGCCACAGATTTGTCATTATCAAAATGGGGGAGATTGTTGAACCCTCTGTGAGGTGGTTATATATGTTTAATCATGTCTACATATGTTTATCTATGATTATTTATGGTTTTCCATTGACCTGGAAGTGTTTTGGTTTGAACAGAAACTTGGTGTGTATTCCATGTTTTTGACTCACTATTAGTTATTTTCTTGAGTCACCATTAGTTAAACCGATGAAGAACGGTCGCACCGATGGAGAATGGTCGCACCGATGATAATGACCAAAACTAATGCTGATCAAATGACCTACTGAAACTGATGTTGATCAAATGACCTAATGAAACTGATGCTGATCAAATGACCTACTGAAACCGATGCTGATCAAATGACCTACCAAAACAAATGTTCATCAAATGACCTACTGAAAAGGATGCTGATCAAATGACCTACCAAACCGATGCTGATCAAATGACCTACCAAAACTGATACTGATCAAATGACCTACCGAAACCGATGTTGATCAAATGACCTACCAAAACCGATGCTGATCAAATGACCTACCCAAACGGATGCTGAGCAAATGACCTACCGAAACCGATGCTGATCAAATGACCTACCAATACATATAAAAATTCAAAATGACTTACCGATATCATGACTCACCGATAGTCATGAAAACTGTTTGAACATTATACTAACCCTTTTTAATTCCAACGGTCATATTTTTTTAGTTAAATGCACTTGTTATTAATTAATGTTGGTTGTTAGATGTCAGTAAACTGTACCTCGTACCTGTAAAAAGGTAATCATTCTTTTTTCCAGATCTCAATGAATAAAAAAAGATCTATAGTAAAATGGCAGAGCTGAACAAAAAGAAAAAAACCAGAAAGAAGGTGCACGTGTATGAATTCCCACAGAACACAAGGATAACTCGAAGGACTCTTGTAAAAACAAAAGAGCTTGAAGAAGATATTTCACCTGGAACAAACAAAAAGACGAGTAGTTGTGCCTTACTGAAAATCATATGCAGAAGTCTGAATAGTTGTAGCTGAGAAGAACAAAAATACTCTGTTTTGAGTCATTCTCACCAGAAAGGACTTGACTTCCATCTGCAACATCAAAACAAGTCCAGAGCATATCAGAAATTACAGAGAGCTTTTTAAACTCTATTATTTCCTCTATTTTATCCCTTTTCCTAACATTCTGAGCAGCATGTGTGTATATCGGTCTACTCTAGATACACATTGTCTCTTAAGCTGAACTGGAGGATATTAAATCCTCACACCAAACTTTCTACACCTTCTTGTATCCCACTGTAAGTTGTAGAAGAGGTCAAGTGTGACCTGGACGGCCTGAGAGCTGTTGTTATTGTTTTTCCCACGTAGAACTGTGGAAGTGGTCTTAGAACCTGAATAGTCTCGGTACTGTTGTTTTCCCTGATCCAGGGTGTGGATAAAATTTATATAAATTGTTTGAGAGGACTATATCTTGGCTTGAGACTGAACCTTTTGGTTATATCTACAGTGCATCTTAGATTAATTTTTAATTTATATTATATATTTTGTATTCCTCTACTATTTACATTGAAATACAAACTATTATAAAGTTACTCTGATTGTTAAATTAGAAAGTGTTTGTAACTTTTGTAAATTAGTAGATTGGTTTCAAAAGATAATTTAATCCTATTATTAAATTAACTAAGACCTAATAAATCATTCGGTAATCTAATTGAACCTTTACAGTTTTACAAATTCACTACATTTTAACTTGTTTTTAAATTGGGGGATTTTAATAGAAATCTATTTAACAGACATTTTAATTGGAACTCAATTCACCGCCCTCTTGAGTATCCACTCCAACCAAAACAAATAAAAAAGACGGATGTAGATGGTCAAAATGTTTCCATGAATCAACACTATATGGATGATTCAAGCTTTTAGTACTATTTATTACTATTTATTAATATTTATTACTATTTATTAGTTTATATTAGTATTCTTTACTAATTACTACAGATTATTACTATTTAATATTATTTTTTACTAATTGTTACTATTTATTACTAATTATAACTATTTATTACCAATTATTATTAATTATTACTAATTATTACAAATTATTACAAATTATTACTAATTATTACTAATTATTACTATTTATTACTAATTATTACTAATTATTACTATTTATTATTATTTATTTTTATTTATTACTATTTATTACTATTTATTATTGATTATAACTAATTATTACTAATTTTTATTAATTATAACAAATTATTACTATTTATTACTATTTATAACTATTTATTTCTATTTATTACTATTCATTACTTTTTATTACTATTTATTGCTATTTATTTCTATTTATAACTATGTATAACTATTTATTACTATTTATTACTAATTATTACTAATTATTATTAATTATTACTATTTATTACAACTTATTACTATTTATTACTATTTATTTCTATTTATTAGAATTTATTACTATTTATTAGTAATTTTAACTAATTATTAGTATTAATTACTACTTATTAATATTTATTACTAATTATTACTATTTATTAGTATTCATTACTATTTATTGGTATTTATTACTATTTATTAGTATTTATTAGTATTTATTAGTATTTATTAATATTTATTATTATTTAATACTTTTTATTAGTATTTATTACTAGTTATTATTATTTATTACTATTTATTACTATTTATTACTATTTATTCGCATTTTTTAATTTTTATTACTAATTATTAGTATTTTTTACTATTTATTGGTATTTATTACTAATTATTTGTATTTATTACTAATTATTACTATTTATTACTATTTATTACTATTTATTTCTAATTGTAAGTATGTATTACTATTTATTTCTAATTAATACTATTTATTTCTTATTATTACTAATTCGTGTTAAATACTATTAATTAATGCTAATTATTTATATAGATTACTAATTAACGTTAATAATTATTAATTATTACTAATTACTATGAATTGGTACTAATGATTTAATTTTATTTTTACAAATAAATACTCCTGAAAAAACAATTTAAATCTAACTTTATTAAAACTAATCAACAATAATTAAAATTAATGCAATGAAATGAAATAAGTACTAAATTAAATAAAACATAAATATCATTAAACTTGATCTCTTATAATTACAGGCGGCTTCACAACTTCGTAAAAAACACAAAATGTCCAAAATTCCCACTCAATAATTAGAATTTAGAGAAGTATAGGAAAAATGAATTTAGGAGGGTGGAGGAAAAAATGGATGGGGGTATATATAGGTTAAATTAGTTGCGACGAGACTATTTGTAACGTGATTTCCATCGCAAATAGAACTTTTAGCTACGGGGCCCATCGCAAATACATGTGAATGTATTAATTATTGTCCGCAGTTAAAAGATTATTTATGATGGGTCATGTCGTAAATGGTAGCCTGCTGACACCCTATTTATGATGGGAGAACATCCCATCTCAAATAAGTTTTTACTGCCGCTAGTAATTTTCCATGGGTCCCATCGCAAATACCCTATAGGGGTCGAACTATTTCTGACAGGGGATACACCATCGCAAATAGTTCATACCATCTCTCGGTATTTGCAATGGGTGATTCCTACCCATCGCAAATACCCTTTCACACAGTTTGGTGCACAAACTGTGCCAATCCGGGTGTAAGTTTTTGCGATGAGGTGCCTATTCCCATTGCAGAAAACCTCTTCAACAGACTCTTTGTGATGTGAATAAATCCCATTGCAAAAATGTTTTTTCCCATAGAGAATTTTGCGTATTTTAAATATGGTCATTGAAAATATGTTCAATCGTCATATATTGGATATGTATACTGATGGCGTTTATTGTTACATGGTAAGTTTAAAATAATATATCTAAAAAAGAAACAAAAAATGATATAAAAATATTATATATATATATATATATTATATTTAGATATACAAACTATTATTAAACAATGATATGAGATATATATCTAATTCATATAAATATTATAATATCAATATATTGAGAAGTTTTAATTTTAGAATATAAATTAACAATATTTAATGGAATTTGTTAACGTGTATTTATTATGAAAGTAATAATTTTATTAAGAGCCATTTTTTATGTATTGTATATTATATCATAATATAATAAATTGAAATATTTTAAATTATTATCTTATAAAAAATAACATATTAACACATTTCAAATTATAAATTCCTATGAAATAATAATAATAACACTTAATTTCCAAAAATGACTGACTGACTAAAAACTGGCATTTTGATTGATTTAAATGAGAGGTACAGAAATACAGAATCCGAGGAACAAAAGAAATCAAGGGGATCTAAAATAATGCAGTTTGAGAGCATCATTAATAACAAAATTCACCCCGTCCTGAGGAAAAGATCCAATGCTAAGGAAAGAAGACACTTTGATTCGGTGACACCATAGACGCCAAGAAATCTTTTACCTAGTTCTCCACCCTCTATGTGTGATTGATCTCAACTTGATTACCTAGAAGCTGTTTAAACTTCATAATGAGGTAATAAACATTCTGTGGTGAATGTCCAGTACCAGATAATTATTTTAATAGAATAAGAGAGTCTATTTTCCCAGCATTTAGCATGATGTGTCGCTTCCCGCACAACTCTAGCCCCATGAGCATCTCTTAAACAATAGTTTTAGGGAACTGACCATGCCATAAAATGCTGAGAATTCTGAAATCCCTGATCTCTATGGATTCTTGATGATGCCTCAACGATTCATCCCCCCAATTTGAGAGAAATTTGTAATGACCTTGAGCCAAGAGTGAAATGGACGCCAACGAACCTAGTTCCCTTAACCCTGATCACAACGCCAGTTGGGACGAAACTGGTACGAAACCAGGTCACTAACCGACAGTGCATAATGAAAGTCTATTCATAATAGGACTAGGTCCGGAAATAGATTCCTCATTTTTAATAGAACTCTAATCTGATAAACACGAACATTTTTGTGGCGCACATCATTCCTCTCCGACCAGATAATCTATCACCCTGCTACAACATTTATCACCCTCGCCTTCCTCTCAGAACCGTGTACCCCTGCTCCATAAAACTAGGCGCTATGAAAAACATCCATCATTCCTCCCTGACAATACATCATATATAAACAAAAAAGGGGATTCCAAATCCATTTATCCCACTAAATATCCAAGAACATATGTTCCACTATTTCATTCATGGGATTATGAAAGCACCATCACCATGATGCAAAGTGCAAACCCAAGCGTTGGATGTTTTTGTCAGTGGGAAGGGCATGGTTCCAAACCTTCCAAAGAAAGATGGGAATTTTATAGGAGACCTCCAAACACCATAGCGTCACCCCCAGGGAAAAATAATGGAATCATCCCTCCTCATCAAGTGAAAAACCGTTAAATAGAACTCCTCGGACGAGCAGCCTGTAGAAACAATTTTATCAGGTTCATCGTTAATAACCACAGTGTTGAAAATAGCTCGTTGGTTCTCATCCAAAATGTAATTAAAAAATCTCGGGTGACCACTTGCCTCTCAGAATGAATGGTTTTGTGTGGGGTAGCCCGGGAACCATAACTTTCCAGCCCCTCATTCATGAAGTTAGAAATTAATGTCACCTCTTCCCACCAACTACTTAGAGTGCTGATACAAGAGCTTCATGTAAGGTTTAATTAGATTCTAGAACATAGAGGACCGCGTCCTTGACTCATTCTCATTCACACCATATTTATCCTACATCATCTTCCCCTAACTGGTCGACCTTCCATTACCTCCCATGCCAGTTGGGAATGAAGCCCTAGCATGGTCATAGAAACACTCCTAATGTTGATTATTCCTTCAAATAGATGTCTAGCATGCCGCTTTCATGACTCCCAATGATTTTTACCCTGTATCTACCCATCCCAAATGAATGGCACCATAATCTTCTCTAATATAACTGAAACACTATTGGGAACCTTCAAGGGGGGAAATGTGCATGGTAATAGAAACAATGAAACTATTCACAAGAGTGATGTATCCTCCAAAAGAAAGGAACATGTTTTTTCAATTATATATTCACCCAAAGATCTTGCCAAATAGCTTATCAAAATGGTCAATTATAAGAGAAAATGTACTCACCGGTTCCCTAGGATACTCTGTAGGGAATGACCCCCATCTCATATTCAAAATGGAATCAAGGGACCCGACACTTCTTTCATAGGAACTCTTTGTTGCAAAATAAAGTATTTTATATGTATTCACCGCCTTCCCACTACACATACAGTAATACCCAAGAAGCTCCTTCATCCCATACAATAATCTCCCACAACCATTGATAAAAAAATTGTATCATCCTCAAACATCATGTGTGAAATACCTTTCATTTCATACCAATTATTATAGGATAATACTTTTCCCATGTGAAGACCACATTTGATGTAGTAGATGAGAGAATTTCAGGAGATGATAAAGAGAGTTGTGGATAATAAATCTCCTTGCCTAAAACCCCTATATGCCTTGAAGAACCAGAATTACTTTCCCATATATGAGGTTGATATTCAAACTGATCCAATGCACTAAAAAAAATATCACTAGTCCAATTAGAGAAACCATGCGAGCCAACACCCTTAAGATGAAACCCCATCCCAATTTGTCATAGGCCTTACTCATATCTAATTTTATCACCATGTTACCCACAAAATATTTATTGTTGATATCACTAACCATCTCTTGAACCACACCAATTTACCCTTGAATGTACACCCCTTTAATAAATCAATACTACTCAGAAGACACCAAATAACTCATATGAGGGGCCATCCTTTTATTAAGAAGGTTGGAAAAAACCTTGTAGGGCATATTACACATTATTATGGGCCGATAATGGTCAACGGATAGAGCGTTGATTATCTTTCAAAGGAGAACCATCTTTTTGGAATAGGAAATACATGGAAGATTCTCTTCCTGTAATAAGTCTTGCACTACACTAACTATATTCCTTTAATAGTGTCCAAATTTTCCCTATAAAAAATCCAAGAATGGCAATAGGCCCCGGTGCACTCTCTATATTTAAGGACCAAACTGCCTCACAAAAATCCACCTCTTCTAGAGACATCCTCAAACAGACATCATCACCACCCAAAATACAACTGAGGATCTCTACAAATAGATAAGAATCACCCCTCGTTTACCCACTAGTCAGACCAGGATTGGGGACTGCCAAAAAATATTTTGAGGCTATCATTAGCCATTCCACCAACCTCATCACGATCTTGGAATAAGAACCATCAACATTGAGAATGTTTGGAATCTACACACGATTAACCTCTTTAACACAGGAATTTAAGAAACCCATGTTCTGATCCCCCTCCTAAATCCACTAAATCCTAGCTCCCTCTCAAGCCAAATGTTCCTACCTCAGGAGGGTATCAGTGAGAATGATATTTTTAATTCTCAACTCATGAAATAGATTTTCATATCATTTCTGTTCCAAATCCACCTCCATTCACTCAACCTCCCTACTGATCTCTACTAAATCTGGATCCCAAAATGGTATGTATATCCTTCAAAGGCGTATAAGGTGTTTAAGACATCTACGCTAGTTATTGAAATTGAACTAAGGATTTCCATGAGTATTGATGCTCCATGCCTCCTATACCATGTTATGGAAGCATGGTTCCTCTACCCAGGTGCCGGAGAATTGGAACGGTCCCTGTTATATCCCCTTAGTCCAATGAATGTAGAAGTGATGAATGTTATGAGAGGCCTCACACCAGGTGAAGAACATTAGTGTCTAGAAAAATATAAACAACAACTTCATTCAGTATACACCTATCCAAACGACACTATGTATAACACCTGCCATGCTGGTTATTACAGAAAGTGAATTTATCACCTTCGTACCCTGCTTTAAGAATACCATTCCTCACCATGCACGAAACAATGTCTTGGATAGAGCACCAGGGAAAATCAATACCACGTGTTTCTCCTCTGGTCTAACTATAATATTGAAATCCCCCCCCACAAACCAGGGAACACTATCTAAGTAGAGTTCATACAAGTCCCTCCACTACCAATCTTTATCTAGAGCACTATACGTCCCATATATGTAGTAAAAGAGAAAATATTGAATCCCAATAGAAATTTTCATGGTCAGAGACTGATTCATCACATTGGGAAAAATGAATGAGATATGGTCTTTTCCGAATAACAAAATTTTGGGATTGAGAGGGTCACTATGCATGAAGCCTTTCAGATGAATCCTTTCAGATGAAGCATCTAAGAAAACACTTTAATCATACTTGAACCCTTCATAGGCCCAAGAATCTCAATCATTGAAACAGAATTGTTATGATTTTTTTAATGATGAAATCAGATTTTACTCGGGCTCTAAGACCTCGATCATTCCAAATGAAAACACTAAATAATGGAATAAGAATGTCTAGTTTTGGACCCATACTCTTGGACCTTGGAATGGTGAGATGACATTGGGGATATCACCGTTCCACTTCAGGTTTGACACCGAGTGAAGATTATACATTGATCCACTGACCAAACTATCACCACAATGTGTGGACCAATGGACAATGCAGTAATCTTATTCCTTGGAGAATGAAAGCATTGATGAACCTCATAACTCTAAAAGGTCCCTGGAAGTACTGAAGGTGAAATATAAGAGGATATGATCTATTTTGATGTAGGCGATGATGGGTGGGATACACCACTGGCTGAAGAACAAGCTCCCTAGATGAGGGAGACGAGTATATTGCATTACATCTTGTCTAAATCGGGAGAACCTATAAAATGAAAGTGCGAGAAAGCACCCAAGGCTCTATAGAGGGAGATCAAAATAACTTTTATAAAGTTATATTAATTATTTTAAATTAATTATATGAAACTTATGATTAATGTTTTGGAATATTTTGGTAATGTTTTAATGAAAAAAATTTATCAGTTTGTTTTAATTAAATTTTTGTTGTATTGAATTAGGGTTTTTACTTATTTTAATTTTAATGAAATACTATTATAATAATAATAATTTTTATAATTTTAATATCAATATAATTAATAAAATATATAATTTTATCCAGAAAAATATATTATTCTTAATTAATTTTTTTTAAACTGTGTCTTTGTGCGTTACTTGCGTAATTTTAAAAATAAATTTTTCTAACACACTAAAATATTATTTGATAAATTTTATATCAAATTTATCTTATTTTTGTTAAAATTACATAATAAGATAAATTAAATTTTAATGAAATAAAAATTTATTACTTTGGTAAAAATAAGTTATCTCGGTGAAAAAATAGTAAAAGTAAACATCTATAGTAACTATAATAAAAAAATGTTTCAAAAATCTATAGAATGGTGTGGTAAATGATTTTTGGACCTTAACCATCCCCAAAATCTATTATTTAATAATTTTCCTTCACATTCCATGTAAAACATATGTTATCTTTTTATTAAAGGATAACATCTATAGAGAGAGAAAATATTTTCTAATGTACCTTTTTAATTACTTTCTAGTTCTATCACTCAAAAATAATTATATAAATGAGATTGATATAAAAAAGTATTACTAATATTCATATATATTTTTTATAATAGTAGAATATACATTTTAAACATACATCCAAAATCATTGAGAAAAATGACCACATCATCATGTGTTTGTGGGTATTACTGTGTCCATGAATGACATGTTCAACTTTCCATCTCTACCATTGATGGATAGTTAAAAAAAGTCATTTACTAAGACAATATGATATTTATTAAATTTTAATCATTCTAAAGTGATAATATATATATATATATATATATTATTTCCTATTTTTTTATATTAATTGAATGTGAGATAATAATTTGAGTGTAATTGTGGACTACTTCCCCAACGTGATGATGTTTCTCTCTCATTTTCCATGCCGAATAACATGGATTGAATAATAAATGTATGTAAAAAAGGATATTTAATAAATTATTAATATTATATAATGATAATATGAGATATTCTATAATTAAAATTAACAATAAACGATTATAGTGATGTGTTAATTGAATAATAAAGGACTAAATAATTCAAAATTATTTATATTATGAATTTAGTTTACAAGAATTTGAGATTATTCAATATACCATGATTGTTTTTTGGAAATTAGATGAAGAAATTCATGTAACCAACATAAGTAAAGTTGATGTAATAAACTGGTGACACATGGTAGTGAATAGAAATTATAAAAATAAATATAGATTGATGAGGTTTATAATAATGTTTTTATAAAATCATATTGGTGACTCGAGAAGTCAAGAACAAGTGTAGAGAACTTTGGAAAATGTGGTAAGGGATTCCTCTAAAAATATTGTTCTTAGAGATACATTTTTTATGATCCTAATTTATATTAAATGGTTTTTATACATATAATTAAATATATAATATGATGTATTGTCAATATTCATGATATTTTAGTTTATTGTTCAAATTCTCTCCCTCTCAAGGGGGTTTTATTAGAATGTTTCTTATATCGTAAGGGTTTTAATCTTAGTCATCCTTCATTGAGGCATAATTTAATATTATAAAATACTATTAATTTGTACATTTTTTATTTTACCCCATTTATTTTTAATATCCCAACATATTATTGAACAAGTAAAATTCAGTTCAATTCATTCTCTTTCTTATTATGGTATATGATTGACGTCAGGCCAAAAATATTTCGCTTTTTTATATCTCAGTTTTCCTTCCTCAATTACAATGTTTCTCTTTGAGCTTCATCTATAATTTCATGGGTTATGACATATTTATATACTAGAATGTCAAATTTAATTAAATATTCTTTTTATCCATTTAGATCCTTCTTTAAAATGAAACTTTTTTAATTTTAATTCATGGCCTCTTAGACAATTGTTTTATTTATGTTTTCCATAATTTCCCATCAAACCTATTTTCTGATTTATAATTGGATACCTAATTAGGTGTTTTATATTATAAAATTCATGTTTTCATCTTCCTGTATTTAAATTTTTATTATTATTTTTACAATATGGGATTCAATGAAAGGTTTTAAAAAATGATATTTTGGGCCTCCTTTGCAACTTACTGATTACACATTCTCTTTCGTTTCTTCCCGTTTAGGAAATACTAAGTTTATATTACTCGTATTTTTTATTTTTCCCTTATATATTCTCATCATAAAATTTTATTTTAATTTTTGGAAATATACACATTTTTAGTTCCCTTATAGGTTATTAGTTTTATGTAAACCATGTTTTTGAGAACATTCCTATTACTAATATCACATCGAGCATCACCCCATAAAAATATTTAATACCATTTATAGGTTATAAAAATTTTATTTTATAGAGATACCACTATGATAAATTATGGTTTTATGTAAAACACTAATCTCTTTCCTTCTTTAAATAATAATTTACTTATTCCACAAAAAACCACCCAATATGTTCATTATTCATCTTATTTCATATATAATTCTAATGAATTTTCTATATTGGAACATCATATTCAACACCTATGTCCTCTTTTAAAATATGAATTTTCAAAATGATTTAATTTCTTCTTCTCTTCATAATGAGTAAGATTTACCCTTCAGTTATTCCTTGAAAATGAATTATGAATCCCTATTAATTATCATGGGTTTGATCATGATTTTGATTTATATATGGCTTATCTTGCTCATACGTCCCACATATGTATGTTTTCTATTTATGAGACGAGAGGGAACAAAATTATATATCTCTTTAATGAATTGGTTATGTATTTATATCTATAGAGTTATCATATAATGGAATGGGGAGTGGCCCTAATCTCCCATGGGTATTTTTCATCATTATGCGGATGGTTTTAGATAAAAGAATGAAATCAATGGATTTATAAAAAAATCCATAGTTACATGAAAATTTATTATAATTAATGTCAATATAAATGATAAAATATTGAGTTCCCAAGGACCCAAATGTTGTTTATACCCCAATTATTAAAATAAAACTAAAAAAACACACATCACCTACCATATTACAACATGAAACCTCAATACACACTCAACATTTAATATATTATATAAAATATTTATCCTATAGTGTTTACTTAATCACAGCCTAAAATTTAACTGAATTACCATATTATTGATGAGATTGAAATCAATTGAATAAATGTTGTCCTGAACCTACCACAAATATAAAACTATAGTTCCATGTGAAAAGAGAAATACTAGATGAAAATGGATAAGAAAAAATGAGAAAAAATAACCAAATATTGGATAACCATATCTCTACCCAAAAGGTACCACGTAATATAGCACAACTAGAACATCCTCCTAAAAACATGCCTTATTAGGGCCAATATTATAATCCCATTTCATAAATAATGTCACTAAGTCTAAAAACCCTCCTAAAATTCTAATATACACAAATATAATCATCAAATATTAAAGGAACGAAATATCAAGTTAGTGCATTTCAGATTACTTCTACCATTTGTATCAATCATTAAAACCATTCAGTGCCAATTTATAGGATATGTATCAAAACTAATCATTCCTTAATCATTATTCTTCATTGTGTTTTCATATTGTTGATCAATATATTTATTTAATTCATAATTGATCTCATCATGAGGTTCTATGTGTTTTTAAAACATTTCATTATTTTCTTCCATATATATATTTGTAAAATATCAAAATCCATTTTTATAGGATAATTTCACTATAATTTTCTACAAAAGAGATTTTTTTGTAGATTTAATTTTCAAAGGGTGTGATCCACTAATATCCTAAATGGTTTTACATTTATAATCACTTGAATTTTATTAATGTTCCTCTTTTCCATGAATTCAACTTTACCACCTTCTAATAACTCATCATTTGAGACTTCAGGCTTACGAGACATCTCAGACAGATCTCCCTCAAATAGATAAGATGCTTCCCATTAGTCAAGACAACATTATATGTTTTTTTCTTTTTAGTTTCCAACTTCTGTTTATTGTATAAAGACTGTACTTGATACCTTAATGATTCTTCACCTATCATTCCTTCATCAGTGTAACTCCCAGATATTTTATGAATTATTTATTCAAATTTATTTATATTTTTGATATATTTCATTTCACGTGTCATTAGAAATCGTTCTTTATATATATATATATATATATTAAAACACTATGTAGATAATAATTTCATTGGACACTAATTTGGTTTACATTACATTAAACAATGACTTGGAATATGTTATACGCAACACCCACTTTGCATACATCACAAGTAACACATAGTTTCTACGAAACATCATTTAAATTATATAATTATTTAAATGAGATAATTATAACCTATCACATAAACACAGTAATATGAACATTAATAACTACCATTAAAATATTATTAATAATTATTTTATATAAATAAAACGTATTGATAATGAAATATTCGATGTTTTCTTATGGGTCATTTATGTTCAAAGATATCATTTTCCTGAATAAACTCTTTTTTATAACCTGTTATCAAACATAATAAATTTAATTTTAGAAATATTTAGATATTAAATTTTAAAATATAAACATAATTTTTTAATTTCTAATTTCTAATTTATCTTATTGTGAATATATGGTATTTTTCTCAGGATCAATACTTTTTGATGATTAGTGAAAAATACCACTTTTTTGTTAAAAATTTCCTTATTGTTTAAAAATTATTATAGTTAAATTAAATGTTAAATTTTCTAGGTGAATTTATATCAATTATATAACTATTAATAAAATTTATCTCATTATAATTAATTTATCTTTGAAATTGAATATAGAGACATAATAAAATTTTGAACTTCTTTCTACTTTAAAAAATCGTAATTTCATCCCATCTATGGGATTAACACTATTCATAAATTTTCTGCTTATGTGAATTGAATTAAAAAAATGACATAAATCATTTTAATCAGTATAATATTATGATTCTAATTATGACATGTTTATTTTTTTTTCACGATTGTTAGTAAGAGTGATTTAAATTATTAATAGCTATTAAGGTCAAATTAAGATTCGTTAGGGACAAAACCAAAATACATGGGGCCAACATGACCTAGAAACTTGTCCAAAACCCATTATCTGGTCATTAATCAGCAATAAGCTTGTATTTTTTATTCGGGTTCTTTTGGTATTCCATTTGTTATATAATAATGTGTATATACCTATCTTGTTTTCAAAAATTCTATGTGAGTGCTTTTCCTTCCATATAAAAGGACACCACCTCTCCCACATCCTCACACCTCTCAAACCACTTATGTTAGGAAAAAACCTTACAAATACACTCCCCATAAACCCTCACTTATTCCTTGATTCCTTCCCTTGGGTATAAGGCAATCCATGTAAGACTTTTGGAATAAAGTAAAATGAGTTTCTCGATTAAGAGGTAATATCTTATCTCAGGTTATTTCTATTATTTTTTCTTTCTACCACCTAGAATTTATTTTTTCCATGATTGTATAAAAAAATAGTATAATAAATACACTATGATTTTTCTTAATCAATGATTTCAACCTGAACTTTCACAAACCTCAATATAATGGATAATGAATATACTATTTATGTGTATAAGAGAATATCTACCTCACTCAATGATAATTGTTCAATTTTTCTTACTGCCTCTAACGATGGAAATTATAGTGTAGACTATGTTAATGTGTTATATATATTATTCTTATGTATTATTTTTTAACAGATATATTTTTACTTTCCATTTGGTGTTAATACGGTAATTTCGTTTGAGGAGGTGTGGACAACCGCCCCCTAAGAGCAATTTGATTAATTCATACAGTACATGGATTGTATTAGGGAAAGTTATAATGAATATATAACACATATATGACATCATAAATCTTATTAAATAAAAATATATTTATACATATATTTACATATATGTCTTTTAAATTCTTTCTTCCAACACTATAATTAAATAGAAATAACATTCATGCATACGTACAACCTAATGTCTCTATGAACAATGTATTTTGTTTAAGACATATATATTCTATAGATTAATATAATACACATATACTGTATATAAATGAAATTTATATCACGATTTACATTCTATAAATCCTGATGTAAATTATAAATATCAATGATATAACAAATTAAGACACATATGAAGAATACAAAAAATATTACCCGAAGTGAAACCTTTACATAGGATTGTTAAGAAGTGGGTAATATAAGGTTGATATAAAACCATATATGATATTAGATATAATAATATAGATATTTAATATATATATAATTAATTTAAATTTATTAGAAATGTTGAGTGAATGAGTACGGTGAGAGTCCGGACACAAGATATAGTGATTTCATCTCACATATTTATTTTTTTGAGATTCAAGCTATGATTGCTATTCTTTCCTTTTATGTGGTGTATGTACTACCCATGATTTTATTCAATTAATCATATACATAAATTTTTTGTTATTAAGATATTTATTTTTGGTACCTTTCTTTCATGAGGTTTATATTTCAAAAGATACTAAATCAATCAATTTTTTTCACAATTTTTTTTATTTTAGACTCATGTTTTATTTTGAACCTAAATTATCTTTAGAGGTGTATATACTTCTATTTACTTATTGTATAAAGAAATTCCATATTTTCATTTTATTTTAAGATTCATTTAATTTAATTTTCTTGCATGGAATGTATGATCTCATGTAACCAAGTTATAACAATTTTTTGAGAAAATATCATAGATTTTCAAGACTCATTATGTCGATGATTCCTCTGATGAAATCTTACAACCCATATCACAAGAAGTTCATTAATTTCCTTTTCCTCAGGATATTCATGACATAGTCATGTATTGGTACCATATTCTTACTCATTTTTACATAATATAGTTTGGGAATTATTTTTAAGAAAGCTTGACTTTACCCTCTCCTATATCAGAAAACCATGTTCTCTAAAAAGGGATCCCATGTAAATTTTATTAATCATATATGATCATTAAAAGACATTTTTACCCATTTATATTTTACCAATTATTTAAAAAGATTTTTTCTCATTCCAAATGAGCCTTTTTTCGAAACTTTTAACATGAAAATGGGATGTTCTTTTTTTCCATGAATGACATGTAATGATTTACCCATAATCATTTCCTTATAGCATCCTTTTCATTTGTTTAAAAGGATACTTTTTAAGAAAATGTTTTAAAATTTAATTTTCAAGAAAAAGTGTTTTCAAATGTTTTTCTAGATTTATTTACTTGTTTCAATTTTATTTTAAATAAATAAAAATTAATGTATTTTGTGATATCTTTTATATGTTTTCAATGAAAATTATTTTTCATGTTCCAAGGATCCAATTACAACTAAAAAGAGGGTTTAATCAGTTTTTAATCATTTTATAAGTTTCTATCTTTAAGAAACATAACCCTTGAAACATGTTATTATTTATTTCCTTATCAACCTTTAGAAATAAACTAAAGCATGCAGGAAAGGTAAAGAAAGAAAGGCACATAAGATTTACAAGGTTCGACCTCCATAATAGAACCTACATCCTTGCCATATCCACTCCCATGGGTCTATAGAAATCAACTATAATAAAAAAGTGAATAAAACTTGTTCCAACTCTTGTTAGAAACCTTCTATCACCCGATAGGATAGATTTTACTGACTCCCATCCATGTACAATGTTTCTTGAATGAACAATTAAGCCAAACATAAGAATAATAACTTTGTTGAAGCTTCTCCATAAATGCTCAATCCAAATCTTCAGTCTAGTTTTCTTGAATCCAATTTTTTGAAACCATTGTTCTCAATAAGGTAATGATGATCCTAATTTCCTTGTACTAAAAAATTCATTAAAAACATATTCATGATAATTCTGATCTTCTTAACAAGGTATGATGATTCTGATTCTCTTCTTCTCAAACACTCATGAAATTTTTTTCAATATTGAAGAAACTTTTCACTTCTAATTCTCCAATGCTCCGCCTTTTCTGCGTGTGTGAAAATTTCAAAAGACTGAATGATCTGAGAACATATTTATAAAACAGTCAGAAAACAATGCCGGGAAACATGAAAATCTTTCCCGCTTTCTCAAATTTCAAAAACATCGTAAATGTCTTTCATTTAATCTTCATTAATTGACTTCTTCATGTCTCTTTAAATTTATCTGTGATTTACAAAAAGTTGAAATTCAGGTTTTCTAGAACTCTTCATATCTTTCTCAGAATGATAAAGCTAGATATTGGTTATAATTTTCTCAGAAACTTGCTCAGTAATCAGTTTCCAAATTGTGCACAAATCAGGTTCCGATTTTCTCAAAATGTTGCACCGAATTGTCATTCCTGTTTTCCCAACACGTTGCTCAGAATTTTCATTCAGGGTTTCTCAACATGCTACTCAGAATTTTCCTAAGGTTCCGAATTCAAGTTATAAACTATTATTTATCTTCCTTTGACTTCTTTAACTCTTTAATCATCTTGAAAAACCTTATCTATGAGAAAATTTTTCTTTCTCTAAGGATATTTTACTAATCTAAGGAAGTTTGTTGTATGAAACATTTCCTTGAGCTCAAAAACATCTTCAGGTTGCAAGATTTGAGTTTCCCAGCAACATGCTCAGAAGTATGATCCAAATAACCTGTTCAGAAGTAGGATCCAGGTTTCCTCAAAAGGTTTATCAAAATTCAGGTTCTGAAATTAGGTTCATGAAACTAGTTCTGTATTTTTAATTCAGGAAATAATTTCTGGATTTATGGTTCAGGAAATAGGTTAAGAATTTCTAGTTCAGGAAACAGGTTCTGAATTTATGGTTCAGGAAATAGGATCTGAATTTCTGATTCAGGATATAGGTTCTGGATTTCAAGTTCAGGAAACAGGTTCTGAATTTCAGGTTCAAGAAGTAGGTTTCTAATTTTTGGTTCAGGAAACAGGTTCTAGATTTCAGGTTCCGGAAACCGGTTCTGAATTTATGGTTTAGAAATCGTGTTCCAGATTTCTAGTTTAGGAAATAGGTTCTGAATTTCTATTTTAGGAAACATGTTCTAGATTTCATGTTCAGGAAACAGGTTATGAATTTTTGGTTCAGGAAACAGGTACCGAATTTCTGGTTCATGAAACAGGTTCTGAATTTCCCATTTAGTAAGCAGGTTCTATATTTTAGGTTGAGGAAATAGGTTCTTAATTTTTGGTTCAGGAAACAGATTCTGGATTTTAGGTTCAATAAATAGGTTCTGGATTTTAGGTTCAAGAAATAGATTCTGAATTTATGGTTCAGGAAAAAGGTTCTAGATTTCAGTTTCAGGAAACAGGTTCTGAATTTCTGGTTCAGGAAATAGATTCCGAATTTCTCGTTCTGGAAATAGGTTCAGGATTTCAGGTTCAAAAAACAGGTTCCAGATTTCTGGATCAGGAAACAGGTTCGGAATTTTTGGTTCAGGAAATAGGTTCCAAAATTATAGTCCAGGAAACAGGTTCTCGATTTCAAGTTCAGGAAACAGGTTCAGATTTTTCTCATAATTTTTGTTAGTGAAAATCATCAATCCTCTTCACCATTTCTTCAACAGCCTTTATCATGAAACTTTTCATGTTATTTGATATCTTTAAGATCTAAAAAGCATCATCTAATTTTTTTAGAAAATTTGAGACACTTTCTTATCTTCTGACATCTTATTTTTCAACATCATTCCCTTTATGAAAGTCTTCAGCAACTAGTAACTTCAACATTCTGTAACTAAAAAACAGTCTTCAACAAAAATATTATTTGTGAACAAATAAAAAAAATTCAAAACAAAACACCACATAGGTTCTTTTATTTCCCCCTTTTTATTTTCTGAAAACCCTTATTTACAAATTTTCACCTAAAAAAAATTCACATCTCGGGTTCTTGAACTTTACCAAAACATAGAATTTCCCATAAATAGATTGTCCCAACACCACACTACTAGATGAAGTAATGTTTTTGAAATATTTCCATTCCTCGGTGACCAGAAAATTTTGGGTCCCTTTAAGGATAATCTTCACCTTAATCAAACTACCCCAAAACTTTTATCATTTTCGTTCTCACTTTTCTTTTCCTCTCTCATTTTTTCTTTCTCTCTCCCCCATTATATGTTAATTGTAGCTTGAGATTCACAAATTAATGCCATGTAAAAATTGTTACTTACTCTCCCCCTTTGTTAACATAATCCAAAGCACGGTGGGGGAAACATCCTTATAAGTTTTTAAGAATCCATGGGAGGAGGCTAGACATGGAGTAACAGTGTCAGTTCAAAAAACCTTTCTTTTGACATTGCTTTTGTAAAAATATGATCAATCTGATACTTTGTTGAAATATATTCCATCAAGACTTCTCCAGCAGCAACTCTCTCTTTCAAATAGTGATAATTTATATCAATGTGTTTTGATATTGAATGTTAAACTGGATTCTTAGAAATATCAATGGAGCTTTGATTATCACAGAGTATCTTTAAAGGTTTATAAACTTTTACTTTAAAATCTTCTAGCTGAACCTTCATCCACATCATTTGAATACAAGCCTTAGTAGCTAAAACATATTCGGATTCAGATATACTTAATGTTAATGATCTTTGTTTCTTACTGTGCCAACTCACAAAACATTCCCCTAAAAAAATGTCCCTCCTAATGTTTATTTTCAATCATTACAATCACCAACCCAATCAGCATCGGTATAACCATGAAACTTCATCTTATTATTTCTCATGTATAACAACCCATGTGAAGTTGTTCCTTTAACATATCTCAAAATCCTCTTAATTTCCAACATGTGTGATTCTTTTGGAATACTTTGATATTGGGAACATAGAGTTATAACATATGAAATATCTGGCATTGAAGCTATAAGATAAAGAAGACTTCCTATAAACATTCAAAAGACTTTCTGATTGACATTGTTACCTGATTCATATTTACTCACCTTTGTACCCACTAAGATAAAACTTGAAACTTCCTTTTATTATTCCTTCCCAAAATTCATTAACATTTGTTTGGAATACTTTTCTTGGGATAAGAAAATTTAGATTTCTTGTTGTTCAACATGTAAGCCAAGGAATAAAGTTAATTCTCCCAACATTGACATTTCAAAAAATTTCATCATCTCTTCAGGGAACTCTTCACAAACCTTTTCATCATCTCAATCAAAAATTATATCATCCACATAAATTATTATAATTAATGTTCCAGATTCAACATCATTAACATACATGTTTCTATAAACCATTCCTTTAAAATATTTAATCATTCTAAGAGGATTGTAAAGCTTTAAATACTTTGCTTGTGAAGCTTGTTTCAGCCCATACAAGGATTTATTTAATTTACAACCTTTGTTTTCATCTTCATCAAGTAAAAACCCACAAGGTTATTAAATGTAAACTTCTTCCTCAATATCACTATTTATGAAATATGACTTTACATCTATCTGATAAACCTTGTAATTATGATGAGAAACAACTGCAAGAAACATTCGAATAGTTTCCAACCTTTCAATAGGGGAAAAGGTTTCATCAAAATACACACCATCCACTTGTTCATATACTTTACTCATGAGCCTTTCATTGTTTCTTGTAACTTCTCCATGCTCATTCAATTTATTTCTGTAAACCCACTTGGTTCTGATAACATTATTATTTGCTAGTAATGGAACAAGTTCCCATGGTTCATTCATTTCATCCACCCATTCTTTATGTTGAATAGATTCTGAAACTGATTCTGGTTCAACTTTTGAGATAAGGGAAGTCTAATTTTCTAATCATAAATTTCATCTTCTCTAAACTGGAGCCTTCTAATCCCCAATAATATTTTTAGATTCAACATGTTTTTGTAATGTAGGAAAACTAACATTTCCTTTCCTAGAATCACTTTCATCCCCATGTGACTCATTTGAGTCACTTTCACTCTGGTGGGGATTCTCTGATTTATCTTCCTCAATATTCTTAACAGATTTTGTAAAGCAACTTGGATTTTCAATTACCTCCACATCGTATAAGTCCACCAACATCTGTAAACGTTTGTTCCATAATTTGTAACTTCTTTCATTCAGTGAATAACCAATAAATATTCCTTCTTCATCTTTCTCATCAAACTTTCCTAAGTCCTGATTTTTCATTTTGAGCAAGAATGGACTTCCAAATCAATGAAGTATTTAAAAGAAGGTTTTTATACCACATCTCATAAGGATTCATGGTGGTTTCTTGTAGAGACCCGAAGCCTGACGTACATGGACATTACATTACTTTTGCGGAATACTTAGTACAAAACAAAAAAACACACACACAAGGATCGTAATAGTTTAGTGTCTTTGGAAACTCGGAATAAAATCTTCTAATCGTGGGGAAAGATCTTCAACATCTCCCATAAAGATCTTCCTTTTTTTTTACCTAAAACCTTTCTTTATGTCCTGGGGAAAAGAAAACATAAAAGGGTGAGCTCAAATGCTCATTAAGGGTAAACAAAAGATATATCAATCACATCGTATTCATAAGAACATAACATTTTGGAAATCATAACCTGCAAAAGAGAGCATAATTTCATAACATGGGATAAATCATAGTAGTGAAAATGAAACCATAACTTAAAACATTAATCATTGTGGCATACACACATAATCATAGAGAATCATTTCTTGTTAGTCAAGACTCATTGCCAAGACTATCTTAGTGGACAAAGTCCCTTTCTGAATCGAGTAATCCTCGTTTCAGTCCTGTTTCACTGAACCGGTATAACCTACCATTCCAGCCATGTCTATCTCATGAGATATGAAATCTTTACCCAATGCATTGGAGGTAGATATAGGTCCCACCCATCTCTTAATGAATCCTTTCTTATGTGTGCCACAAAATCATAAATCATACATCATTGCATAACCCATGTAATAAAAATGGGATTCTTAAACAACATGACATCATAAAACCATTCATATAAGATAAAGGAATTCATAAACATAATTTCATCACAACATAGTCAAATCAATGTAAAAATATGGATAGAAACAGAACCCTTTATTATCTTATATGGAAAATAATTTTGATAAAACACTTGAATTGAATTCTTGAGGAAAATATCCTTTCTTCTTCAAAATCAATTTCTTTTACAAAACATCATGCAATTTTAAAAGAAAGAGATTTTATTGAAAATAGTCATGAAATCTTTTAGAGGAAGCTTCATGAAAATAAGGCTTTATAAAACAGTATAAATCCGTTCGTGCCGTATAAGTTAAAAAAACATTCTTCGTACTTTTGTCGGAAAAGTCAAAAAGTACCTCGTACGAAAAACGAAAAAAGATTCCTTTCATATCCTTTACTAAAAACTCATAGAAGGGTAAAATTGGATTTAAACAATTGTAGGTGGATGGAAATAATATTACATATTGAGGGAACATGGATGTGGATGATAAAATACACCCCAGTAAATACTTACAAATAAACAATCTCGGATAAAAATGGGATTGTGATATTTCCCTTACCTTAGGTCCGACTTGCTTTGTAAGGGTCCGAACCTCCTGTATAATGATTTAAATCATGTTATTGACTTATTACAGAATCATATTCATTGTTATGATATCATATATGGTTCACTTATGACATTATATTACCCGTTCTTTTGTAAATTCCATGTTAAAGAAGCGTTTTGGGTAAAATCGTTTCATTTATCGTAGGTGTTTTGACTTGTTGTTCTTGACATCATTATTACTTATATCATGATTTACTTACTTCCAGAATATAAAATATGATTTATATATCATATATATTCAGTATATATATATATAATAGATAGATAAATAAAATGAAAAACACCGTTCATGGAGACGGTAGTCCGTACGTACGCATGAACGCTGTTTTACTTTCCTTATTGTCTTGAAATGGAAGTAAGTAGATGACATGCATATATATATATAGATAAATCCAGTAGCTTTATAATGTCATATATTTCATTATTATTTCTTATATATACTTTATAATCATTCTTAAATGGTTAACATGGAGAATGAATCTCATCGCGTCGTGGAGACGGTAGTCCGTACGTACGCACGAGCGATGATATCATTTCCATAAATATTGAACTATATCAGAATCAATATGATGTTTTAATAACTATGTATAGTTATTCTTTACACCATTATACCCATCAATGTAAGGTGGTGGTGGAAAATAGATTACACCACGGCGTGGAGACGGTATTCCGTACGTACGCACGCGCGGTGATTTCTTTTTCCATAGGATGGATAGATGGTGAAATAGGGTTGTTTCATACTTATAATAACATATCAATATATTAGTGATACTGATGTTATTACTTCATAATGAAACAACCTAAGAAGAAGAAGTGGAAGAAGAAATAAAGATGAAAGAATTGGTAACGGTAATTACCTCTTCTTTGAAGTGCCTCTTTGAGACCTCCTCTTAGGGCACTAGAATTGGTCTTTGAGGAAGACCAGAAACTCTAGGATGTTGCTAGGGAAGTGGAGAAGATATTTTGGCAGGGGTTGGCCGAGCTTGAGTGCTCAAATTTGTGTGAGGAGGAGGGGGAGGAGGTGTCCTTTTATAAGGGAGGAGAGGGGCACCTTAGGAATATCTCAAAATATTATTTTATATTAAAGTCAAAATCGGTTTATAATGGTTCCATAGGGTCTTATTTCGAAGCTAAAGTGGGGATGGGTCGAAATCCTATCAACCAATAGGATTTAGACAAGTTTAGGGTATTATTTTAACCTTATCAATTAGATTTAACTCTAAGTTAAATAATTTAACTTTTACCATGTCTTTTTGTTTTCTTTCACTATATGGTTAATAAACTTACTATAACATGCCAAACGAACCCCAAATTGTTTATTATTAATATATATATCCTTATCTAAGTCATTTGGACGAACCTTAGATTTTTAGGAATAAAATAACAATTAATAATATAATATTTGATTTAAAAACTATTTTGTGTCAATTTCGACACTATTTGATATATGATTTTTGTGAAAGTCATAAAAGAATTATATGTTCGAACCAAGTTGATTAAATCAACACTAATATATCATAGTAACCTAGAAAATTAGTGGAATTCATCAAAAGTCTCAAATTATATTTATTTTGGTGTTTATAACATCAATTATGTCAATATTTCATTAATAAGATAATTACTGCATCATCATTGTGTCATAAATAAATTAAATTATTTGATGTCTAAAAATTACAAATAAAATACCATCATGTAGTAAATCTTTTTATCTTTCTAATGAATACTTATAGTTGAATTTATCTTATGTATAACCCCATATTAAAAATGATTTACTTATTAAACTTTGATTTTAACTATTTTAACTCTTCTTTAAATAAATTAATAATAAATGTCCTAATCTAATCCAAGTGGGCCTAAATGGTCATATTTTATTCCTAAGTTTGTTTTTGGTCGAATTACACTTGTCCAATAGAATTAGGACATGTGTTAGGGTAATATTAATATCATATTTACCCTTAGTTACCCTATTTACTATTAACCGTGGTAAAAAAAAGTAAAAAGTTACTATTCACCAAAAAAATTATTTTCATCTCATTGAACCACATTTTAGTCCTTGATATTAACCGTGTCTCTCGGATTTTCGAAATTCCATTCACAGAAGCGGTAAAATTAAGTTTTATGCAAAATTCAGTTTTTAACCTACCACTTAGTAGTTTCACTATTCATCAAAAATTGATGTTTTTCAGAACAATGCCAAAATTTCATCCCAAGCTATATTTCATATTCCGAATTCAAAAATGAAGTCTATTTTACCAAATTCATAACATAAAAGTTGCATTAATTAATTTTATAATTAAATCCCGCTGTTAAAACAAATAGCGTGTTTTTTAATAAACAATATCTATCAAAAGATTGACACTTGTTTATGTCTAGTTTAAATGTGAAATTACATCCAATGACCAACATTGTATTAAATTGTAAAAATATATTCTAAATATACTTTAAAACCACTCAAATTAATGATTTATCACTATTAATTATTTCGATTAAAAAAGTTGTTTTTAATTATAATTTAGTAATTTTCACTATTCACCAGAATATGAAAGTTATCCGAAAAGTACCAAAATTTCACCTTAGGCTAAATTTGATACTCCGAATCCAAAAATGAAGTTCATTTTGAAAAATAAGATTTACAGAATTTCGAAAAGTGGTTATTACTATTCATAACGGCTAGTTTTAATAATATTTTAATAGCATATCGTTGTTTAGTGAAACTCAGTATTGCGTACTACACACGCTATCGAGGAAGGTTGCGATTGTGTGTAATTCAAGGAAAGTCAAAGATGCGTGTTGTGCAAGCTTCTTTTGGTGTAGCATACAACACAAGACATTAATAAAATTAAAAAGAATATTTTTTTATAAAATCTTGGGCTGTTACATTCTACCCCCCTTAAAATGAATTTCGCCCTCGAAATTCGTCGGGGTTATTAATGGTTTACTATTTAAAAGTTTCTTTAATAGAAACCCACATAGTAAAAGGGAATACCAAAACTTGGCTTTAAAAACTAAAGTATGAAATATAACGATTACCCAAATAAACAAATCAGTGGGTTTCCACATAGGTGAAAATATGGATATGGAAGAGAAATCTAACCATCATGTTCTGATGGAGAGTGGTAGAGAACATGGCTATGGAAAAGCCAGTAATCACAAATCCATAAATTTGTGACGATCTAAGGTACCATCTGATTCATCAGGTATAAGAGAACTAGGACAACATTTTTGGTTTTCAAGATTATTTCCCTAAAGTTAAAGAATTTGAATTAGAATAAATACTTACTTTATTTTGGTACAATCTCACTGTTGTTCGTGCCTTTAACAATTTCCACTTCATCTCTTAAATAAATGAAGTTGAATTTGTTATTCGTGAAGTGTTAGCAGACCATGTGATAGAATGACGGGTCATTCCATCTGTCTCAAAAGGTTAGAAAAATTTATATACATAAGTCGATCTATAGTGGGATTAATCATATATGGTTCCTAAAATGGACTTATACTTCATATATCATACTGCTTAATATAATAAAACTAGTTTCTACTAAACAGGGACTTCCTGTAGGTCAGTGGTAGGCGATAAAGGCCAGTCGCACTTCGGTTGTGGGTTCGATTTCCACAGCCTTGTCCGACGCGATGGGCTGCCGCCCGTCCTGCAGGTTGTCCTTTTCTAAAACTATATTACTATAACATCCCATCAATAACATCGAGAAAACTTCTATCCTTAAACAATACTAACTTTTGTCCAACATAATCCATTCCAATCTTTAGGATTATCCATAATACTGCAATCCACTCTCATAACATAGTGAAAACGATTACCAGAGATTTAATACCATCGTCAATTCCCATATATCATATGATATGTTTTGTTGGTTACATTCCAAACATTCAAAGTCCTTAATCATGTATTCTCTTGAATACCTTTGTGAAAACATGAATGCAGTTAAAAGTTAACACCTTCCACATACTAAAATCCTCAAAATTCTATATACTCAAACCATGATATCACTTAGTACTTATATCAATCATGAGCTCATGAATACAATCAAACATCACATTATCGTCTTATCCCTTCATTATGCACATATCATCTACATTCCAAAAATATCTGAATAACCTTTCATGGATACTTGTACCATTAATAATACACTTTCAAAACTCAAGGAAGGAAAAAAGTGTAATAATCCTTAGATGTCTCTTTATTCCATAGTACCATGAGATTACTTATACAATATTACACATGATAAACAAGTCATCATTCCACTACATTCTTAAACCGTTGACCGAGCTTCAAGAATTCTTTCATCTCACATATCATTTGTAGTCTCTTCATCATCATCCACATAAATACTACCCATATGACCATACTGATTTTCTTCATGAGACTTTCCCTTAGGGCATTTGTTTGCATAATGCCCATACATTCCACATTTAAAACACTTAACCATTTTTGATGTCGTAGCAATACCATTATCCTCATCCATGGTGTTAACCGACCCTTTTCCTTTGCACTTACTTGCTTTGTGTCCTTCTTCTCCACACCCAAAGCATCTTCCAGTTCCCTTGAAACATTCTCCTTGATGCCTCTTCCCACATGATTTACATAGGGGAAATTGAACTTTCTTTCCACTATGATTATCATGGAACTCCATCTTTCTCTTATTAGTCGAGTCAGGAAACTTACCAAATTTTACTTTATTGATCATATTGTGAGATTGCTGATTCGGCATAATAATGATGTTTGGACATCCAAATCCCATTTCATTTGGTTGCTCATGAAGAATATCATTCCATTGTCCATCATATCCTCCATTATTGTGAATCATCTTGTTTCCAGCCATTTTCTAAAACCCAAACAGAATAGTGTTAGATGCAAAAATCGTAATAAAGGGGGAGTAACTTAAATATCTATCATCTTTGGTTTAATCTAATATCGTTACCATAGTTCTATAACTATATCCTATACGTATACTTATCCTTAGAGGCATCCCTAGACATACCTTAGAAATATCTCTAGGGATCTTACTAATGTTTTCGCGTCCTAGTTTCCAAAGGTTGACTAAACCTTTCCTCTGATACCAACTGTAGAGACCCGAAGCCTGACGTACATGGACATTACATTACTTTTGCGGAATACTTAGTACAAAACAAAAAAACACACACACAAGGATCGTAATAGTTTAGTGTCTTTGGAAACTCGGAATAAAATCTTCTAATCGTGGGGAAAGATCTTCAACATCTCCCATAAAGATCTTCCTTTTTTTTTACCTAAAACCTTTCTTTATGTCCTGGGGAAAAGAAAACATAAAAGGGTGAGCTCAAATGCTCAGTAAGGGTAAACAAAAGATATATCAATCACATCGTATTCATAAGAACATAACATTTTGGAAATCATAACCTGCAAAAGAGAGCATAATTTCATAACATGGGATAAATCATAGTAGTGAAAATGAAACCATAACATAAAACATTAATCATTGTGGCATACACACATAATCATAGAGAATCATTTCTTGTTAGTCAAGACTCATTGCCAAGACTATCTTAGTGGACAAAGTCCCTTTCTGAATCGAGTAATCCTCGTTTCAGTCCTGTTTCACTGAACCGGTATAACCTACCATTCCAGCCATGTCTATCTCATGAGATATGAAATCTTTACCCAATGCATTGGAGGGAGATATAGGTCCCACCCATCTCTTAATGAATCCTTTCTTATGTGTGCCACAAAATCATAAATCATACATCATTGCATAACCCATGTAATAAAAATGGGATTCTTAAACAACATGACATCATAAAACCATTCATATAAGATAAAGGAATTCATAAACATAATTTCATCACAACATAGTCAAATCAATGTAAAAATATGGATAGAAACAGAACCCTTTATTATCTTATATGGAAAATAATTTTGATAAAACACTTGAATTGAATTCTTGAGGAAAATATCCTTTCTTCTTCAAAATCAATTTCTTTTACAAAACATCATGCAATTTTAAAAGAAAGAGATTTTATTGAAAATAGTCATGAAATCTTTTAGAGGAAGCTTCATGAAAATAAGGCTTTATAAAACAGTATAAATCTGTTCGTGCCGTATAAGTTAAAAAAAACATTCTTCGTACTTTTGTCGGAAAAGTCAAAAAGTACCTCGTACGAAAAACGAAAAAAGATTCCTTTCATATCCTTTACTAAAAACTCATAGAAGGGTAAAATTGGATTTAAACAATTGTAGGTGGATGGAAATAATATTACATATTGAGGGAACATGGATGTGGATGATAAAATACACCCCAGTAAATACTTACAAATAAACAATCTCGGATAAAAATGGGATTGTGATATTTCCCTTACCTTAGGTCCGACTTGCTTTGTAAGGGTCCGAACCTCCTGTATAATGATTTAAATCATGTTATTGACTTATTACAGAATCATATTCATTGTTATGATATCATATATGGTTCACTTATGACATTATATTACCCGTTCTTTTGTAAATTCCATGTTAAAGAAGCGTTTTGGGTAAAATCGTTTCATTTATCGTAGGTGTTTTGACTTGTTGTTCTTGACATCATTATTACTTATATCATGATTTACTTACTTCCAGAATATAAAATATGATTTATATATCATATATATTCAGTATATATATATATAATAGATAGATAAATAAAATGAAAAACACCGTTCATGGAGACGGTAGTCCGTACGTACGCATGAACGCTGTTTTACTTTCCTTATTGTCTTGAAATGGAAGTAAGTAGATGACATGCATATATATATATAGATAAATCCAGTAGCTTTATAATGTCATATATTTCATTATTATTTCTTATATATACTTTATAATCATTCTTAAATGGTTAACATGGAGAATGAATCTCATCGCGTCGTGGAGACGGTAGTCCGTACGTACGCACGAGCGATGATATCTTTTCCATAAATATTGAACTATATCAGAATCAATATGATGTTGTAATAACTATGTATAGTTATTCTTTACACCATTATACCCATCAATGTAAGGTGGTGGTGGAAAATAGATTACACCACGGCGTGGAGACGGTATTCCGTACGTACGCACGCGCGGTGATTTCTTTTTCCATAGGATGGATAGATGGTGAAATAGGGTTGTTTCATACTTATAATAACATATCAATATATTAGTGATACTGATGTTATTACTTCATAATGAAACAACCTAAGAAGAAGAAGTGGAAGAAGAAATAAAGATGAAAGAATTGGTAACGGTAATTACCTCTTCTTTGAAGTGCCTCTTTGAGACCTCCTCTTAGGGCACTAGAATTGGTCTTTGAGGAAGACCAGAAACTCTAGGATGTTGCTAGGGAAGTGGAGAAGATATTTTGGCAGGGGTTGGCCGAGCTTGAGTGCTCAAATTTGTGTGAGGAGGAGGGGGAGGAGGTGTCCTTTTATAAGGGAGGAGAGGGGCACCTTAGGAATATCTCAAAATATTATTTTATATTAAAGTCAAAATCGGTTTATAATGGTTCCAAAGGGTCTTATTTCGAAGCTAAAGTGGGGATGGGTCGAAATCCTATCAACCAATAGGATTTAGACAAGTTTAGGGTATTATTTTAACCTTATCAATTAGATTTAACTCTAAGTTAAATAATTTAACTTTTACCATGTCTTTTTGTTTTCTTTCACTATATGGTTAATAAACTTACTATAACATGCCAAACGAACCCCAAATTGTTTATTATTAATATATATATCCTTATCTAAGTCATTTGGACGAACCTTAGATTTTTAGGAATAAAATAACAATTAATAATATAATATTTGATTTAAAAACTATTTTGTGTCAATTTCGACACTATTTGATATATGATTTTTGTGAAAGTCATAAAAGAATTATATGTTCGAACCAAGTTGATTAAATCAACACTAATATATCATAGTAACCTAGAAAATTAGTGGAATTCATCAAAAGTCTCAAATTATATTTATTTTGGTGTTTATAACATCAATTATGTCAATATTTCATTAATAAGATAATTACTGCATCATCATTGTGTCATAAATAAATTAAATTATTTGATGTCTAAAAATTACAAATAAAATACCATCATGTAGTAAATCTTTTTATCTTTCTAATGAATACTTATAGTTGAATTTATCTTATGTATAACCCCATATTAAAAATGATTTACTTATTAAACTTTGATTTTAACTATTTTAACTCTTCTTTAAATAAATTAATAATAAATGTCCTAATCTAATCCAAGTGGGCCTAAATGGTCATATTTTATTCCTAAGTTTGTTTTTGGTCGAATTACACTTGTCCAATAGAATTAGGACATGTGTTAGGGTAATATTAATATCATATTTACCCTTAGTTACCCTATTTACTATTAACCGTGGTAAAAAAAAGCAAAAAGTTACTATTCACCAAAAAAATTATTTTCATCTCATTGAACCACATTTTAGTCCTTGATATTAACCGTGTCTCTCGGATTTTCGAAATTCCATTCACAGAAGCGGTAAAATTAAGTTTTATGCAAAATTCAGTTTTTAACCTACCACTTAGTAGTTTCACTATTCATCAAAAATTGATGTTTTTCAGAACAATGCCAAAATTTCATCCCAAGCTATATTTCATATTCCGAATTCAAAAATGAAGTCTATTTTACCAAATTCATAACATAAAAGTTGCATTAATTAATTTTATAATTAAATCCCGCTGTTAAAACAAATAGCGTGTTTTTTAATAAACAATATCTATCAAAAGATTGACACTTGTTTATGTCTAGTTTAAATGTGAAATTACATCCAATGACCAACATTGTATTAAATTGTAAAAATATATTCTAAATATACTTTAAAACCACTCAAATTAATGATTTATCACTATTAATTATTTCGATTAAAAAAGTTGTTTTTAATTATAATTTAGTAATTTTCACTATTCACCAGAATATGAAAGTTATCCGAAAAGTACCAAAATTTCACCTTAGGCTAAATTTGATACTCCGAATCCAAAAATGAAGTTCATTTTGAAAAATAAGATTTACAGAATTTCGAAAAGTGGTTATTACTATTCATTACGGCTAGTTTTAATAATATTTTAATAGCATATCGTTGTTTAGTGAAACTCAGTATTGCGTACTACACACGCTATCGAGGAAGGATGCGATTGTGTGTAATTCAAGGAAAGTCAAAGATGCGTGTTGTGCAAGCTTCTTTTGGTGTAGCATACAACACAAGACATTAATAAAATTAAAAAGAATATTTTTTTATAAAATCTTGGGCTGTTACATTTCTGGTCTCAACAATCATCTATTTTGAACATGAACAGTAGTGTTGATAGCTTCTCTACAAAATAATTTTGAAATGTTTTATTCGGATAACATACTTCTTCACATTTCCACCAAGCTTCTATTTTTCCTTTCTGCTACTCCACTTTTTTGTGGTGTATAGGGAGAACAATACTGATTTTGAAACTATTCTTCCTTAGATACGTTTCAAAACAATTGCTTTTGAATTCGGTAACAATGTATGTTATCAGCTTCTTTATGGAAGCTCCTAATTCTTTCATAATATCTCTTCTTAATAATTTAAACATTTCAATAGCCTCTGAATTATGCTTCATGAACATGATGTTTGTCATCCCTGTGAAATCATCAATAAAAGTGATAATGTATAAATCTTCTTTTGTTGATTGATGTCTCATAAACCCACATAGATCGGAATGAAAAAGCTCAAGTGGTTTGTTAGATTGAATCTCAACTCTTTTATGACTGTTGTTAGTCATCTTTCCTTTTTGTCATGTAATACACACATATTCATCTCTAATTTTCAATTCTAGAAAACATCGAACAACATCAAATTTTGAAAGATTACACATGTTCTTCTGCCCAAGGTGGCCATGTATTAGGTTCCATAACTTGTTTTCATCATCAACACTCAAATAACAAGATCTATTGGATTCTCCAATTTGAAAGATATTCACACGGGTTCTTTCTCATTTTGTAATAAATTTTCCATTTTTCACACATTTAATGATACAATAATCCTTTCTGAAGATACCTTCTTTTCCATCATCACAAAGTTGACTTACACTAAGTAAGTTATGTTTTATCCCATCAACAAGCAAGACTTCCCCAGATTTCAGTTTCTCTTCTTCAATCTATACTATTCTGATTCCATTAATTTTTAAGGAACTAGCATTACCGAATAGGACTTATCCTCCATCACAACATTCAACATGTTCCATGATTTTTATATCACCTTTCATGTTTGAAGAAAAACCACTATCAATAATTCATGTTTTGTTTCTCTTACATGATTTCAAAGATGTCTCAACAACCAAATCTCTCTCATCAACCTTCTTATTTTCAGCATTATTTTCTTTTTTATCTTAAGAATCTTGTCCTGGAAGGAGAGTCAGACATCATTCAACATGAAGTCCACACTGATCATATCTTCCAAAATTTTCTTTCAAACATTTAAATTGATTCTTTATTGGAAGGTTTTTTACATCCTAAGAATTCACCTTTTCAACTTTCTATGAGTACAGAATGTTACTCATTCTTATTCCACTATTTCATCCACTTTGTTCAAACCTTCTTTTGGGTAGAGATAAATTGTACCATCAATTATAATCTCTATACCAATATATTTCACAGCACCAGTAATAGCCCTCAAATCTTAGTTTTCTATTCAAGAATGATCTTTCTCTATGAATACTTTGTTGAGGTTGATAACATCATTCAGGTCTATAAAACTCAGGATGTAGGAATTCTCTTCTTTTGAGTGATTTTTCTACTTTTGTAGGATTGATAGCTTTCTCACATACTTTATCCAAACAATCATTAGTAATATTTTTTCATAACCCGAAATGTTAGAAGAATCAGATAAAACATTATTTTTTGTAGGAGAAGATTTCACCTGATTCACATGGTAAGCCTTCTCAGCAATCTTGGAAGTCTCAGCTTTTACTTTAGTGGATTTATTGAAGTATTAATTCATCTTTTTTAGGGTATTTTATGATTCAATATCTTTTGATTGCAACTTTTTGACCTCTTATTCTTTAGTTTCTAGCTTCTTGGTAAGATCTTCAATCATCTTTTCTTGATCATAAATTCTATGTTTGTAACTAAAAATTTCTTTAATGCATTCATCTTATTTCTTGGTAACATATTTACCTCCATCATGAACGTCTTAAATTTTTCTTCATTACATGAATTTATTTAATGAGAGATTTTTTTTTCTCAAGACATGAATGATGTTAGGATCTTAGCTGATATTCTCTATAATATTCTTTACCTCTTTCTTCACTCTCTAAGGAAATATTTGTGTTCTCAACTTTTTCAATGAAGGTTATGAATATTTCTTTACATTCATCTTATGATGAATCATTTTCAGATGATTCTGATTCAACCTTATTTCTCAACATACTTATTTTCATTCCAAAAAACTTCTTCTTTAATTATTTAGAAGTATTCTCTTCTTTTTCATTCTTTTTATACTTCTTCCATTGAGGATTCTCATTAGAAACATCTTAATATTCTCTAACATTCTTCTTAGGTCAATTCATAGAAAAGTGTATGATTCCCCCACACTCAAAACATTTGAGAGGTTGTTTCCCTCCATACATTCCTCTTCATCTTTGATAGATCTTGGATATGAGAGAAATGATTTTTTTTCATTCAACTCTTCATCTTCCTTATTAACGGACTCACAATGATCAGCTTTATCATCATCCTGGATTTCCATTTTTCTCATAGCTTCAAAATCTATTTCATCTTTCATCTTCTTCTTAATTATTATAGATTTTCTCATTTCATAAGAAATAATAATGATATGCAGTTCATCAAGAGATAAATCATCCTTATCTTCTAAAGCCGAAATTTTAGAATCAAACCTGTCTGGAATGTTTCTCATAAGTTTCGTCACAATTGTAGAATCTTCAATGTCTTCTCTGAATTCCCTGATGTTGCATACATTTTTCTTAAATCTGTTGAAATATTTATCAATTTTTTCATCATCTCTCATCCTGATGTCTTCAAACATACTATTCCAGATTTGTTGCTTAGCCTCCTTGACTTTTGTATTTCCTTCGAAAACACTTTCCAGCTTGTCCCACATGCCTTTTGATGTTGTGAGACACATCACCTTTTGATAATCATTTTCTGATAAGGACATGAGAATAGAATTTCTAGCCTTTCCATCAACTTCTATATTTCTCTTATCAACAAACATCATAAGATAATTTTTTCAATAGGTGGAAATCCAATAGTAGAAACATCAAAAACTTCAAGGCCATGAGATAAGAGATACGAAATCATCCATTTTTTACATCCATAATAATTCTTGCCATCGAATGTAGGAAATCTTCCACTGTTGATAGAATTTAATTTCTCCATGATAAGGATAAAACAAGGGAACCTTCCTTTGATAACACTTGAAGTTCCAAGGATCGAAGGATCGAATAACAATTGGGGAGGGGGGTTGAATCAGTTTTTAAACTTTTTATAAGTTTCAAAACATTACAAAACTTAACCCTTGAAAACTATTAAGATTTATTTCCATATCAACCTTTAGAAAGATACTAAATAATGAAAAAAAGGTAAAGCAAGAAATGCACACAAGATTTAAAAGGTTCTGCCTTAATAAGAGAACCTACGCCTTTTCCATAGCCACTCCCATGGATCTATGTAAATCGACTATAATAAAGAAGTGAATAAAACATTTGTCAACTCCTATTAGATACCTTCTATATCCTGATAGGAAATATTTTACTGACACCCATCAATTTAAAATTTTTCTTTAAAGAAAAAATAATTCAAACACAAGAATAAGAACTTTTTTGAAGCTTCTCCACAAATGATCACTCCAAATCTTCAGTCTAGTTTTCTTGAATCCGATTTTCTAAAACCGGTCTTCTCTACATGGTAATGGTGATTCCTATTTTCTTCTGCTAAAAAACTCCAAAAAAAAATTTCTAGATAATTCTGATCTTCATAGAAAGGTAATATGATTCTGATTCTCTTCATCTCAAACACATAAGAAAACTTTTACACGATGGTAGAAACGTTTCACATCAAATTGTTCTGTGATCCTCCTTTTCCGTGTTTGTGAAAATTGCAAATGAGTGAATGATCTGAGCACATATTTATAGGCATCTCAGAAAACAATGGCATGAAACTTTAAAATCATTCTCACTTCCTCAAATTACAAAAACTATGCAAATCTATTGAATTTAATCATGAATCTTTGACTTCATCAAATCTCCTTAAATTTTTCTAAGTTTTACGCAAAGTTGAAATTCGGGTTTTCTTAAACTCTTCATATCTTTCTCAGAATGATAAAGCTAGATCTTGGTTTTGATCTTCTCAGAAAATTACTCAGAAATTAGGTTCCGAATTGTGCACAAATCAGTTTCTAATTTTCCCAACATGTTGCTAAAAATTTTCATTCTGGTTTTCTCAACATGTTGTTCAAAATTGACATTCTGGGTTTCTCAATATGCTACTCAGAATTATTGTAAGGTTCCAAAATTAGGTTCCTAACTGTTCTTGATCTTCATTTTACTTCGTCAACTCTTCAATTTTCTTGAAAAAAAATTTCAGTGAGAAATATTTTATTTTTTTAAGAAATTTTTCCTTATCTAAGGATGTTTATTGTAGAAAACATTTCCTTGAGCTCAACTGCATCTTTAGGTTATAGGATCTGAGTTTCCCAGAAACATGATCAGAATTAGGATCTAGATAACATGTCTAGATGTAGGATCCAGGTTTCCTCATAAGATTTCTTAAAATTCAGGTTCTGAAATCAGGTTTAGGAAACATGTTTTGGATTTCTTGTTCAAGAAACAGGTTATGGATTTCTGGTTCATGAAACAAGTTTCGAATTTCTGGTTCTGAAAATAGGTTCTGATTTTTTGGTTAATGAAATAGGTTCTGAATTTCTAGTTCAAGAAACAGGTTCTGGATTTCAGGATCAGAAAATATGTTCTGAATTTCTGGTTTAGGAAACAGTTTCTGAATTTTTGGTTCAGGAAATAGGTTATGGATTTCAGGTTCAAGAAACTTGTTCGAAATTTCTAGTTCAGGAACCAGGTTCTAAATTTCTGGTTCTGGAAACAGGTTCGGAATTTCTAGCTCAGGAAACAGGTTCTGAATTTCTAGTTCCAGAAACAGGTTGTGCATTTTAGGTTCAGGAAACAAGTTTCAAATTTTTGGTTCATGAAACAGGTACTGGATTTCAGGTTCAGGAAACTGGTTTTGGATTTTAGGTTCAGGAAAATGTTTCAAATTTCTAGTTCAAGAAACAGGATCTAGATTTCAGGTTTAGGAAATAGGTTCTGAATTTCTAGTTTAGGAAATAGGTTCTGAATTTTTGTTTTAGGAAAGAGGTTCCTAATTTCTGGTTCAGGAAACAGGTTCTGAATTTTTTGTTCTGGAAACAGGTTCTGGATTTCAGGTTTAGGAAACAAGTTCCAAATTTTCTCAGAATTTTTCTTAGTGAAAATCATCAATCCTCTTCACCATTTCTTCAACAACTTTTATCATGAAACTTTTCATGATATGTGAGAAATTTAAGATCATCAAAGCATCATTTGATTTTTTTAGAAAATTTGAGAAACTTTCTTAGCATCAGTCTTCTTATTTTTCAACATCATCTTCTTTAAGAAAATATTTAGAGACCAACAACATCAACGTTCTATAACTAAAAAAATTCTTCCATAAAAAGATTAGTTGTCAACAAATAAAAAAAAATTTCAAAACAAAACACCACATAGGTTCTTCAATTTTCCAAATATTTTCATGATTTATTTATAATTTTTCAAATTATTTTAAAATAAAAATATTTTTAGAATATTTTGAAGCTCATTTTATATGTTTTCAAGGGAAAAGGTTTTCAAAATGATTTTAAGTCCCCTTTATAATCAGTTATGTTATTTTCAATGTAAATTATATTCAAATGGTTTTATGTATTAATTGTTTTTTAAATATTAATGGATATTTTCCTAACAAAAATGTTTTGAATGATATTTTATCTAAGATGAAATATATTGATGTTACTCATTCCATTTAAGGAAATGATATAAAGGCTACATTTGTATTTTTTCTATGAATGGGTTATTCTTAATGTCACTATCATCATGAAACTCATTTCTCTTTCACAAGTTATATATCTATAAAATAAATTTCCCTTTCACAAATTATGATTTTGGTGAAATGATTATGAAACTTGTATCTTTTTCGATATGTTATGATATGTTTATTTGTTTATGATTTTCATTTATTTTTTTGGGTTATGATATGACTATTTATGATTTTGGGGCATATGTATGTATGAGTTAAATATGAGGTGGGAGGGACCTATATCTCTCTCTAATGCATTGGATAAATATTTATATCTCAAGAGATAGACTAATATGGTTTTGGGAATGAACCTTGACTACTATAACAGCCTTGGGGGTCAACCTTGACTGCCAAGATGGTATGAGGAGAGAACTCATACTATTAATATAGACATGGGAGTAAACCATGACTACCAAGAAGGTATTACTAGTGAAGTAATACTAAAAGATGACAATGTGAGTGAACCATGACTACCAAGATGGTATGGGGAGTGAACCCATACTACCAATATCGTCTTGGATTTAATGCCTTCTCTATTATGCTAATCATATTATACGCTTATTTTTCATCCAGAATTCCATGTTTTATTTGTATGTTATGATTTCATTGCTTATCTACATTATTTCTTTAGGATTCATTTCTTCTGAACTAACATTATTTATGCCATGATTCATGTATACGATATTTCATATATATGGTATGATCTACTATTTTCATGACCATGTTATCTTGCCCTTATGCACATGATTATGCTAAGATATATTCCTCGTTTACCCTTATTGAGCATTTGAGCTCACCACATTGTAATGTGTCCTTTCCTTGGGTTATTCTCAAATTATTTAGGTAGATGTAAAAATGGTGGAAATATTTATGAGAGATGTTTAAGATCATTCTCTAGGATAGAAGGTTTTGTTTCTATGATTCCAAAGACATTAAACTATCATGGTCATTTGGCATGTATTTTTGTAATGTACAAAATATTAATCTTAAATGATGTAATATCCATGTATGTTAAGCCTGGGATTCTATACATGGTATAAAGGGATTTTTTTTCAACCTTTGGAAATGAGGATTAAAAAACATTAGTGAGATCTATAGGTATATTGCTAAGGATATGTATCAAAATGTATCAAATTATAAGTATAAAGAAGAGTTAACATTTTGGAAAACGTCCCAGAATTATGGTGTTGGATAATATGAGTGGATTCATGGAAACACATCCATGTCTTGATACTATATGTGGATATGGATATGGCACATTTGTACCTAGGGTAACAGCTTTGACAAGATGTTCTAGACCTAGCTTATATTAATTTGGTACATGACAATGGGCCTTCATTCAACCCTGGTTTGACAGCCCATGGGATATGATTTGGAAACTCAAAATCAATTCATAGTATTTAAAAATAATTTATCTATGAATAACACTGAATAAATCAAGGGTGTCAAAGATTAAGAATGTTTTCAGGATTTAGGCATATTTTACGTAATTATTTTCATAAATATATGGATTTATATTTGGGTAAGTAATTCTCAGACAATGCTTTTGGTTTTTGTCAATGGTAGGAAATAGAAGGAACATGATTAACATAGAATGTGAGGGGAGATTTTATGACAAGTTTTCAAGTGTGATGATTATTAGAGTGGGATATGCAGTGATCATACCTAATCATATTTCACATTACATGACTAACAAAGGGTACCTTAACCAACTCTTATACTCCCCAATGAAGTGAACAAAGGAGTTCTCTAAGATTTTGAGTAATGGAGTCTATAGAGGACCGATGATTTGGTTTCCTTTATCTGAAGAATATAGAAAGAATCACCTAATTGAATGGAGTAGATGGAAAAGAAGATGTTTTTATTGTGAAAAATAAGGACACAAAGAAAGTTTCTTTATTGGAAATATGCAGCATTCAATTAACAATATTGATGATAATATTAGGCACTCCAAGTCATTATCAAAGGTTTTGTGTTTAAAGTGTTGATTAATTGTTTATAAGTAAACTCAATGCCCTAATAGGAATTCTCTTGATGATAATCAACAAGGTGGTGTGGGTAATGGTTATATTGCTGATGATAAATGGACTATATATGAAATGGGATTTGAAAAATGTATTATGTAATAGGATGAGGTCGAATTGATAATAGAATAAGGATTAAATGGGATAATAAAATATTTCATGAATATGGAGTCAATAATTATGTTGTATGAAATTAGAAATATATAAGGATTGTTTAATTTATGTTTTCACTAGGGATTTAAAAGAATACATTGAATGGTTACAATGGAATATAAAAGTGATATAATGGTAAGGTTATGTCCCAAGAAAACACATTGTTAGGGGAATGATAAAACTTATTATTTTCCTTATGTTATGATAATGTTTTTTTGATAAAGATATGTGAGAAATGAATAACTTTGTTGGAAGATACTGATTACCTTGGAACTAATTAAGGACTTGTTGATAAGTAGTTGATGCTATCATGGATGAATTTTAAATCATCTTTGATTTATAGAATATATCTAATAATCAATTCAATAAGGAAGAATTGATTTTTTTTCAAGAAGTATTTATGGTAATTATGGTTCTTACCATGTTTTAAGAGAATATATATGATGAGGGTATTCACATGTCTAGAATGTGACAATAAATAACTTCTTTGTGATATACTAGAGAACCAATGTTATGATGATTTCAGGATTTTTTTTTCTAATATTTTATCTTTTAATCCCTCATATGGGTTATATGGTTATCCATTCGTGAAAATTTTATGTTAAAATTTGGAAGAAGTATTTATTTACTGATATTGTATTGAAAACCTTTTTTATAATAATATTTAGTTATTATCCTAATTTCAAGCACATCAATCATATTTTTAAAATTATTTTAGCATTGTTTTATAAATGTACATCATGTTTGTTGGGTGATAACCGACAAACTCCAAAAAGTTAGTGGGTCTTGATCCCATGACCTAAGGATGACAAGGGTTTAACACCTATTATTGTCCTACGTGATTTCCCAGTTAATGTATAATTATGTTTTATGAATAACTATTTTTGAAGAAAATTTAGTGTTTCTTTTTTGTTTAGAGTTTAATGTATTAAAAATATTTATTATTAAGAATATTTATTAAAAATTTGTTTTACCTTTAATTATTTCATCGACCTTATGATCAACTATATGTATTTAATAACTCCATGAATTAAATGTAATTTCTAGATGTAAATTACAAAAAAGGAATGGATGAATTAAAAATTGGTAAAAGAAAAAATTAAGAATAAAATTTTTTTCATGTAAATTTATCAAGAATGTATATTCTTGTTCAATAAAATAATTACTCAATGATAGGATAATGTTAAAAAAAATTTGGTCCTAATATCTTATTATTTTGTTGAAACCATGGCCTTATTAATCATAATAGATTTATGACTTTGAGTTCCTCAACTTTAATTTGATTGTTCACTTTTTTTTATTGATAGACTCAATCACGCCCTATAAATATTTACTTTTTTCCCACAACCGATCTTCAAATTAAACATATGTTCTCCTATGTGGAAGCCTAGTTATATGTTACTTTTTTAGCTGCCATCTTCCCGAATTTCCTTATTAAGGGAGGTGTTAGTATAAATTTTTATGATGTGAGTTTCTATAAATGAATCATCCAACTATTAAACCTCAAATAACCTAGAAAAATTTGAGGAATAAATTCATTTTTAGGTTCTAAAATTTAACACCTCAAGAATTTTTTTAATTATTTTTTCGAATTAATATACCATTTTGATACTTTTCATTTAACAAGACACAAGATATTGTTATTTTTATATATACATATAAACAATAACTAAAACATTCATTTCAAATGAAACCAACTAGAAATTCATAACTCGCAACACCTACATGTATTATGTTACATGTAACACTGATATGGTGTATGAAACATGCAACACCGATTTATCATATATCACACATAACACAAAGTTTCTACCAATCAATTTTTTAATAATATTATTATTTCAATTAGATAATTGTAACCTAGACAATAAATGAGCAATACTATCATTAATAACTACCTTAAAACTATTGTTTATATTTTTTATTTAAATAAAACTTATTGATAATGAAAGATACACTTTTTAGAAAAGTTCTTTTACATTCAAATATGTTGATTTCACAAATATACTTATTTTAATGTCTTATTGTGAAAAATAAAATTTTTTATAAAAATTTATAAAATAAACTTTATTAAATAAAATTCATATTTGAATATAGAATTTTGAAATTATTTTTGGGTGAATTTTTAGTATTTTTATTAGAAACATCATTTTTTGATGAATTGGGGAAAATAATATTTTTAGTTATAAAATACATTTTTTAAATAATTATAAATGTTAAATTATATTTTAAATTTCTTTTATGGTCACTTTAGATCTACTATAAATCTATTAATTAAATTTAGGTCACTATAATAAATTTCACATTGAAATTTAATATAAAAATATTATATAATTTTGAACTTCTTTCTACATTAAAAATATGTAATTTCATCCCATCTACTGGATTATCATTAATCTTAAATTTTCATCATGAGTTAAATAAATTCTGAAAAACCACCATAAATCATTTCAACCATTATAATATTTAGTTTCTAATTATATCATAATTATTTTTGACCCAAATTATTTGTAAAATTGATTAAAATTAATCACAATGATTAAGGTCCAATTAAGATTAATTAGGGACTAAACCTAATTTTTAGTGGCCCAAATTACCTATCCACTCCTCCAAAACCCATTTTGTAGTATCCAGGTTTCGGGTACATAAACCCCATTCCTTAATTTTTTTTTTAATTTAGGTTTCCATAAAATATGGAGTTTCCATAAAGTGGGGTGTTTCCATAAAGTGGGGTGTCTTCATAAAGTGGGGTGTTTCCATAAAGTGGGTTGTTTCCATAAAGTGGGTAGTTACAATAAATTTGGATGTTTCCATAAAAAGGGGTAAAAGTGAGGGATTGAGGAATTTGGGGTTATATTGAGGAGTGTTGGGACCAAAAGGAAGGTTGCATGATCCATACATGGTTGGCACAAACCGTGTGGTCAAATCTTGCGTAGAGGTCGAATCTAGATCCTATTTTCAAAGAGCTTACTCATTTTGGATCTATTTATTTTGTTTTAGCATTAAAATATCCCTAATTCTATATTAATCTCCCTATAAGGATTCAGAACCCTCCCCACATGATTTGAAGCCATTCTGGAGCTTTCCCTTGGTGATTTCGAGTCTGATTATTGAGGTATGTCACCATTCTTTACGGATTTGTCATGTGTTCTTAGATCTACTTCGATATACTTCTCTGAACTCCATTATTTCTCATATCTGAACCTGTAGTGGGTAGATCTATGTTTTTTTATTCTAAATATTTCAATGTTGAGTCATGGTCTTGCTATGATAAGAGATCTAAGGCCGCTCTTGGAGAATTGACCCACTTTCTTGTGCGTTCTTCGTTTGTTGTTAAAGTTTCGTCAAAACCTTCGAGGTAAGAGGCTTCTCTCTTGACCCCTCTTTCTAGAATTAATTTTCTTAGATTCAAATTGGTTTATTGATTGTAAAATTTAGGTAAAAATATTCATTTGTGATGATTTATGGTTTTTCTGAAATTGTGTGATCTTGGTGAATAGTTGTTCATAAGGGGGTTTAATTTAAAATGATGATTCTAAATTGTGGATTTTCTGGAATCGAAAAATGGATGATGAAAAATTAGTTTTCAATAGAAATGTTTTTCATCAAAAATGGGGTTTTATTGAAATTTTTTGGAGTTGAAATGGTTTGTCATTGAAAGGGTCTTGACGGAAATAATTTTCAATAAATAGGTGTTTTTATTGAATGGTTTATTTTGGCTTGATCATTGGGCGTATGTGTTGTGCGTTCATATTTCATATGCAGGTCTTTGATGAAATTTGACCTTGTGATCAGTGCCAAAATGTTTAATGGAACATGGGAACTCCATATATGGGGCTTGGTTGAAATATGACATTATGCTCGATGCCAAAGGATTAATGGAACATGAGAAACAATTACCTTGTGATGACTTGGTAGATCGATGAAAAACCGCTCATGAGTACTGAACTATCATAATGTATCATGCATGGTTTGTTTCTTGGGATTGAGTAATATTTTGGTACGATGATATAGGTATATTGGGAAATGGTTGTAAAGATCGTTTGGTTATGTTTCTAGAAAAATGTCTTGTAGGAAAAAATGGATTCAATTTCACTTGTATGGTTTGGGTAAAAAATGGTTTTGGAAACTTTTTTATATTTAGTTATAAACTGATTTTGACATATTGTTTTATATAAACCATTTTATATAATTTTGGTTAACTCTTCTATCTTAGTGGCATGAGTAGGTAAGTCATTGGTGGAAACCTACTGAGTTTTATATTTACCCCTTCTTTGGAACTTTGGTTCTTTTGCAGATACTATATTCTAGAAAAGGGGAAAAGGTAATGTTTCACATTTGTTTAGCACAGCCTTTTGGTTTGGGGTTGTTAGAATATTTTGGAGCTTGGAGCATGTGGATCATGGAGTCTTGAGAACTTTGGAGAGTCTTGTATAGTTTATCCATTGTGTACTCTGAAACTTGGATATCATTTTATTGTTGCTTACATTGATGTGGTTATGAGAGCATGAATTTATTGAGTGGTCTTTCATTTGTTCATGCATCATTTTTTCAATGTTTGGTAATGGTTAGTTGGTTTATTGGTTTATTTCCTAAAGGTTAAATCATCCCCCACTAGTATTTGAAACCCTTTGGCATTTATTGTCATCCATTGGCATCTTGGGGATGTCGCTTAAGGCCTAGTAATGACTCATTGTACTCTCAAGCTAATGAGAATTGGTGGGTCATTAAAAATGGTATCGGCTTGTTTAGTCCTTTCCTAACAAGTAGTCATTATTGTTACTAGTTTTAGAGATGAAATCTCTTCTTGTCTACTCCTTGGGTGGGAATCTTAGAAATGAGTAGGATTTTCGGAACTAGAAATATATAGCATAAAATGATGTAGCTCACCCTTTTTTGGAGAACTTCAAGTTACCAGGGAGTTGGGTAAATAATTGTTTGGAGACACATCTAGGATTTTGAAATCTCATTGTCATGGGTTTATCTAATGAGACGAGAATGACATGAATTATAGAGGGATGACTTCCCACTAGGAGTGCATACATCATTTTGAGAAATAATCATTTTTGAAATGTATGGAATTGGTTTTCAAATGAATGATTTTTAAAAAGAAAATTATTATCGTATTTTGAAAATGGTTTAATTTTTAAAATCATGTGAAGTGGTTTCAAAACTAGTTGAGCATGGGAAAAATTATTATTTGGAAAATAGTGTTGTGATAGTTGATCTGATAGAATTTGAAATGCTAAGCCAACGATTTCTAAAGAGTGAGATTAACGGAGTTTGTTGTTAGTTTAGAAAATGTCACCTACTAGGTATCATCGAAACCAACCTAAAGAAGCTACAGAGAATGGGGTTTCACCTGAACCACGTGTGAACCAAGATCTACTTTAGAGTATTGTCCAAGATTTTCAAGTTGTGGACATTGGGAACCGGAGGAATGAGCCACGACATGTGGATCATACCATCTATTTCATAAAGGAGAATCCACCTAATTTATTGGGTGATTCTGAACTCGAGAAGGCAGAGGTGTGGTTACGTAAGATGAATTATATCTTCGACTTCATTGGCACACCAGACGAGATAAAGGTCAAACTGGTGACATATATGCTTGAGGATCTTCCACATTAGTGGTGGGATTTAGCGATATAGGAAAAATTTGATAGACTTACATATGATGATTTTGAGGAATTTTTCAACAAACAATTCTATCCTCACATGTTCAAGATCTAAAAAACGATGGACTTCATCAGCCTGAAATAAGAGAGTCTCTCTATCATAGTGTATATGGATAAGTTCATGAACATTGTAAGCTTTGCACCCGAAGTCGCGGAAAGTGCCTCTTTGAAGGCACGCATCATCAAATCAAGGAAACGACAGAATATTCGATCAAATATTCCTTTACATTGTATTACAAACTATACAAGGATGTGGAATAGAGTGATTGTTACTGAACGTGATATCCCATGATCTATGGGAGCAAGCATGATGGTACCTAAAGGAAACAGTGGGAACATAACCACTGGGAACAATACAAAAAGGGACACATATTTCCATGGTGAAAGTGGAAATCAGAACCTGACGGTTGGATCAATAAACCTTCCTCAAAAACATGAGAGAAAAGAAGGTTTTTTTCAATGTGGTTTTCTTAACCACACTAAGTGAGATTGTACAACACAACATAGAGCATATCATAATTGTAACAAGATGGGAAATCTTCAATGCTATTGTTGTAGGACTCCAAGGTCAGGTGCTCGAGACACTTCTCAGCTATCGCAAGCATCGTATACTTCGACAGGAGGATGAAAACAGAATCAGTCTCATTATAAATGTATAGATATACATGGTGGTTCTAGAAATACCATGACTCCCGAACCAAGGAAACCTCATCAATAAAACAAGGAGAATAGTATAGTGAAGAAGCAATAGTATGGACCTGAGAAGATGATTATCTATGATCAGGCTAGACTATCTAAAATGAGAGGCATGATTCTTTTTAATTCTACCTTTGTATAGGTGTTGTTTGGTACTGGTGCATCACATTCCTTCATTGCATCTCATACTGTTGACTTTTTATGTTTAAAACTAAAAATGATTCCTTATGTTTTGAAACTGCAAACTCCTCTTCATGAAAGAGAATGTCAAGACTTTATGTGTAGAGCATGTGCTATAACTATTGATGGAGCTGAGCTAAAATGGGACTTCTCAATGTTGGATATGGTGTCTATGATGTAATCTTGGGTATGGATTGCCTGAAAACATTCAAGGCTCAAATATACTGTTATAGTAGAACAATTAGTTTCATGACTGAGGACGACATAAAGAATTTCTTTAGAGGAGGGAGGATTGTAATGAATGTTGCAAAAAAAATTAGCACCAATGGTGGGAACAATATCTTACCAATTGGAAACATTGACTTTGTCATCAATGGAAGAGATCTAGGAAGTTGTTTCCTATCTATTGTGGATCAATTTCTAGATGTCCTTCCCAAGAAATTCTCAAGGTTACCAATTCTATGGGAAGTGGAGTTTACGATTGATCTCCTTATGGGGAATTGTCATATTTTCCTTCCATATTATATGATCTCTGAAATAGAGTTACGACGATTGAAATTGAATTTAGTGGAATTGGAAAGCAAGGGTTTCATTGGACTAAGTACGTCTCTGTGGGAAGCACCAGTTTTGTTTGTGAAGAAGGAAGATGGAACTCTTCATCTGTGTGTTGATTATCATAATCTTAACCAAGATATGATAAAGAATATATTTCCACTTCCATGCATTTATGATCTATTAGATCAATTAATGGGAGCTTAGTGGTTCTCAAAAATTGACTTGTGACTAGGATATCACCAATTGAGTGTTCGGAAAAAGGATCTTCCAATGATAGATTTCATAAGTAGATATGGACACTATGAATATGTATTCATGTCTTTTGGTCAATCGAATTCACCAAAAGTATTCATGGAATTGATGAATTGGATATTTCAAAAATATTTTGATTCTTTTGTTGTGGTATTTGTGGATGACATTTTGGTCTATTCAAAGACAAGGTCTGATCCTGAGGTGCACCTAGAAATAGGGTTACAAATATTAAGAGATGATCATTTGTATGCCAAATACTCAAAGTTTTATTTTTGGTTACAGGAAGTATGTTTCCTTGGCCATGTCATTTCTGGGAAAGGAATTTTTATTCATCCCAAAAAGATAGAAGCCATTATCTCATGGAAACCACCAAAGAATGTGTTCGAGATATGAATTTTTCATTGTCTAGCTAGTTACTACTGATTCTTTTTGTGTGATTTCTCACGACTAGGTTCCCCAATTATAGTTGTGACAAATAAGAATGCTCCATCCTAATGGATGGAGGAATGTTACAAGTCTTCATAGGAATTGAATGTTCATCTTACATCGACACCTATCTTGATCTTTCCATAATCAGGATAGGGGTATCTGGGGTATTGTGATGCTTCAGGATCAGGGTTGGGTTGTGTTCTCATGAAAAGAGATCATGTGGTTTATTATAGTTCAAGGAAGTTGAGTTTGAATGAGTAGAATTACCCCAAACTTGATTTTGGGTTTGTTGTAGTCGTTCATGCTTTGAAAACTTGAGTTAATTATCTCATTGGTGAGAAATTACTGGGTTTACAGATCACAAAAGCTTGAAACACATTTTTTCATAGTGAGATTTGAATCTGAGGAAAAAAAGATGGATGGAGTATCTCTAAATTTCTGACTTTGACTTGATGTACACACCATGGAAAGGAAATTTGGTAGAGGATGCATTGAGTAGAAATTAATCTTCTCGGTTAGGGAAAGAAGCTTAAGATGAGTGGTAGTTGATGTCGGTCATAGCCGACATGCATTTAGAATGTGAAGACCTAGGTGATGTTGCGGATTTCGTTCCTACTACGCTTGTTCCTGATTTAGTAAAAATTATCAAAGGGGCACAAACATCTAATGCAGAATTTCTGGTTGTAAGTTCAAAACTCAATGGTGGGGAGACCATTGAGGGCTGGAAACTTGATGGGCATTTAGTTTTGTTTTTTTATAGATATTGTGGTTGTACCTATGGTTTTTTAGGAATAAATCCTTCATGATTACCACCATTCAATATGGGATTTACAAACAAGTACATAGATGATGTATAAGTTATTGAAGGCGCAGTTTTGGTGGAGTGGCATGAAAAGGATGGTGGAAGAGTTCATCTCATGGTGCTTAACTTGTCATCATGTTAAATCAGAGCACCATAGACTAGCTGGTATGTTACAATCTTTTCCCATCACAGTGTGGAAATGGGATCAAAAAGAAATGTATTTTGATAAAGCTCTTCCATGAACTATCCGGAAACACGATAACATTTTGCGTGATAGTGGATCGTCTAACCAAGTCGGCATATTTCATCCCTCTTCATGAAACTCATACCGTGGAGGATCTTTCAAAAATCTATATTCATGAATCGGTAAAGAGACATGGTGTAACGGTGTCAATAGTCTTAGATAGATATACGAGGTTCACATCTAATTTTGGGTAATCATTACAGCAATCCCTTGGAACTAAGTTGAATATGAGCATGGCGTATCATCCTCGGGAAGATGGGAAATCTGACCGGATGATACGAATGTTGGAAGACATGTTTTGGGATTGTGTAAAGTATTCTGGTGGCTCATGGGAGGAGCATATAACCTTAGTGTAGTTCGCATAGAATAACATCTATCAGGATATGATACACATAGATACGTTTAAAGCATTATATGGGTGTCCTTGTTGTTCTCCACTATACTGGGTGGAAATGGGTGAAACATCACTAGTCGTGCCAAGAATTGTACAAGAAAAAACAGAGAAGATCCGATTGATTAGAGAGAGGATGGAGACAGCTCAGAGTCATCATAAATATTATTCAGATCACCATTGAAGACCATCGTGATTCATTGTGGGTGATTGTGTTTTCTTGAGGATCTCTCCAAGGCTTGGACATCATCGTTTCGGGAAGCATGGCAAGTTATCTCTTAGATACATTAGCGCTTTTGAGATAAAGGAATGGGTTGGAGAGGTGGAATATCATTTGACATTACCACCACGGTTTTGTTTAGTGCATAATGTATTCCATGTATCCCAGATGAAAAAGTATCACCATGATCCTGAATATGTGATCTGATGGGATCACGTTGAGCTAGAACTGGATGCATCACTGATACATATTCTACTGTGGTTCATGGATAGACAATAGAAATTCTTTCATGGGAAAAGCATTGGAATAGTGCAGGTTTAATGGAAACATGGTCAGATTCAGAAAGAAACGTTCGAAAATTAGAAGGAAATGAAAGAGCAGTGATCGGAACTCTTTTTGGACAGTAAGGGCTTTCTACTTTCTTAGGACGGAAACACCAATAGTGGGGAGAATGTAGTACCCCCAGTTCCAGGTACATAACCACCTTTGCTCACATTTTTTTTATTTGGGTTTCAAAAAAATATAGATTTTTCATAAAATATAGAGTTTCCATAAAATATTTAGTTTCAATAAAATAGAGATATTCCATAAAGTGGGGTGCTTCCATAAAGTGGGGTGTTTCCATAAAGTTGGTTGTTTCCATAAAGGGGTGTGTTTCCATAAATTGGGATGTTTCCATAAAAAGGGGTAAAGGTGAATGATGGAAGAATTTGGTGTTTTTTAAGGATTTTTTGGATGAAAAGGATGGTTGAATAATCCATACACGATTGGCACAAACAGTGTGGTCAAATCTTGCACAAAAGTCAAATCTCGATCTTATTTTCTTGGAGATTACTTGTTTTTGCTCTATTTATTTCGTTTTGGCTTCAAAACAAACCTAATACGAGATTAATCTCCTTAGATGTATGGAGATCCCTCCCCATATGAGTTGCAGCCATTATGAAGCCTTCCCTTGGTGATTTTGGAGTATGATTCCTGAGGTATGTCACTATTCATTATATATTTGTCATGTTTTCTTAGATCTGCTGAGATATGCTTTTCTGATCTCCGTTATTTTTTAGATCTGAACCTATAGTGGGTATATCTACATCTTTGGATGCCAAGTATTTCAATGTTGAGTTGTGATATTTCTAGGATAATAGATCTAAGTCCGCTCTTAGAGAATCGACCCACTTTCTTGTGTGTTCTTCATCTATTGTTAATGTTTTGTCAAAACCGTTGAGGTAGGAGTCTTCTCTCCTGACTCCTTTGTCTAGAATTGATTTTATTAGATTCAAAAAAAATTATATATTTTAAAATGATTGGAAAAATATTCATTTTTGATGATTTATGGTTTTTGTGAAAATGCATGATCTTGGTGAGTAGTTGTGCAAAAGGGGGTTTAATTAAAAATGATGATTTTAAATTATGGATTTTCTATAATTTATATATAGTTGATGAAAATGGGGTTGCCAATAGAAATGGTTTTCAATAAAAATGGAGTTTTATTGAAATGTTTTTTATTGAAATGCTTTGGCATTGAAAGGGTTTTGACGGAAATAGTTTTCAATAAAAGGGTGTTTTTATTGAATGGTTTATTTTTGCATGATCATTGGTCATTTGTGTTGTGTGTTAATATTGCATTTATGGGGCTTGGTTGAAATATGATCTTTTTCTCGGTGCCAAAGGTTTGATGTAACATGGGAATTACATATATAGGTCTTGGTTGAAATATGACATTGTGCTTGGTGCCAAAGGACTAATGGCACATGGAAAACAATTACCTTTTGATGACTTGGTAAATCAACGAGGAATTTCTCATAACTATGGAACTATCATAATATAACATGCATGGTGGTTTACAAGTTTTTGAGTAATGGTTGGGTATGCCAATATAGGGATATTGGGAAATGGTTGTAAAGATTGTTTTGTTATATTTATGGAAAAATATCTTGCTGAAAAAATTGGTTTCAATTGAACTTGTATGGATTTGGTAATGAATAATTTTGGAAACTTTTTTATATTTAGTAATAAACTTCTTTTGATAAATTTTTTTATATAATCCATTTTATATAATTGTTGCTAACTCTTCTATCCTAGTGGCATGAGTAGGGGATTCATTGGGGAAAACCTACTGTTTTTTATACTCACCACTGCTTTGGCACTTTGGTGCTTTTGTAGATGTTATCTTCCAAGATAGGGGCAAAGGTAATGTTTAACACGTGTCTAGAACTACCTCTTTATGTTTGGATATTTGGATATTTTGGATCTTGGATCTTGTGGATCATGGAGTCTTGAGTTCTTTGGAGAGTCTTGTGTAGTTTATCTATTGTGTACTATGATACTTGGTTATCCTTCTTTCGTTACTTACATTGTTGTGGTTTTGAGTGCATGAAGTTGTTGAGTTATCTTTAATTTGTTCATTCATCATTTAGTAAAAAAAAATTATGTTTAGTAGGTTTATTGGTTTATTTTCAATAGGTTAAATCGTCCCCCACTTGTATTGAAACCCTTTGGCATTTATTACCAGCCTTAAACGTCTTGGGGATGTCTCATAAGGCCTAGTAATGACTCGTTGTACACTCATTCAAATGATAATTGGAGGGTCATTACGAATTTTATGGACATTATTAACCAAATCAATTTACGTTATTTATTTTTATTTGTTTGTTATGAATTTTCTTATGTAATAACATGTGTACACCAAACATGTTTTAAAAAATTCTACGTGAGTCCTTTTCCTTCCCTATAAGTGGCTACCACCTCACCCACATCTTTACACATCTAAAAACATTTATGTTAGTCAACTACCTAAGCAACACACTTTTTATAAATCCCACCTTCATTCTATAATAATTCCCTTGGGTAGAAGGCAATACAAGGAAGCCTTTTGTCACAAACCAAAAGGAGTTACCTGATTAAGAGGTAACGTCTTCTCTAAAGTATTTTATTTTATTTTATTTATCTACCCCAATAATTTAGTTCTCCCATAATTGTATTATAGAACCAATGTAATAAATATAAAATGATTTCATTATGAAATGGTTTCAACCTAAACTTTAACACACCTCCATCTAATGGATACCGAATATAATGTTTACGTGTATGATGAACTACCACCTCATTAAACAATGATTGATCAATTTCCGTACCTCCTCTCAGGGTTAAAATTATGATGGTCACTGTATATATATATATGCTATATATTAATATTATCTACTTATTTTTCTACACATTTCTATTTTAATTTCCATTTTTTGTTAATATGATAATTTCCATTGAGGAAGTGTGGGTTATCTCCCCCTCAAAGCGATATGAATCGTTCATACATTACATGGATTGTATTAAGGAAGGGTTTAGTTAATATATAATATATATATGATATCATAAATATGTTGTAATTATTATATATATATATAAATATTTTTCTTTTATTTTCTTTATTTCAATATTAAAATTAGATAGAATCAACTTTCATGCTTACATACGGTCAACCATCTCCATGAACTGTGAGTTCCAATTCATCCATATATATTCTATAGATTATTATAATAGATATATACAATATATAGATGATATTTATATCATTATTTAAATTACATTAATCATTATATAATTTTTAAATACCAACTATATAAAAAATAATGACACGTGAGATGAATAAAGAGAAAATTACCCTAAGTCAAACTATAACATAGGATTTTTAATAAACATGTAATATAGGATTATAATAGAACCATATATTTTATTATAAATAATAAAATAGTTTTTTGAAATATTTATAATGATTTTTTATTTATTATAAATGTGTTTTTAATGAGTTCTATGAGATTCCAGACACAAGTTAAGGTGATTTCATCTCACTTTTTTATTCTTGTGAGATACTTCTTGGGTTCACCACTCTTTCAATTTTGTGGTGAATGTATTTCCTATGATTTTACTCTATGTATATTATACTAATTTTTTTGGAATTCACATATACATTTTATTATCTTTATTTCATGGGTTTATGATTAAATATGTACGGAAATGGTAAAAAAAATTGTCCCAATTTGCCTTCCTTGCGACTCAGGTTTTGTTATGCATCAAAATTCTCTTTTGAGTTGTACATACATCCATTTTACATTTTATATCATGAAAATTATTATGTTTATAATATTTTAATATTCATTTAATTTCCTTTTCTTAAATGGATATTATAATCCCATGTTACCATGTTGTACGATTTTATTGAGACAATCTCATCACTTTTCAAGATTTATTATGTTTATACTTCCATTGATGAAATCTTATAACCCATCTATAAAGATGTTCATAAATTTTATTCCCCTGTAGTTATCAATTATATAATAATACATTGGAACCATATTTATTCTCATTGGTACATAAGATAGTTAAGAATGTGTTTTTAAGAAAGCCTGACTTTACACTCTCTTCTGTCTGAAAACCATGTTCTCCAAAAAGTGATTCCAAGTATATTTGACTAATATCCTATTATCATTAAAGGAAATTTTTACTATTTTTTATTTTAATAAATATATAAAATAAATATTTGTATAACTTTCCAAATGAGGCATTTTCTAACCTTTTTACCAGGAAAAAGGAATTTTTTTACCTCGTATTCTATGAACAGATTTTCCTGACTTCATTTTTGTGATGTTTTCTATGAATTTTTTAAATGGTAAATTTTTAATAAAATGTTTTTAAAATTTATTTTCACAAAAAATATTTTAAAAATGTTTTTAAACATTATTTATAAATTTTAAAAGTTTTTTCAATTAAAAATTATTTTAAAATATTTTACAGCTTCTTTTATATGTTATCAAGGAAAATTGTTTTCAAAATATTTTCAGGATTTCTTAATATTTTTTCAATGTTTTTTCAATGAAACGTTTTTTGAAAATATTTTGAAGCTCGTTTTATATGTTTTCAAGGATTTTTTTTTTGAAAATGACTTCAAGAATTTTTTATAATATTTCATGGTATTTTCAAATAAAATTCTTTTTAAAGGGTTTTATGTATTAAAAATCATTTATCAAAGAAAAATAATTTTTTACTCAACAAAATATTTTGAATGATATTAAATTTTTTTTTCCATCTATGATAATATCCATTTGTGTTTATAATTCCCTTATAGAAAATGATCTAATGGTTCCATTCATATTCCTTTTATGAATGGGTTGTGCTTAATGTTGTGGTCTATATAAAATCTATTTCACTGGCACATGTTATATATTTATGAAATCTATTTCTCGTTAACTATTTATTTATTTGATGAATTTATTATGAAACATGTATCTTATTCCATATTTTATGATATGTTTATATGTTTATGATAGAAATTTCATTTTATGGGATAAAATATGGTTTATTATTTTGTGGCACATGTATGTATGATTTCACTATGAGATGGGTGGGACAAATATCTCCCTCAAATGTATTGGGTAAAGATTTGTATCTCAAGAGATAGAATAAAATTGTCTTTTGAATGAACATTTTTTACATATTTGGCCATGGGGGTGAAACATTACTACCAAGAGGGTATGAGGAGGAAACTCATGCTAAAAATATGTCTATGAGAGTAAAACATAACTAACAAGATATTCTGAGGAGTGAAATCATGATACTAAGATAGAAAATGGAGTGCACTAAGATTATCAAGATGATGTGGGGAGTGAACCCATACTACTATGATGGTCTTGGCAGTAATGTCTTTGATACTATGAAAAAAACATTATATACTTTTGTGTCAACCACAATTCTGTGCTTTAGTCATATTTTATTCTTTCATGGCTTATGTTTATCATTTCTATATGATTAATGTATTATAAAGATCTATTATTTATGTCATGATTCATGTATTTAATCTTTCATATGAAAGGTATGATCTCATATATTTGTGATAATGTTATAATACCCTTATTCTCATGATTATTCTTACATATCTCTTTTGTTTAGCCTTACTGATAATTTTAGCTCAGCCCTTTCTTATGTTTCCTTTCTATAGGTTATAAAGAATACTTTTACGTAGAAAAACTAAAGGTTTAGTTCTTTATAGGTGATTTTTAAGATCATTCATCAGGATAGAAAAAATTATTTCACTATTTCCGAATTCCATAAACTATTATGATCATCAAGCATGTATTTTTTTAAAGTATAAGATATTCATCTAAAATGATTTAATATCTATGCATTTTACGACTAGGTTTCTATAATTAGTGACTAGGAAAATATTGTTATAATACTCATTCCTAAGATAAGGTTTCTTTTTATCTATCCGGATACCAATATTTCCATAATTACAAACAATATCACCCTTAATTCCATTTAAAGTCTCCCTGCATGTCTTCTAACCATCTATTATAGGTGTAGACACAATATCTGAATTTTTAATTATCTTATTGTAAAAACACTTTTTTATATAATTTACCAATTCATAACAAACCATTTTAGAGAAACAATACCTCACATTAGAAATCATATAATTCATAGAGTAATGTCCATCTATTTTACTATTAGAATAAAACTATTGTAAATTTTCGTACATACCCTTTAGGTTTATATTATCATAATTAATTTATAACACATCCAGTTCAACCATGGTATTTGGGAGATAAATCACCAATAAAATTCAGGAAATAATCCCAAACTATAAAACAACTATTTCATTATCTATAAGAATTGAATGTCCAATTTAAGAGGTAATATATTTAAGAATATTAGGTTGCTAATAAATCCATTTTAATCCAAGTTATTCACCCATACATAAGATGATGTATTCTTAATATAAAAAAGAGTAAATCATGGATACATTTCTACTATGTGTAGTAGACCATGTATTTATGATTGAAATCCAAATCCACATAGTGTTTTCTTATGATTGTCAGATAGAATTGTCAATGAGAAAACCCATGGATGATTTAAATTTACTTCTATTTAGAAAAACAAAAATTTAATGTGATTCATTTGAAAAGATAATAAAACTTCTATAGTTTTTTTAATATTCAGGCCAAAGCCTCATAATTATTGAAACACCGTATATAACCTATTTTTTCTATCTAGTGCAGACCCATTACATGAACTGTAGTACCAATGAACAATGAAATCCCATTACATTTCCCTAGTGGAACATATTTTTGGCTCAAAGGCCCATCAGTGAATAGTACTACTATAGTACTCATGTTTCTATAGCACTTTCTATAACAGTACCTTCTCTATGGTTCATACTCCAAAGCTCTCTACGACCTTAGTGCTACAGATACAATAGTTTTCTAACTGCTGCATTTTTTATACGGAACTACTATAGTACCTTTGACCAATAGTTTTTGTCCCCCATGATGTGATGTAGCATTATTTTTTGATTACCTCTGATACAAACTCAAAATATAGATCAAATTTCAAAAGTTTATTCCCTTTTGATAAAAATATTTAATTGATAATTGAATACTATCAAATATCAAGCCACATAGACACTATATCCATGTTATAAGAGATATTTTTCATGTTTACATTTATGATTATATTCTTATTAGAATCATAAATAATTATGTGAAATCATATGAGGGGTTCAATTTCCATGTCACCCTTTCCAATAACCACATACTCACAATGTGACACCCAGACCCCAGAATACTAGATCTTGTGCCTTACATTATTACGTTAGTGTGATCGCAAGGAATTCAATTACAAAAGAACAAATCAGTTTAGCAGTTTTAAAAAAATTACATATGTGAACAACATTTAACATTACAAATAATGCAAAAAAATATATAGCAAAATAAAATGATAGTCATACTTGAAAATCAATCAATGAATTTTTCTTATTACCCTAGGTAAATGAAAAAAAATATGGGTGAATTCAGCTTCCCATTAAGAGTAATCACATTTCATAAGTAATCATGAATCATTATGAATAATCAACATAGTACAATATATAACTAACCAAAAATTGAATTTAATCAATTATGTAAAATAAAAATTTATTTATATATTATATATTACTAAAAACAATTCATAATAATGATAAATGAATAATTAATGAATTAAATGCAAAAATATTAGATTTCATGTATCTAGAACAATAAACATTATACCATTCGGATCAATTCTCAAGACATTTTAAACTACTCTTATTTGGCTAACAAATTCGTATTAGGAGACTACTAATTCAAAGAAGGGATTACCTTAACCAGTCCCAAAATAGTGTGATGTATGTACAAAGCATTCCACAAATATTGAATAATCAATTTAACTCCAAAAAAAGATCCTTATTAAATATCCATATCAATTAAAATATATGGATTAGTCAACATTTTAAAAATTAATCAAAGAATAATCCATGTAAACACTGTATGTAAGAATGGTACATGGCTTAGAAAAAATTAATATTTATTACCGAAGAATATTATTATATAATATAAATTTAACATAAAATAAAAATTATCATATGTAATTTATTGTTTCCAGATATTTTTTACAATCACAAAACAAAGTGAGATTAAAAAAGATAACTTTTACCCCTTGGTAATTTTCCTGTAAAAATTCCATGGTTGTGATAAGTCAAAGTAAAATGAAAAATAAAATTAAGTATGATTGAATCACAATATTAAATAAAAAATTTGAATTATATTCAGAACATAAAATTTAATTCATCTATAATAGAAAATAAATCTCAATGGAATGTAAATGGAGGAAAAATCCTTTACCATATGCTTTCATTTGGAGGAACATGCTTTAACCTTCTGTATAATGTTTTTATGTATTTTATAATATTATTACAAAATACTATTAATATTTATGATTTTCATATATTATTATTTTATAATATATTGTTACCCTTTCATTAAAATCCATTCATTATTTTTATCATTTGGTATGTTGATTTCTTTGTTTTCCAGGTAGCTGGTGGCATGTTATTTTTATTCCTTTTACATAGATCAAGATTCAATAATCTAAATAATTTAAAACATGATATAAATATATTATGTATTCATTTTATATATAAATATATTATTCCATAATATTTAGTGATAGGAAATGATATTCATTGTTTATTATGATGGTAGGTCGTACATACGCATAAATGCTAATTTCATTTTCATGTCGTATTAAATGAAAAAATGATATATATGTATATTATCATTTATGTATCATATTAATTTCATATGTATCACATATTTTTATTAAATTAATCCTTAACAAAATTCATCTAAAGCGTTAATGAATCGCATTGCTTTGAGGAGAGGGTAGTCCACACATCCACAAATGATGTTATCATATTATTGAAAAAAGTATAGAATTCAGGGATGTGTTACAAAATAATTCCAGAAGCATAAATACATAATAAATATCATATATATAATATATAAATAGTACTTCAATCAATATTATCAACCTTGAGTGGTGGTAATGGAATAATAAACAACATCACTTCACAGGGTGGTAGTCCACCATACACACGAATGATGATTGTTTATTGCATTTTATGGGAGTGTGTGAATTTTTAGTTTTTATAATTAAAATAAAAATACATATGAATATCTAATACACTTTTTTAAATTTATAATATTTATATGATAATAATTTAATGTTTTTAAGGATGAAATGAAACTAATGTTACCATTGGGGAATGTTACATCTTCTTCGAATAAATCCTTTTGATTTATAAAAAAATAATTCAATATTTTTACTTCCCCCAAACACAAGGATTCTAAAATGACAAGAGGTGTGTGGAGGAGTGATTTAGTTAGGTATTTTCTCTTCCTAAGTGGATTTATTGAAGTAATTAAGGAGGATAGTGAATGTTATTTTATAATGGAGAAAGATTTAAATTCTCAAAAATACCAAAAGGTAAACACTCTTGGGATGCCTCCCTTACCTCGTGTTCTTCAAAAATGGAAAAATAATGGACTTAATGTGAATTATGGTCGACTAAACTGTACACCACACAAAAATAAAATCATTGTTATCAGTTTTTCCTTAGTCTTTTAGTTTCTTCATTTGGTTTTTTATTAAGGTAACATGTTTTCAAACATATAAAAATTCATCCATTATGAATATCTTAAAGTGAGACTTATTGAAAAAATTATAAAAATGGTTATAAAATGTTTCACCAAATTTATAAAATAAAAAACTCGTAACTTCTGGAAATTAATTCAACAAAATCTCACATAATACTAAAAAAAACTACTTTATCCTTACTTAGGCAAACAATGTTTTTACTATTTTGGGGTTAATATGATATGTATAAAATATCAATATATACCTGAATGTACCAAAAATGATAATTATCAACATTTATAAATCACATTGTATATTATAATTTTTTTATTAATTCTAAATCATTTAATAAATTAACATTTATTATAATATATCATTTATGTCAATTTTGACGTTATTAAATTAATTTTAATTTAAAAATCTAAAAATAATATTGGAAGTTAAGTATATAAATTTCATTATTTTTTATCAAGATATATTCATCTAAATAATTATTTTACCCAAAACTCTAATCCATTTACTTCAGTTTTACCATTTTTTGTATCATTTATTTTACATAATTATTAACTAATTAATAATTTCATTGGTGTTTCATACTCATTTTATGTATCTAATTAAAATATAAAAATTATTATAAATTATTATTATAAAGAACATATTTATCTTTCAAAATTAAATTTATTAATGATACTGTATTGTTTCTTTTCTATTCGAAATCATTATTGAAATTAAAAACAATAAAGGGACTATTTTGTATTTTTATTTACATAACTTATTATATAGGTCACTTTCTTGAACATGTGTCCCATTAAATTATATAATTTGATAAAAATGTCATAAGAGTCTAAATATGTCCATAAAGTTGGTGTTTTCCATGTTTAGTGTCATTAGTTTCTTATACGCTAATATTAATGACTAAGTAAACTTATTTTTACCTTAATCACTATAAATGATTTTAATTTCATTTAAATATAATTTTGGTGAAAATAATGGTGAAATTATTAGATTATAAATATTATACTAATTCTTAATAAGTATATCCATTTTTAAAATTTCAAAAAAATAAGTGGATAAAATTAATTTCAAATTTATCTTGGGAATGTGATGGGAAATCATGTTTTAAATTAAAAATGTCAAAAAAGTTACTGTGTTTTTATATATATGTTCCTTATAAAAAATATTTCATTTATCTAAATTGGATTAATTTATTTTAAATTTCTCTAATATGGATTTAAAACCAATTCAAAATATAATTTGACCTTATAAATTATTTAGATAAAAAATAAGTTTTCAATAAAAATTTGGTATTATTTATTTTTCATCTAAAATCCAAAGCATCTCAAAAATACCAAATATTCACCGTAAGATATTTTTCAAGGTACTTTTTTTGAAAAGGATGTTTATTTTTACAACTAAAATTTATGAAACTATCCAAATTTAGTTTTAAAACATGTGCACCATTAAAATTCTGTAAAAATGACATGAAAATTTTAAATATTTTTTACATACAAAATATGATATTTCTTATATAAATCATATAAAATATATAAGATGAGTATAAAAAACCATAATGACTAAATAGTATATAATTTTAATTAATATTATTTAGTTTGATTAATTAATTAAATTAATTAGGATTAAAATTCATTTTATGCATGATAATAGTTTTGAATAAAAAACATTATATTTATATTAAATTTGTTTTTATATTAATTTCTAATTAATTGGTCATCATATAATTATATACACATATATAAACTATTTTTTCTATATTTATTTAATCCTTTTAAAAATTTAATTATAATTAATAGTTGATAACTATAATGTTAAATAATAATATTTGTAGTATATTACAATATGGTAAAACTATGGCTTGCATATAACACAAGCTATTGAAAGAAATCAATATTATGGGTAAAAAATGACAACGTAGTGATGCAATTTTCAAGAGAAAATCTCAGTGTTGTGTGTATCATATCTTTAACTTAGTGTTGCGTATATATAAATCTAGCAAAAAAATTAAATTTATTCAAAAACAGAAATATTGAAATGTATTGTGGTGTTGCATTATCCCCACATTAAATAAATTGATTCCTTGATATTAAAACATGATCTTCATAATCAAGGGATTCATATTTGAATGTAGTGTTGTTAAAAAAACCAAATCATAAAATAATTAATAGAATATATTCTTAATAATTTGTAGTGTGATGTACAAAGATTACATAACTATGTTTATGTGTAAGATAACATTGGTGGAATGTGGTAGAAGGAAATTGAATAAAAGTATAAATAATTATAGTGGTGATTGAGGTCATTGATCACAAGAAATTAAGTGATTAATGGAGTTTTAAGGGCCTCAAAACCATATATGATTGATTATCTAATAAAACATTAAATAAATATGATATTATTATACTATTGTTATATTTTTTATGTTGAGGTCCTTTTAATAATGTTGATGATCTTTCCTGATATAGTATATAATCTCATCCTTTGGTTTTTCTGAAACTATTTCAACTTCATCTCATATAAAAAGTTGTATCATATTGTGAGGAAATACATTAATCAATAAAAACATCATCCATTGTTTAACGTAAACCATTTCAAAAAAGGTTAACCTTATGAACCTTAAAAAATATTATGATCCAAAACTTTAGAAAGAAAGTCACTGGATTTAAAAATTCATTATATCATCAATTCCCCAAATATCTTGAAGTAATTTTTAATGTAACATACCAAAATGTTAACAAATTATTCTTTTATTATATTTAATAATGGTACTAAGATGAATTTTTATAAACTAATTTTGAAAACATGAACACCTTTTTCCTTGTGTTTAATGTAGATTATTATATATATTTCATAATTGACCCCATTATGGATAACATAACAACTTTTCCAAAAATAAATCATTAATTAGTTTCAATTTAGTTAATAAAATTCAATTTTCATAATCTATATCAATAATCTCTTTTTCCAAACATAATTATATCAACATCATGAAAATTTTAAGGGTTATACTTACCTCAATCATGTATTTTATAAGAATTTAAAATTTCCACTAAATAATTTTTCTTGATCATTGCTACAGTTCAACATATTATTTCAAAACCTTAATGAAAAATTATTTTATTACAATCATTATATATTACATAATATTCATAAATAGTACCTCATTTATAAAATATTGAAATGAATTATTTCAAGAATCCAGAAAACAAGGAAATTAATCATTACACATTTGTTGTATCAATAGAATAATCATAACCTTGATTTATAATAGTATTTTAAGGTATATTCACCTAATACTTGGGGATTTCATTTGTGTAGTTCCCTATCCCTTTATAGTTGAAGTATTGTACATTGGAATCTTTTTTCACTTCCTTTCATTCAAAATTATGGTGTCCTCTCTCTCCAAAAATATAAAACAACTACAAATCCTTTAAAGAATACACCATGGTGTTTCAATGGTAAGTTTTTATATTCTTATCTTCAATTCCTAATTTGGGATTATGCTTTCTAATCTATGTGTTCATAATTATAGTTTCTATGGATTCTAAAAAACCTATATTGATACTAACTATGACATCTCCACCCTAGAATCTCAAAGATGGTTCCTTAATAAAAAAAATTGCATGATTAAAAAAATTTCATATCTCAAAGGATCAATTAGTTTTGAATTTTTGGAAAATATTATTACATACCTGACCACCATTTTACGTTGGAAATACAGAAAAATATAATACATAACAAAATAAAAATGCACAAAATACATGAAAATAATTCCAAGAATTCATCTTCCTACACTAGGGAAAGGATACAAAATAAGGATATACTCAGATTCCCACTATTTGTAAGTATACAATATAATATATCATGAATCAATATAAATAATCAACACGGAAAAGTAAATATCTAAAGAGACATTCTATTTAATCAATAATCTGAAAATGAAATACATCTATATATTTTTTGTAATAAAAATACCCTAGATTATAATCATAACTGAATACTGAATGATATAAAATGGTTAAATATTTTACATAATATATCTAGAACATGAACCACTATACCATCAAGATCATTTTTAAGATAATTTAAACTACTCTAATTTGCCAGTCTGATTCATCTCATGAGACTATAGATGTGTCAAGGGGATCTCATTGACCGGTCTCCAACCCGTGTCATGCATTTCAAATTCATTTTTAATATATTTAATAATTTATTTGATTCATAAACAACTTACCTAATGAAATACCTATATTGAGTAAATGATATTGATTTGTAAACATTTCCCCAATTAACCAAATAAACTTCAGAGTAAACACCCACTATAAAAATGTTATATTGTTAAGCAATAATTGTATCCATTACAAAATAATATGTATATTTAAGATAAATGTAATTCATAATAATAAATTATCATAAAGAATTTATTGTTTTATGATAAAATAAACAATCATAAAAGAAATTGATATTTCAAAGATAACATTTACTGCTTCGTAATTTTCAATTCAAACCCTCATGAATGGGATAGAAGAGTGTGAAATGTAAAATAACATGAAGTGTGATTAAATCAATATATTAAATTTAAATTGGGTCTTATATACACCACATAAAAGTTAATTGGTTCATAATAGTTAATAAGTCTCAATGGAATGTTAATAGAGAAGAAATCCTTTACCCTGCTCTCTGTTTTGGTTAAGAACGATCTAACATCCTATGTAATGATTTTAATAATATTTTTAACTTATTAAATAACCAAATTAATATTTTTAAAATCATATATGATTATTTAATAATATTTTGTTACTAGTTCATTACTAATATTTCATTTTCATCATTGTTTCGGATGTAAATTGCCTTCTTTTTCAAATAGGTTTTGACTTGTTAATTCTGTTCATTTTACATAGAACATGATTTAATAATATCAATAATTTAAAACAATATATAAATATAATACAAGTTATTTATATATGTATTTATATTATTCTATATTATTTACTGATATGAAATCAAATTTCCCACCCATGAAGATGGTAGGTCGTACGTATACAAGAACGCGACATTCATTTTTTTATATTATTAAAAAAATAAAAGTAAATTATATATATGTATATTATAATTTAATTATAATATTTATATCTTATATATCACATATTTATATTAAACTCATCCTTAGCACATTCCATTTAAAGTGTGAACGAATCACATCACTTTGAGAAGGCGATAGTCCAAACGTCCCCAAACATTGTTTTCATATTTCCAAAAAATGGAAAGAATTATGGAATGTATTAAATAATTATTAAAGAAGAATAAAGACATAATAGATATCTTATAAATCCTAAAAATTAGTATTTCAATCATTATTCCCAACAGTGAGAGGTGTTAATAGAAGAACAATCAACAACAGTTTGACAGGTTGTATTTCGTCGTACACACGAACGATGATTGTGTATACAATTTGATGAAAGTGGGTAAGTTGTTAGTTTTAATAATTATAATAATATAATAACAATATATTAGTGATACATCGGTTATTATATAATCATTTTATAATAATAATATATGCTAATTGGGGAATATATAATGCAAAAGTGATCATTGATGAACATTACCTCTTCTTTGGAAAAATATTTTTGGTTTATACCAAAAGAAATAATTTATTTCATTTATAACCAAATTAAGGATTATATGATTATATTACTGATGTTAGTTAGGGTATTGGTTATGGATTTTCTAAACCAATGGGTCTTGTGACATGTAATGAATGGTGAGAGTGAATACTTTTTCATAATGGATAAGGAGTGGAATTCTTATAATTACCAAACGGTAATCACTATTGCTAGGTATCCCATACTTCATGTTATAAAATAATGAAAAATGGATTAATGGGTAATTATGATTGATCCACACTTTAAAAAACAAAAAATGATAATTTTTATTGTTTTTTCTTCAGAAATTAAGTTTTCTTCTTTTTTTAATTCTGCTTTTTCAATAAAGTTAATCATTTCTTAACCTATAAAATTCATCCATTAAGACTATATTAAATTGATACCTATTAAAATATTTTGAAGCACTGAATATAAAATATTAAAAATAATTTATATATTAAAAATCTCATATGTGTTCAAATTTAATTCCATAGAAGCACATGCAATGCACAAAAAAAATTTCATTAACCCTAAATATGTTAAACATGTTTTTACTATTTAAGGGTAAATATGTTAGTTATAAAAATAAAATTTGTCCATTAAAATACAATAGATAATAATTATTAATAGTATAAATCAATTTATTTAAAAAAATAGTTTTAGTAATTTTAAATCATTTATCAAAAGAACATTTATTATAAAATACAATTAATGTGAATTTTGGAATGATTCCATTAATTTAATTTTAAAAATACAAAAATTGAATTCCAATATATTAATTTGACTTTTATTTATCCTGATATATTCTTTTAAAAAAACAGAATAATGTAATTATTTTTATCAACTTCACATTCATCATTTTTAGTATCATTTATTTTAGTTAATTAATAACTAAACAATAACCAGTTCAGTGTTAATAAAGAAATTTATGTAACTAATTCATATCTAAAAAAATAATTATAAATAATTATTATAAAAAATTCCATTACCTTTCAAAATAAAATCTATAACTAAACTTTTATTTTTTCTTCTATATTCTATAGAATTATTGAAATTAAAATTATGGATGGAATAATTTTTATCTTTTTCTTTACATAACATTTTATAAGGTTCATTTTCACGATCTTGTGTGCCGATAACCAATAATATTAAAACCCAAGGTCATAAGGGTCAATATATGTCTATGAAATTGGTTGTGGATAAGTGTATTGTTATTTTTACACCTTATACTATAAATTAATTACTACATAAACATTCTTTACCTTAATCACTATAAAAAAATTTAACTGGATTAAGTAATCATTTTGGTAAAAAATTATATTAACCTAATAGGAATGTAATTATTATGTTTATTCTAAATATATATTTCTATTTATTCAAATTATATTCATACAAGTGGGTAAAATTATTTTAAAATCATTATCTAAGATGTGATAAGAAAGTGTGTAATATCTTATTACCAATTTTATGTGTTTTGAGGCATATATTTGAGAACCCAATCAATGGATCTCTTTGTAGGTTGTTTCCAGAGTTTTCTGGATTTTGATGATGGTTTATAGGAATGTACATGGATTAAGAATAATTTATCAGTATGGGAATCCTAGATAAGAGGGGGTCACACGTTTGTTAAATGGTTAAACTAATTATTCATCCAAACCGTGCAACGCTTATATAGTCCTAGTTTTGGGTGCATGGTTAGTCAATTATTTTCTTTTTTATCCTTGATATCCATTTTTCTGTTTATTATTTATTCCTAAAGGTTATGATGGCCTCTGGTTTTTTGGGTCATGGTAGATTGCTATGGGGTTTTGGATCTAGGATCTCTCCAACTCAATTCAAGATCTATATTATTAGATTTTCCAATCTCAATCAAAGGTGATAAATCTCTTATTCATTTCTGTTTGATTCCAAATATCCATGTAGGAGTATAGATTATTTCACACTATTTTATAATTCAATGTTTCTTGATAAATTTATTGATGTGTTATTTTCAATTTCCCACATGTATTCTATGTAATTTACCAATGAAGTTCCTTGTAAAACCTTTTTTGACCTATTCCCCTTTTCATTTCACTTAGTTTGAATTTAATAGATAGATTCTTGATATTTCTCATATTTTTATAATTGTATAATGTAATGTTGTTTATTTATTTTTAAAGAGCTGTTAAAGGATGTTTTGGGAGAGTTAAGGGCAATGGCCTGGGTTTTGATTTATTAAATGAACCACTTTAATTTGAATAAAATGAATTTATCTATTTGATATTTTCCAAAGAAATTAAAATTCATGCATCAATTGAATAACGAAGAACCATTTTTTAATGATTTTAACCTTATTTTGAAATGGAAGTTCTAGGGTTATTAGAAATAGATGATTTAATAACATGAAAACATTGGGTAAAACAATATTTTTAAAATTTATTGAATCATTTTAAAATTTCAATTCTAATATAAAATTAATTATAGTTTATTTTAAATAAATGACTATTTAGTGGCTTATTGGGAATTATAATGATGATTTATAAATGGATGTGAGTAGGAATATCCTTTTTAAGTGATGAAATTTATAAAAGGATCTAAATTGAATTGATGATGTTCAACAGCCTGGTTGTCACTTTATGATGACCTTATCTTGGAATAATCCATTAATGTAACATTATTGATTATTTTGATTATAGATTTTTCGGGTTTAGAAATGTAGTATTTACATTGATGGAGTTCAGGGGTGAGAGTTAGATGTGGTTTTGGTCCAATTCCAATGATTGATAAGGATCCTCGTGTGATTTTTGGGTCTTGATTCTCTCACTTACCTCTTTTGACATGTTATGGGAACTTGTATAGATAGATTGGATGACCAAGATATTTTCTTCATTAGTGGAGTCACACCCTTTCATTCGATCAATAGATAATGTGAAGGGTTCAAGCTAAGGCTATGCATCCATGAAAGAAGGTGTGCATGGAACTAGATTTGTTGAGAACTATTAGACTAGATGTAAGCCCTATATTTTGTCATGTTTTAATTTTATTAGATATTTTAATATGGACTCACTATCATACCAGGGTTGTAGAAATTATATCCATATATTGGATACTCGATACACGATAACTTTTGTTTCTACTTTTTTCTATTGGATATTCCTTTTTTGATTCATTTTTATTATTATTAACCTTGACTCTATAATATTTAATCATGTTTATCATTCCATATTTTCTATATATTCTCACCTTTTATTTATTTTAACAATTTATATAGAGAAATTATTTTGAGATATTATCATGAAAATGTTTTATTTATTAATTCTAAAATGAATACTTTTACATATTTTGTTTTATAATTTAGTTTTAAATGTTTAAAACACTATTTTTACGTTAATCCATTCACTCCCTTTTTGTACTCCTATTTTATCATATTTGAATTTTTATATGATGAAATTGAATTAATATTTGGAGGAATCATAGTAGGATCTTTAGGTTACACCCTGATTGTACCTATTGGTGTTTTCATTCATTTATAATTATTGGCATCGAAATACATTCCACGAGATATGTTGAGAAAAGGTAAAACTATTTGAGATGAAATTAAATCCCAAATGGCCATAAATGAATCCTAAGGGTATTTCTCACAATGATCATTTGTCGAGACCCCCTATAACTACAAGCACATGATGTGCAGATGGAACTCCTTCAATATAGACATCCTCTATGCCCATAATGAAGGTATTTGATAGATGGAACTCATGTGAGTATAAATCCTTCTTCACGCACCGCAAAGGCATTTTACTAACGAACACATGAGTCTGAATGAGTCACCACCTTTTGTGAAGCCCCTAATTCCATTTTGGCAAGGGTTATAGTATTGTGAGACCTCATTGCCTATAAATATCTTGCTCACTCCACCTCAATGTCACAGCTACCCGGACCATTCGACTTCTATTGTCCCATTTTGAGAAGTCCCTTGAGTACCACAAAATCAACCAAAAATTTATAAACCATTTTATTGGAGTATAATAATATTAGCATTTTTTTGTTCCAAATACCTCCCCCTAATGTGGGGATTCCCTACATGAAGTCCCACACCCTTTATAGAGGAAGGAGGACCTATGGGTCACTCAAGTAATCATAAAAGCATAATCCTTCATGAATTAATCTTAAATAAAATATAGGGTTAATGCCAAGGCAGTGCCACCCTACTTCACGAAGTTATTTCCTTTGCAAAGCACTTTCCCTCTATGAAGAACCCATGCTTCTCACAACATCGGCTAGTGAGGCACCTTGAATTGTGTGACCCTCTACCATGCGACCCTCTGGGATTTTATGTAGCGACTTAATAGTCTCTGATGTGGTTCCCCATATTGCATTCTCAACCTCTATGTTTTCAGAATAGGCATGATCATTAATATTACTTTTTAATATAACCATGATAACATGTATTCCACTATCTACTACTCCTCCACAACAATCCTATAATGAATTTCTTCTGTCTTCCCTTCCCAATGGGTTTTAGAAAAATAGTTATGTAATTTAAGGGGTAAGGGTTGAGTCCCCCACGTCCAAGATAGAGTATGTTAAATTTCCAAACACCCACTTCCTTAACACATGAAATTAAAATGTCACCACTCATTACATGGAAATCCCGATATTTCACTTATTAAGAATGACACAGAATGACATCCTCTATACATGAACAAGGAATGCATGGTCTTGGGGAGCCTGCTACATCCCACATCTTCATATCTCCATCCCTATCTCACTGGGATTTGTCGCCATGTGAGCCTCAAGCAGTCTCCATATAATCTGTAACACATCCATTGACAGCATTCCATGTGTATGAATGAAATGGAACAAAATCAGCCTCTTATGTAATTGTAAGAACCTGGATCTTCTCTTTTTCAGGTATTCTTTCCTTTTTCTTGAGTTTTTGATAAAAATAATGTTTCTGAAAAATTTTGAAGTACACACCGAGTACTTTCTGAGTACACACCGTGTACTCTTTTCCCGTTCGAAGCCGTGTGCTGGCCATGTCCGGGCCACACACACAGTTTGTAGGGGTGAGGTTGAGGCCGATTTTTGTCGGAGTACTGAAAGACCTAGTACATTCCATGTACTCTAAAAGTACACGCTGTGTACTTTTTTTCATTAAATGGGCTGGGGTTGCGCCTGATCACCATAATCATCTTCTTCTAGGTCTGGTTCGACCGAGAAACACCGTACGGCCGTCAAACTTATCCAGTTTTCCGAGCCTCCATCTGTTGGCCGATTTAACTATTGTCGATTTCATTGGAACCACAACAGTGAGTTCTTCCTTCTTCATGAGTTTCATTCCTTGTTTACTCCTCTCTCTCAAGTTATCTAAGGTTGAGCGTTTTGGACATTTTCTCAGATCTACGACATTCGAGGGAGAATCAGTCATTGTGATTCAAGTATATCGATCTCATCGGATCGAGGTATGTGTTTTGTGCCTTACTATTCAAGGTCTTCGAGTTCTATATGAAAATTCCACCAATACAAATGAACTGGGTATTGTCTGTTTACTTTTTTCCCTTTTTGTATTCATGCCTTTCTGGTATTCTTGTGTTGAGGTAAATTAATCATGTTAGAGTTAATTTTGTTGTTCTTGGATGTTTTCCCCATGCTTTTCAATGTTTATGACCTTTGGGTCTTGTTAGCCTTTGTCCGTTATGACAGTTTCCATGCCTTGTGTCTATAGGATATATTTTTTTGCATTACATGCTTGTTGCATTGTAGAATGTTTATCCAAGTAGATATGTAGGTGTACATTGTTTATCCAAGTAGCTCTGTAGCTGTACTTTGGCCTTATAACATTATTATGCACTGACTAGCACTGGGCTGAGAGAACCTGGTACTATATACTATAAGGGATAGACTGAGTGAGCTTCCCAGAGAGTTCTTGACATTATAGACTACAGGAGCATAGACCGAGTGTGCTTCCTCAGTGAGTCTTAGACATTATAGGCCACAGAAGATAGACTGAGTGAGCTTCCCTGAGTGCCTTAAGATATTATAGACTACAAGAGGGTAGACCGACTGAGCTTCCTCATAGAGTCTTACTTTTTTTGAATCCCTTTTAAGAACCTTCTCAGGCTAGAGGAGGAATTGACCGAGTGAGAATCCTCAGAGAGTCTATGGTATACCTGAGGCTATATGAGGAATTGACCAATATAGATTCCTCAGAGAGTCTCTAGACCTTGGGGATAAGAGGGTTAGACCATGTGATCTTCCCTAGAGAGCCCCTGACTACCCTAGAATATAAGGTTAATTGACCTAGTGTGCTTCCCCCGAGAGTCTCATAAATTCGTATGACCAAACCAGAGGGGTTAGGCAGATTACACTACCTAGAGGGTTGTGGTACTTCTTGGATAGGACTATAGGGGATGGTTGCGAGTACTCCCCAGAAGGCTTCACACTTGCTAGCTGTTTTCTTCACTACTGTTGTTAGTTGTGGATTGATTACTGTTGTGTATCATCCTGCTTTACTGCTTACTGTTTACTGCCTATTGCTTTGTTGTTTCTATTTACTGCTTTTTGTACTTTTACTTTCCATATACTCACTGACTGTTAGACACAGATCTTTGGGTGAATGCCTAATGGGATTTAGTCTCACACACTATTTGGGTCATGCATTTGGTCCCAAACAGACTATGTTTTTATAGGTATAGACAGGGGAAATCGCCCTTTGACTTCTGGTACTTGATTTCTTGGACCAGGAGAGCAAGGGACCAAGATTTGGCTTGCGATGCTGAGGATATGTTTACTTTTCTTTTGTAATTGTTTTGGTACTGTAGGGTTTTTTAGCATTTTGACTTGTTTGGATGCTTTCCTAGATATGTATCTTGAATCATTCCATATATATATACATATGTGCTCTAGTTTTTTGATTTATTCTTCAGCTGTTTATTATTGTTGGTTATTTACTGCTTCCCATGTTGCATGTTTATTTTTATTTCACTATGTACTCTGTCAATGAGGGTATAGTTTCCCCACCATCATACCCAAGGCCCTCGATGGTAGTCGGCAGCCTATGGAATTTGGGGAAATGCGCTTGAGGCCTTGTGGCGAACTGGCTCGGAGCCCCGGTTAGTGGCCTCTGGGTCAGAACGTTACAAAGTGGTATCAAAGGAATTATTTTATCTTGACTTACTGTTTGGAGCCTTTAGCTAGGGATAGGACGGATTCGGTACATGTTAATGAATTTTTCCTGGGAGTAGCTAACTCGTGTATGGGGAAAATCCATACTACCTCGTTACTTCAATTTTATGGTGTTGATATTTTACAGTTGTTATGATTTCACCTAGAGTGATTCACATGACTTGTGTTTTTATTATTGTTTGGCTGTTGCGGTTTTATTTCTGTCGCAACCCGATGAGATGAGGGTATGTAATCTCTTGAATCATATAGGCACTTGTTATAAATTGCATTCCATGCATTATTGCAATTCCATCTAGGGTGCATTAGTGATTTCATGTTGTTGTGATAGGCTTGGTGTAGATTATGCATGCTGTTGTGATAGATGCTTTAATAGAATCCTTTCTACTGATAGAGGACTGTTTTTATTGTACCTAGCTTATATGAACTACAAGTTTTGGTTCTTAAGGTTTTATGGGCCCTCTTGAATTGGAAATTGGTGGATCATTGACCTATTTTTCCCTATATATGATTGAAGGAAATTCCAAGATTTGATTCGTGGGGAGTATGGGTGCTCGTGGGTTGAAATTTCACACCTACTTTCTTTGTTTTCTATGTCTCTGGGATTCTATGTAGTTTCTGAGCTATTGATTGGAAAAACCCAGAATACACGGCATGTACTTATGGATACACGTCATGTAGTTCCTGTCCGTGTCACAGACCGTGTGAGCAGAAAGACGGTGTCGTGAATATAACATCAAGAACACGCCGTGTTGGTAAAGAACACACCGTGTATTTTAGAGCCGTTTACCCGGCCGTGTCACTAACAACATGGGTCGGGGAAGCTCTAGTAGAACACACCGTGTTGGTAAAGAACACGCCGTGTAGTTTTGTCCCAGGTACCCGGCCATGTCACGAACAACATGGGTCAGCGTTATCTTCTCATATACACGTCATGTTTGTTCGGAACACATTGTGTGAGGGAAGCTGTGTAGACGGCCATGTAACTAATAACACGGGCTGTCGAGACCAAGTCTAGTACATGCCGTATCCCTAGGGAACACACCGTGAAATCTGGGGTTAGTTTGGACCGTGTGGGTTAACTGTGTAAGGAGACTCGGGCAGGGGATTAGAGTTTAAGTACACGCCGTGTGTGGGAAAAAACACCGTGTAGTTTGGGGTGTTAAACGACCAGTAGTGGCAGGAGTACACACCCATGTTAATGGCTTAAATGAACACGGCGTGCAGTTTTTAATACACGCTGTGTAGTCATGTTTTGTAAAACGTGAGGTTTTTTACCCCTGTTCCCATTTTGTACTCATGTGTTATCAGTACTAGTTAATCCTGATCTAAGGTGTGCTTTTGATCTTTCAGAGATATTCCTCCAAGACGTCCTCTGGTCGTACGTCAGTTGCTGGATGGTGACCAGACACCAAAAATGTCTAATCAGGGACCTCCTGTTGATCCTCCTGCTATTCCAGCCTCGGCACCAGCAGTTATACCTATTACAGGTGCTGATACACATTTCAGGGAGGACTTCTTGAGGATCTTGTAGAATTTTTAGGGAGCGCCCGCTCCAACCCCATCAATGGCTATGTTGACGCGGCTTTTCCAGTATCACCATCCTCCTACTTTCCTAGGAGATGGAGGACCACAGGCTGCAGAGTCATGGTTCGAGGCCACCCTAACTATCTTCGAGCATCTGGAGATACCCTGAGAGAAGAGGACAAATTTGGCCACCTATACACTCTGGGAAACCACCAAGAGGTGGTGGGAGGTGATCTCATAGTCAGGACGCCTGTAGGGTATGTCATTGGATGATTTTCGACGCACCTTCTATGACTACTTCTATCCGGAGACCCTATGGGCCGATCGAGCCCGACATTTTATGGGTTTGCAGCAGGGTAATCTTTCTGTTATGGAGTAATCGTCTCTCTTCACTGATCTGCAACGTTTCATGCCGATCCCAACAGGAGATGAGTTGTTCCTTGCTAGGAATATCGTGGATGGTTTCAGGAAGGAGATCTGTTCCCAGGTGAATATCTTCCAGTTGACTTTGATATCTTCTATAGTCAATCAGGCACTGATCACTGAGCACAATCTGAGGGATTTTGGAGCAGTGATCCAGGGCGGTTCGACATCCAGAGCTGGTGTTCCTCCTACGGACAGTAGGAAGTGTCGTAGAGAGTCTTCTCGAGGAGATCGGGCTTCACAAGATGCGTCTTCTGGCATCCATGTTATATGATAGCAATGCGATAGGAGTGGTCATACTAGGCCTTAGTGCTAGAAGGATCCAATGGAGTGACGATCTTGCGGCAAGATGTTCCATCTTCAACGTTTTTGTCAGATCTTATCACCTTCAGCTGGTGGTAGGGGTTCCTCTATGACCCCGCATTCTGGAGATGCTTCGCCAGTTTCCCACCAGTCTGGGAACTGGAGTTATTTTGGCCGTTTGGTCCGAGGTGGAAGTCAAGGACAGGGTGTTCAGTCACCAGGTCATCAGTGATAGCAGAGTGGATCAGCTTAGAGTGGTCATCCATGGGCGCAGGGCCGCAGTGCAGGCCAGTATTTCGCCGTAGAGCAGAACTATCAGGAGCAGGATCCCATCCCTTCTACAGTTCAAGGTACAACCTTTGTAGCCTGAGTTTTATCTTCATCTCTATTCGATATTAGTGCTTCCCATAGCTTTATCTCTGTCGTAATTGTGGAGAGCCTTGGGTGTTCTATCTTTTCATCTGCTAACTTGTTGAATCTTGACACGCCGTTGGGAACAAGGACATCTAGCATACATCAATGCAGAGAGTGACCTCTTGAGAATGCAGGGTGTCACTTATTATTGGACCTCTATGTCCTAGAGATGATGAGCTATGACGTCATTCTCGGTATGGATTGGTTGGTTCCCTTCCAGGAAGTCGTCGATTTCTATCACCATAGGGTGAGATTCGTATCACCAGAGGGTAGATCTTTTCTTCATAGAGGCGAGTGGGATGTCCAGGTGGGTAGAGCTGGACCCGAGCATCATAGGCTAGGAGGAGTTACAGCCTAGATTGCCAGTCTTTATCTGGATGACCAGGGGACTTCACAGTTAAACTTCCCCCAGTGGTGGATCGTTTCAAGGTTGTCTTTCCAGATGACTTTTCAGGGTTGCCTATAGAGCTTGAGGTAGAATTATCGATTGACCTTGTTCTAGGATTGGAACCAGTGTCCATTCCTCCTTATAGGATGGATACACCTAAATTTCAGGTGCTCAATAAGCAGTTGGAGGAGTTATAGGAAAAGGGTTTCATCTGACCCAGTACTTCTCATTGGGGTTTCCCTGTCCTATTTATGAAAAAGGCAGACGACACCCTTCAGATTTGTGTGGATTATCAGTAGATGAACCAGTTGACAGTCAAGAACCGATATCCCTTACTAAGGATTGATGACCTCTTTGATTAGCTTCAAGGAGCTCAGGTGTTCTCGAAGATCGATTTTAGGCCCGGTTATAATCAGTTGTGTGTTAGACCATCGGATATACCTTTGACAACCTTCAAGAGAAAGTATGGTCTATACGAGTATACATTCATTCCGTATGGTCTCACGAACGCGCTAGTAGTTTTCATGGAACTGATGAATAGAGTGTTCCATCCTTATTTGGACTCCTTCCTCGTGGTCTTCATAGACGATATCTTAGTGTACTCATGTACTCAACACGACCATGATACCCATCATGAGATCATTCTGAGTACACTGAGAGAGCATCATCTTTATGCTAAACTCTTGAAGTGCCACTTTTGGATGGATCAGATTCACTTCTTGGGTCATGTTATCTCAGAGACAAGAGTTTTAGTGGACTCAGAGAAAGTGAGTGTTGTAGTTTCCTGGGAGCAGTCGAAGAACGTCTTTTAGGTGAGGAGTTTTCTAGGGCTGGCTGGATAATACAGGCATTTCATACAGAAATTTTCGCGCCTAGCATCACTGTTGATAGGTCTGACCAAGAAGGGGGAAAATTTTTTATGGTCAGATTCTTAGAAGTCATCCTTTCAGGAGATAAAGGGGAGGTTGACGTCAATACTGATACTAGTCTTATCGGAGCTGGGAAAGAGCTACACTATTTACTATGATGCTTCAGTTATCGGGACAAGAGATGTGCTTATGTAGGGATATGGAGTTGTTGCATATGGGTCTCATCAATTGAGGCCACACGAGAGGAATTACCCTATGCACGATCTAGAGTTGGCAGTTTTTGTTCATGACATACGATGTTAGAGACACTACATTCTGGGAGAGCACCTTGTGGTTTTCACCGACCACAAGAGTCTCAAGTATATCTTCACTCAGCATGATATGAATCTGAGACAACGTAGGTGGGTCGAGTATCTTCAGTCTTTCTACTTCGATCTCCCCTATAATTTGAGAAAGGGAAACGCAGTGGCAGATGAGTTGAGCAGAAGAACCCATATTCAGGCAGTTTAGGAAGCCATCAGTGAGTGGTATCTTCTGGCTCTGCTCTCTGAGATGCACTTGGAAGTGCACGACAAGCAGGGACAGACTGTCCTATCTTCTGTAGTTGTTACCTCTACACTTATTGATCGGGTACAGATGAGGAAAATATCAGATTTGGAGGCCTTAGTCCTATGGGAGAGTGTGTCAGGAGGGGACCATCTTCATGGAAAGACATTGGGTGAGGATGAGATCTTGCGTTTCCAGGGATGCGTATGGGTGCCAGCAGACAAACACGAGAAGCTGATGCGGGATTTTCCTTCCTCAATTTGGTCAGTTCATCCTGGCATCAACAATATGTATCAAGATCTACACCACCAGTACTGGTGGCCATGTATGAAGAAAGATGTTGTTGGTTTTGTCATGAGATGGTCTACTTGACAGTAGGTGAAAGCAGAGCTTCAGCAACCAGCAGTGCTTTTGCAGCAGTTACCCATTCCCGAGTGTAAGTGGAACGATGTCGAGATGGACTTCTTGACCAGGTTACCGACGTCACCTCGGGGTAGTGATTCAATTTGGGTTTTCATTGATAGGATTACTAAGGTTGCTCACTTCTTGCTGATCAAGGAGACCTTCAGTGTTGATGATCTGGGACAGTTGTACATTCGGGAGATCATACATCTACATGGAGTTCCACACTCCATTTTTTTAGGAAGGGATGCGCACTTTACTTCTCAGTTCTAGAAGAGACTTCATAAGGCTTTGGGTTCATGGGTACTTTTGAGTACAACATACCATCCCCTGATAGATGGCCAGTCCGAGTGCACGATCCAGGTGCTTGAGGATATGTTCCGAGCTTTCATTATAGACTTTGGTAGTTCCTGGGAGAAGCATATACCTCTTGTGGAGTTCTCCTACAAAAACAGTTTTTAGGAGACCATTCAAACGGCACCATATGAGGCTCTATACGGTAGGCCATGATGATCACCCTTATGCTGGCTGGAGGTAGGAGAGGCATCTTTTCTAGGATCTTGTCTTGTTCAAGAGACCTATGAGCAGATAGAGTTGATTTGGAAAAGGATGGCTACAACACAGTCTTGAAAAAAGTCTTCTGTTGATCAGTGGATACAACCTCTGGAGTTCGAGGTCGAATATCAGGTGTTCCTGTGTGTCACACCGAGGTTGGGACACAAGAGGATTCAGAGACAGGGTAAACTTTTACGACGGTACATCAGACTGTTAGAGGTTTTGGAAAGAGTTGGGACGGTTGCCTATCGGTTACAGTTACCTTAGAGATATCGTTCCATGCACGACGTCTTCCACGTCTCTCATCTCCGATGTTACATTTCAGACCCATCACATGTCTTCAGCCTGAGGAGGTTGAGCTCGAAGCAGATGCATCATTTGAAGAGCATACCATCCGGATTTTTGATCATTGTACAAAGGTTCTCTGTGGGCAGTCTGTTCCTTTAGTACGGATGCTTTGGAAGCATGGGCGAGTACAGGACGAGACCTGGGAGAGGGAGGCCGATGTATGATCACAATGGCTAGATCTTTTCGGGTTTCCTTATTCTACGCCTCACTAGGGAAATTCGAGGATGAGTTTCTTTGAGGGGGGGTGTTTTTATAAATTCAGATCTTCGTTTTTTCATGTACGCTTTCCTTTTTCTCGAGTTTTTGAGAAAAATAATTTTTTTGTAAATTTATAAACTACACGTCGTGTACTTTCTGAGTACATGTTGTGTACTCATTTCCCGCTCGAAGCTGGGTTATGGCTGTGACTGGGCCACACACACGGTGTGTAGGGGTGAGGTGGAGGCTGATTTTGGCAGAGTACGGAAAGACCTAGTACACACCATGTACTCTAAAAGTACACGATGTGTAATTAATTTTTTCAATAAATGGACTGGGGTCACACCTGATCTCCATAAACATCTTCTTCTAGGTCTGGTTCGACTGAGAGATGTAATACGACCGCGAAACTTCTCTAGTTTCCCGAGCCTCCATCTATTGGCCAATTTGACCGTCGTCGATTGCGTTGGAACCACAACGGTGAGTTCTCTCTTCTTCTTGTGTTTCATTCCTTGTTTTTTCCTCTCTCTAAAGTTATCAAAGGTTGATCAATTAGGACTTTTTTTAGATCTACGATGTTAGGTGGAGAATCTATCTTCGTGGTTCAATTACATTGATCTCCTAGGATTGAGGTAGGTGGTTTGTGCCATACAGTTCAATGTCTTTGAGTTCTACATGCAAACTCCACCAATACCCTTGAACGGGGTATTGTGTGTTTACCTTTTTCCCATTCTTGTTTTCCTACCTTGCATGTATTCGTTTTTAGAGGTAAATTAATCATGTAAGATGATATTTTGTTGTTCTTGGATGTTTTTCCCATCCTTAGCTCTGTTTATGACCTTTGGGTCTGGTTAGCCTTTGGCCGTTATGACTGTTGTCGTGCCTTGTGTCTATATGATGGAGTGTTTTGCATTACATGCTTGTTTCCTTGTAGAATGTTTATCCAAGTAGCTCTGTAGGTGTACATTGGTTAGCCAAATAGATTTGTAGGTTTACTTTGGCCTTATAGAATTATTATGCACTGACTGGCACGGGGGTGAGGGAACCTGGTGCTATAGACTATAAGGGATAGACTGAGGGAGATTTCCAGAGAGTCCTTGACATTATAGACTACAAGAGAGTAGACCGAGTGAGCTTCCACAGTGAGTCTTAGACATTATAGGCCACAGGGGGTAGACCGAGTGAGCTTCCCAGAGTGCCTTCAGATATTATAGACTACAAAAGGGTAGACTGAGTGAGCTTCCTCCGAGAGTCTTACTTTGTTTGAATCCCTTTTAAGAACCTTCCAAGTCTAGAGGAGGAATTGACCGAGTGAGCTTCCTCAGTGAGTATTAGACATTATAGGCCACCGGGGATAGACCGAGTGAGCTTCCCAGAGTGCCTTCAAATATTATAGACTACAGAAGGGTAGACTGAGTGAGCTTCCTCAGAGAGTCTTACTTTGTTTGAATCCCTTTTAAGAACCTTCCAAGGCTAGAGGAGGAATTTACCAAGTGAGCTTCCTCAGAGAGTATGTGGTATACCTGAGGCTATAGGAGGAATTGACTGAGATAGCTTCCTCAGAGAGTCTCTAGACCTTGGGGCTAAGAGGGTTAGACCGCGTGATCCTCCTCAGAGAGTCCCTGACTACCCTAGACTATAAGGGGAATTGACTGAGTGTGCTTCCCCAAAGAGTCTCATAAATTCATATGACCAAACCAGAGGGGTTAGGCTGAGTGCATTGCCTAGAGGGTTGTGGTACTTCTTGGATAGAACCAGAGGGGATGGATGCGAGTACTCCCCAAAGGGTTTCCTAATTGTTAGCTATTTTCTTCACTGCTATTTTTGGTTGTGGATTGATTACTGTTGTGTATCATCCATCTTTATTGCTTACTATTTATTGCATACTACTTTGTTGTTGTTGTTTACTGCTTATTGTACTTTTACCTACCACATACTCACTGACTATTAGGCACAGATCTTCGGGTGAATGCCTACTGGGATTTAGTCTCACACCCTATTTGGGTCATGATTTTGAGCCCATATAGACTATGTTGTTGAAGGTATAAAAAAGGGAAAGCGCCCTTCGACTTCTGGTACTTGATTTCTTGGAGCAGGAGAGAAAGGGACCAAGCTTTGTCTTGCGATGCTGAGGAGCTGTTTACTTTTATTTTGTACTTGTTTTGGTACTGTGGGTTTTTTCAGCATTGTGACTTGTTTGGATGATTTCCTAGATATGCATCTTTCATAATTCCACATATATATACATATGTTCTCTAGTTTGTTCATTTAGTCGCCATCTATTTATTTTTGTTGGTTATTTACTGCTTCGGCTGATGCATGATTATTTTTATTCCGCTGTGTACTCTGCCAATGAGGGCATAGTTTCCCCACCATCACACCCATGGCCCTCACTTCTAGTCAGCAGCCTCTAGCGTTTCAGGAAATGTGCTTGAGGCCTTGTGGCGAACCATCTCGGAGCCCCGGTTAGTGGCCTCTGGGTTGGAACATTACAGGAATGATATCCTCATCACATAGAATGTCATCCTTCAAGGTACAATCATATGAAAAATCCACACACCATCCCTCATCAACATATCTTCTGTGACATGTTCATCATGTCTAATTCTTTATATTGTTTCTCTCATTCAGAATGACTCTTTTTGTCTTAGATATTGGAATTTTACATGATTCCCCATTCCAAACTACCCATATTTTGATCCCTATATTATAAATATGTAACGTATAAATCCTCCATAAGTTCAATACCAAACATCAGTAAACATAGGTTCTCACTCTAAGGGATGTGCCCTAATGATGTGACATATTTCCTTTATGGGGATCATTCCTCAATATCCACATTTTGTGGGGTGTTTTTATTTTTCTACCATCACCTCGCCCTTATTCCAATGAGATTACATCGTCCAGTTGGGTAGCTACAACAGGTAAGCCCTAACCACATGCCTCCATTACCGTCAGGGCCACCTCATTAGGTATCTCAATCCTACTTCATATCTTTTTGTACTTTGATTCCAAACTAGCTGAGATATGCAACAATCTCACATGAGGTTCAATCATGACACTTCATCCATCTCATAAATTCCATCCACATCACAACGGTTCACTCTCATCCTCACCACGTGAATTTAGACTATATGGGGCCTCAAAATTAATTGAACATTGATTTCAATCCAACAGGGATATGTTGGAAACCTTAATATGGTTAAATCCCAACATCTTCAAAAATTCAGCCACTCAACTTTTTCAAATACATTGATTGCCCAACCTAATTTTAATTTGTACCACCACCTCTTGGTGAGATTATGCAATTTTTTGGGGTTCCTTCTATGAATAATCCCCATTAACATCATCATTTCTCCATGAAGCATCTAGTAAATCTCAGTGTGTAATCACCATATAATTCATCATCTAACCAAGATAAATCCTTTTTTCAAGGGAATATCTCATGCATAATCCCTTCACCATCGATTAGACTATGTGGGTTTTGATCCCTATATCCTAAACATTGTATGTAGGATACCACCATGAGGTTTAATCCCAACAAATGGTAAGCCTTGGTGCATTCATCTTAGGGATTCACCTCTTTGATCCTCCCTCTATGGTGTAAAGATCAACCTTCATGATGTGACATATTCCCTTTATGAGACATGCAAACCTGGGTCTGCTATCATTGGGGAATTTGATCAATCCATTTGGTAAACCTTATAGGTACTCCCTCCTAGGGATGTACCTCCCTGATCCACCCTTTGTGGTTTTGAGATCAGCCTTCATGGTGTGACATCTTCCCTTTATGTGACACATCACCCTAGGTCCACTCTCATTGGGTGTTCTAATTCATCCAATGGTATACCTTAGTGCCTCCCTTCTAGTGATGTAGCTATCTGATTCTCCCTATATGGTGTTCAGATCATCCTTTAGGGTGTAACATCTTCCCTTTATGGGACACATCACCCAGGGTCCACTCTCATTAGTAGTTTTTATCCATCAATTCAGTAAACATTCCTAGATCTCTAACAAAGGGATGTGCCTATGTGATCCACATACATCTCGTATCCTAATCAACACATCTCTCTCCATATACGCAAGATGTTAAACTTGTGGCATACCACATGTTAAACATGGGATGCCTATGAAAAAACATAGAACACTTGCCTATGGAATAAGATACCATGTGATCAACATGGGATGACTTGGGTTCCATGCCCTTGAGAATACATCCTATGAAGAATAATACATTTAACTAATTATCCACAGCCAAGACATGTCATATATGACCTACATGACAACTACCTTGACTGAATTTTGCAGCAATGTCTAGACCCAATTGAATTTCTAGACAAAAGCAGCATAATTAACTGGTGTCCAAAAAGGGATGGAACTAGGAATGAGTTTCAAAATCACGTCTTAACCTTTGAGAGAGACCCATACTATGTTAAAAGTTTCAAGGAGGTTTCCAAGGAAGAATATCCAATATCCCATCATCCCATTTCCATCAAGGAGAGGACATCTCTAAATAAGTTATGAATGCCACCCACCTTTGAAAAGAGGGTATGTAGGGAAACTGTGCGATGCCAACTTGACGGTAACACGTGAGGTAGGAATTACCTAGTCGAATTTTTAGAAACTAGAAACTATAATATTATAGAAGGTTTCCATTATATTTAATTTCTTTGTGATTTTGTGTTAGGTTGTTTATGTGTAGGAGACATTAGACATTTTAGGTGGTCCTATACCACCAAGAGATGGGTTATTGGTTGTTTTGATTTATTTCTAGCTTTGTATCATCTCCTTGTATGTGATACAAGTATATTGATATATTTATCTAGTGATGTTTCTATAATGTACATTGATTACTGAAATATTTTTAGGGTTAAATCACTCTTACTGGTTATTTTTTTGATTCCAAGGTACTATTAGATGACCCATAGAGATCAAGAATTCTATTTTGGTAAGAGGTGAATAAGTTCGGATATCATTTCATATGGTATTCAGGTTTTTTATTCTAAAATGGTATCATAGAAGTATATTCCATGAAATGGATCTATAATACATTAAACCCCATATGTTTTTTGGGGTGAGTCATGGTAGAAATGGGATAAATAATTATTCAGGACTCAATAGGTATTTCACAAGTGAGTTCTTGGTCACTACCTCTTCATTATGAGACTTGAGTTACAATGGATTTGTGAACTTGAGTCTTTATTTTTAACTATTAGTATCCTAATGATAAATAAGATTTAGATCCCCAATGAGACTATCTTTGATTTGGGGAATCATTTATGAGTTTTGGAACCAGAATAGAAGGATGACCATAATTGTACAATATTTTAATGATATTGTAAACTTAAAGGAATCCATGTGAATGATTTGGATGTCCTGCAATGAATAGTTCGAGGTTGGTGGGTGGTTTTCCAGCCCATACCACCAAGAATATTTCAGGAATTATTTTTTTCTATACATGAATCTCTATAAATTTTATTCAATTTGACTCACTTATATTAGGTTTGTTATGTGGGTTATGGATATGGGATTTTTCATTCTCTTGTGCGGTTTTTTCCTCTTTAAACCCTTATTAATGTTTATATATCCATTTTGAATGATAAAATGTTTCTTAAAATTATTTTTGTTATGTTAATTGGAAAATATTCTCAATTACAAAAAAGTGAGTACTATGAAATATTTTTTTTGGAAACATATTTATTAAAGAATCATATGTGAATTTGTAAAACAATTTTTTGAGAATAAATTTTGGTTTGTAATGTATTTAAAATAAGAATGCTTTTTGGAAATTGTAAAAAATGGGATTAATGATTTTTGAAACCATTAAATAATTTACATGTTCTGATAGACAATTTTTTAAAACATTTAATTCTTTATATCATGATTTATTATTTTTATAGTATATAGTAATGTTTTGTAAATAGTGAAATCTTGTCTCTTTAGAAAACAATTATTCATTGATAAAATGTTTTGTGACTTTGTTTAAAATATTTTTTTCTCTAATTGAGTTTCATCGATACCTGAGATAATATAATTTTTTTGTGTTATATCAAAATGTACCCAATTAATATTTCCATGAAATATAGAATGTGCATTCATCAGTCCAATTTTTTGAGTCTTCCTTTATATTTTCTAGAATTATAATCTCTTTGAAATGAATCTATCGAGACTCCATATTGGGCGGTGGAGCTAGAGAACTTCTAACATATTAACCACATCGATAAATTCCCTAATTTTCATCCACATTATTATAAAGGAAAATAGGGATATCATGATGTATTAAAGTGTCTTGACCAAGTTGATGAGATTTTTTATTCTCTCAAGACTCCTAATACTCTAAATGTTATGTCTATCGACTCCTTATTTGAGGGACCTAGTCATGATTATTGGGAAATTGTGATTACCACTAGTCTGAATGAATTATTGTGATTGGAATTCATAATTGTATTCTTTATCCGATGCAAGTATCCCAAGGAAGTGAAGAGGGATAATGTTTCTGAGTTCTTGCATTCTGGTCAGATTAGCTATCTACAATGAAGTAGGTCAGGAATTTATCTTATTTGGTATGTTTCATATATAGGATTGATCATATTGATATCATCAATGATATATATTTTAAAAAAGTTTTTGACCCCTAACTATTAACCATCGTGCATGTGGATGTGTTGATCTCTTATTTGGTTATATTTAATAAGGATTTCTTAGTTGAAGTGTAGCTATAATACTTTCATAAAGGGAATAATGACTCTTTCATGATTGAAAAAATATATTAAAAGAGGTCTTCCAATTGTTTCCAGTCTGGATCACCTAGTCATTCTAAGAGGTTGTGTTTAAAAATATTCAATGTATTATAGATGGTTTGGTTGTCGAGGTCACCATTATAGGTTTTGTATAACTATCCCCTAGAATGTGAAAATTCATTTGGTACCATCATATGCTTATTATGGGGTAGATGATTATTCATTATAATAGGTATCTAGCTATGGACCTTGGTTTGAATCTTTTCATGTAGAAGAGTGGCTTCTGGTTGTCATATGTCAGCCACTAAATGTCAGTTACATTGTTCCAACAAGTTTTTTATAATATGGGAGTGTAAATTATTTGATTTTTCCTTCTTGTGGCTTGTCTATTTTGGAAACCATTCATTTTGGGATATTTTTTAATGATATCTTGTGCACAAGGGTGTGGGTAGTTTTTGGATTTTAGACTTAATAATGGTTTTCTTTTCTAGTTATCTGGATTATTGTTCATTGGTGTCCAATTATTTTAACATGATGGTTAATGCTCAATTTGGATTTATTATATGATCTTACTTATGAGAGTATATTGCTCTATTTTACACTAACCTTGAAGTTTCATATTTTCTTAGTTGGACTTGGATTCATCATGGTAATGTTCTCAGTTAACTATGATGATATAGATTTTTATAGACCAGGCACCTAGTGGTGTAGATGTTAAAGATGATGGGCTCTTTGAGGGGTAGGTCTCAGTTTTCCTAATCTGATTTTACCATTAAATACATTCCGAGAGTATAAATCCTTGTCGATTATTTACCTTATTAGTGGATGTTTGATCTTATATTTTTCTTGTTAGTGAGTTGCTAAAGTATTTTCTTTTGTTCTAAGGGTTGTTGATTTCTTATGTTATAAAATTTTAGTGAATCTTTTAATGGTGGGGAGACATATTAAAGACCTGTGAAAAAAATTTAGTTTGGACACATGTTATTATATTGGTGTTTTTTATTGGATCAGTGTGTTTTATTAACCTTTAGGAGAGACATTATTATGTATCGAGTACCTTCCACCTCACAATAAGAGTGAAAAATTACTTCTTATGTCGTCATGTTATATATTTCAGATTGGATGCTTTCTAGAGGTTGAAATTTCTATGGTGGGAGGTTGTCACATATAGGTACCTAATTTTACGTTTTTTACATATTGATTTGAGTACTTGGTGATTAAATCTAATAACATGTTGTTTCTAGTTGTTTTTCATGATTTTGTGATGGTTTTTGGGCCTATGAACGGTCTATTAATAGTTTGAAAAAGTGTGTAACCTGGATAGAAGGGTTTATCATGGCATGCACAAGGTTAAATTATTTGTGTTGTCAAACCATTAGAAAACTTATTGGGACTTTCGATTGGGATCATGTTTAGGCACACAGTTAGTACTAACCATGTGTCCTACTCAAGAAACTATGCAGATAGAAATTAATTACCATGAAATTTGTAATTAGAATAAAAAAACCTCTATAGTCAACCCAAAACACCACCTACTCAGTCATAATTGAATATTAAATCCTTTAGGATCCCTCTATATACATTTGTTTCAAACCTTCATCTTTTGGAGGATCGAAGTGCCCATCAAAGCGGTGATCATCTTCCGGTGAGTTTTTTTTTGACATTGGAGCTCTCTTATTCTCTTGATTCCTTCATCATTCTGATTAGGATGGACTTTCATTTTGTTGGATCATGGTATATTTTTGTGTGACTTTTGGATCTAGGATCACTTCTTATTCTTTCATGGTTTATCATATTATATATGATGATCACCATCAAAAGGGAGACATATCAGATTTATTATGGTTGGATTTAAGATCATTCATATATATATTTATATGAATTTTCTTCATTTTATAATTTATTTTTTCCTAATAAATTCATATATTTTTTCTTATTAATTTATAACCAGTATTCTATGTAATATATCCTTAAAATTCCTCAAAAAATGTAATTTTAAATTTTTCTCACTAAATTGAACATGTACTGAATATAACAGCTATAATATTGATCTGTATCACTTATTTGTGAATTTTATAGTTCCATATTTTATTTGTTTTATTTTTAAAGGTCTTTTTAATAGTGTTTTTGTGGAATTGAAGGATTTGGTCGGGGTTTTTATTTATAATAACAAACTCATTGATTCGAATTAAATGAATTGAACTATTCAATGTCTTATAAATATTTTAGAATTATTTCATTTATATAATAACCATGAACACCCTTTAAATGTGTTTACCCTTTTTTTGAAATGGGTGATCATGGTTTATTTGAAATAAATGATTACTTTTTAATGAAAGAGTGTTTAAACCCATATTTTTAGAATTTATTAAATAAATTTAAAATTTTAATTCTTTATTACAATGATTTATAGTTTATTTGAAATTTAGTATGTTTTTAGAGTCCCGTTTGGCATTATAACGATGGTTTTCTAAAGTAAACGGGTATGGTTACCCTTCCTAGTTATTGAATTATATAAAAGGATTTGAATTGAATTGACTATTTTTGACATCCTTATTAGTAATTTATGATTATCCTACTTTGTAATAATTACTTAATGTAAATATAATTATTAGTTTACTTCCCAATGTTTCCTTTTTAAAAATTTATTGTGTACTTTGAGGGACTTCAGGGGTGACAGAGAGATGTTATCTTGGACCACTACCCATAATTTATAAGGATCCCCATGTGATTTTCATATATTTGTTATTTCACTCACCTATTTTGAATAGTCAATTGAACTTTTGTGGTTATATGTGATTACCTAGATATATTCATCACTAGTAGAATCACACCCTTCTAGTGGATCCATAATAAACATGAAGAGTTCAGGAAAATGTCGTGTAGTAAGGAAAGTAGGTGTTCATAGAATAAGTTTTCCTGAGACCCGTGATACTAGATGTGATACAATAAATTAGAAATGTTGTAATTTGATTATCTATTTTGAGGTGGACTCACTATCATACCTAGATTATACCCAAAACATCTATATACTTGATACCTACTACATCAAATCCTTTTTTAACTTCTTGGCACTACAATTGTCTTACATGATTCATTTATTATTACTGTGTATCTTGAATCGATTGAATTGAATCATTCTAATATTTCCATTTTTGGTGAATAATAAAAAATTATTTGGATTATATGATTTTATCTTGAGAAATGTATTTCAATTATTTTCTTGAAAATGATTATTTTTTAAACGGTCAAATGGAATTTTTTCTGGTTTTTTCTGATAAATGAATTTTACATGTTAAAAACTCTATTTTTAAAATAACTATCATTCTCTCTTATTTTTACTCATATATTATGATATATGAATTATGTTAAGAAGTAACTACATACAATATTTGTTGTAATCCTAATAGGAAATTTAGCTCACACTATGCTTGTACCTTTGGGTGTTTGTGCCCTTTATGATCTTATAGCAGGTGTTCATTATCCCGCATTACTTGTGGTTTGATGTTATGATGGCTAAGGGAATTTGAATTACGAAATAGTGGGTGGTCATGGACAATAATTAGATAGTTTTTTGGATTTATTTTGGTTTATAATGTTTTATAATCACCTTTTACCTGTCAATATTATAATTATGTGTGTATCCAATGTTTTTTACACTATATACATTAATTATGGTATTATTTTGAGGGATATATCATCCCAAGGGATATTTTATGATGACCATGTTATTTTTATCAGACCGTGTATATTGATAAAAATCTTTCAGTTATTGTTGAATCTGCACATATATCGATTTAAATGGTATTCCTAGTTGGTTTGTCACAAAGTGGGTTTTTAAAGTGAAATTTTACAAAAAATTACTATTTTTTATATTAATTAAATATAAAAATGATTCAATGAAATAAATTTTTATAATTGATGAAAAATAGAGGATATGAGAATTTCAAACAAATTCAATATATTATTTTACATTACATTTTATTTTGCTGATAAATAAGTTTTTAGTTAAAATTATGTATTTTTAATTATTCATCAAAAAATGATACTTCACAAAAAAATAAAAATAAATATCTCTAGGATAATTATTAAATTATTATTCAAAAAGTGAAGTTTATTTAATCTAATAAAATTTATAAAAGTTTCATGGTTTAGTTTTAAAATAATTGCACCATTAAAATACTACAAAACTACATTTAGAAAAATATAGCTTCTGTGTTTAGAAATTGGACATGTTTTATCATATGCCTATAAAAAAATTTGATGAATGTTAAAGAACATACCAAAAATAAAATTTTCTAATATCATTAATTACATTCACAAATATTAATTAATATAACTTTTTAGGATTAAAATTCCTTTTGTGTATGATAATTATTGTCTAATAAAAACATTTCAATAATATTATATTGGTTCGTAAATAATTTTTTTATTTATTGGTCATAAAATAATTAAATAAACATATGTAAAAAATATTTTACATCATTACTTAATCTTTTTCAAAATTTTAACTATAAAAAATATAAGTTAGCTGCCATATTATTAGTAATATAATGTAGTTTTGGAAAACTCATCTTGCAAGTGACAAAAACTATTGAATGAAATCAATATTACGTGTAACTCAAGACAACATATTGTTGTGTATACCTAAATATAATTTCAGAACTGTTTATAGTGTAACATTAAATTGGTTTTTATTATAAATTTATATGCTAACAAAATTAAATTTACTATAAAAGGAAAATATTATAATGTATAGTGGTGTTACACACAAAGATTTTTCCTATGCTTACACAAAAAAAGATCTAATTTATTCCAAAAGTGAACTCTATGTATCACTGTTATTTATATGTGGATTTTAATGGTAGAATATAGGTACATCCCCTGAGTCACCTCTATTGATCACTAATACCACTTATCCCTATGATTATGGTCTTTGTAGTTACTCTGTTAATATGTATGTGATACCATTTTCAATGATTTTACCAGATTTTTATGATATTTTGATATTATTTCCATGTTTAACATACTCATTATTATTATGGTCATATTTACAATATTTTTTATTCCTCTTGAATCTCATGTTATGATTTATTAATATTTTTATTCCCTTATTGGAATTTCTAGCTCACCATTTTACATATGCATTTTACCAAGGAAATATTATGTAGTTTTATGAGATCTATGGGTGTTAGGATCACTATATGGAGTTTTAAAAAATATTATTTTTTCCAATATGATGTATTTTTATGCCAAAAGATCATATAAATCTATATCAACAACATGCATGTTTTGGAATAATATTGAAGAATTGTGAAACAATATGTATTTATGGCATCAGTCACTATGTTACCAATAAAAAGTATATATGGGTCTACATATTTTACAAATGATATCAAGAAACCCTAACATTGACCTTATTAGAGTCTAATAGGATTCTGTTATTAGATATGACATTTCATAAGAATATCACTTCCCTTAATATAAGTGGTATATAAATAGTATGATATTAATTTTATGTTCCCTTAAATCATTCAACATGATATAAAAATAACAAATGTTTTCATCCTAATAATAGTATTAAATCAACATTTTAATTATGAGAAGAACCATAAAATAATCATGATATATATGGAAAACCCTATTAATGTGTGAAAATAATAATATTTGAGTATTCATTAGAAAAAATGAAATTAAAAGGAACTCAATTGGGATATAATTACACATTAAATTAGTCCATATAATTTTATATATCCTTGTATATAATAGGTTATTAATAGACCATAAATAAATCATGGAGATCCATTTATCTCCCCTCGACCGAGAAAATTTATCATCAATATAAATAATAAGATAATATTCCTTGATACCCACCTAATTTTTATTTATCAATCTAAACATAATCCCAAAATACCACACCCATTATTTTTTAGAAGAAAATTTATATCACTCCAATGTATTGTTATTGCAAAATAAACTATATCACCTCTAGGTCCCCTAGATAGATCTACATCTCTCTAACCTCGTTCGGTTCCATCATTTTTTGCGGTTTTGATATGGTTTCTAGTTACATTACTATGTCAATCACAAACACGAAATCTATATCAAGAAGAACCGCTAATATTTAATTATGGAGAACATCATTAAACTAGCCCAAAATGAGACGAAACCCTAGCTTTCACATCTCCATATTATTCACCTTAAAAACACATACAAACTGGGTGTTGATTAATCCAAACTACCATTGGTCAAGTCCTACTTTAGTAATAAATATAAATTACTCCTAAATAATTGTATAATTGTCTCCTCCATGAAAAATTGTTGGATAAAAAATTATAGAATCAATTGATATAAGAAATATGAATATTCATAATAATAAATTTCAATTAAAATATAGAATAAAAATTCATTTTGGCCAGAAAAATGAATTATTACTCTAATATTTTTTCAATGTTTTTATGGTTATTTGGTAAAATTGTTAAACTAGATAATATATTGGTCTTTTCTAAACTCATCCTGAAATTTTATTAGGCATAAATAAGGTGGTTACCTTATTAATAAGTATGGAGAATGTTTATATTGATATAATAACTGGTTTAAAAATGAAAAATTAGTGTATGTAATGGAACAAGGTCATAAATTTGGGAGACTAATAATTATGTGATTCACAATTGAATCACATTTAATATCATAGTGAATAATTCATTCATGAGCATAAAATGATAGAACCATCAGATAGTCATTTGAATCAGTTGTGATATTGGTCTACTAAACCAAGGGTGCAGAAAAACAATCCATGATATATCCAATAAAAATACGATACACCAATTTAGAAGTTATGGTTCCATTGAGTCACCAAGGATCAGTATTATATTTTTAGTTAGGATAATGGGGTGAAAATTGAATCTTTCTTATATAATGGGTCACACTAAATCATAAATATATCAACAAAACCTCTATATTATAGATTTTGTAAATGGTTAATGATCTATATTGAGGAATGAATCTTTAATATCTATGAGCTTTTAAGAAACCAATTGTACATTGGGGTGGGGGTAATGATGAGTTAAATGTACTATCAATCCAGGAGATCTAAATTTTCCAATAGATCACTATGAAAAATATGATGATAAGTTACTTATTATTTATCTTATAACTAATCATGTAATACTAAAAAAAATAAGAACTAATTAAAATATCACTAGTTAATGTGGGTATCCATTAGCCTACCAACATTGTTCTATAGCTCGTTGACCGATGGGTTTAGTGGTAAAAAGTTTTTTTTAGAGTTTAGGATTGTACTCTAATCAATAATACACCAAGAGGAAAATTAAATCCCACACTTATGGAAATTTGAATTAATATTTATTATGTACATCTAAATTCTATAATGTTAAAACTCATTTTATTGGAAACAATTTTTTCATATTTTCTATCCAAAAATGACTATAGGTTTAGGATCACATAACAAAATATTGTACAAATACAATTAAATTATAAATCACAAATTATTAGGGAATGATATGTGGACATAGTTATTGGAAAAAATTATTTCATCAACTGGATCTCTATTAGGAACATCCAATATCACATCAATGAATATCTAGCGTTGCGAAGAATGAATTATATCTAATCTAGTAGATCGGTATCCTAGGAAAAAATAGATCATTAATATCATACTTATTTAACAAGAAAAAAGATTTTCCCTTAACTGAAATACAATCCGGATTCATTCAAAAATCACAAGAGAGCATTAATAGTCCATTTGTAGATATCCATTGAGAGATATTCCAAACTTTTATTAATGTATTTAATTAAATGATTAGTTTATCTATTCATCAAGCGTCCCAAAAATGTATTTTCCAAAAATTAGCTCTTATGAAAATTTTCAATGAATCATATAAAAAATTATAGATAAATAATAAAGATTTATCCCACCTTTATTTTTAATGATTGTTATCCTCCTCTACCTAATCTAATAAATCTCTTGTTATGAGTGTGTATCCTATAGTATGTTTTTAGAAAGATTCATAATGGTTGTGAGAATTCCCTTTTGGAATTCAATGTTGACTAAATGTGAACTAAGATGGAAGAACCTATTCATTGGAATTGGGAGATTTTTTCTTCAATAGATATAAATTAATTTTTCTACTTTAGAATGATAGAGGTGATCGAATCCACTAGTGGGTCGAAATAATAATCCCAAACTCACCCAAAAATTAGAGAGGAATCAATGTAGAAAATGGGGAATAAAAAAATATGAAAACTAGACCCATATTTAAGGATGTAATACCTATTTGGAACCATATAAGGTGACATGAATATATTAATTTATTAGTATTAACTAGATGGATTCTCTATACTTCATATTCAAAATAAATTTTTTTAAAGGCCTACACTAATCTCTTATTTAAATTTTAAACAATAATTATATTGTCAAAAAAATAGTTAGAAAATAAATTGGTGTTCTAGTCTACTTTTAAAGATTTTAATGGAGTTTATATACATCATGTTGGTGATCCTTCTATCTAAATCTCTATCTAAATCATTCTATGTGATGAAGGAATATATTATAAAAAGACAATTTCTATAGACAATCAAGTAAATTAATTTAAATATCCCAAATTTCCTTTTATATAAATAAATATAGAACCACTAAGAGGTAATTCACCTGAAAACCAAATTGCAAAAAAGAATAGAGAATCCAAGAAAAAAAACTAAAAAATAAACTTCAATTCTATCTTATCATATTCTTTCCCTCTGTCCACCTAAATCAAAACATTACCCCCCCACACAAAATCATGTGATTGATTTCCGATGACACTTTTTTAGGGAATACTAATTATTTTCTGAGTGCCTTTCCCACTGACAAATAATAGTCATCCTATGAGAGAACCTAATGAATTAGTGATAGTAGATGATAAATAAAAATTTTATGCAAATTTTATATGTAAATTAAAATTTATTAGGGGTTGAAGTTAAAAAAAATTCCAGTTATTTGATCAGGGGGATTTGGGATTTTGAGACAAATGGACAATGATTTTATTTGTTATTAATAAGGGTGAATATGTTCTAGAGAATATAAGAAACATTAATGTGAATAATCATAGGAAATTATTATTCTCTATTAAAAATATGATGATTGTTGAACGAATTTAAAAAATCATGGACTTCAATAAATTATAACACATTGTTTACATATAAATTAGTTGATTATCATTGATGTTTATAATAAATATACTAGATGAAATGAAAGAGTATAATGTTGAAGCATGGTAAAAATATTATTTTTCTTAAGTATATTTTTAGGATAATATAGATTTTAATTTTAAAAAAGTTTCCAAAAAATTTGTTAGACTGTCCCATATCAATAGTCTATCTCAATCCAACACATGATGGATCTAGTGGAACTATAAGGGAGATCTATCTAGGCATGAGAACATGGAAAAAAGAGTAATGGGTGTTCATAATTCCCCCATGGAGTGTATATGGGATACACATTGGACATGAAGAGTAGAAATAAAGGTCCCTGGGTAGACTACATAGTATTGGTGTGGTCTGGGGAAGGGCACAAGTTCCAAGTATATCTATATTCCGTCCCTGGTTCTAGCTCTTGTATGAAGAAGAGTGATTTTTTTTTTCAAGAAACACACAAATGAATCATAGAACAATATGATATGGGATTAATTTATATATAGATCATGAATTAAAAATGATATACATATAACTCTATCTTGTAGATCAAAAAAATATGTAGCATCAAATTTATACGAGACACCATAATCAACAACCCAATTCCTGACGGTTTCTACATCATTCAAGTTATTTAGGCTCAGATAATATATAACCGAATCCCAAATCATGAATGTTTTATGATCAAGATATCAAGAAAAAGAATATTTTCCATGCATCAAATATTAGACATTCATTCATGTGGTTATTCAATGAAGATGACATTTTTATTGAAAATGTTGCTGTAGAAAACATGTTGTGAATGAGTAGTACATGAACGAGTTCATGCATTTATATGAGGAGCATGCAATAATAGCATAAACATGATTATAGTATTGTAGAATAATATAGTATCATAAAAATGCCGTGTATTTTAGGTGTCATTTTTTGGGATATGTTAAATGGTTCATGTTATATAAAATATATGGGATTATTAATTTTTTCATATTTTAAATCATCCCTGATATGGAATGAACGTTGGATGAAAGGTGTTGTAAACTCACCTATATAATTAGATCCACGAACATTAATTTTTTCTTGTTACCGATTAAGTTATATCTTATTTCCTTAAAAAACCGAGCATCATGAAACCATAGTTTCATGACGATAAACTCACTAAAGGACTTAGTTGGATTCATTATAGAGATAGTATTCTTCACTTCCATTTTCATGAATATAAAATTCATGAGTAAACTATATATTATGTAAAGGACAATAATTGTTTTTTTAATCCTTCATGGTCTGTATGAAGTGTGTGAGATCTATCGATTTCACATACATGTATAATTCTTGAGATGTGGACGATATTTTGTGAATAGAACTATATGCATAGTTCTAGTTGTGCATGATCAAATTATTGTGGATAATAATAAATGCATCAACCCATTAACATTAATCTGAGAAGATAGTGAAATACCCATGGAAGTAAGGATAATAAAATTCTATAAAATAATAAATATAATAAATTTTTATGTGGTAGGGTTTATAAATATAATAATCCCATGAAATTACTGCATGAAGTATAATTTAGATAATTGATGTTGGAATTATAGAAGGAAGAAACATTAAATTTCTAATGTTTAATTTGGAATAAAATAATAATGGATACCATTTTTTCTTTTAATTCACACATTCATTGAGGCTAGTAATTACCATTATAAAGGAATAATTCAAGACCAAGAATGTGTTTCGTAGATAAATATAATATTAAAATGGTTATCAGAGTTATTTATCAAGACCAAAAATATTTAAAGACACATGAAGTGTAAACATAACAGGGTTATCCAAAAAAATCCTGGAGGAGGATCAATAAATGTATGTCATTATAGTGGATCAATAAATGAATAAGGATATTATGACTTTAGGTATAACGAGTTATTGAATATGATCAATGATGGTGGTATTAATTGACAATATGAAGAGAAGGTGGTTGTGGGTATTAACAACTAAGGCCCAAGAGATGGATTGCTATACTGTATAACCATGATCAATTAGAGTATCAAATACTAAGGTATGTATCTAATTTATTCATAAAATATTGTAATTGAAAATAAGATTATAATGGAGAATATTTGGTGGTGGGTATGTCCAAAATGGGAAAAAGTATGACTCTATACTAAACCTTTTATATATCATGTTTTGTGATCTCTCTTTGTATTTTTTCATATGAGTTGCGATTTTGAGATATCATTGAGTGGATCAAGAACATTAACATGTTTAATATTTTTATTTTAATGGTAAAAAAATAATAACATTAAACCACCAATTCACCACTCAAGTGTTCTTTCCAACATGGGATCTATAATTATCATTAGAGGGAGGATCCCTCTAATGATCTAAATGAGTTTTTATGAAATGTTAACATTTCATGAAATGACTGAGGTACCTCAAAATTATAAAAAAAAATATTCCTCCTAAGGATATGAATATAGATATTTATTCTATGATTTAGAGAAATAAAAATAATAAAAATTAATACGAAGAAAAATATTATAGTAACAGAAGAGAAACTACTAACTTAATGTAATGAATGTGGTATATAATGAAATAATTATCTCAGATATGATTCTTATGATGTAGAATTCTCAAGATGTGATGATTAAGTATCACCTAATGATCTTCATTTTTAATTCAAATAATATTAAAACAATTTTCCCAACTGAGTGGTAGAGTGTAATAATAGTAATTTCTGGGGAATTATTTGTTATAAAGCACAACTAGATGAAGTTGTTAAAGAACTGAAGGATGTAAAATGTATGAATCTTATAAAGTGTACCAATCACAAAAACCTGGTATTATAAATATAGAAATTAATTTTTGATACATAAAAATAATTTCAAATGTATGCCTTAGATAATGTTGTGTATGAATTTTTTTATAGAATCCTTCCATGTACTATAATAACTTTGAATAGATTGTATGAATTTCATTGTGTCTCAATTATAGGTTAGATAATAATGGGTAAAGTATATTTAATTTTCACTAAAAATAATTAATAAAAATAAATGAAGAATATGTTTAGAAATAAAAAGGGATTGGGAAGACAAACTAGGATCTAATAATGGTGAAGAGAACTCACTCCACATAAAGTGTTTAATGTTGAAGGTGAGTTTGAGGAAACAATAAACACCAGAATATAAAATGTAAAAGGTTTTTGAAAAATTATATATTCCCACACATTTTATATTGAATGTCATGAATATAAGAAGAGTAATTTTTTATTAATAGGTGCATGGGACCTTCCCTTTATCAAATAGAAATATCTTATACGAAAAAAGGTAACCTGTAACACAGAATAATACTGTCTGATATTGTTTTAATATCTTATACATGTTTGAATGAAACTAATTGGAATGTATGGGTGGTGAAAATACTCCTAAATCTTTTATATCTAAGGTTAATGAAACATTATGTTTGAAGATTCATTCCTCAAAAACCATCCAAAAGAGTTATGGTTCCAATCAAAGATCAAAAGGTACACAACCTATTAAATATAGATATAATAAACCAAAAAAATAATAAAATAAGATTCATATCCTAATTTTTTTGTTATTGGATGTTTGGACACAATGATCAAGAACATTTTCATAAAAAAGAATATTCACAAAATTCATATATATCCATAATAAAATAGGAGAAAATTTTAAGAGAGAAATGAATATTTTGTCTAAAATAAAAAGGAGAAATAAAAAGAAACATGAGTATTAATTTAGGATTAAAAATAGAATTTATGGTCCAATTACTCTTATAAAGAAAATTATGGAAGAAAAATGAAAATCAGTAGAAACATGAACAAATATGGAGACATTTTCAAATTTGTGGTAAAATTGGACATGCCAAATAAAACTGAATGAAGATTCAACCTAAATGTTGGGATATTTTCTTAAATACGGAGAAAGGACCTATAATTACATATGGTCAAATGTATAAAATGGATAAGAATATTTCACCCAAAGGAAATGCCAATTTAGGATGGAAAGAGTTGTCTATGATGAGAGGAAGAAATCAACCATATTTTTCTATAAATACTATGTGGTATATCCTTATTCTTTATTTATTTATGTTTCCAAACTAACATTAATTGAATTTATGGAAATAGTTTATGATTTAACAACTATATATTAATTATTTCGAGTTTTTTTCTGATGTCTCAAGATTATAAAATCTCTTTGACAAATAATATGAACATACTTTATGAGGGGGAGTAATTTTGTGAAAAGGTGATGCCAAATCATTTCCATATGAAAATAAAATTTGTATGGAAAACATTATAACAATAGAATTTTGGGTATTATAATCATATTCACATACACCATTATTAATTATATTTGTAAAGGGGAGTTCATGGTTAATTAAAATACAAGGAAAATGATGAGTTATTCTTATGTACTTGAATATTTTGAAGTATTTTTGAGGTGTATGACTTAGTATTTCATTGAAAAATCTATTTACATACAACCACAAATTGAGAGTCGAGAATTTTTTAGAATGATTTCACATGTCTATATGTTTATGAAAATCATAGAAAACCATGGTTTGGACTCTTATGTTTTATATATAAGGTTATCCCATGTATAATTAGAGATGATTAACTATAGGAGCCATAATAAATGAAATCAAGTGATATCATTCCTCTCGTAGTAGTGTTCAATAATAATTCATATAATTCAAGAGAACATTATTTATGGAAATGTTGTTATTATGAGACCCATAATTATCCATTTTATTTTATATTCAATAAGGGTGAGAAAATTGGTTAAATAACATATTCACTATAATGATCTAAGGTGGAATAGAAAAAAAATAAAAGTGGGTAATAATTGAGTCTAATGGACTTTAATTTAATTTTTCATCAATATTTGTTAATATGTGATGGAGAGTATAATAAGAGTTAAAGTGAAGAATCCTGAAGAATTACAATTCTACATAAAAAATGTGATTGATTATTTAACTAATTATAATTTTCAATTACATGGTTAAATAATTATATATTTAATATAGTAATTTGATTCAATAATCATAAAATTTGTAAATGAATTCCAGGATAGAAAGAAATAATAAAATTATGAAGGACATTATGTTTTTTATTGAGCCTAGGGAATTGGTGAAGAGAATATTCCTTTTCATTTTTCAATGTGTTATAAAAAATTGACCAACCATACAAGATTAATAGTCCTAATTAATCCCACACATGTGGGTGCATTCTCAACCATGTGGGAGAGAAGTCTATGAAATCTAGCACGGTTTAAGGAGTTTCAAGTTTGTATAGTTCCCATAGGGAGTTCCCAATGTTTGAATATGGTACATGTAGAGTGTACATTGAGGTTATTAGGTAAACCACCTATGTGTGGAATATCCTAGTAATGGGTGTGGCTACATAGGGAATCAAGGTTCCATCCCCAGTGTTATCTTGAGGGTGAAGTTATAGTCACCCCAGTTTTTCATATATGATTATTAAATAATTTTAATGATAAATAACATAAAAGAAATACCCAATGAGGATCCAATGGTTTAGTTTATTGAGAAAATAAGGACTATACAAAACATTTAAAAAATAAAACATAAACATTAATTTAATTCCTTATTGTCTTTCTTTTTACTAGTCCTTGTGTTATCCTTAGTAAAATTAATCACTTGAGGATATACATCAAAGCAAGGTGTAAGATAAAATACAAATAAGAGGGTAGAGAGGAACATGGATCAACTTATCATGGGGTGATAATAATCATCATCATCAAAAATTAATCATGATATCATTATCAAAATCATGAGAGGATGGATTTGATAGATGCATGGAATAAGAGAATGCATAATAATGAAACATCATGTCTTAGTGTTCAAGAACTACATATAGTTGTGAACAAATATAACATCATGTTCATTATTTTTTCAATTCATGTCATGATATTCATCACATTACCCAAAACTTTGGAACACTATATAATTCCAGGTTCAACCGTCACATCATAAATTTTATAACTTCTATATAATATTTTGGTCACCCCTCACATCATAACATTTTCATAATCATGCATACCACATAGAATTATATCAATCATGGATGTAAAATAATCCTTGGATAGTAATTGGATTTATTTCATAAATCATATGTTCATGAATAAACTATAGGGTTTCCAAAATGAAGTATGTAATATCATACATGGTATAAGAATCATCAATCTTGAGTGAGGAAGAAACAATCTCGCAATAAGTAAATGCTATATTTTGGGAATGAATAGTTCTTTTGGAAAATCATTGCATTTTTCATAAAACATGATTGAAAAGTGTATATCCCAAAAATAACATGAAAGGAAAAAAATTAATTATATTAAAAGAACATTAATGGAATACCTATACAAAAAAAGAAAGTACAAGGGAAAATCCAAAGAAAGATAGTTGAGTTTGGGAAATCACCATACTATATGTCCAATTTATTTCATCATATTAATATATTGGATAATAAAACTAAATTCATTAATTAAAATATCCATAAGCTTTTATATATGAATTTTATTCATTATAGTTTTATTAAGATCATTTATCAGATTTTTGATGAGTTGTATTATTTAATTTCATCATTTGAGAGTGTTTATTTTCTTGGTTTTCCTGATCGGTTTACATAAATATGAGTATTGATGTTAATGAATAATGGGTATAGTCTTAATGAAATGAAATTATATCTTATTAATTAAAATATATAGATTAAAATGGTTATATTTATATCATTTGGATAGATTTTATGACGATGAATCATTAGATAAAATTATATTAATAATCATTTAGTTTTTTTGGTGGTTTTTTGAACATAACCAAATAGTTATGTTCCATTTTTTATTATTGTGTATATAAGTTAGTACAGAAACATAAATGTGGTGAATACATAAATTTTACAATATTTACCAACCATAATAGTGGTTTTATAAAAAGCCTTAAAATTTTTAATGGAAAAAAAAGAATCATCCACAATGTCGGTAAATTGACACATGAGGGGCGATGATTTCAATTTTATGATAAAAGATATATATATATATATATATATATATATATATATATATATATATTTGTGAGTATTATGGTGGGTATTCCATTAAGATGATATAATTCCATAATATAAATAGAATTTTACTTATCATGCACATTTTTAGAGAGGTGGTGAGATGATAATAAAAAAATAAAAAAAATTAAAATAAATAAAATAGAAAAGAATGTGGATTTTACCTCTTGAGTTTATCCTCCTTGAGAACCTCCTTAGGGAAATTTTTTTTCTCTATTAATGAGATAAAGTGATCTTGGACATGGGGAGGGTCTTGGGAAGTGATTTGGCTAGAATTTGGACAATTCAAAAAGATAGGATGATGTGAGGAGAAGAGGTGGTCATGGGTGGGTTTTATAAGGGAGGACTTGGGTGTTTTACCATTATATTATTCATTAGTTTATTATTTTGGCTCATTAATAAGAAAATTTTGATCATTATAAAAATATATATATTAAAATAATGAAGGATAGTTTGAGATTTCAGGCTTACATCAGCCATACATCATCTATGGCTCAATAATTCCTATATTTAGCTTTTATCATAAATTATCATATTTTACAGTTCACAAAAAATTAATGTATTTTAGAAAAATCCAAAAAATTAAGCATTACCATTTTTCTTTGTTTATAAATAAAAAATGAACTCAATTTTATGAAAATAATTTTCTATATATTATATGTATTATTTTTAATTAAAATATTCACTTAATTGGAAAATAACAATTTTATAACTATAACTGATTTTACGCAACATTAAAAAATTGACTAAGGTCTCATAAAAATAACTTATAATCATAATAAAAAAATATTAATTTATTATTTTATTATATAAAAATAAATTTTCATTTAAATCAATATATTAATTATAAAATTTCAAATAATTTTTTAGTAGTTATAAAAATAGAAATAACTAATTTATCATTTTTAAAATATTTTTTTTTATTATTTCATGATAAAAATATATTATATTTTCATTCATATGATACCAAAATTTTATTTATACTTTAAAAAGTAATGTTTCAATTCTATTGGACGAATTACTGGTCCTAAGTGTCATGTTACTATTTGAATGACCATGTTACAATTCTATCAATACAGGTTTATTAATTTCTGAAAAAGCCTCGTATTTTCATCATTATTAATTTATATAGTTTTTATTGTTCTATGTATATGATTTTATTTGATTTATAATATATGAAATATTTATAATATTGGATAAATCTCATTGATAAATGTTTGGGTCATTAAAAAAGGGGCACTAAATTTTTAATAAAGTAGTGCTCAACAAATTTGCAGAGTTATATAGGATGAGAATCATGTGGCTACACTTTATACCTTAAAATTGTTATGTATATAACAATAACATCTGATTAACTTAAATTGTTTCATATGATTGACATATAATGATGTCATCAATATCAAAATTCCCTTGGATTTCTACATCACCAGAGTTATTTATGATGAGATATTTCATAAATATATCATATCCCAATATTATTTTATGACTGATATCTCAATAAAAAGAAGATCAGTTTCCATGCATGAAATATTTTTGTTATATCTATGCAGTTATTCAATGAATTTTACATTTTTATGTTCAAATAATGTTGTTATGGTCATGTTTCACGTATTTAGTAATTTCCCAAGTCAGGAATTAGTGTGAGGAGTATGTGATAATATCATGAGCATGATTTAAATGTCATAAAAGAATCCTATATCAGTAATATTACATGTTTTTTGAATAATATTCTTTCAGAAACATTGAATGATTCATGTGATATAATGTACATGACAATAAACATTTTTTGGTGGATTTAAAAACAACCCTAAAGAGGCATGAATATTGGAACAAAGGTAGTGTGAACTCCCATATCTAAATAGTTGTAGGTATTAGAATGTTTCCTTGTTATTAATTGAGATATCTCTCATTTTATTTAAAAAGATCATCAAAAACCATATTTTGACAATGAGAACTACTAGTGATCCTTGATGGATTCACAAAAGGTGGATATCCCACGTTTTCATTTTTGTGAAGAAAAAATCCCCACATATATAATATATTATGAGACAAATCTTTGTAGTTCTGGATAACAATCCAAGATCGCATCATGTGCCTGAGTTACTGTTCTTGAACATATATTCTATATGCATGATTTATGAAAGAACTTTATTGAGGAGAAAAATATCCATGGGAAGTTTATTCATGATTGGATGGACATGATGAATAATTAATTCCTGAACACAAACATGTGTTGTTGATAAGATAATGAAATATTCAAGGTCATGTAGATAATAAAAGAACATATAATAATAAAATTAATAATTTTTAATGTGATATAGTTTACATATATGATAATACCATTCAATGATTTCAAGAAGTAAAATTTAGATACTTAAATTTAAAAGTTGAGAAACACTACTAGAAAAACGGCCTATACACACAGTTCAAAACTGTGCGTATAGCCCCCCAAAACCGTGGGTATAGCCTATACCCACGGTTTTGGGAAACATGGGCTGGAACGGTGTTGGTATAGGTCCCCAGCCTATACGCACGGTTTTCCAAAACTGAAGGTATAGGTGTCCTGCCAACATGTCACCGAAACATTGCCAATTTCCACGGTGTCAACGGCTTTTACCCATGGTTTCAAAACCATGGGTATAGGTCCTAAAATAATGCAGGCACCGAGTTTCAATCCCGCAACCTCTTCACTACAAACACCACGTCTAACCACTACCCTAAATTCACCTATATGTATATATATATATATATATATATTTAGTTAACTATAGTTATAAAAACCGTGGGTATAGAGGGAAGAACCGTGGGTATAGGGTTCCCGCCAAAAAAAATTCCTTCCCGCGCACACAAAAGTGACCTATACCCACGGTTTTTCATAGCCGTGGGTATATGTATTTTAGCCCAGACCTATCCCCACTGTTTTCCCTAAAACTGTGGGGATAGGGACCCCTATACCCAGAGTTTTGGGAAACTGTGTGTATAAGTGACTTTTCAGAACCTATCCCCAGGGTTTTCCAAAACCGTGGGGATAGACCCCCCCTATACCGACGATTTTGGAAAACCGTGGGTATAGGTCATGAAAAGTCACATAAACCCACGGTTTTCCAAAACCGTGGGTATAGGGGGGGGGGTCTATCCCCACGGTTTTGGGGGAAACCGTGGGGATAGGTCCATTTTCCAGAAGTGAAAGATGATGCACTGTGTGGTGGTATATTTATCTTACATAAAATATTATTCGAGAACTTGTTTTATTTTAGTTAAAATATTCATTGATTTCAGGATATTATCTAATGATTAAATAATTCAATCATAGGAATTTCTTTCACTAAGTAATATGATCATACAATAGTGATTATTATTATTAAGAAGGACTATTATGATATATTTTTACTTGATGTGTACATGATCATGTTTTCTCGAGCGAGATAATAGAACAGTATCATCAAATGAATATTTATAGAGTGTACCAATAAAATATGTGGGATACTGGGATATGGGTATAACCAATTATTGGATAGGATTGAGGATACGAGGAATATCCTGTCATGAAGAGAAGAATATTGTTGGAGTTATAGCATACCGAGTTTAAAGAGTAGTGATTCTCATTGGAGTATAATCAAGATAAAATGCAGGATGGACTGCTGGGTTTTATAACTAGTTTCTACCTAAACCACTAAAACATATCAAAATATTAAATTAGAGAATCCATATGGGGGGTATAACCAACATGGAAAATATTGTGACATTATACCAGACCCAATGAATACCAAGGTTTGTTATCTCTCTTAGTATTTTATCTAGCGAGGTGAGAATATGAGAAATCAGTGAGTTGATCCGAAACCTTATAATGTTTTAGAACATGAATTAAATAGTAACTAATTCATAAAAATATAACCCCACTTCACCCCCCAGTCACTTAGTGGTCATTATACTTATGGTAACTAAAAGGAAAAGTGGCACAGAAACAACAGAGATGGGAAGGGTTCCTCAAATAAAAACCTGTGGATATAAGTTATAACACACTCTTTGATTACAAACTATGCATGATGGAAAACTAATGGGAAAATGTTACGACCCAAGGCACTCTTAAAACCATGATTACAAATGGAATTATGGATTTAATATTAAATAATATATCACTTAAAATGATACTAATCCATTAGAGAGACCAATGGTTACATATCACTAAAAACTCCCCATTAATAATTCAAATAGGTGAATGGTGACATAGTAGGTAAAAATAAATCTCCACTATAAAAATAGATGAGAAATAATCTAGAACTAGAGGCCTAACATTGATATATCCTTAGTAAAAGGACCATAGAAAAAATATAATATAATATAACTATGTATACTATTATTTTTGATGTGGAAGAAATTAGTGTTTCAATCATCGTTATGAAGTCATAAATAGTGAGATATTTTATGCAAAATCACCTCTAAAATATGTGAGATATAATATATATGATCTATTTCATGTGAAATGGAAGTAAAAAATGTATAATTGACCTAGAAATCTTGGTTTTCAAGGTAAAGGATCTCCATTTCCCTACTAAGAGTCTTGTGATCTGAGTGTAAAAAATTGGTCTTGATTTCCCAGTCCTATAGTGAAATTTTTAATCTATTATTTATTGTGTGAATAATAACCCCGAGAATCCTAGGAACATGTTTACACGTAATTTAATTAATTATGATAAGAATGATTTATTGGATATCCTATATATGTGAGTCTAAAAATCATTTACCCGAGACAAATTGTTTCCCGAAATGAAAATAAATTACAGAGATCAAAAAGATACCGAGGTCGATGTGAAACTTGAATGATGTTAAAATTTTAAATTAATTAAATATAACTCAACAATATATCCAATATATATCATTAATTATGACAATGATTTTAATTTTTAGGCCATATAAATTTTCACATAAAATCCCCAAGTGAAATGGTTTCATATCTAATATAAAGTCATTATAATCATCAATTGATTCTTTATAGAATGAATATCCATACTTATATTCAATAGAAAATGAAAAGGTGTCGAAATATGATCAAGTATGCATTATAAGACACCTAGGTTAAAATATAATAATGTATTCCATGGTGATATTATTTTATATGTCACACATGACATAAGAAAATATTAGACAAATTAAGATAAAATTATTGGAATATTTAGTGGTAATGTGTTGTTCTAATGAGTCAATGATGAAATGATAGATATTTTTTTCTGTAAAAAAAAAGTTTCTACTTAGGGAGATATGTGAATTATTTTCTATAAAATTCCTTTCCAAGTGATATCAATAATGTTAGATTGCACATGTTTAGGTTTAGGAAGAACTGAAATTGTTATTCTGTTATCACTTTAAACTTTTTTAAGATATACATGTTAGGATAGGTTACTCAATCCTCTTTCAATCCATTATAGAAGACATATTGAAATGATTTTTAGAGGGAATGGCGATTGGTATAATTTCCACCTATTTTGGAATCAAATATTGGGTCTTGTTATCACATAATTTGTGTTAAATAAACATAAATTGGATTACAATATTGTCTGAAGACATATTCTACTGTGATAAATATAGGGTAGTAGACATTTTTTACATGTTCGTTCTTATATATGCGAAAGAAGAATAAATTATATTATGATAAAGATCATGTGAGGTTTGATGGATTGATACCCACTGATCTCTTCATCCCTTATTGAGGAGTCATTCATGGGAGAAGAAGGTTAAATATTTAGATACTAAACTAATAAATAGACCATCATATCTACATGGAAAGGTACCTTCTAATTGATGGGTTCATATTTTTTAGAATGTGTTTATTCAACAATTTCATTAATTTATATATAGATTTAATTCTCACAAACAACCACATTTGTTTTACTAATGAATTTACATTCACATGAATTTCATGAATTTATTATTAATGGAAATATTTATTCAAGAATTATATTACTATTACGGATCAGAGATGAGTATTCATTTATGTTTTTAGAAAAATATTTAATAATTTCTAGAATCACTGTTCACACCATATGTGTATTAGAGTAACGTATGGAATAAAATCTACCTTTAGAACACTATGTATGGATCAGCAACCCTACACTATCTAGAGAGTATGGTTCAGTGACCCACTGTTCGGAAGTAACCATAAGTTTTCAGGAAAAAATTATGGTATATAACCCCTAATTTTGTGAACAAACCCTCATTGTTAAGGCCTATATTTGGGGTTTTTTTGATACATAAAGGAACCCTACATAAGACTATTTAATGGTGGGGTTTTAAATTTGTGATATTATCCATGATTTATGCAATGATATTTCCAGAAATCAAGATTTATTTAAATCTCAATTACGACTGATTCAAATTCTCATTAGGATTGACTTAAACATTCTTATTGAATGGTTTAAATTGTTACTATTCTTACAGTATGTTAAGACTCCCTTGAATATTTTTTTATTTCAAATATTACAGATTTAGTCTGTGATAATTCAAGAGTTATTTTTTGTCCACGAGATTCTTGACCAATCGTATAAATATCAAAACTCACTTCATTGATATAAATGTGTTAATATATATATATATATATATATATATATATATATATATTCCTGTGAATATACAGGATTAGTGAAATATATAATCATTTTTCGTCACTACGGTTTTGATACATACATGTTTTGATCTATCATCTTGTTATTTCTACTTCCGTTGTTATTGTTGTTGCTACAACTACATAATATCATCAAATCTTAATTTACAAGTATGATGAATCATTTTTAAAAGATACACTATGGATTTATACATATTTAAACATCTTTATAGTGTTTTCTCTATCATTTTTTAAGGAACCCTACATGACATTGATGATCTATTTGTTGATGTGATATATTATAGATCGAAATACATCTATAATTTGTTACCATAACTATGAATTGCATCCTATACCATAAACAAAATCAATATGTAATGATTTGGGGGAGTTTCAACTACCCGGACTCAATCATGTATTAAGTGTAAACTTCTTGCACTAAGCTATGGATTATCAGTTTCTTGTCAATGAACCATAAGGGTATTATATCATTATTATAATGGTGTTAAATACATATGCTCATTTATGGACTTAGGGTGTTAGGAAACTTCTTTCACTAAGCTATGGATTATTAGTTTCTTGTCAAAGAACCATAAGGGTCTTTTATCCATATTATAATCTTGTTAACTACCTATACTCATTTATGGATTTAGGGTCGTAGGATAGTAGGACCTACTGAAAATCACCAAGTTGGTGGAGTTGATAATTGGTGGAGTGTATTAGGGGAACATAATGCCCTGAACCACTATACATTATTGTGTTCCTTTCCTTTATTTATATATTCATTTCTTTCATATTTGAAATAAGAAGAATGGTCCACTGCTAAAAAAGAGAGGCATTTTGAATTTTATAAACATCATAAATACAAAATTCACCCGCCTCTTGGGTCTTTATATTCATTATCACCATTTTTACCTAATAATTGGTATCAAAGGTAGGGCTCTACTGGTATGTATTCATCTTGGACTTTTTTTTATATCACATATTAATATCAAATGAATTTATCTTTTTATATCATTATGTTTTTGGAATATTCCATCTAATCTAATCAATGACGAAAAATTAGTATTTAACGATTTATTAATCATCTATATATAATAAGCCAGGGTTAAATATTCATACGAAGATATATGAAAATTACATATTTGAGAGAATGTATGTATATAATCCTAGATCCATATTTTAATGGTGATAATTATGGATGATGAAAAAGTCATATGATCATATGCATGAAAAATCATGTGATGAGGGTTTAGTAGAATATAGTTAAACATTATGAAATCCATATCAATGATATGGAAAATTGGAGTATTGATCAAGTAGGGGAATGTGATCTCAATTCCAAAGATATGAATTCTATTTTGTGTGGTTACAAACTAATGAATACAATCAACTATCTCAATGTCATAATATATATAAGATGTTGAAGACTATTTTTATTTTCTTTGAAGGAACTGATGAAGGTAGAAAATTAAGGTACACTATTATGAAATTAATGTTTCATAAATTTAGAATGAGTGAGGTTGAAACCAACACCTAGTTTAATGGTGGGTGGGCCGAATTATTCAATTATTTTTTTCCTTTGGGAAATCAAATTTTACAATTAGAAAAATAGTTATAATTACTCAGTGTAATAACCTGAAATTAGAATGTAATATCCTTAGTTATAAATAAATCTACACCTATAATAATGTTTTTTATGAAGGATTTGATTAAGAATTTAATGTTGTATGAAGGAGAGAAACTGGATAAAACTAATAATCATGTGAAACATGAAAGAGATTCTCTCAAAAATACTATGAGTGAATCATATAATTAAATCATCTATACACAGATAATGATATCTAGAATTTTACTATGAATTCTGAAAATCTATACAAAAAAATTATAAAATGTCTAATGATCATAGATGGTGTGAATGCAATGAAAAATGTCATATAAAGTAAAATTGTCCTATAATAATATTGCTAATAAAATCCAACTTCAAAAGAAAAGGAATGTGAATTATGAAGGCCGCCATGAGTAATACTTCTAGTTCACATAATTAATCTTCTACAAACACTTATTTTAATCATAGAACGAAAATGGTATGTCCAATGGAAAATAAAAATCATGTAGTACAATCTTCTTACTCTCCAAACTCTAGCTTTGAAAAATTATCTTATGATAAATTAAAAAAATAAATTGTTTTGTAAAAACACAAATATTGATCAATGTAGTAATATCATGGAAAAATTACAAAATATTATCATACTGTTATTTCAGATAATGAAAATTTGATAAAACATATTATAGATTTTAAATATAACTCTTCTAAATTAAATTACCAAGATTATATGAAAATTAAAGAACAAATTGTTAATATTGATGATTTAAAACATTCCTATAGTATGCTAATAAAAGGATAAAAATACCTAAATGAAATCCATTGTAAAAATAAACTACCATAAGTGAAATTTGGAAAATTAAGTAATGGTGAAAGACCAAAAATATAAAATAATTACATTTTTCTAGTTTAAATAGAAAAACATGTCAACTGACAACTATTTTTATTATGTGATTATTGTTCATTGTGAAAATGATTGTTTTTTTATTAAACATAAAATTTATTTTATTAAAAACATGTATTGTTTAGAAACATTTTCAAACATAAATAGTAAAATTAATACTAATAAGAGATTACTTTTGTTACCTAGAAATTTAATTTCTAACACTACCGTACGCAAAATTATATGGGTATTAAAAAAATTTATTTGATGTTATACAGTATTACACCACAAAGATGCATTATATAAAAAATTAAGTGGTTCATCAATAGATATTTATTAGTATATCTACAAAAGGTGTGCAAATCTCTGAAGTATTTCATTATCAAAAAATCATTAATACTAAAAATACCTATCACAAAGTATTTGTTTTTAAAATATTTTATACATCTGGTGTATTAAATATTTTATAAAAATATCTTTTAAAATAAAATTCTATCTAATTTTTTTAATTTTTTAAAACTATTTTATTTATTATAAAATATTTTAATTGTTTGAAACCATTATATTTCATTTTCATAAAAATTATTCAGTTGTTTACGAAAATTGGAATACTCTTCTAACAATCTATGTAATGATTATTTTGTATTTTATATGTAAAGAAAATGATGTGTAGTCTATAATATCATAACCAATCTTTTCATATTCTTATAAAATATTTTAAATAATGAAATCTTATTCTTAAAAATATTTTCTTAAAAGGATTGTGAAAAATCAGACTCAATAATCTGTAGCATCCAATCACTTCATGTTCAGAAGAAAATCATTCTTATAAAGGGGTGATAGTTAATCCTTATAGTTTATCTATTTCATTTATTGAAGATCTACTTTAAAATAATTATAAATGAAATATGTAAGTTCAAATATGTGATTAAACGGATTTATCATCTTCTCAATTATCTTATGAAAATCTTCTAATCAAAGTCGATAATCTGAATGAAGAAAAAGTGAAGCTATGAGCTAAGCTAGAAGTGTCTAAAAGGTTATTTTTTGACATGTAGAAATAATATGCATGAGAAGTTGATTTTGATTCATTAGAAAATTAATATTAGAATATGAGAAACAATTGGATCTCAAAAACATATTTTGAAACATTCTAAGGAGAAATTATTTAATAAATTGAATTGTTTAAAAAATATACTACCAAGAAAGATCTTAATTGTAACACCCCAAGCTTTCACAATATGCTTCTCTTTCAATAATGCAATAGCTTGCATTGTACGCAAGTTCGAGATTCTAACACATCGCGACCAATCAAAGTAGTAGTTATGAATAGTAATACCCACTTTTTGAGATTATATAAATTTTATATTTCAAAATTGACTTCATTTTTGTATTCAGAATATCGAAATTATCCTAAGTTGAATTTTTTGTAATTATCTGAGAACTTCCAATTTTTTATGAATAGTAAAAAATACTTAAAACATCTTTTTAATAAAAAAAATTTATAGTGATAAATTATAATATTGAGTGGTTTTAAATTATAATTAGAATATATTTTTACCATTTTATCCAATGGTGGTCATTAGAATTAATTTCACTTTGAAATTGGACATAAACAATTGTCAATATTTTGATATATATTGTTTCTTAAAAACACGCTATTTGTTGTGACAACGAGAATTAATTATAAAATTAATTAATGAAACTTATATGTTTTAAATTTTTTAAAATAGAAATCATTTTTGAATTTGGAATATCAATTATAGATTAGGGTGAAATTTTGGCATTGTTCTGAAAAACTTCAATTTTTGATGAATAGTGAAACAACTAAGTGGTAGGTAAAAAACTGATTTTTTGTTTAAATGAAACATTACCACTTCTGTGATTTGATTTTCACAAATCCGACATACATGGTTGTCATTAGGAAGTAAAATGTGGTTCAATGGGATTAAAATATTTTTTTGGTGAATAGTAACTTTTAAGTTTGATTAATCGCGATTAAAGGTAATTAGTGAAATTTAAGGTAAAGATAATGATATAATAATATGAAACGAACTTTAAACTTGTCCTACCCCTATTGTATGAGTCATGGATAACCAAGACAATCCATGGGTCAACTTGGGGACCCCATGGAGCCACTTTGGTAGGAAAATGACATTAAAAACTTTTTATTTAATGTTAAAATAAAAATGTCACAAACATGAGTTCTTTTACTAAAACAATTTTTAAATGGGGTTATACAAGTCATATGTTTTACTATAAATATTCATTAAAAATCTAAAAAACTTTCCTACATCATGACACTTTTTTTATAATTTTTATACACTATATAAATTAAAGAATTTATGACACAATGATGATTCAACGATTACCTCATTAATTAACGATTTAAATAAAATGAAACGATAATGCAAAATAAAAGGCTTAAACTTGTCAAAAACCTATTGTATGGGTATATTTATAACCCTTATCACCTTAGCCTCTAAATATATCATTGTGGGACCTTTAGAATTTAAAAATAATTTCATAATAAAGTAACTTTTCAATCTTTTCAAGAGTGCCCATTCTCTCCTATTATAAAAGGCCCCCACCTCTACCACCTTATTAACACCATAAAACCATTTGTCTTATCCAAACTCTGCCCAAATACTCTCCCAACTTCCCTATATTACTCTTAGAATCCTCACATTGGGCAGAACTCTTCCCAAGGAATCCATTGGCTCAAATCAAAAAGAGTTACCCGATTTTGAGGTAATGTATCCTCTTATGTTATTTTGTTTTATTTTGCTTCTCCAACCCCTTAAAATCTTATTATTCCTTTATTTTGTAACAAAACAAGTATCTTAAATATATTAGGATGTTTTTATAAGAAGGATTCAAGCTACGCTTACACACACCTACATCTAATGGTTAAAGAACATATTGTTTCTGTGGATGGAAAATTTCTGCCTCACGAAACGATGATTGTTCAACACTCATATTACACCTTCAAAGGTGGACATTAATATGTCACTATATTTTTATATGATATATAATATGTTTATGTTTTCCTTAAGCTTATTTATTTTTTATTTATGGCATTCCTTTATGGTTTCCATTATGGGTAAACGCGATATTTTCATTTTAGGAAGTGCGGACTACCACCCCCTCACAGTGATTTGAATCGTTAATGCCATATGTGGGATGTATAAAGGATGGAGTAAATGGTATTATACATTATATTATACAGGAATTATATTATACCTTTATATAATTATAACTTCATTACATTAAATACGAAATAGAAATGAAAGTCGTGTTCATGCGTACGTACGGCTTACCGTCTCCATGAATGGTGCATTTAATTTCAAACCTCTAAATGTTATGTAATATTATAAATGAATGTAAATACAGGATATATATTATGTATATGATATCTAAATCATGAATATAATTATGGATATAATGGATATTTTACCACATGAACAAAGTGTAATTATAAGAAGTTTGTTTTTGACTCACGTACCTAAGATCGACAAAATGACCGTTATTAAGTTAAATAATTACATAATGTTCATAACATATTAATAAGTGATATAAAAGGAATAATGAACATGAAAAATGTTCTTAAGAAAGTATATATTAACTCTAGTTTATTATTCAGGAGGTTAAAGAACGGTCGAGTCAAGTCGGACACGAGGTAAGGGAATTTCTTAACCCAATTTCCATTCTTTGGGTTAATCTCCAACTTTCAAATTATGTCATGATATTATTATGTCCTATCTTTTATTTCTACTTTATTTATTTGTAATTATAGTAAATACACATAATATATCTATTTTATTTTAAAAATGATCTTTGTAAGGACTTCGTCTCAATCTCATTTCATTGAGGCATATTTGGTTGTATACACAACTTTCATTTACAAGGTGTATAAACCCCTTTGACTATTACTTTTCTTAAAAAGGAATCTTTTTATATGAATTGTTTTTACTAAACGACAAAAAGAAAGTTTTTTATTACGTATGCGGCGACAACGACTTCTCTGTCACCGTGACTATTATTTGAGTTTTTTCTTCCTCTATAAGCCATAACTATTTTTTAAAAGAAAAATAAATACCATGTTTTACTTTTATTTTATTTTTGTATTGAAAATGGTTTTGCTAAAGTTTTTATTATATAAATGTGTTGTATTGATATCTTGTGATTGAAGTGTGGAAATATTATATTTCCTTTATTCATGTTTTATGTGATACGATTTTGTTATGGTTTATGATATGTTTAAACATGTTCATATGAGGAATGAATTCGAATTAATAAGTGACGGGTGGAGCCCGCTATAGCTCCTCGATGCATTGGTAGGTCTCATGAGACAAACTAGTGTCTTGGTACGAGGCCTTGACAAAATATTATTTGTATTCTTGGCACGAGGCCTTGGCTACGTGGTTATGATAGTCTGGAATTATGCATTCCATCATTATGAAAGTGGTTATTGATATTGAATGTGATTATTCGACTAGTAGAATATCCATGTGAGTAAGTAAATGGAATTATTTAATTTTATTTTTTCTATATTATGCTGAAGTACATGTTTAAAAAGTCTTTTGTTTTATTTATACATTTCCTTAAATGTTAATGTTTATTTATGAATGCTTCCGTAATATTGTTATCCTTACTGAGCATATGAGCTCACCCCTTTCAATGTTTTAATATTTTCCTGGATGTGAAGATGTATTTTATGAATGACCTGTAGGGATATCCAGAAGAGGATATGAGTGTGGAATATGGAGACTTTGTTATTGTAGTTCTTCACTTTATGATGTAATGTAACATTTATGAATGTATCTAGTGTTTCCAAGGCAACTAAACTAATCGGTCTTTCGAGACTTGATCTTTTGTGATCATGCCAATGTTACACAATAATGAACCGACTCTGGGTAACTGGGTTATAGGCGTTACATTGATAATTTCAAGCTATTTATTGTTGAACAATTTTTTTATTCCTCATTAAAAATAATTTCAGATATTAAAATTAGATTAAAAAGACTATTAATATTATTATATTATATAAGAAATAAGTTTAGATGTTTGGAATGATTGTATGAACCATCCACTTTTTTTAACCCTTCTAATTTTCTATGAATTTAATCTTATTGGTCTCTTTTTAAAATATATTTTTTAGTTTAATTATGCTAACAATCAGTTCTTCATTTATTTTTGTTAATCATCATACAAAATAATGTATATAATATTTTTACAAAAATAATCATTTTATTTTATAATGTTTTTGTAAAGGGTGAACAATTACTAAAATTTGTTTTTCGAATTCATTGAATATCATAAATGAAAAGTTTCAGGGTGAATTGTTTTAAGAAAATAGTCAATTTATTAGTATCATTGATTACTTATCTATATAATTACCATGATTTTAGGGAGATTTTATTTTACAAAAGTATCTTTACTCGAACATTTTTATAAGGGAAATTTCTTTGTTTAAATAAATATTTTTTTTTAGTAATGGTATGGGGGTTAGAATTTATAGATAAACACTTTAAAATGAAATCAGAATAATGATGTATATTGGGGGAGAATAAAGGAAAAACCTTTTAAATGAAAAATTTATTTTTTTCGTCGTTATTTTTGACTTGGGTTTTGTGATCATCAAAAGGGAGATATTATTGATCATGTATTGATTCAAAAATTTATTTGATTTCTTTTTTGTTTTGATGATAAAAAATTCTGGCATTTGGTTTACTAATGAATTTAATTTTAAGTAAATTTCAGAAAATTATTATTCATGGAAATATTTATATTTGAATTATATTTATGCTGTCAATCTATAAGGAATATTTGATGAATTATTTGGAACATGTTTTAATATAATATAGAAAAACTATTCATATATTACGTGTGCAAGTATAATGTATGGAATAAAAACTATGTTCAAAATAGAGCATGTGGATCCGTAACCCAATTTTACCAGGAAAGTATGGTTCAGAAACCCTATGTTCGGATGAAACCCTATATTAAAGGAAAAAACATATAGTATGTAAACCCTACATTTTCAAATAACCTTGTGTTATGAAAACCGGTATTAAGAGATTTTTTGTTACATGTTGGAACCCTAAATTTTACTATTCAATGATAGAGTTCTAAATATGAGATATTATTCCTGATTTATACAATAGTCTTCAGGGAAATAAATATATATTCAAAGAAATCATTAAATGACTTAAAGGCTCATTATGATCAAATTAAAGTCTCGTATTTGATAGAGTAAACTGTTAATATTATTACAATAATTTTTTACCCTCTTGAATATTATTTAATTGAAATATTCATGCTTTATTCTGTGAAATTTATATATATTTTTTACCATGAGCTACTCGACTAATAGTAAAAATATCAAGACTATCTTTATCGATAAAAATGTATGAATATATATATATGTGTGTGAATATATAGAATTAGTGAAATAAGAAATCATTTGTTAGAGATTTACATTAGAGACATACCTTTTTTAATCTTTCATCTCATTGTTGCTGATGCTGCTATTATTATTTCCACTACTACTACACCCCATCGTTACATATTTACTAGTAGGAATGAAAAGTCATATTTCAGAGATACACTTTAGAGATATATGTGTTGAAACATATGTTAGGTGTTTTCTCTATCACTATTTTTTGAAATTTTTTGTGAAGTCAAAGGGTTATATTGAAGATTTGAATACATATTTATTTTGTTAGTACAAATATGATGTGAAACATGTATCATAAAAAAAATAAATCTCTATTATTTTGGTGGATTTTCCACTGATGGGAATTTGTCTTGGATTAAGTGTCCAATTTTTTCACAAATATGTGGATAACATGTTTCTTATAGAAAAACCAGAAGTCTCATTTTTCATTATTGTAAAGTTTTCAACTACCTATGCTCAATTATGGATTAAAGGTCTTTGGATAGGAGGACCCAGTGAAAATTTCGAATCTCATGGGGTTAAGCGCTGGTGGAGTGGACTAGGGGATCATTGTACTATGATTCACTATACATCATTGTGTTCATTTTTATTATTTATATCTTTTTCTCAATAATATTTGAGAAAAATGGAAAGGTCCGCTACTAAATAAGATAAAAATTCAGAACTGTTAAAATTTCATAGAGTACAAAAAACACCACCTCTTGTGTCTTTATCATAATAATTATCATCCTGACCTCACACATATCCCCCCATGGAATGAATATAAATCATATCATAATGTGATATAGAATGGTAAGGATATAAAGTCTAGTTAGTAGAGGTTAAAGAATAATTTTCTACCACAGCCTATAGAATGAATGAGTTATAAGGTTAAGGGATTCCAATTGGCTACCATGATATGAGAAAAGATATGATTCTGACTATGTGATTGAACAATATTGTGGTATTGTTTTGATCCATAACATTGTAAGAGGTTATGGGAATATTAATTGATCAATGTATCAGTGAGAATATTTTTCCATATACAAAATTCATCTTCATTTTTCCATTAATTTGGTATGGGATAGGATTGAAGATGTCTATTTATAATAAAATTCATAATACAACTGGAGGGATGAGATTAGGATTATGTTCATATACTCAGATAAACATACCCATATAGTCTCAAAACATCCTTAGAAAAAAAGGACTCTATAAGTGTATAGTGAAGCTTGGGTTCCAAATCCAAAACACCATATATTTGTAATTTCATCCTCTATATAATTTTTAGGTCCATATAATAATAAGAAATCATTAACCAAAAAAATCATGATTCTGATGACCATTATATTTGAAAGAAATATCTAATATAATAAGGATACATATATACTTCAAATCCATCATTAAAATCATATCAATATTAATTACACTCAACATTTATTTTAAAAATAAGAGAAGGAATACACTATGTGTAATTATAACATTAACATGGTGTGGAGGGATTTAGAGTGAAACAAAAATTCCAACTAGATTTAAAAAGAATATATAGAGAGGAATTGGATTCCCTTAGTTTGTAAATGATACTAGATAAAGAGATTAATATGGGTAGTTGGGGATAATAAATGAAATATAATTTAAGGTAATCCTCAATAAAACATCCTTGAAATGGATAGTAAATTCACATGGACTATGGGAATCTGATCATGGAATTACATAGGTCAATAAGAAAACCAAGATATAATAAATAACCCACTGATTAAAAAATGAGATAAACCATTTTAATCCTTTAGATATATATGAATTATGTTTCCCATAATGGGCCATACAATATATATGAAGGATTAAGTCCAATAATTTTATGTTTATCACTATATATCACAAAATTTCATAAACCCCATCATTACTATGTTATATCATTCATATATTATAATACCCTCAATTAACTTCTCTAACAGTTTCTTGATGATATTTATCCCAATAAAAAACTATAATAGTAATCATAAATGAATAAAAATAAAGAATAAATAAAATAATGTGTTATACCTAAATTAAATACCCTTAATAACACTATAAAATCCAATAAGATTATTCATTATACTATTATTTTCCATTTATTATAGCCTAATGGAGTAAAATCGGTTAAGAAAATATGGTGTGAAACTAATTCCCTTAATTAGACTCTTAAAATAAGAATTCCATGTATTATACTACCCAATATCCATATCTAGCCTTATGAACCTTATTATCTAGAAAGCCCATACAAAATAGAATAACCACAACTACAACTCTAAGGTGATTCCAAAAAAACCAAAAAATATATATCTCAGTAAAATGAGAGATGCACCAACTACTATATTTATGTGTTATCCATTAAAATAATGGTATGTTCCCCATATAACCATAATAAATATTATCCTTCATTTTTAAATTCCAATCTATCCAAGAGTTTCTTATATGAAAAAATGGAAATAATTATTGGTTGGTTTTACCTCAAGAGAGAAGAGACAAACATCAACAATATTTATACATCATTCCACCATTTAATAAAACTAATTTCTCATTCATAAATATTAAATATATTTTGATGAATATTCACTACAATACACAAACACACAATTGAGGTTCATAAAGATATAAAGTCATTGGAATGTTGGAATAAAATCTTATCATGTCATGAAATATATTTAACGTCACACATAATTATCTCCCCACATAGCACTCTTATTAATAATACACTAATTAAATACATTATTCATAATATACTGAAAATAAAAATAAGAATCGATGAGATCAGATAGTCAGTAAGGGAAAACAGGTGCGATATCATCATATCCGGGCCCTATTGGCATGATAATAAGAAAATAAGATTGTAAAACCAAAAAATGAATATAATATATCCTTAAAATGATTAATGGAATAAATTATGGTTGTAAAAAAGTCATGAATCATAATGGAATAATTTTACATGGTTCATGAAAACATAATATTGGAATAAGACATGGATTTGTGGAGTACAAATAAGTATGGAATATGATTTCCACAGCTTCCAACAACAAATTACAAAACAATCATAGTGTAATGGGTTCACTACCCAAACAATATTAGTAATCAGGGTTCACTATAAAGAAAATGACAGTGGAATAATTACCTCATTGAACAGGGATCACTCACAATTCAAGCCATGTTTATCTCATTAGATATAAATATTCACCTAATTATTTGGAGGGATATGTAGGTACTATCCATCAGATAATAAAAACAAAAAAAATTTGTTACATAAGGTCATAAATCATTCAACATATTTGAACACATGAAATGAAATAGGTTTCACAAACATTTCATCATAAAATAACCTATGTAAAAGAAATGTTTTTAATAATCATTTCATCATTTCATTAAATTATAACCCATTAAAAAAGTAGTAGGTTTCATAAGACTTTTATCATGGTATAACCCATGGATGATAAATTGACTTTATGAAAATCATGTCATTATAAACAAAAACTATTAAGGGAAATAATATTAATGGTGTCCTTGGATCATATCCCTAATAAACAATAATTTTCTACAATGGATGTCATATTAGATGAAAAATGATTTCGAATGATAAAATATAAACTATGTTAAGGAAACATTTCATTCTATTAGGAAATAAAATTTATACAACAAAATATTTTAAAATAATTTTCATTGATAACTATATTAGAAACATATAAAATAATATTTACAACCCATTCAAAACATTTCTTGAAAAAAAATTCTTTCCAATTTGAAAATAAACTTTTTAAAACATAAAAGAAATTCAATAATAACTAATTTCAGGATAATATATGAAATATATGAAGGTATATTTAAAAATAATTTAAAATATTTCTTCAGGAATATATCAATTCCACTTTAAAAAAAATTTAAAAAAAATTATTTTCATAATCATTTTCTTTTAATATAAATTTATAAGCATGTGAAGGAATCAGAAGAAATCATCTAAAACATGTCTTGAGGAAAATATACTTTCCACATTAAAAAATAATTAAATCATAAAACATCTACAAATTCCAAAAAATCATTGAATCTTTTATATTAATATTTGAAACATTGAGTTTTCATGATGGAAAGAAATGTAGTATATTTTAAAAACAATTATTCTTTTAACATTTTCATTAAAATCTGAATAGTACTTATTTTTAAATTGAGATTCAGATTCCTTTTAAAATTAATTAAAAAATTTAAAAATGGGGAAAATATAATAAGTCTTTTGGGTAAGGTTATTACATTTTTTTAAAACATTTTTTTTTGAAAAAAATGATTTATCGACCAAAGTGATATTAAACGTTAGTTTACATTAATAACATTATTTATAAATCATGAATACATAAATCTGGGGAAATAAAAGGAATAATTTTATCCTCTAAGAATAACTATATTAGATTAATATTAATGTATTTCATTATATATATGTAATAACATTTCATTATAGGAAGAATAATCCTATTAATCTTGGTAAATGAATAGATATTATCATAAAACAATTACTACATCGATAACTTTGAACCAAAATAAAATTGAAAGAATAAAACTAAATAAAAAATATATTATCTTTTGAATAAATTTATTAATAGTATTAAATTAAAAGGTGTTTTCATATACACATTATAAAATAATATAGGTTCATCAAATAACATATCTCTGAAAGATGGGAAATTTAGTCAATAATCTTGAACAACATTGGCAGTGATTAAATCTTAATATCCATTAAATAATATCCAAAAATGAAACAGTAAATATAATGAAAATATTTATATTCATGATATAACTTTTAAAATGGGTTTTATATACACCATAACAAAACTAGTGGTGAATATGGTAAAAGTCACATAGAAATAAAAAGAGACACAAAACCTTCTACTTTATCTCTAGACTTCCTTCGTACATGTTCAAACCTACATTATAATAAATATAATTTTATTATAATTCAATTTCATAACCATTAATATATATAGATATATTATCATATTCCATTTATGTATTACCATTTATTATCCATTTATTAACAATTCTATGTTAATGTCTTGTATTAGGAAATGACGAATTTTTCATGTATGTTTTGATTTGTCATTTTTTGGGTCCTCTTACACTGATCATAGTTCCACCCTATCCAAAATGTTTAAAATGATATTGATACAATAATATATATATATATATGTATATATATATATATATTATCTATGTATTAATAGTAGTCCATAAATGTCAGAGATAGGAAATGAGATACATTGTTCATAGAGACGATAGTTTGTATGTAGGCATGACTTTATTTTCCATTTTCCGGAAGGATTAGAAGAAAGAAAGGTATAAAATATATTAAAATTATAGATTCATTTAATTTCATATATATAACATATTTTCATTACACTCATCCGTATTACTAAAAATGTTACGCATGACTGAAACAGATCGCTCCGTGAGACGGTAGTCCTCCATACATATGAGCGACGTTATCTTATTCCCAAATAATGAAATGTGAGAAATTATATATGATATAATAATTAAAAAAGTATAATAATATCATTAATATCATATATAAACATTTAATCCATCATTATATCCTATTATGGTATGTGGTAATGGAAAACTAATTACATCAGTTCGTGATTTAATAGTCACCCATACAAAAAAATAATGATTTTGTATCCCAATAGATGGATTTGGAGAATAAAATAGGTTATTATATTAATATATTAAAATATTAATATCTTTAATATAATAAGGTTATTATATATTAATGATTTAATATTAATTTATGGAGTTGGAGGATGATAATAAATAAAATTCCGAGTTAGGGATGCTACCTCTTCTTTGGATAACTTCTTTTTTTTTCACTAAAAGGATTCAAAAGTATGGTTTATATAAAAAATTAGGCCTATAGGATTATATGATAGAATTAAAGAAGTTTTTTAGAAATTTATTTTCTAAACCAAGGGAATTTTTATGTTTTAATCGGAGAGTAGAGGGATTGGCCTTTAATATGTGAGGTGAGTTAAACCTATATAATATTTGAAATGAAAAAGGCCTGAATGAATTTTTAAACTCTATAACACCCCAAAATGGTCCATTATCAAGAAATATATATAATAAGTTATCCATATTTCCATAAAATAATTTTTGGATAACTATTGATTCATTTAGAACCCATATCAGATATGTTTAACCCCTATAAACCCATTTTTTACCTTAACCAGAGTAAATGCTTTTTAAAATTTTCACAATTCATTATGGTAAAAATTATGTTAAGAATTTTATGTTATATAAAATTGGATAATTATAAATATGTAATTTATTTCTCTAATTTAAATTCATATATGAGAAAAAATATAATTTAAAATTAAACATGTGGATGACAAGAGGATGTTTTCTTCTAATGAAAAAATGTTCAAAGGTTAAAAAAGTTTTTATATAATAATTCAATATGAAAGTTACTAAAATAACATAAATTGGATTAATTCATATATAATGGAATTTATATTACCCTAAAACCCATTTTAAATTAAAAATGATCCTTGTAAGTTCTTTATATGAAATGGTATTTTTTAATAAAAAGATTTATTTTTGACTATAAAATAATTTTTTTTATAAAAATACAAAAAATTCAACCTAAGATAATTTTTACATATTTATATAAAAACAAAATTTTTAATCTAATTAATTTTATAAAAACATAACAAAATAATTTTATTATTTTTTATAAAAATATATAAAAAAATATTTTTTTGGTAAATAGTATTTTTGAAAAATATAAAGACTTTACTAAAAATAAAGTACTATTTATCAATATTTTTTATTTGAAACAATTATAATTAATAATTTATTTTTTATTTCCTATCCATTCATCTTTTCTCAATGTCTTGGTAATTATGGTCCTGATTAAATTATAATATGAATAGGTTTTTGTGTTTTGTTAAAACTCAATGTTGCTTATAACACAAGAAAAACTAAATGTTGCACATAATTAGTGACATCAAAGAAATTATCTCTGTTAGAAATATGTATAATAAAATCTTAGTGTGTTAAATTACAGCCCATTAATTAAATTTCATCCTCACAATATCAACTTCTTTGGATAATCAAGGGTTTAATAGTAGAAAATCCCTTTTTGGGAAACCCACATCATAAAAGGAGTTAGTAAGAAATCCTTCTAAAAATAGATAACTGAATTTTCTAAGGCCATATAAAAATGAATAATAAGTTTAAAAATATAAGAGCATAGGGAGGAAGTTAATATTTAGACATTGAATATAAACTTACGGTCTAAATAATGATTGAGAGTGAGAGATATCTTTGATCAAAAGAAATGAAATGTTATGTGAAAATAAATAAACCAAAAAACCATAATCCAAATAATTATGGAAATGGTTATTGATATCATTATAAATAATGGAAAGAGGATAATATTTTATTTTAAGATCATTTTCTTAATGTTGTAAATATTTTCATGTAAAGATATACATACTTTATTTTATTCCATTTTGCAAGCATAATATCAACCTTTAGTTGTGCTTCGATCAATTTCTACATCATCTATTACATTAATAAATGAAGGAGGATTTTTATTACCATTAAACATTAATGGATCTTATTATTAATTAAATAATTATAATTTTATCTTTATTTATCTATATATTATCCAAAATTGAATTTTTAGCATAGGCCATCCAATAACATCAAACATTAAACTTATTAAATTTCATAAATAATTTACTTTATCTCTCAACCATATCTAACAAAAATTGAAATCAAAAAATTTAGAAACAAAGTCACTAAATTTCCATTATCAAAATAAAATTCTTCCTCGCAATAAGATTTATTGCCTCTTAATGTCTCATACCAAATATGTGAATTAATTTGTCATATATTATCCTAAAATATGGAAATAATATGAAATACAATAAAAATTAATTGAAAACATACATACTTTATCATTTATTGAATAAAATTTAGATTATTTTATATATTTCATAAATCCAATAATTCTTTATACTCCATCATTGATAATATAATCCAGTTTCTCCACAAATAATTAACTATTATTCAATCATTATACTAAATTAGTAAACTATTAAATTTGATTAATCATCTAATTCATCAACAATTCATTCATATAATATGAAATATTAATAATTTATTAACATATATAAATCTTATTTTAATCTTGAATCTCATGTTTAACCTAAAAAATACTATTGGAATAGCTCATAACATTTATAATTCATATATTATCTCTTCATTATCACCACATTAAGAATTACTCATACCACCTTAGTGTTTCCCTTTATTGGTTCCCACTAAGAAATGTATTTACATAATTCAAATACATTCTAAATTTATAACATTATACTATTTATTATTCCTTTGAAAAACCATTATTCTCATCAATTTCCTCAACTAGACTTTTAATTTTTCCTTGGAAATTACTTTCTTTCTGTCTAACTTTTCCACACTCATTAAATATCCATGTTCCATTGATAAATTCCATGGAGTTATTATTCTCACATTCTCAACATATAAGAAACAATGTCTTCCTTTCTCAAGGATCTAAAACACATGATGGCAAGGCTAACTCTCCCCTCTTATTTGGTGGGTCCTATAGTTGGTCTATAAGAAAGTTATTAATTATATATAACAATAATATATTAGGCATAATCACAATATCATGAACTCTAGTAATCGCCACATTTTGTTCTTCATCAACACATTTTATTTCACAATTTATTTTAGCATTGTTCCATTTTTTACACCATTTATTGAAACAAAAAAAACATAGTGTGATAAATAATAATCATAGTGGGAAGACACATAATAATGAAAAATTATTTATAGGCTGTTTGGATCTCGATATCATTTTTTCAATATATGAAACATTATACATAACATAGGTCATAAATGGTCATTATATAAAACCATTGTGATGGTCGATAAATTGTTTTAGATTTTCAGAATCATATCCCCAGGGAGTTTTAAACATGTGTGCGACAAGGCTCATTATCTTGCATCAGGTGTAGATCGAGTTCAACTAAATGTTTATTTTCTAAGTTATTATATCTAAGAACATCTATCAAAAAATCAACTTTTATTATCTATATAGGGATTTAATTTCAGGGATACCACACTATCTATACATTACCAAAATTTGAGGACATGTTCATATGCTTTGACTCATTCTAATAATTATCCTAAGACAAATCTTTAGAAATATCCAAAGGGTTCTCACTAATTTTTCATATCATATTTTCCTAAGGATTACTAAACCTATCATCTAGTACTAGATATTAATATCGAAACTTCTCATACATAGATATATTTTTTTAATTAATATCCATTATATTACACAATCACACACTTGATGTTCATAATGGTGTAGTTCTATTAGAATCATTGATCACAAACTTTTTGTTTCTTGAAATATCTTAAATTTCTCTCATAATAAACTTCCCAAATAGAAATCTTGTTAGAAATTCCCTACATAAAACCATTCTACATAACCTGTGAAAAAGGAAACATAATAATGCGTGATCTCATATACATGGTATGGGTAAAATTAGAGATATATCATCATAGCATGGGATAATGTGAATGATATGAATATAATAAAAATTTATGATTATAATAAATGATAAACCTAAGTCAAAAAATAAATCATGGTATTTTATAATACATAATTCCTAATATAATCAAATAACATGAGAGGTGAAAACATGAAATTGGAATAATACATAGATTTGGGGCATAAGATAAATCCAATAATATTATTTCCATAGCAGTTAAGAATCATTACAAAATTATCCAAGTGGAATGGGTTCAATCCCCAAACCATTTTATTAGTCAAGGTTCACCCCTAAGACCATATCATTGAAAAATTACCTTACTAGATTGGGTTAGCATTCCATTATGTCATGTTAACTCATGTGATATCAATACTTACCCAATGCATTGTAAGGATATATAGGTCCAACTCATCACATAATAATAATCATATATATGTTTGTTCCAAAAAATCATAAAACAGTAATCAAATTAGAAACACTAAAATGAAATTGGTTTCAATAAAAACTCATCATTATACAACATGTAGAAATGAAATTAGTTATATAATCATTTCATCAAATCATCAAAGCACAACCTTTTGAAAATGACGTGGGTAACAAACCCATTTTTTCATTATAAAACCCGTGGAATATAAATGACATTCATAAATTTACTTACATCATAAAAATTAACCATATAGAGAAAGAATAATAATGGTTTCCATTTATCATATACCAAATAAATATTAAGTAAAATCAAAGGATGTCATCTTAAAGGTAAAATGATTTTGAATGATCAGTTGAAACATTTCTTGCAAAAAATATACTTTAAAAATTAGAAATTACTTTTAAAAAAATATTAAATTTTCTAAATCCTTCTCATATTAAAAAAAATTTAAAATATATAATGTAATATATGAATATCATTTAAAACATTTCCTTAGGAAAATATCCTTTCTAATTTTTAAAACACCTTTTAAACTATAAAACATTTTAAAAATTATTTTATTTTAAAATAATCATGAAAGAATTAAAATTTATTTAAAAAAATTCAAGATGAAAATATCCTATCCAATATGAGAAACATATTTTAAAACATATAACCATTTCAAATTATTTTTCTTTGAAAATAACCATGGAAACATATAAAAGAAGATTTAAAAGTCATTGAAATCATTTCTTATGGAAAATATATTTTCCACTTTGAAATTAACTTTTTAAAACCTAATACATTTTCAAAATTATTTTATTTAAAAATATCCATTAATTCACATAATGAAATACCAAATAAATTTTGTGATCATGATGGTTGTAAATTTTTTACTCTTTAAAAATAAATATTCCTTTGGAATTTTTAATAATATCCAAAAAGTAATTTTTTTGAAAAATACATGACTATTCACTTCAAAACACATTTTAAAAATTAAATAAAATTGTTAAAAATTATTTAATAAATCCTTTGGGTGGTGTTAAAACATTGTTATAAAACATATATATAGAATAAAAGAGGTTTTTATCTGTAGAGATAAATAATGTTAGTAAACATGAATAACATTATTTATGATTTGAGTATATTAGGTGAGGAAAATGGTGGTAAAACAAGTATAATTTTTACATAAAAAGATGATTATTAAATTCATTCTTTTATTGAGAGATATAATATATGATTTTATTATTTGAATCATAATTATAAACAATCCTGATAAATAATGAGATTATATCATAAAATGATTACCACTTTGGTAACATTCAATCAAAGTCCTCATGAAAGGATAACATTAAATAAAAACTTAAAATGTCCTAAAAACAAATAAATTATATAAAATATCAAATGGTAGGTATATATGCCTCATAAAAGATAATGTGTATAATGCATCATTTTTTCCAAAAAATTCAAATTGAGACAAAAAACTCTTACATTTTTGGTAATTTCATGAATCATGATCTCAATTAAATAATTATATAAAATTAAACCAAATATATAATAAAAATATATATTTTTAGGATATAAAAATTCAATGGGGATGTATATATAGACCAAGTTTTTCATAAATATATATTACATATTTTTAGATAAATATTAATTTCATAATATAATTACATGTATGAGGATCAAAATAGTCCAGTGCCTTTACAAACTCGAAAACATAAAAAAATTGTTAATAAAAATATCTACATTGTATCTAACCTATTTATTAATAATTATATCTATTTTATTATATCACACCTAATACCCTTCTTCATTTCATCTAGAATGGAAAAATAGGAAATTGGTGAGCTAAGATGCTTAGTAAGGTTAAAGATGGAAGATATCTATTTATTTTCTTATGAAAGTATAAGATAACAAATATTGGTATATGATCATAATCATAAAATAAAATATTCATACCCAACCTATCATGGATCAAAAACACATGTTGTGGAATAAAACATTTACTTGAACCATAAAAATGAAACTTCATCATAACTCATTCTTAAACCATATATTCAAGTCATAAAATTTTGAGGGAATAATCATAAATATATAAAACCATTTTATATGTCTAGTTTAACTACCAAGACTCCCATATCAGGCCTTATCACTTTTTTCACTTAACTAATCAGGAACTTCGACTTGTTTCCCATCACTGATCAAGCACATCTACTTGTTAACATTGACTGTCCCTATTGATATAATTCATTACCCAATAAATTTAATTTCGATATAGGTCTCACCCATAACATAATTAAATAAATACATATATTCTACACATGACCATAAATTATTCATCACCATAGAACCCATGTAAATAAATGAGTTTTGCAAATACTTCATGATAATACAACTCATGGAAATGAAATAGGATTTATGGGTATCGTTGCACCATAAGAATAAACCATTCATATATGGAATAGGAATAGTATCATTGGGTTATATCCCCATTAAACCATATGTAATATAAAATAATGTTATCATTGATGGAAAATAATTTTTCAATGATCACTTGAAATAATTCTTGTGCAAATTTACCATTCCTTTATGAAACCATTTCCTTAAATGGCCACCCACATATATATGGAAACAAAATTCATTCAAAACAACCTTTTAAGATTTTAATAGGATCATTATTTCATTATTTAATAATTAAATATTAAAAATATATTCATGTCATATATGTTAACAAAACATTCCTTTCGTACTTTTGCTGAAAAAGTTACCAAGTACCTCATATGAAATATGAAATAAACATATAAATTTAAAAACAATATTTAATAATTCAAAAATGTGTGAAAAGAAATTTAATTATACATAGCTTAATATTAAAATACGTTTTGAGGGAAAAAATAAGGACATGTTGGATAAATATTCACCAATAGATACTTAGATGTGTCAATCCCGAATATTGATAAGATTGTGAAATAAACCCTTACCACTCTATAATCACATGAATCAAATTCCCCTTATAATAAATAAAACTATATTGATTTTAAAATACCAAAATATTCCGGGTAAGTCTCATAAAGACATTCATTATCAGTATATATACAATCAGAAGGAAACATGTAGTGTATGAGGCACGTGTTCCACATCAATAAAAGTGATATATAAATCCCATACCTAATATGTATCATTTCCATGTTCATGTTAAAACATTATTTATAATAAATTTATATATATTATACATTCATTAAATAATAATATTTAAATAATTCCATTATTTATTGGTTTTAAACATGTTATCAACCATTTATTAATAATTACAATCACTATTCAATGTGAAATCTGTTTCATTTTCAAACCATGTTTTAATATTGAATTCCTGGTCCTTATATATTAATCATTGTCCCACCACTTCCATAATCATTATTATGTTATATATATCATATATATACATAAAATCCATCCTTAACACCACCCATGTGAAATATTTCTGAAAAATGAACGACATCACATTGTGATAATGATAAGCCATACGTACTCACAAGCAACGTTATCATTTCCCAAGAGATTATGTGGTAAAAAGGTATATATTGTATTTCATTCCATAAGTATTATTATTTAAGATATATATTTTTTAAATATTAAAATTATCATATTTCCTTCTCATAAAATATGGTGATCAAACAAATTGTATCACTGCGTGGAGATGGTATGCCATACGAGTGCACAACCGATACTTTAACTTCTTTTTTAATAGGAAAGGGGATTTATAATGGTTCATTAATAATAATAATAACATTTCATTACATTTAGGAATTTTAATTTTTTATTTTATTACATATATCATATATTTATATCAAGTATAGAAGATTAGAAAAAGAGAGTGACTGTTTAGAGAGATTACCTCTTCTTCGGAACTACTCCTTTAGATCTCCTCTAAAAGACTATAGAGCGAGTCCTATAGGAATATCAACACCACTAGAATGTGGATTTTTATGTGGAGAAGAGAAATTATCATATATTGGTCCTGATAAAATAATCAAATTAGTGAAATGAGATGATAGAGGGGGATTCATTTTATAATGAATCTGAGACGCACTTTTGGAACTTCTTGACAGATTAAATTATAAAAAAATTAAATCACAATCCAAACCCCTCAAAATGCAAATTTATTGTATGTTAATATGGGTTAAGTGGTAATAACATTAAAAATTACATTACTTATATGTTTTGTTCTACTCTTTTTCCTTATCATTCTGATTAACTATTGGTTAACATATTTTAATATAAACTATAATAACATCATTTTTATTTTTTTAAGGTGGATACTTTTAATTAAATGTGAAACTTTAACCATTAATGGTCAATTTATAATATTTTAGATCATAATTTTTCCTACATGTCATTATTTTGGATTTTTAGGATTTTTAGAGAATTTAATAATGTATTATTTTCATAAAATTTCATTACCGTCAATTTGGATACTATTCATTGCAATAACATTATGAAAATCAACAAAAAAATATAACCTCAAAATAATTCATTTATTAAAACCCTAAAATTTCATATTCATCTTGAAAATCTGTTTATAAACTTGTGTAATTAAAATTGTATTTCTGTTTGTATTTTTAATATCACTTAATTTTTTTCATCAGTTGTTTAATTACAACATCATCATTATGTAAATATTTATGATAATTATTTAGTCAATAATAATTTAAAATAAATTAAAAAGTCAAAAATAATCATTTTATATTTCATAGTAATATATATAGTCATAAATATATTTAATTTATCACCGTATTAAAAATATTCTACATATTAAAAGTAAGAGCGTGATATTTTTTCACTCTCTATAATTTTAATAATATCTTATAAATTTTCATGTAAAAGAATTTGTTAAATTTTTATATGTTGAAATTTATTGGTCAAGGATCTAATTTACTTCCAAGTATATAATTTTGTAATGTTTTATGGTAGTTTTCTAATATTTATAATATTATTTTTACCCTTAATTACCTGATTTTCCATTAAATATGGTAGTAAAATTTACTAATGTTATTACCCATATTTTCAAAAATTAAAAAGTTACTATTTAATACATTTGTAAATTATGATTCCAAATATGGAATTCAGTTTTTTAAAATTAATAAAACATAAATTTCTAAAAGTAATTTAAAATTAATCTTGTGAACGGAGTGAGAAAACATGTTTTTAATGTGAAAACATTTAAAAGATTGAAATGTTTATATATCTCAATTCAATGTAAAATTGATTCCAATTAATTAAATTGGATTTAATGAAATTTTTTTCTTTCTAATTATTGTTTAAAACCAATCTAAAATATAATTTAACACTATTACTTATTTAAATGAATTTTTCTCCCTTAAATTTTAGTATTTTTTTCAGTATTCATATAAACATTAACATTATCTGAAAAATAAAGAAATTGCAATCAATGTAAATTTTGATATTATTATTAAAAATACATATAATTTTTCAAATATAATTAATAAATTTGTAAAAATCTAGATTTTAAACAATGAAACTTCAGAAGGTGTAAAAACTATCTCTTTATAAAAATATAGTTTTTAAGTATAAAACTGGATTAATATTTATATAATGCATATAGAATAAATATGATAAATAATAAATATTATATTGAATATAATATATATATATATATTAAATTAATATAATATGACATGATTTATTGGTCTATGTTAGGGGTATAAAATACATATCAGTGCATTTAAGCAGTTTTTTTTGAAAAATATTTCCTTTTAATTTCATACGGGTTTTACATGTGTAAACCATACAATCATAATTGATTAAATCTTGTTTATAACCTCCATTATAAAATCTATGTTATTATTTTCTTGTTCATATAATTACAATAATAAATTTATGTTTCATATAAATTTGGTGTTGCATGTAAATCAAGCTAAGATGGTGTTGTGTATAGTGCAAGCTTAACTTTGTGTAGCATATAATACTAGGCATCAATGAAATTTAATTTATTTGAAGAAAATTATTAATTTTTGGGGTGTTACATTCTACCCCCCTTAAAATTAATTTTTTCAATGAAATTATTCACTTGGATAAAAATAGATGATATGACCTCAGCCTCATCACATCCTCATGGTCTCATGTAGCGTCTTCAAATTGGTGGCTTCACCACAAAACTTTAACTAAATGGGTGGTCTTGTTTCATAGAACTTTATATATACAATCTGAAATCTCTATCGGTTTTTCCTCATATAAATGATATTGTTCCAATGGTACTACCTCAATTTTCAGTACATAAGAAGGTTTAGTTATATACTTCTTCATGAGGGATACAAGGAACACATCATGAACTTGAGATAGTTTGGTGGAAGAGAAAATTGATAAATTATTATCCTGATATGATCAATAAATTTAAAAAATATTGATATGACTATGGATTATCTTCTCCTTATTTCTAAATCTAATTACTCTCTTCCTTTGAGATACTTTTTGAAATACTTCTTCACCCACATAAAACTATAAATCATTATGATGATTTTTGACTTAATTTTTTTCAACTCTAAGTTTCTCCTATGTGTTGTCGACTGGATCCAACTTTTTATATGATTTCTTAAGTTAGATCGGGCACCAATAGCTTTACTTCCAACAAATCATTCTAGTATGTTTTATTTATTCACAACATACCATAGAGGGCTTCCTATGGATCCTTATGAATGTTATAGTGAAAATTATTGTTATAGGAAAATAATGAAAAAGAATGGACTTGATCACAACCACCATTTATATCCTTAGTGAATGATATCAATATATATTCTATAGTTTTAACTTTCCTCTTAGATTGACCCCTTGCCTAAGGATGATAATCAGTGCTAAAATATGAATTTTTATGTAGATCATGTTGAATAATTTGTTATAACTTTGAGCTAAAACATGGATCCTGATCAATTATACTAGAAAGTGGAACTCCATAAAATATTACCACTTCCATATTATAAATTATGGAAAATTGATTAAGTGATAATTATTTTATAACTAAAATTATGTTTGTGGACAATGTAAGGTGGTTTATTATAAGCCATATAAAATTATGGCATTTAGATGGTTTTGGAAGCCTGTCAACAAAATCCATAGAGATATTTCCCATTTTCATTCAGTTGTGTTTAATGGTTGTAACATCCCCTCAGATTTATGTCTCTCTTCCTTAACATGATAAGAAATTAATAACCAAGAAACATACTCTACAATATATCTCTTCATTCGATCACACCATAAATATTCTCTTAGGTCTCTATACATATTTTTACTTCCACGATGAATACGTAATGGTGAACTCTATACCTCATCCAATAGTTCCTTCTTCTAATCTGGTATAGGAGGAACACATACTAGGTTCTTGAAATTCATTTTTTCATCATAATCATGGTTGACCATAGGAACATTTTCATGATATTTTGTAGCTATATAACTTCTTTATATTCCTATTTTATATTTATAAAGACCACTAGTTAAGCATTAATTTAATATAAAAATAATTTCTACCCTTCCATTTTGATATTCAGATCCCTTCTTTGTAAATATATAAATTTTTAGTATTTTATAACCCTCATCATATATAATCTAGCATTTTTATTTGGACATAAATAATCTTCCAAATTGTTCGATTTCCGAAAGAGGTAATGTATTTAGAAATCATAATAATTAATCAGTTTCAACCATATTTTTTGGGGAATATTCAACTCCTTCTATTTGAATATATACAATAATATTTTTTGATATATATATATTTAATTTTTCCTTATAAATATTATTACTATATTTCTTTAATTTAATTATTACCAAACCTAACTCTAAATCATGAGTTGAGTAATGTTTCTCAAGAACCACTAGTTGTTATAAGGCATAAGAAATAACCCATGTCATTTTACTTTATAACAAATCCCAATACCTTCTAAAACGCATTACTATAAATAAAATACCCTTATCCATAACAAGGTAATTTATAAACAGGTAAATGAGTAATATTCTATTTATTTCCATAAAATTTTCTTCACATTCACTCATCTAGAGGAACGTGGATCCCCTATGAGTTATCTTGGTGATTGTACTGGTCAGTTGAGAGAAATTCTCACCAAGGCACTGATAATAATTGTCCAAACCAAGAAAAATATGTGTTTCAGTTATTGTGGTGGGTCTAGGCCATTTATAAATAACATATTTCTTTGATTTATCTAGTAATATACCCTCACTTGATATTATATGTCCTAAAAATGAATCTTTTTTAATTCAAAATTCATACTTAGTAAATTTCTCAAAAATCTTATAATTTTTTAGGGTCTTCAGCATATTCCTCTATTGATCTTCATGTTCTTCCATAAATTTTGAATATATGTTAATATCCTTTATAAAGACTACAACAAAATTATCAAGATGGTTCCTAAAGACTCTATTCATCAATTTCATTGAAACAGTGGGAGAATTAGAAAGAACAAAAGACATCCATCTGGATTTAAAGTTTCAATTCCTTGTTAACAATTATGTCATGCATATATCGTAATTATTGAACATAAATTGAGAATTTATAGAATGAATGAAAATTTCAAATAAATATTGATATCAATGTAGTTTATCAAATTAATCATCGATATAGGAAGATGATACTTATTCTTGATTGTAATTTTGTTAAGCTCCCAACAATCAATACAAACACATATTGACTCGTCTTTCATCTTAAAAAATAGAATACGTTCTCCCCAAGGTGAAAAACTATGGATTATGAATCCCTTATCAATATTCTCTTGGTTTTTATTCTTTAATTATTGATAATCAATTGGGTAAAATTTAAAAACAGACTTTGAAATTGTCATATTACCAGTAATGAGTTATATCGAAAACTGAACATTATGATTTGGTTAAAGAATTAGAAACCATTCTAGAAAAAAATCAAAAAACCCTAGTATAATAGGTGTGTTAATAATGTTTAGTTTCACAAAAACCTTATAAGATATATAACATTCATGTATAATAATTATGACCCGCAAGATGGAATCAATTTCAATTGTATGTTCATATTCATCATGGAATCAATAAATGATAATTGGTTCATTCATAATATGTAATGTCACATCCCATACTTGGAATATAATATGATATCAAAATAGACAAATCCAATTCATTCCAAGAATCACATGTAATTTTACTATAGGTAGAATACTGAGATTCTTAGGAATAACTTTCCTACAAACATCAATCAGAGAAGAATAATGTTTGTGAGATACAACCATTTTTTCATTAAGAGTCATCTTAGAGAACTCAACATCTAATTTTTGAGTTGATACTATGATACACTTATCAAATTCATTAGAAATAATAGAGTGGGTGGGTTTATAATTAAATGTGAAATTAGATATTTTATAAAAATTGGTAAGTGTACACTTCACCACGTCATTATCACAACCAAATTTTTTAGTCAGGATCACAAAAAATTTTCCTTTTTCTTTGTGTTATAGAGATTATATTTTTATAATGCAAAACCTTAAAAATTAATGATATAATTATAATAACGTCCAAACTCCTCACATTTATAGCATTAGATCATGGGTAGTATATATTTTGGAATCTTCTTTTCCACTATTTCATTAACTAGCCTTTTAATTTCCCATAAAAATTCATGGGCCTTGGGACCCAAATTTCAACAGTTATTAGTCCACCCAATTAAATTTAAACAGTTCACTTGATGTTTATTCCCACATTTCTGGATTATAGATGGATATAATTTCATTTTTCAATGTGATTTTTTTGAGTTTTTGTAAAACATGATATTTTATTTCCTATCAAATAAATAGTAATGGTCGGTGTCTCTAATTTTCATTTCCACCATAATTGATTGTCCAAAATTCTCTTTATAGCAACCGAAGTCAATTATGGATAATTCTATTTAGTGAATTGGTTGTAATCCACTCAAAAATTAGTCAATATAAATTTTATGTTCGATTGTAATACTAGAATGATACCTCAGAAGTCTTGTGGAATTTTCCTCATAGGTTCAAACAGATTCATCATCCTTTTTTAGTATCTTATGGAACTAATATTCTTAATTCATTTGAAGAATATGAGAAAATTACTTATGGAAAAATAAATTATTGAACACCTCGCATTCCATGCATTCAATTTCATTATCTTGCCTCATATTATTGAGAATGTTCCATCACTGATCTGCTTACCCTTCTAGATGAAAAACATCTTTGACAACATTCTCATGTACTGATAGATAAATAATAGAAAAATATTTTCTCAATGGTTTCAATCCATATCTCATCAACTAGTGGGTCATAAGATCAACTAATAGAATGTAGATGTTACCTCATGAAATATTAAATAGTAATTTTATATATTATTTGATGATTAGTAAAATTAGTGTGATTCATATCATAAGAACATAACGTTTGCATGGTAGCACATTTTATCATTCAAGATCCCATTCAATTTGGTTTCTCATGTGTTCAGTCATTTAATTATCCTTTACATGTGGGATTCTCATGATTCCTTTAAGTTCTAGACATTGAATAGAACTAAAAATCATATTACAATAAATGACAACACTATTGAGGAATCATGAAAATAATTTATGAAATGACCTAAATCATGAAATCCTCTATGAAAATTTTGGTTTGGACCAAGATCATTTATAATCATTACAAAAACTATATTGTTTTATCCTATAAATAAATATCACTTTAAGGCTCTTACTAAGGTTTTACCATCCAAATGTCCAAAGGATAAGAAAACCAATCATCTAAAACAAACTATAATGACCTGTGATTTTCCAATAATTACATTACATTTTTGTATATATATATATTCATTTCATTATAAAATTACACATCTGAATATCATAAAGGTATAAAGATTTTTAAACTCAAAAACCTATAGAAAAGCTTTATAAAAATATTTATATCCTCTCCCACTTATTTATTCATAATTATACAAATTTTTTCATATAACACTTAAAACTTTTCATCATATAACGTGAAAAGGTAACATAATAAAAGGATGATCTCATACACTCAGTATGGATAAACATGAAATATGTCATTTTATTATCTTATGGAAGCATAAGATAAGATATATGGGTATGTGAGCAGTAGAATGACATACAATGTTCATATCAAACCTTTCAAGGATCATAAACACTAGTTATGGCATAAAATATTAACATGAACCTTAAGAATGAAACATCGTCATAACACATTATTGACCAGAATTTTTAAGTCATTTTTTGTGGTTTTTTCATATTTATCTAAAACAATTCAATATGCCAAGGTTAATTAACAAGACTCATCAATTAGGCCTTATCACATATTTCCTATAATGGATCAATTACATCAACTTATTACCCATCACATATCAATCACATCGACTTATTTCCTTAAAATATATCATGAGATAAAAATATTACCTAATGAATTCAAGGTATATGTGTGTACCAAGATTCACATAATGAAAACATTACATATAAGTTCCACATGACCTGAAATTAGTCATCACATCATAACCCATGTAATGAAAATGGTTTCATAAATAACTCTTCATAAAATAACTCAAGGAAATAAAATATATTTAATAGGTATCATTACAACATTAACATAAAAAAATTAATATAAAGAATGAAAATGGTATCCTTGGGTTAAATACCCAGTAAATCAAAATTAATAGAAAATAATTTCATCTATGATGGAAAATGATTTTTTAACTATCACTTGATATAAATCTTGAGAAAAATATCTTTTCCTAGAGGAAGTAATTTTATTAATGATACAAGAAATTATAAAGGGAAAATTTTCATTGAAAATAAACATAAACACATGTAAACGAAGCTTCAAGGAATTAAGGCATCGTGAATGTTAAAAAATATATTCATTCAGTTTAAGTTGAAAAATACCCTTTGTACTTTTTCTAAAAAATATACAAATTACCACATTTGGAAAACAATAAAAAGATTCATTTCAACCCATTTAGTAAAAATTAAATCATGGGTAAAAATAAAATAAAATTTTCATAGAATAATACTAATAACCTTTTTGATAAATATTTTTACAAAATATGGTTATGGAAGATAAATATTGCCAAGTAGATACTTAGAACAAAATAATCCCTAATATTCAAGATAATATGAAATAAACCCTTATCACTTTATAATAAGTTAAATAATATACACCATGTTAGAATAAAAATTATGCAGATTTAAAAATACAATAATATTCAGTATAATCCTCATAAAATTCATTCATGTGTAGTATATATGTCACACTCAAAACCAAGTAGGGTATAAGGAATGTGTCCCACAGAAATAAAACTAAGACCAAAATCCCACACATCAAGTATCTCAATTACTTATGTGTGTTAAATCCTTCTGAATAATAAATATGGACTTATTTTAAATTTATTCCATAACCATATATATGTCATACCTTATATTTGTTTTATAAAATATTATCACCAATTTATGAATAATTAAAATCATTGTTCTAGGTTATATGAGTTTCATTTTCTAGGCATATATTGGTTAAGCAGTCCATGTCCTTATGCTTTGATCAGGGTCCGTTCATTTCGAAAATAATTATTATGTTATGTATATCATATATATATATAATCCTCCTTGTTACTACCCATGTGAAATATATATGAACAATTAATGACATCACATCATGGAGATGATAAGCCATATATACGAACGAGTGACATTATCATTTCTCAAAAGATAAGGTGGTAATAAAAGGAATATAATATATTATCATTAAATAAGAATAATTATTTCATTAATATAATATTAAAACATTAAAAAAATCATAGTTACCACTCATAAATGATGGTGGTGAGAAATTAATTTTGTCACTACGTGGAGACAGTAAGTCTTACGTATGCACAAGTTACACTTTTATATATTGTTTGATGGTAAAAGGGATGTATAATGTTGTATTCATAATTATAATAACATTTAAGAATATTAATGGTTATAAAATTAATATTTTATGATATATATAAGATATTCATAGGTGGTATGGAAGATTAGAAAAAGAGAGTGATCAGTTAGAGTGATTACCACTTCATCAAAACGGAACCTTTAGATCTCCTCAAAAGGAATCTGTAGTTGGTCCATTGGGAAGACCATAACCTATAGAATGTGTTTATTGAATTGGAGAAAATTATTTTATAAATTTTGGTCGAGTTATAAGACTCAATGTGGTGAAATTATATTTGGTAGGAGATGTTTATTTATAGTGAAGGTGGGGAAAACATTTGGAATTTTTCCAAATATGGAATTATAATAAATTAAATCTCAATAAAATTACCTAAAATATAAATTTATTTGAAGATAATTTGTCCTAGGGTGGTATTACTATCTACCAAAATATTTTTGACATGTTTTGATGAATGTGTAAACCATATCATTTTCATGAACACTTAGTTAACATATTTTAATTTTAACTATGTTAACAATATTTCCATTATTAAAAGGTAATGATTTTTAGTTATAAAGTGTCTTCTGAAACAAAAATTGATAATTAATGATTTTTTACCATAATTTATCACATTGTTTCTCTTTTTTTTATTTCAAACCAATTTAATAATGTATTATTGTCATAAAATATCATTATTATCAATTTTGGCACTATTTATTACATAGACTTTAATAAAATCAATACAACAAGACAACATCAATCAAATTAAATTAATAAATCCCTTATTCATCATATTGAAATATTAAATTCTTGTAGAATATTAATGAGTTAAAAATATATTTATTTTAATATTTCTCATATCACTTTATTGGGGTTTTTATCATTTAAATAATTACTGCATCATAATTGTGTAAATATTTATGATTATTATTTTTCACTAAAAATTAAAAATAAATTTTAAATATTTATATATTCATTTAATACTTAAAAATAATATATATATTCTAGAATATATTCTATTTATATTCATATTAAAAATATTATAATTATTAAAACTAAGAGTGTTGTATTATGTCACTCTCTTTGATTTTAATAAAATCTAAATAATATTCAATGAAAAGTGTCCACTAAATTATTAAATATAGAAACCTAAGTGTTAAGGATTTAATATTATTCCTAAATTTAAATTTATTCATGTTTTAGGGTAGTTTTATAATATTTACAACATTAATTTTACCCTTAATAACCAGATTTACCCTCAACAATGTTAATAAAATTTTCTAAAGTTACTATTCATATTGTCCAAAATTATAAGGGACCTATTTAATAAATTTTTAAATTATGATTCCCAATATGTGAGAAATTTTAAAAAAAATTAAATACAAAAAAAAGGCAGACATTAGTTTAAAATTAATCCCATATATGGGTTGAGAAAACATGTCTAAAGTGAAAATGTTCAATAGATTGAAAAGTTTTTATATATCAATTCAATGTGATAATGATTATTATGACATAAATTTGAATAAAGGATATAAATCATTCTAATTTTAATTTAAATCCAATAAAAAATATAATATATATCTATAAAGTATTTAGATGAAAAATTATTTTCAATTAAATTTCATGATTTTTCACTCTTCATCAAAAAATGAAACCTATTAGAAAAATACTAAAAATGAATACTTAGTAAATTTTTATATCCATATTTCAAAGAGGATGTTTATTTTATCAAATTAAATTATTAAATGTGTCAAAAACATTATTTTAAACATGTTCACCATCAAAAGGAGTAAAACATAACTTTTTAGTCAAATATAGTTTTTAAGCATAAAATTATATTAATTTTTATATAATATATGTAGAACAAATAGGATAAGTGTTAAAAATTAGATTTAATGTTATATATATATTTCATTAATATAATACATCTATGTTTATTTTTTTATTTTATTTGAATAAAACACACTTATGTTCGTTTAAATTGTTTTAAAAAAATGATCTACTTTTAATTTCAAAGTGGTTTTACATGTGTAAACAATACTTTCATAATTAATTTAATCCTTTTCATACCCACTATTATAAACTCTATGATATTATTTTTTTTGTTTAAATAATTTCAATAATAATATTATGCTTCGTAGAAACTCAGTATTGCATGTAAAAAAGCTAACCCAGAGTTGCGGGTAGTGTCTGCCTAACTAGGTGTAGTGTATGACAAATTATATCGATGAAATTTAAATTATTTGAAAAAAAAATCATATAAACTATGTGTTTGGAAATAAATATAATATATAAACATTCAACCTATCATTATACGAATCCGTGAAAGGTGATAATGGACAAATGAATGACATCAGTTTGTGAGGTATAATTCCATCATACAATCGAATGATGATTTCATATCCCATTTTTTGGAAATTTTTAAAAATTTATGTGATTACATTCTCATTAAAATATATCAATATTTTTAATGTACTGATTTTATAATATCATATTGGTTTTAAAATAATTTATAGAGGTGGATGAATAAATAAAATAAAATGATTTGTTAGGGATGTTACCGAATCTTCAGATAACCTCAATTGGTTTTCAACAAAAGTAATCATAGTTCATATTTCTCACGAAACAAAAATTTATAGGATGATATTAGATAAGTAAGGAAGTTTTTTTTGAATTGTAGAAAAAATATTATTGAAAGAAGAAAATTACATGATTCTAAAGTACGATATCATCTTACAATATTTATTATGAAGGGGGAATAGAGAATTAGGGAGGTCTTCGCACCCGATAATGTCTTGTGTAATCCCAATGTTGGACAATCCATCTGTAACCATGTTTTCTTATCAATAAACATGAGTAATGATGTAGTTAAGATTGATTAGCGAATGGGTGCACTTCATCCAATGTCTAGTAATCGGATCAACAAGATAGGTTATGCCGTCCCAAATCGCTTAAATGATGGTCATCGAGTCACTTTCAGTCCAGATGTTGTTCCAATGAATGTTCTTAGTGAACAAAGTACCATAAATCATGGTCAGCATCTTAACATCAAGGGAGGTGTAAATTCCATATTTACTCATGAAGCAACCAATAACTTGACCAATGTGATTTCTAATGATAAGTTTGGATGGTATTTTTTTATTTATTTTCTAAAAAAATGGGTTCTCATATCTGAATAGGATATGATAGGGGTGGCCTTTTATAAGTGAGGTGAGTGGCACAATTGTGATTTTTGGAAGGAATAATGTTTCCCACATCATTCGAAAGGAATATGGACCCAAAATAGACCATTAAAGTGACTTAAACAGTTCACGGTCTAAATATGGATATAAAATTATTGTTTTAAAATTTTTGGATCATTTTTATCCCATAACATTATATATTAACCAATGGTAAACTCATTTTTACCTATACAATGGTAAATATTTTTTATATTTTTTAATATTCGTTATGTTGAAAAGTTATGTTGACCTTGTAAGATGATATAAATTCGTCTAATATCAAAAATGGAATCCATTTTTTCAATTGAAATTAACATAAATGGATTAATTTTATTTATAATTACAAACATGATGTTAAAAAAGATTTCCAAATAGTAAATGCTTAAAAGTTTAACAGGTTTTCATATCATTACATAAATAAAATAAATTCTAATAACTTAAACTGGATTAAAAGAAACATATTTGAAATAATTATAATTTAAATATAATTTTTTTTAAAATATCATCCAGATACTATTTCTTAACAAAAAATTATTTTTAAATAAAAAGAAATATTTTTCACTATTTATTTAAAAATTATTCTCTTCCAAAAAATCCCAAAAAATCACCCAAAGATGGATTTGAAATAATGATTTAAAAAATAAATTTTTATTAATTAAATTAACTTTCTACAATTTTTAATAAATAATATTATAATAGTTCAAAAAATTAAAAAAAAAATCATTGAGAAAATGTTATTTTAGAAACATATAAAGACTTAACCAGAAATTAATTAATCTTTATCTACATGTTTTAATTATATAAAATAATTATAATTAATATTTAAAAAAAATAAATTATTATTTATGCATATATTTTTATTGTATATGTACTTAAATACTTGATTAAAAAATAATATTTATTATTTATAATGTTTTTTTAAACAAGGTGTTGTGTTTAATGCAAGCTAAACTAGATGGTGCGTGTAACCAAATATAAAGAAAAAATAATATTTATTCAAAAAATATATATTTCTTGGAATCTTAGGGTTTCAAACACCATCTTATAGATAACTATCCTATCGGTACTTATGATAACATGATTTACCACTCCACCTAACCCTATGATATTTCAAGAAATATATTTTTAAAATAAAGTTATTTTATTTATATCTTGGATTACCCAAAAACACTATGTTTTAAATAATGTAAATATACTATAAAAATTATTTAAACATGATCATTATAACCTGGAAGTCCACTTTCCTAGTATGAATATGAATAAACATATTTTTTAAATTAAGTATAATTTTTTTAGATTAATAATATATTTATAATTAATTAATGTTTCCTGATAAAGTCTTTATATTTATTTAATATATGTTTTTATCCAAACAAAATATGATCATTTATTCTTAAGAGAAAAAAATTAAAATAATTATTTAAAATTTAGAAAATTAATTTTAAAAAATTAAAAAAAATTATAAAAGCAACATATCAAAATTATCTTAGAATACATTTTTTAGACTTTTTTTAAAAGCCTCATTTTTCGATGAAAAATATCTAATTTTTATTTAAAAATATAATTTCATATAAATAATTTTCCAATGTTTTATTTATTTTTAAATTATTAATATGTAATATTATTTAAATTATAATATTTTTAATGAAATTATGTTCACTATATTCTTTTTCAGGTTGGATTCAAAGAAAAAACATTTTAATTTTAAGGAAATTTTCTCTATGGAAACCAGTTTTTCATCATGTATATAGGATTAATTTTATATTAAATTATTCCACTAAAGTGAATTTTAATTTAAAAAATGGATCCAAAATATTTAATTATAATAATTACTATTATATATTAATTTCACTTAAATTTATGGTAAAAAAAATTCTAATGGAAAAAAAATTAGGTATTGTTGTTAAGGTTAAAAGGTGTTTACTGAGGGTTAGACTAAAACTATTGGTTCTTAAATTATCAAAAAATATTTCCAATTCATATATTTTGTAAATTTTTCAAAATTATATCTCCTATGGTTTGATAAAAAACCATTTTTTTGTTTATAATTTGAAAAAAATCGGTGAAACTTTTTCTTTTCAATAATTCGATGTGTGTCATCTCTCACAAATATAAAAGGGAACCCAATCTTTTATATAAAATTCACGCCTAAAATTCCTCTTAGATATAAAAAATATTTCTTAATAAATTGATAACTTCCATAAAAAAATCATAGATTCCATATAAAAATTATAAAATCTTCATGTAAAGCCTATATATATTAATATAGGAGGGTTCTCTAAAGAATTGGTAAAGTCATTAACATTGCATTTCCATTTTATTTCATATCCCACCTCCTTAAGTAATTACTATAATATTATGATATAAAAAATAGTTATCTATAATATAATGATATTTTATAATGTTAATTTCATATTCTATATCGTATCATCTATCATCCAATGGGAAACAAAACCATCAATCATGTGTATGGAAGACAACATTCTCACAAACAATGAAAATTTGTTTTTTATCACCACCTACTCTCACCATGAATGATTTAATACATTTTACTATATTTAAATTTTATTTAAGGATATATAAATTTATATAATCAGAGTATATGATATATTTATTTTTATTAACATTTAATGTATGATGTAAAAATAATAAAATTATATGGACCAAAACTACCAAACTGAAACAAACTTGAAAAATGAAGTTACCACCCTAAATAGTGATTTTACCTAGGAATTGTTAACAACCGAGTAATAAAATGTTATAAGTAAATAATATATGATATGATAAATATTAATATAATTCTATAACTTCTATATCGAAAATCAATTTTTATTATATATGGATTTATGTGTGAAGATACACAAGAATTGAGGTAAGGGATGTATTCTTGATTTAAATTCATTAAGAAATATTTTTTTATTACACACCTTTTATATTTTATGTGGTGTATTGAGTACCCCATTTACAAGTTAAATCATGATTCTAATTATTATAAATGGTAATTAGGTTTCATATGATGTTGTTATTTCATGGGTCTTATAATTAAAAATTTTACTATAGTGGTATGGGATTTTTAACTCACTTTTATTTCTATAGGATGAAAATCATTTCTACCACTTGTTTATTTTATGTTCTGTATATAATGTTCTTGAATTTAATTTATGATTGTTTTCAAGTGATTTATATAGAATTGAAAAATAAATGTATTCTTATTTTTTAGGGAAATTATGATTCAACATTTACCGAAGTGGTAATTGTTTTATATTACAATATCATTACATATCTGTATTGTTTCGAATTATGTTTATGGAGAAAAAATACTATGATATATCTCTCATGAAACTATATACTTTTATTATTACCTTTTAATTTATAGTGAATACATATTTTCCTTGTATTTTCCACCATTCAATAACTAAGGGGTCTAAAAGAACATTTTTATGGAAAATGGACTTTATCTCCCTACTTGATTAGAAATCCTTTTATATCCATTTCAATGTTTCCTAAAAATATTTTAATGAATGTTTTTACTACTCTACAAATATTTTTTGAATTCATTTTTAAACTTTATTGAATTTTTAAAGAGTTTTCGGAAGGTAATCTTATTTACTATATTGAAATCGTGTACTTCCAACATTTTAACGAAAATGTGAATAGAATGTTTTTTGATATCTAGGACATGAATGTTATTTAGCACTTTCAGGGATAATAAATTATTTAAATATTTGATTTCAATATTAAAAAGTTATTTTAAAAGGAAATTATTTTATTAATATTTTGTAAAATATTTTATCTTAAAATGTTATTTAAAAATCTAAATGATATATCTATCAAGAATGTTTTAATGGTATTTTTATTTAATTTTTATTCATTAATGAAAAAACATTGGTGTTACTTATGTTTTACTTGAGATATGTTCCAATGAAACCATCCTTATTATTTTTCTCAATGATTTTTTCTTATTATTATGAAATGAATATGGAAAATATATATTATCATGGGGTATTATATGAAAAATTTAATAAATATTTATGAAACATGCTTCCTATGAATAGTTTCTGATGTAATGATATGATGAATATTTTATAATCTTTTGGAATGAATATTTATGGTTTTCATTATGTGATATTTTTTTCATTATAAACCAAATATGGTTGAAAATTTATAACCACAGATTTTGGTTTTTTTATTAATAATGATGGTGGTTATGTTATGAACTGAGGACATGTGAGAAGATTATATCTCTCAAATTACCAGGAAATTCAATCAGAGTCAAGCCTCTGACTATTTAATAAAGAAAAGAAAAATCCAACAAGCAAGTACACCAAAATGAAAAGACAATTATAGATCATCTTAGTCCGACCCATCACCATACCCATGATAAATTGCATCCTCTGCAGTAACTGATTCCCATTCTGAACTGTTGTAATGTTGCAAAATCTTGGCATACTTCCTTCTAAGGTTTAACTTCTCCAAAGATAGAAGTTACTTAGAAGACTGTGCAGCCCAGCCTTTCCCCCCAACAGAGGACCTGGTATTCATTGGATTTGGTAGATAAGAATAATCCCTCCTTGGCGTTCTTCGTGGTGGGGAAGTCATCACTTCCTCATTACCAGACACCGTGCTTTTCCCACCCTGGGCAACATCGCTGTAGGAAGTCTAGACCATTCCACCTTCATTTTCCTTGTCACAATCAAGAAAATCCATCCATTCTCCAGAAATGCGCACTGAACAGTAACACTCCTCCACATCCCTTTCCCGCTAAGATTGAATGTTAGAATCAAGCACACCAAGGCACTTTGAATGGCCTACAAGTTCGCAACCAATATATGTCCCCTTATTCATAAATATATCACTAGAAACAACCTCATGTGAAATACTTACAACTTCATTGACTGAAATATCACCCTCAATGTCAGAGACCTTCCCATTCCTCAACTCATGCTGACAATTTCCAGCGGAGTCAAGTGCTGGAACATCCTCTTTACCATCCTCTTGCCCTTGCAATGGTACAATATAACCACCTGGATCCACAACACCTTTCCCCTACGAACCCTTTTCACCTACAAACATGACTCCATCACGGTCCAACACCAAGTTATCTATCACCAAACCAAAAAAATGGTTTCTAAGCTCAATATCAGTCCCCTGCTTCCAAGACAAGGGCTGCAACCCTGTTGGATAATTCACCTGCACACCACTCCCATCAACAACCTGCTTCGCAAACCAATAATCAATAGATGGATCTCTCTCTATCACCTCCTCCATAGAACATTCATTGTTGATGACAACATCCTACAAAAAAACACCCTCCATCGTTTGGCTAGCATTATTAGGACCCCTGTTCGTATTCTCCTAATCACCCTCCAAAGTGGCCAAATTCTCCTTAGAGAGGACTGGATGTCAAGCAGTACCTTCAGCCAAAGACCTTGACTCAATTCCAATATCACCATTTAGTCTATTAAACACTTGAATTTCAGATGGGTTCAGAGGAGCCTGCATCATTTTCAAACCACATTCAAGGCCCGACACATCATCAATGTGAGCCTGCCTCATCCCCCTCTCTGCATGTACAATCGATTTTGTTTCGACCAGATCACTTTCAGTGCAGACAGGGTCCAGTCGATCGCCATGACCAGATGAAACTCCAGGTTTTCTATACACAGTAGCTTCCATAGGGACACCCTTCACAGCCACCTGAGTCAACCTCACAACAGCACGCACCCCACAACCATCCCCATTTTGTCCATCCATCCCTGGAGAGTGAGCATCAATCCCTCCCTTATAGAAAACAGCCTCCAAATTCCCAAACCATCTAAACTTCACACAGAACTTCATCCATGACTCAAAAACAACCTCTTTCATCCCTCTAAAATCCTTATCATCAGTAATCCAAACACAACTCACAGGATGTATCATAATGTCTACCTCAACACATATACGCGGGAAAATCAGATGAGACACAGACTCAGTCCATTGATCATAGCAAAGAAATCGTCCAATCATATTTCCAATTGCACAGAGAATCAAAGGATTTTGAAAAGAAAGGGGGAGATCGGGAAGACTTACCCATTTATCAATAGATGAAGGGTCACACTGTATTGAAATTTAAAATCCCAATAGAAGAAGTAAAAGGAAGAATCGGCGCACCTTCTTGATGCCCTAGAACATGCAATAATCAAATCTTCCTCTAATCTAAATAGAACCATAACATGTATTCGATCGAGTAACCCAATGACTGGTCGCTCATAAAGATCCCATGATTTTGAGATGACCTTGGAAAACGCTTCAACCAGCAGTCGATGAGGATGAAAACAAGCCACCAGGGTATGCTTACACAAATCCGTAGTATATTTTCTCTCTGTCTGGAGCAGCGACAACTAAGGTGCCTCTCGAAAGAGAACCAAAACTTTTGGGGCGATGGATATTTTAGGAAAGGGAGGATAAGGATCATGGTACGATGGATCTTCCTTCCCATGGGTCAATGAGCGCAAAACTCCCCCTTCCGATATGGAGGGGTAGAAGTTCCCGATGGCATAGGTCTAGGTCATCAGGAGGGGATGAAGCGGGGGAGAATCTTTTTCATCTGGAATACATCATATCTCTCAAATTCATTAGGTAACGATGAATATTTCATGAATTAATTATGTTTTCTATGAAACTAATTCCATATTCACTATGTTGTGTGTATACCTAGTTTCAAATTGAAAAGGTTTTGTTTGGACCTATTTCATGTCCATAAGATTATTTTTGGAGCTGATTTTCAAGCCCAAAAGATTATAAGAGGCCTAATTTCTTATCCTTAACATAATTTGTAGACATTCCTCTATGTATACATGTTCACAATGATACAAACATATATTGTTTCAACATTTGTATATTTATGTCAGGATATCAAGGATAATTTTCATTTATTTCCTTTTGTATCCATGTCTTGTGAACTACACAAATTTATTCCATGACTCATGTATATGAACATTGTTATATTTAGAAATGAATTTTGATGTTATGGTCATGATATCATACCGTTATGTATATCTGAATACGTTATACAATCATTGATTGATATTTTCTAGTCTTACCCTTACTGAGAATACTATATCAACCATTATTATATTTACTTTCCTTTAGATGTGAATAAAGGTTTTAATTAGGTTATTTCATTGAAAGGTACTAAATGGGGATATATTTGTGGGATAAGTTGAAACAATTTCATAAAATAAGAGGATTATGTATCTAGTCTCCAAAGACTAAAAACCATTATGATCCTCAAGATTTTTTTTAATTTATTTGAATATTCATTAAAAATATGTAACATTTATTTATGAAAATACAGGTTCATTATATTTGTATCATAGTAAGATTTAGTAATCCTTTGAAAAATATGATAATAAAACATTAATGAGAACCATAAGGATAATTCTACAAGTAGGAAAATATCATGGAATCTTGGTGAATGATATAGTGTGTTGTTTATATGACATTAAATCCCAATCTTTATAATACAATTTAATGTGGCTCTAGAATAGTTTTACCTAGGGTTAATAACTCTAAAAATAGTGTAATGGGATTTGACTCAATCATCACCTGGAACATCACAACGATTCATACTACACGCATGTTTGATAATACAAGGGGATATATTTGTGAAATTCACAAAATATTTAAGAACCATCATAATAGATTTTAATTGATAGTAATCATTAATGACCTAGGTAATACCTAAGGAGTTATTTGTTGAAAATAATGTGTCAAAATTTAGAAATACTACAACTTATTTTTCATTATTATGTAGTTTTCAACTCTGATTAATATTTTTCACACTGTTTTTTTATTAAATAGATAGAACCCAATGGATTCATGTTTGTGTGGAGTGCAATGGAAAATATAATATTATTCCTCTTATATATTAAAATGATATGGGAACTAGGATTTAAAGCCATGTCATTATCACACTACTTTCTCAAGCCACAAATCTTATTGATCTTCCAAATGATCAAATAAGGGAACAACGGGTTGATGGGTCATTCATCAGTAAACATACACCATATTTTAGTGTATCTTATGATACACTAGTGGATTAGAATAAATTATCACCATTAATAGAAAATTATATCATTTCTAGAGTATTGAAAATGTAAAATTCATCTATGTAGTTTATTGTTTGGAAGGAGAAGCTGCTCAATTATGGAGCCTTATTAAGAATATGTTTCAAGATGAAAAAATTGACTCTATGGAATGGGATTAGTTTAATATGATATTTTTTGTAAGTAATTCACTCGTATTCAATGTGCACCCATAGGGAATAAATTTCATGAGATCAAGAAAAATAATTATGAATCTATTGGTACATAGGAATCTAATTTTACAAGATTTGAAAATGACGCTTCTAGTCTAATCATCATAACTAAAAGAAAAATTTATTGATTATTTTATGGAATAAAATGAAGTCTCATAAAGGATCTAGCTATAAGAGTCTTTAGTGTCTATGAATAAATCATTCAATGTATAGTCAAGGAAGAAATAGAAATTTGAGATTCCCACCACTCCCATAATTTTGATTAGAAATGGAATATTTAGACTCGTGATAAATAAAATAAATCTCATGAATTAATGAAACTATAGAAACCTACATGCCTGAAATATGTGAATAAACAACAAGGTTATTGATTTAGTAGAACTAGGAGTTGATTTAGATGTGGGAAGGATTGTAATAGATCTAGTGACAGAAGAGAAATGGTAAAGAGACAAGTTGATGTTATGTAGGAAAGGACGAAATTGTCCAATAAACTACCTATATTTCAATTCATCAAATATAAAGTGTGTGTGTAATGTACCAACTCAAATTCCAATAAAATATTTCTCTAATCCAGTTCGTTATGAAGCCTCAAGAATGTGTTTTCAAACTCTAATGGATACAGATTACTAGCGGGGGAATAGAGAATGATAGTGTGGAGACTTTTCTATAATATCATAGTAACCAAACAGTAGGAATAACTAAATATAAAACACTACTTTAAATAAACAGAGTGTGGAAGTAGTAAATAAACTTTAATAGAACATGATGTAAATGTTAGAACTACTATATCATACATACAACAAAGGTCACCACTGGGCCTAACATATAGATACCGAAGTACAAAAGAAATTGAAATAGATGTATGTGGATCTAATTCTAACTCTGAGCCAGACCACATACCTAACCTCAAGACACTATCGAACTGCACTAGCCAGACTAGAAGAATCATACATGAGAAACTCTCATCGATCACAAAACTCACTTCCAAATCCCTATCCACCATGGAAACTATGTGCAACATGAAATGTAGACATCAGGTCCACAAGTAAAAAAATTAACATGAATGAATGATAAATAACTTCAGTGGGACACCCCAATGATTAAAATATATATTTTCTTCCACAAGTGCATGTAAAAGAAATCTTCTCAGCCTAACTGAGACAGTACTGAAAGAAAGTAATAGAATGAAATGTGAAACCATAGTTGAATGATGGGTCTGTAATCCTAGTCAATTGGTCACATTCCATCATGTATGTACACACACACACATATATATATATATATGTATGTATGTATGTATACATATATAATCACATACCTATATATATATACCTAAATATGAATATTCACGAGTAAGGAGAATGGAATAGCATAAAACCAATCTATAGTCGATCCTTGGTTCTGTAATCCTCATTGCTTAGAAATTATACACAAGGGAATTGATCAATACATCATGCACATTAATACATGTATAAGTAATTTTATTTCTAGGTCTTTAATCCCAATTGACATATACCTTCTTCAACCTGTGTCAAAAAATGTTGCTCTAAAAGTTACGTTGCTACAGGGGGTAATTGTCTTAACCCTAGGTTCACCCACACTCTCCTATAATCAACGTAAAAAATATTCCAAGGATGTAAATATAGACATCCTATAACTAGAAAATATTTAGAAACCCGGGTTCACATTAAATGTGAATCCAATCCAATGTCTGGGCCCTGGGTCCTTATTTGTAGAAGGTCCTAACATTACACCTCAGATAATCCCTATAGGGATCACCCTTATTTGATCTTTAAAAGAAACTCCATATAGACCCAAGTACTCACTAGGAATCCATTCCCAAGAAGTGTATCACCAGTTTATCCACCAGACCCGAGGGGCTTCCAAGGTGTTTTCTGGAGGAGATCATAATCATCCATTGAGTATATGTCACATCAATAGTAAGGAGTTCCATGTCCAGAACCAAAATCTTGTAATTGAATAGTGAATGCCTAATCATCCTTATCACTCATGAGAGAATAGTAATCCAAAAGTATATATAAATGATGTGGAATTCAATGTCAATCATCGTGATCCAGTATACGATTTGGGAGAGCCTAATTATCCCTATCATTCAGGGGAGTGTAATCATCCACAAGTATCATCAAAATGAGGAAAAATTAATCACCCTATTCATATATCAAACATAAGATAGAGGAATCATCCTTATCACCCGAGAGAGCATAATCATCAAAGGGTGTATATAATAGGGATTCCAAGCATGCATATAATAATCATTGGATCAACTTTTAGATACCAGGAAGAAAATTTGGATATCCCAAGAATATAAAACTCAAAACATACATGCTCAATAGGTAGAACCTAGGTAGTACCTATGGTTTTACAAGTAAATACAGAAATAATATGGCTCAAAATCAGGATTCTAGTAAATCACATCTGGGCATCTCAACGAGAAAGAAAGACACCTCACTCCAGGATCATGAGCCAGCAACCAATAATCACCTCTGATAAACATCACTATAACAACAACAATAATTTGAAATAAAACATAAAATATTGAGGGTGTTCAAATGACCAAATCCAACACTACATCCACATAGCTATAGAATTATATGTTCTTCATGAGTTTTAATGTGACACCAACTACCAAATCTATCCAAACCTGAGAGAAAAACCTTAGCATCGGTCAACAATTGGCACCCACCGGGTCCCCCAAGTCAAACCCTAATAAGACTACTACTTTTATCCTCACTATAAATGGTAAAGTTGGAATCCTACTTGGGATCCTAAAAAACCATTCATACACAAAGGAATCCTATTTGAAATGCATAGCAATAAGGTATTGAAGAATACTATATCAAATCCTCCAAATGTAAGAAATAGAAGAATAAAATATGGGATCCTTAGAAAATTATATAAGATAGATAATCCTACACTATACCCTAAAAACATGATATAAAGGAAAAAAAGAAACATATAGGGGATTATTAGTATCGGAAAATTTGGAGGCATCCTATATCAGCTCTGATAGATCACAACTAAACTCATGGATCCTTAGGCTAGAAGATAACATTTCATAAGGTATATATTCTAAAAGGAAGGATACATGGAATAAATCCTGAGAGATATCTTATGGATCATCTCAGTTCAAGGGCATCACTCTCTGGAGACAAATAAATTCAATATCTAGAGGAATAAACAATATATTAAGAAAACACATAAAATTCAACCTAGGAGTCCTTAATACACCTCAAGGGTTTCCCCATTAAGTTATGTGGGAAATGATATTTTTAATGGACTCATATTATATCAAAATTTGACTTTGATGTAAGAAGACATGACACCAAAAAAAAGGGTTTCAAAAGGGGTAGTACATGGCATGCCTCTCCTGATCACATGGTGTGTATTCCCAAATCACCACCTAGGAATGTACTCTTACAGGACATGACTTGTAGAAACCCAAGTACACATAATAAAGGATGGGTACATGGAATTCCCCCTACATTGGGTAACTTCCCATATACCTGGAAAAGATTGGCTGGATATTCCTCCTGGTTATATACATCTTCGTAGCATGTGACCCGCAGAGGGTATGGTTGTGTATTCCACATGATATGTTCCGCTTACACGGGCATCCTAGCTTGGTACATGGCTACATGGTTGAGTCCCACTACATGTAATGTAATTCATATACATGACATGTACATAGAAAAATTCACGTTCCTTGAATAATAAGAACAAACAAGGTTTGTTCTCTAAACAAGACAACATATAGATGGGTTTTCCCAATCAGAAAACCCTCAAAATTTCCCAAACCACCATTTCACTTGAAAAGTAATAAGTTTTCCCCAAATAGATTATATGAAAATAGAATAGGGTATTAAAATATGAAAATGATTAATCTATGGTGCTCTATAGAAATAACTTAAATATGACCAACCTTTGGCTAGAATCCATTGAAGATCCACCTATTCCCATGGTCCACGGTTGTCGTATAATGATCGGGCGCATCCCAAGATCCACAAAAATACCTATCTTCCCTGATACCTATTTATCTTTCCTTAAACCATTTTGTCTCTAATTCAAATGAATATGGAGATCAAAATGATACTTGATAAAGAAGCCATAGGAGAAAGAATAAAAAAAATATTAAAAAAAATAATACAAAAGAAAAATAAAAATAAAAGGGGGACCAATCGATCCCTAATGCCCTACGTTAATCTATACCCTTCACATGAAAAATCTAGGTCTTTAACTCAATGTTTGAGATAGAATCTCTATCATACACTCTATTAATGTTATATGGATTTAGAAACCTATTTAAATAAATTAATATTTAATTAATGAAATATAAATTATTATTTATTCTGCTAAAATTCAAACATCTTGTAAATATAACAATATTCTATCCTAGGGAAAAATCATATTCTAAGACCAATGGATAAGTTGAAAAAATGTTCTGAGATCATCTACTAGGGTAATATTACCATTTTAACCCTTTAAAAATATAAAATGAAAATTCAAATTTCTACTCTAAAATTCAGTCCATAAAAACAAGGTGGTTTAAAATGTCCACGGTATAGACCTTCTCATCCTTTAAAATCCTAGTGGTCAGACTAAAAGTCATGCTCTCAACCGAATAATATTCACAACAATTCTATTTAAACTATACAACGACCAGACTCATAGAATAAATAATTGTTTTCTACTTAGGATATGTTTAGCAATGACTGATCTAGTATTTCCTACCATAGGAATACCATTATAATAATTTTAAACTAAACTCTAAGAGTAATAGATCGTGGAAATCTATTGACATAAACTAAAAATAAGGTTATCCACCCTCAAATGGAAAATGGTGAACTCACCATCATATGGCTTTCCATACAATGCTCTTTAAGCATAACTCCAACATGTTTCCTTCCTCAAATAGGGAATATATTTAAAAGAAAAAAAGTATAGAATATAGATTAATCTCACTTAAGATACTAAAGATGATTTCAAGATGGAGTATTATCATCCTTAATTAGGTGTATAGTATGTTTCCAATGAATGTTGTGTGAGGGTCTCTTCGAGGTATGTTCACAAAAAATAAGATAACTCACCTTCAACCAACACCTGACACCATGCCACTCTATTATGCATGTCACAAATCAGTCATGGGTTAATAATCCTTTCATACACAGACATTCTCATTGTAACCACAACAATAGAGAGACATTCATCATTTAACCACAATAATTGAGAAACCATAACTATAACAAGACTTAGAAACATTGGTACTTAGATCGCATAAATTCACTCATTGAATATGATTCAAATGATACCATATACAACCAGATTTTAACTTTATCACCCAACTCATAAACCCGAATATCATCCATTATAAGGATAAGCTAACTATGATACATGGAATGTCAGTTATAATTATCTAGAAGATACCTTTGAACTCCTCTTCCAATCAGAAAACTCGCGTGTGCCACATTGTATTACAAGACTGCTTGTTACCTAGTGGAATTATTTTCAAAAACATATACAAGTTCTCTGACTACACAAAAAATATTGGAAATATTAGTCGACTAGGCCAAGAACCCAAAAATTTTAGCCAGTTGAGGCCTGTCTTGATACTAAATAACCCCAGGTTCTTACCAAAATATGAAGTCATCAACATGGACATACCAAAAAGAACATGGGTACTACCATGCGTTGGTCTCACATAAACGTATATACAAAATAGCTACTTAAAAATGAATTCCTAAACACTGAAAAAATGCTCAAGAATACTTCCCTAAAACAAAATGGTTGTCGACCTACAAGAGTCTGAGTCAAATATTAGGGCATGTAGTTATACCTCCTAGACCTATAGATATTTTCTCACAAATAAGTTACATGTTCTAACCACCTATCCAAAATATCAAACATCTCTAAATAATGTAATGGTCATGATGAACTGTAAAGGTCAAAACTGAAAACATGGCTTAAAAGGGAATGATATGCACTAAGAATCCTTATATGTAACTACTCCATGGAGGTGATGATACCAACATTAAAGAGAGGAAAAAATGACACTCATTGAAAATCCGTATATGATAATAGCCATGGGGATATAGTTCATGAAAAATGTAGAGGTATGTATTGACAGAAAACTCAGAGATCCAACTAGATAACCATAACTTTACAAAAAAACACCCTAAAGGGGTATAAAAAAGGGAATCATGTGTTATATAGACCTAATAGGGTCACTACACCTATAGTTCCTAAAGACTGAGTCATCAGACTCACTACCAAATATATAAGCATATATCTACATAACCTTCCATCAAAATAAAAAATATATATATGAATGTAGGACAAATTAAATGGGTCTTATTAATCAATAAAAGACACACTATAATGCATATATGATATGAATCCTAAAGTCCATATATGATGCATGAGAAGTCTCTTTCCAATAATGAAAAAAATTCTAAATAGATCACTAGAATCATTCCAATGGCTAATAGATAGAGATCCATAGTAAATAATAACATCCACACAACATTTGTGTCCCTAAAAGAGATAATATTGTAAAACTATAACATCATGAATCATAAGAGAAATCACATACCCATAGACACATGAACTTATTACCAGAAAAAGTTTCCTTGATGCACCAATCAGATATCCATCACAGGTTACAACAAAATACAAATACACTTTTCTACCACATCACAAATACTAAAGACCCAGGAAAAAACACATCTATTACCAATTTTTAACATCCCAACACGAATGGAACTAATCCATTGATTTATATATATTCATTTTAATTAATCAAGCACTCATCCCTTTATGCTAGAGGTTACGAACAAGAAGCGAAGGCCAAGTGTGTGACAGTGGAGAGACTATGCCCTCATATAGGAGTATAATAACAGCATAAATACTTATGTATCATACACAAAAGTAAATAAATAGAGTGTGAATGTAATAAATAATATGAAAGTGAGAATCCTTTAAAAGTTTGAATTTTTATCCGATACGTATATCCTTAGTCACCCACTTGGCTGACCATAAAGATATAGGAGTTGAATGAAATCGAAATAAAATTATGGTCCTTTACTACTAACTCTGAGCTATACCGCATACTTGATCGACAGAAAATGTTGAACTACACCAATATTATAATAATAAAACCATAAGTGAATCTCAACTAAATCATGCAACTCATGGCCTTAGCTGTAGGACCTCAGGACACCCTGAGAGGGGAGGGGTGAATCTGGGTGTCAAATTTTTCTTTTAATGTGATGGATCTTGTTCCCACGTTGGTAGGAATGTGTTAAACCTATATGATGAATATGATCAGAAAGTAAACATTCACATGCAGAGAAATGACACATCCCTTTTTAGTTGTTTCACCACTAAGGGCTACGTCCAAGGAGCATACGCCGACAGGTTGTCGGACATACCAAATTCCACTAAAAATCACTAGCTATTGATTACAAAGGTTCAGGAACAGTCACTCTGTCCCAGGCTCACTACCTTTACAAATGTTCAGGGATAGCTCACCGCATCCCTCGAGTCACTCTCATTGTCTCCCCCTGGCTCACTGCCCTTGGTGAAGTCCCACTCAGTTTATAGACGTGAAGTTATCTTCATCATTAAAAAATAATGCATCCTTTTTTGTATGTAGATACTCTATTGAAGTCCGACTTCCACCCATAGACTAATCTCACTTTACACCAAAGGTATCGGGAAAACTATCATCTTTCGCGCATCCCCAGAAATACTAGCGTACTTCAACCACACCTGGAGCACTTCTCTAAGCCCGGCATGCAAGTTTCAAGATGGCACGCAAGTCTAGGCATGCAGGTCTAAATCGGAGCGCATGTTCTTTTCAACTACTTGCGCGACACTCACTTCTTCAACTTCAAACTTGCGCGACTCACGTCCTTTTACGCCCAAACCAATTTTGGAACGCAATAATGAACTTTCACAATTGTTCAAAACATGGAGAAAAATTTTCACCAAACCACTTGCACGACACCCCCTTCTTCAACTCAAAACTTGGGCGCCACCCTTCTTTTCTCACCCAAACCTCCATGGGCACGCAACAAACAACTGGCTAGAAACATATACTTGCACGAATACACACTAATTGTGGGACCACCACACCTGCATGACAGGAGATCTAATTTTCTCTAAGTATTGAGCTCATCCAGAATGAGGAGGGGTCGACATGTATTAATTGGAATTTGGACACCCTACGCGATGGCGCACAATTCTATCCTCGGTGCACAAGTTTTGGCGCGCAAGTCTCTGCCCCCGCAAAACACTTGCATGACCAACTTCAAAACATGGACAACCATTATCCCTTTTACATATTTTGATGTTCTGATATTTAAAAACATTAGGCATGCAAGTTTTCTCTCCTTCAAATACACGGCATTTAAGTCCCTTTTCCAAAAACCACTTTTCTTCATTTGTCGATTTTGAGGTCCAGAAATTTGGAAAACACTAGAAAATGGTGCCACCTTCAATATATGCTTCGACCATAACCTTCATGATTCTTTTCTGTGATTTGGATTCATCAAAAACTCTTCTTCTTTCATCAAAAACTCCACTATCGTGATATATATCCATTGATAGATCAGATTTAGCATCATCATATTTTGAGACAATGTGAAGTGCATAGCCATCTCAGAATTCCAATCCCTTCCACATTGTCTTCTTCTTCAACTGTCATTCTCTACATCATGCAAATCATACGATTCTATTCTTCAAGAAGTCTCTTTCATAGTTCTCATGAAATCATGAAGAATTTCATGGTATTCAATCATGAAGAATTTAATGGTCTTCATCAAATCCCCATTATTCTTTAATCATCCTTTGATGGATTATACCTCACCATTCTTCACTGTTGTAAACAATGTGTCACCTTTGACACATGTTCTTTGAACATATGATCAGTACAACAATCATCTGAATTTCCATTCCTCCATTTCATTGTAGTTCTTCTTGATCTTCTTAATTTTGATCTTCATTGACAACTATTGACAACAAATAAAACCGTATACACAAAGTGGTCCCAATATTAGCCATATCCATCGTACAAGTCATACACAACCTGAAAAGTAGATATAAGAAATATATGTATAGAAAGGAATATATGCAGTGGTGTCAAATAATCTAAATTTTCACCCAAAAAATAAATTTATAAATATTATTCCATAATTTCATATAAAAGATAAATACTAAATCCGGTTGAGACACAACTTAATTATAATAAAATCCATCTAACATGAAACCACAGTTCAAACCTAGGACTACAATTCTGGTTAACTGGGAGTGTTCCCCCATAGAAGACCATGTATAAATATATATGTGTGTGTGAGTATACATGTATAGTACCATACCTATACATATATACATAAATATAAATATTCATGAGTAAGTTGAATGAATTAAAATAAATCAAATTAGAAGTCAATCCTTGGGGTTTTAATATGGATCACCTGGATATCCTATGCAAGGGAAATGATTTGAATATTTTTCCACTCAATCCATGTATAATTATGTAACTATTTAGGTTTTTAATCCCAATTTCCATATAAATACTTCATCTAGAACTATAAAATGTCTATGATCAAGATGCGTCACTACATGAGGATGCTCGTCATAACCCTAGGATCACCTTTACTCACTTCCAAACACTATAATAACTGATTTCATGGAAGAATAACTTTAAATCCTATAAATTTCCTAGATCTAAATGTGATGTTACTCATCGTATATAAATATAGTCCAATGTATGAGCCCTAGGTCTTGGTCTATCAACAGTCAGGACATTATGACTCAGATAATCTCTAAGGTGGTCATTATTAAGAGATCTGTGAAATGAATTCTCTCCATAATGTAGCACATTATTGAAATTTATTCACAATAATATTATTACTAGTGTTTCCAGCCATCCCTTGGGGGTTTCCTTGGAATTTATTGAGTAATTATCAATCATCCATTGAGTACAAGTTAAATAAATTTTTAGGAGTGACATGCCCGCCACCAAGTTCTAGTAATAGTCCAAGGAAAGCCTAATGATACACATCGCACTAGAGAGTTTAATAATTCATGAGTTTAAAACAACGATGTGGAACTGCATGTCCAAAAATTTGATCTAGTCTATGATCTGGGAGAGTTTAATCATCCATATCACCCAAGAGAGTGTAATCACCCATGAGTATCATCATCTTGAGGAGAGCATAATCATCATAATAATATATCAAACATAGGAGATATAAATCACCCTCATCACTCCAGATCACTTAATCACACATTATTATTTATATTTGGGCCATCATGCAGGTATATCATAATATTAGGATCAATAGCTGAATACTAGGAAGCACCTATGGATATCCAAATAATATAATAGTAAAAATATAAATGCTCAACATCTACAAGCTAGGGACTACATATTGGTGTACAAGTAATTATAGAAATAACATGTATCAAGATCCATATCCCAGGAAATCCCATCTGGGCATCCCACATAGAATGGAAAAAAATCTTATTTCAAGATAAATAGCTACCAATCAAGTATCACCTCTTGCAAACATCACTGCAACAATAATAAACACGTGAAAGCATAAACAAAATATTTATTGTGACCAAATGCATAAAACCAAAACTATTTCCACATCCATATGGTCTTATACATTTAGAATGAGTTATATGGTGACACCCACTACCAACTCAATCCAAACATGATGTAATAACTCAGGATCATTCAACATCATGAACCCAGTGGGTCCTTCAAGTAAAACAGTAATAGGTATCATACATGGGATCCATATTTGAAAAATTAATGGTGGAATCCAACACATGATCCTCAATATCCTTGAATAAGTGATGGAATCCTAATTTATTCCTCAGTTGTAAGGTAAAGGAGTAATCTTACATGAAATTCAAAAATTTAAAGTAACAGGGAATCCAACAAGGGATCCTATGAATAGTATATAGGAAGATCCATCCTACCCAGTACCCTCACTATAGGTTATAATTGAAAAAAGGAATCCCACAGGGGATCCTTGTTATAGATAAATATAGGCATCCGATATGGGATCATCTAGATCCCAACTAAACTCTTTTCCCCTTAGTCTAGAAAGGAACATCTCACAAGAGAGACATTCTCGAAGGAATGATGTAAAGAATCAATCACAAGATATACCTCATGGCTCATCTCATACCAAGGGTATCACTCTCCGGAGAAAAAAAATTCAATAACCAGAGAAAGAACCTCAATATAAATAAAATGCCTAAAATGCCACCATGAAGTCCTTAAAAACCCAATGGTTTAACAATAATGATCTATGTGAAAATATAGTTACAATAGAATCATATTATGTCCAAATTTTAATATAGGTATAAAAGGAATGAAAACCCCAAAAATGGTTGCAATAGGGGAAGTACACAACATGTCTCCCTAATCAAAAGGTGTGTACTCCCAAAGCCCCACCTAGGTGTGTACTCCCTCCCAACATGGTGTGTTAAAATGCAATTACATAGTGTACAAGATGGGTATATGGTGTGTAACCTAAAAAGAGTACCTACCCAAGTCCCTTACTTAGAATATCCATGTATTCTTCCCGACCATGTACATCTACACGGTCTACGACTCACATGGTGTATGGCCCTTTATTCTACACAACATGTGCCCCTTAAACGTGTATCTTGGATAGGTACTTGACAACATGGTTGAGTCCTAGTATACAGAGTAATATTCCCACACACAGTATGTATGTTGAAAAAGTATTCTTCCTTTAACATGAAGAACACAATGCTTTCGTTCCCTAAACCACACACCGTGTAAACATGTTTTCTTAAATGGAAACCCCTCAAAATTCACTGAAACCATCATTTCACCTCAAATGTAGTATATTGACCCCCAAGGGGTTATTAGAAACTATAATATGGGTTTAAAATAATAAAACTATTAATATATGTGGTTCTATGTCAAGAACATTAAAACAAATTTCCATCGGGAATAATCCACAAAAGCTTTTCCCATTTTAGTGGTACACTTTTCCAAATGATAATCTAATGCATCTCGAGATTCACATCATTACCTATATTCCCTTATATATCTCACTTTCTTTTTCAATCTCCATGTTTCCCTCACATTTTTTGGGACCACTTTGTGTATAAGTTTTATTTGTTGTCAACTAGTGTCAATAATGGTTAAAATGAAGAAAGAACTCCAAAGTGGATGGAGATCAACTGAAGGGATGAAGTATGGAGAATTGTTATGGATTAATAGAATTTAATTCCAAGCTTGGGAAATTCTCCATTTTGTTATGATATCAGATGATTGATGCACTGATCTTAAATTTCATAGAACCTGTGTCAATGGTCACGCATTGTTTACAACAATGAATAATAGAGAAGTATCACCCATCTGAGGATTATTGGACCAGTTCACTAGAATTGAAGTTCCAAAAGGAAATAGTTAATGATAATTTTAATAATTTCAACAAATTCTTCATGATTGCATGAGAACAATGAAAGAGTTTACTTGAAAAAAAGAATCACATGATTTACATGAAGTTGGAAATTCCAGTTTAAGAAGATGAAAGATGTGGGTATGAATAGACTTGAAATTCTAAGTGGTGATTCATGATATTGGAGTGAAGGTGTTGTCCAATCACATTCAGTTGAGACTAGAAAGAATAATGATGCTGAAATATTGGGAAGATAGAATACTTTCCTCAGCAAATATGATGATGCTTTGCTGGTCTATATTTCACAAAGATCATAAGATGCTAGGAGAACATATGATGCAAGAATTAAGAAGGAAATGGGTAGAAAAGTTGAAGCCAATCAACATGGTTAGTCTTGAAGAAGCATGTGTCTTATGTGATTTCGTTTCCCTGTGTTTACCAAATTTTTGGAGTTGAAAATTTGGAGTCGGGCTAGCATCACAAAAAGTGTACTTCCATAAAAGGAATATCAAAATTTGGAAAAGGCATGAATTTCATCAATATAGGATTCATGAAGTGTATTCCACAAAGACATGAAGAATATTGACAGTGTTCTTTGCGATTACGAAGAGCTTCACGGATAACATAGGTGAAGAGCTTCATGAGAAAGCACTGTGGAGGAAAGGAGGAAGGAGCACCACGGTGGTGAAAGGGAAGAAAGAGAATTGTGATGGAACAATGAAAGAATGAGCATCACTACGCCGCAAAGTATATCACAGAATGCTCTGCGATCATGAAGAGCTTCAAGAATCTAGAATATATCCATGGTGTTTCGTGAAACATAGTGAATTTTGGAATAAATTTTGGAACTTCGAGATTTGATGCTGAAGTGGCACTGAGGTGGCTGGATGGATCTATAGTCAGTGGTAAAAGACAATTAATAGTCCCATACCCCCATGAGATAAGTAGAGAGATTCCATGAGAATTTTAGATATTTTGAATCATGAAGAAGCTTCATGAAGAAATTTGTTCCACCAAGGCAATGTGCTTCATTATTAGAGGTTGTTCTACAAACGTACAGTGAGATTTGTGAAGTTGTAAAATCTGTGAAGGTAGTATTCTTTTTGGCAGCTGGGGGTTTCACAAAGGAAATTCACTTTGTGAAAGCGATGAGCTCTGCGAAGGCAGTGTGCTCTACGAAGTAGTGTGAATCTGCGAAGGATCTCTGTGAAGGAGCTTTGCAAAGGAGCATTTCGAATGATAGTTGTGAATTTATGGTTTTACTGAATCATTTCTTGGGATGACACCACGACACTATTCCATATCACTATGTGTCCAAGAAGAATAAGGTGTTCCCACATAGAGACTAACAATTACTAAGGGTATAATAACTATTATGATGCTAAGATTAGCTAGTCCTCATTTTTTTACAATCACAAATGGAGGTTTTTGATTCTAACAAGAAGGATAAGAAGTTTCAATGTAGTTGGTTTTTCATTGAAGATGTAAGAAAACAAGATTTTGCAATTTTTAGGTTTGATGATGGGAAATAAGATGAGGGTAACTTGCATGATGCTAAGAAAGTAACAACTGAAGAGTATAAGATCAAGCAGTAGTGTTACATCCAACATATATCAGAAGTTGGCAGACTCTATTGGTGTTGAAAATCCTTTTCAGTAGGGAGAAGACTGTCTTGGGAGTCAGTGTAAAGAACCATTAAGGATTTTTAAGCTAGACTAGGTTGTCACCAGTTTAGGTAAGAGGACTTTTTCCCTCCCCCCTCCAATGTGTAGGGACCCACACTATCTATGGGATTGTTTTCCTTGCCAACCACTATAATAGAATATCACATTATAGTGCAGAATCCATGCACTTGTCATTCCCATTCATAGTAAGAATTTAGATGCTCTTATTAAGTGGTAAAACTTTTAAAACTATCGTGTGCATATTTTTACTGCTTTCTATTATTGCATGTGATAGGTAAAAATGAATAAGAGAATAAACATCCTAACAGGTTAAGAGGTACACAAATTAAAAGTTGGAATTGGTTTAAATAGGTCCCCAAAAGGATTCACCCACTCTCATTGTTAGGCATATCCCAAACTGATCCTCTCATCATATTCATAATGAAAGAGAGACATTGGGGGAATGCACCAGAATTTATAGGAAAACGGAGAAAATAAAAGATGAAAGGAAAAGAAAAGAAAAGAAAAACAAAAAAGAAAATTGGGCCCAACCCAACCCTGATGTCCAACATGATTTTTTCCCCACCTAGAAAAAATACTCATACCAAACTCAATAGTGGAGAGAGAATCTCAATATCATGCTCTGTTAAAATTATATGGCCTAACAGACCTACATGAATAAATTAATATTTTATTTTTTAAAATAATAGATATTAACTATTCTAGTAAGATTCCAATGGCTCAAAAACCTACCAATATTCTATACTAGGGGAAATACTAATCTAGGACTAACAAAGTGTAAGAAAAATTATTTGAGATCATCTGATAGTGAATGTTACCATTTTACACTTTTTAAGAATATGAAAGCAAAAAATTAAAATTTCTAATAAAAAATTTAGTATAGATAAGCACAGGACCTTATAGTATGGACATCATGCCAAATAATAATCAAATATGATGTTTTTAATGATATGTTTCAAAATCCTTTTTAGCACAATGGAAAGAACTGATGTGATCACAAATATAGAAGTGGATTACGATAATGACATTTTGAAAGGTTAAATTATTATCCACACTAGAAAAAATAATGTATTATTTGATACTAGATCTATAAAAAAAATTCTATCTTAGTATTTTTCAATGGGTATTGAATCTCCATCTCAGTAATTTGTAGATGACTTAGTAGTGAAACCAGAAAATTTAATGATGATTGCATCTCATGTTTATGATTCTTCCCCTTTAGATTTTTTTGGAAATTTTTATCCTAAAAATTCAAGTTTTTATCCCTTTAGTTTTATTTTATGTCATATTCATCATGAATTAGATTTATCTACATAAATACCGCATCAATTAATAAAGAAGGGATGTCACATTTGATATTCCAAACTAATAAATGATCATCTATCAATGTGATGGTAAATATCAATATCCATTGGAGATCACATCCATCATATAATGGTTGATTCCTATTAAAAATGGTTTTTTATCTTAGATGATATGGTAGAAACTCAATATTTATGGTATTCCAAATGTTAGTGAGTTTATTGGTGTATTTTTGAAAAAAATTACATATCCCACTAAATCGATAGTTTTATTTCTCAATACATAACATACCTTGTGCTATACCTATTCTAAAGACATCATATAGAATGGGTCCTATTTAGTTTTATGAATTTAAGAATCAAATCTACCAAAATATTGAAAAGGGATTTATTCATCCATGGGTGTCACCATGGGCTGATCTTGTTCATTTCTTTAGAACAATGATAGATTGACCAGACTATGAACTAATTATCAATAACTTATAACAATCAAAATCTAGAAATGTTATCCTCTACCCCGCATTCAAGAATTTTTTGATCAATTATACATAGATTAATAATTCTATATTATTTACCTTCATTATGGATGTCATAAATTGATGGATACCAAGTATTACATACATGAAAACAATCTACATAAGGTATACATGTTATATATACATAGCGGTGCCATTAGGTATACTAATTACACTACTATATTCAAGAATTTAATGAAAAGAGTCTTTAGAGATTACCATAATTATTTTTTAATATTTTTTTTTGGAAAATGATCTTATCTATTTAATTAGTAAGGAAGAATAAAATAATTACTTGAGAATTGTACTGAACACCCCGAGAAAGGATATGTTTTTTTCAAAATTTACCAAGTTTTAATTTTGGTTACAAAGGATTGAATTTTTTCATATAATCACAAGATACGGTATATATGTGGATCCTTAAAATATGGAAGTTATTGAATGTTAGACTGGACATTCCAAGGTGACTAAGATCCATAGATTTCATGGAAAATCTGGATATTATATGTTCTTTGTGTAAAATTTCTCACAGTTGTCCCATCCACCTTCAAAGATAACTCATAAGGGATACAGGTTTATTTTGATAGATGAATGTGTGGATATTTTCAAGGAACTAAAGAGAAGGTTATTCAATTCAGTTGTTCTTACATTACCATAGAGTGTAGAATTGTTTTCAAACTATATCCAAGAATCAAAGAAGTGATTGGGATGTTATCTCATGCAGAATGATAAAGTGATATATTATGAATCATGATAATTGATGGTTCGTGATCAAAATTACCCAACTAATGACATTGAGTTGTCTTTTGTAATTTTTTTATTAAATATATTAAAGCATTGTCTTTATTAATAAAGGTGTTATATATATACAAATCATAATATTTTAATGTATATTTTTCACACAGAAAGAGTTAAATATGGTCTAGAGAAGATGGGTGGAATTTATTGATGATTATGATTACTTAATACCTTACCACCCTCAGAAATAAAAAAAGAGGTTGATTATTTCTGTTGAAGTTATAGTGAAAGATAATCCACAATCAGGATAGAAAAAGATAAAATATTTGTTAATTTTCATAGGATAGGACTAGAAATATTTATGGAAGTGAAGAAATATTTTGATTCTCAATTGAGTGTTCAACTATATATTAATGTGAATATTAAGGAGGCATAAAAAGAAGATGTATATTTACAGATGAAGTGTAGAAATGTTCTTCAGTTTAACCTTGATTATGATAGAATAATTATTTTCAATAACCATGTATGTGTTTCATATAAAAAATATTTCAAGAAGGAGGTATTATAAAAGTATCATAGTTCATTAATCACAATTAATCCTTGGATACAAGTATGTCTAGTGATTTTAAGGAGTACTTCAAGAGTTAAAACATGATGAAAAATATTGAGTAGTTTTTATATCAGTTTATGGTATTTCAACAAGTTAGGGATATCATAAAAAAATATAAGTTCATGTCACAACCATTACCAATAAAATAATGTAAATAGGAAAATAACGTCATGGATTTTGTTATCAGACTCCCCAAAATATATAATGAGATCAATTCTATATGGGATGTAGTTGATAGACATGAAAATTCATCACACATTATTGTTATTATATAGGATTTCCCGCTTGATAAGAATTATATAATATATATTAAGGAAATGGTAAGGTTTCATGTATTTCCACAATATATTTCCATTATAGGATGATGTACCTCATGTAATTTCTCAAAGGAATAAGAATATTCTTTTAGTTTGGAAAAATGGAAATAAATAAAGTAAATTACATAAAAAATGAACTATTTTTGTAAATGAAATGCAAGAGAATAATGAGTTATCTATGTGATCGTAAATGTATAAATGATTTAAATGTGAAAAGTATGTCCATTATGAAAATCCATGTCATATGGATAAGATCAAGAAGGGAATATGTAAGGTGGTATGGTTAACAGTTATAGTGCTAATATTGTAGAGATCATTATTGGAATTTGAAAAATATGGGTTGTTCTAATAGTATTGTTTCTATTAAAAATGAGAATCATGATTAAAATTAGCTTGAATAATGTTAATACATGATTCCAATTTAATATTATAGGAAATAATTGTTAAACTCAGTTGTTGTTTCTCAATGCTCCCAGCCACCAAAGCACATGGAGAACTCTATACTTCTCTTATTCAATGATTAACAGATTTTTTGGGGTGAATGTTATTAGACATATATCATAAAAACTTTTTAATAATAGTCACAATATCCTTAACTCTCTTCATTAACCCATTTGGTTCCTCATCAACTCATTTTCTATCACATTCAATGTTAACACAATTCCATTTGGTTACCACCATTCACTGAAACCAACAGGCATAGTGTGAGAAACAATAATCATAGTGGCAATCCAAATAATCATGAAAATTTATTTATTGAATGTCTAAATCACAATACCTTATTTTACATATATGACACCTTATGTTTAATATAGGCCATTCATTGTCATTATGTAAATCCTTCATAATGTTTTGTGTAAGAACCTCGGTTTTCAGTAAGGTTTGGATCCATTGATTTTTATGTATAATCATTTCTATGGATCTAATGTGGATGCCTAAGAGTTTAGGAAAGGACTAATGGGTGTTCAATGAATTTTCATATCATAGAATCTATCTTTTTGGGAAAAAAATTCATGGCACACAGTTTAGAGTAAAATCTGCAAGAATTCCACCCAGTTTGGAAAATCGTGTTGATTATGTTTTTTTGGATAGAACCACTTTTCATGATTTGGGAATGGCCGTGGATCCTAACCATGCAATGGGCCCCTTTTACCCAAAAATCCTCACCCGATTTAAACACGTTTGGTAAAACTGTGTGGACAAACAGTGCACATGTGATTTTTCTGGGTAATTTGTCTAAAATTCCCTTAATGATATTTTAATAATCCTCATTACTCTTAATATAAGAAAAAGTGGTTATAAACCACTTTTTATCTTAATTTGGTACTTTTTTAAGATATAACCATGGAATAAAGATATCTCCTTCATCTGGAAATAGATCGAGCATTTGTTTTTCACATTGAATGCACAACTATAAGTACTCGAGTCCTCTTGAGTTGTTCTACTTCTCTTTTTCTCTCAATTGAGATATCTAGGAATGATAATTTTTCTATTCTTTCTATATCTACTCTAATATGAGCCAAATCAATGGAAAATACTAGAGGATGAGAGTAATACAACCCTATAGTTGGTGGTCTATAACTATTCCCTAAAGATCGTTGATTTTGGATTTATTATGTGGGCACCACCGATTTCATCAAATGTATTTTATGGAATTTATTTACCATGTTTATAATCTTTAAAATTTTATGGATAATATATTTCCATATATGTGATTAATGTTTTGTGGTTATGATTATAACTACAACCCTTCCATGTTGAAGGTTATGCCATAATTGGGTTTTTTGTATTTGACATGTTTGTGCCACATTTCGAGTGTGACTTTACATGACCCTTTTATGGGTAATATTTTCTATATTCAATGGATAAATTTATATTTTTATTGGTATAATGGAAATTACCATGTATGCTCACCACTTTACCCACCTATGGGATGTTATTAAATTGATAATTAAATATGAAATGTGAATTAGACAGTGTGATAAGTAAATGACTTGGCCTTATATGTAAATTAATAGTAGGTTTCATATTCGTATCACACCATACCACATTAATGGAATGTAGTGGAATGAACCATAAATATTGAATATGCCTTAAAATGATTAAATTGTTTGCATGATACTTGTCCATGTAGCACTAATGAAAGGCGAGGATTGAACCAATTGACATGATAAAAAGGTTTCATGATACTTGACATTATCACACTAATGTAAGGAAAGGCTTGAACCAAATGATATATTACATGACATCATAATGAAATAAGAATGGCATGATTCGAGCTCGCATTGGATTCTTATCAGAGAATTCCATGATCACTCAGGTACCCCATTCCAATTCAAGGATTCAACTTTCCTAAGTTGATACCCACCAAGATCTCGATCCTTGCCTATTCTTAGATTCCTTGTATTAATCCATAAGATCCCTTCATATTAACATAGGATTACTTAGATACACTCCTTGGATATATCATCGACAGGTATGTTCCATGGTTACATCTCATAGGGCCCTATCTCTACTTATCCCCATTTTACCTTGGATGATCAGCTAGGACTCAGTAGGCACCTTATTGTCGAATTCCTTGGAACATGCTCTTGGTATTACACTCTTACCTATGACATGCTATATTTATTAATGAGTTGATGACCCTTGAGGACTACATCACCCTGGTTATTTCCTTGGGGAATCACTATTAAAAATCATTACATTTTTCCTTGTTACACCTTGAAACCTTCTATATTATTAACATGTTACTTATTTAAAAACTGTTAATAATAAAATAATCAATTGTTGACATTTTCAGACACCAAACTAGGGATAAAGGTGGTACTTGGTTATTTAGTTACATTGTACACATTCAATTTATATATTTATGCCCTCAAATAGCTACATTTCCATTACATGGGCGAGATGTTATAGACACTGTTGGTGATGGCCCACTGAGATTTATCTCACACAATTTCCAGGCATCATTTGGTACCTGAGGTAGATTACATGGTTGAAGGCATTTACAAATGGGAATCATACGTCTTCAAAAATGTGATTGCTTACTTTTTAAAATGGATCCTGATAGATGATGACCCAGTCAGAGCTTGGGATGCTTGGGATAGTATTTTATTTCCCATACACTTTTATGGAACATGTTATGCTAGGTGTATTATGTCTTTTTTTTCAGTTTTTTAGTGACATGACATATCATCAGTTGTTGAATGTTATTCTAATTATTTCAGTTATTCTTATGGTTGTTTCTATTTTCCGTTGGGCCTTATGTATACATATATTTCTTATTTTATTTATCTCTGTTTACTTTTACCTGTTGCGCTACACTTTGGTAATGAGGGAATAGTCTCCCCATGGGCACACCATGGGCTATCTTTTCTAGTCGGAAGCCTCTGGATTTTGGAGAGATTTGCTTGAGGCCATGGGACCACTAGGATTGGGGACACTAAAGTATAAACTAGGTCTGAGAAATAATATTTTTTAATGATTCTATGAATTTCCAAAGAATACACCTTGGGATTGTCAAACTTGTTGTGCAACAAAGCATGTCATCATGCTTCTGGTGAGGATTGAATTTATCCAAATGATCCCATTTTTGTTTTAATTCATAAATACATCTGCACTCGAGCCACATCCAATTTTAGTATCTAGAGAGGGATGTAATTTCTTATAAACCACTAACTCTACACATTACTAAAATCTGAGGACATGTTCATATACTTTGACTCATTCTTATACTTATACTGAGTCATATATTTAGACGTTTCCTTAGAGGTTTCACTAAATTATTCATCTCCAAGTTTCTAATGGATAACTAATCCTATAATCTAATTCCAAATATAATGACCCATACTTATCATACATAGATAGTTCATATTTTTTAATTAATATTCACTAAATTATACAAATATAAATCTGATGATCAAAAAGGTATAGTGACATTAGAAAATCGAAATGTAATCTTCTTATTCAATGAAATTTCTTTAACATATCCCATTATGAATTTCCAAAATACTACTCTTATTATACATAACTAACATAAAACAATTCTGTATAACATGAAGAAATTTAACATAAGAAAGGTTGGTCTCATGTTCTCCATAAGGGTAAAAAGGGATGATATCATCCTATCATTATTTGATGTGAGTGAGAAAAATATAATATCATTTGAAAATCATACCATGCAGATAATAGATCCCAAAAATAAGTCCTGGAATAAAACATGGTTGTTTATAAGACAAGGGTCATAACATAACCAATGACATGATCCATTATAATATAACAATGTTATATGTATTATATTTTTGGTATACATGTAATCATAGAATATCATTTCAATAGTAGTTAAGGATCATTGAAAAAACAATCATAGAGGAATGGGTTCACTCCCTAGACTATTTTACTAGATAGGGATCACTCCCAATACTATTGTAGAGGAATAATTACTTTACTGAAGTGTGTACACTCCCTATTCAAGTCTTGTTTATATCATGTGATATCAATATTTAACCACTTCATTGGAGGGAGATATAGATATAACTCTTCCCATAATGAAAATCATACATATATGTCCCAAAAGTTCATAAAACATTCATCATATCAGAACCCTTGATATGAAATGGGGTTTAAAAACATTTCATCCTACCATAACTTAGGGAAAAGATATATACATCATAATCAATTCATCATATCATCAAATAATATCCCATGGAAAATAACTTGGATTTCATAATAATTTTATCGTTAATAAACCTGTAGAAGGGAAATGGGATTCATAAATATATTTTCACCATAAAAATAAATCATGTAAAGAATGAATAGAAACTGTTTTTTATCATATCCCTAATAAATAAAAAATTACATAAAACAATGTCATCTTATATGTAATGATATTTTGAAACATCACATGGAAAAGTTCTTTAGGAAAATATAATTTCTTCCCAACATAAAACTTTTTAAAACATAAGATATTTTCAATAACATTATCCTTGAAAATAACCTTTTAAATATATAAATAATTCATTATATATCATTTAAAAAAATTCTTGAGGAAAATATCTTTTCAACTTTGAAAAAAACACATTTTGAAACATAATACGTTTTCAAAATTATATTCCTTAAAAATAACAATGAAAACATATAACATAACCATTAAAAATTATTTAAAAAATTTCATAATGAAAAAATCCTATCCAATCAAAAAAAAATTAAACATAAAACATTTTAAAATTAATTTTTTTTAAAAAAACCCATATAAACATATAATAGAAGCTTTTAAAATCATTCAAAATATTTCTTGAAGAAAAAAATCATTCCAATTTGAAAATAAATTTTTTAAAATAAAAAATACAATATCCATTTATTTTAAAATATCCTTTTAATTTAATAAATAAATATTTAATACAATGTGTGTTCATGATAAAGGTAAATATTGTACGTATTAAAAAGAAAAAATAATTTCACATTTTTTGTGAGAGCCAAAGGGTATTATTTTAACAAAGACATGAATATTACTTTTAGAAAACAAATTAACAATGTATAAATGGGTAAAAATTATTTAATAAATAAATTGGGGAATGTTAAAATAGTTTATAATTTTTTTCATAAAACATAGATATAGAAGAAGAAAAAAATTCAGTCATTGAGAAAAATAAAGTTGATATACATTAAACATATACATTTTGATTCTTCAGTACCTAAGGATAGGAAAATAAAAGAAAAAAAGCATTATCTTGGAATAATCACATGAGTAAACAAATCATAATTTTATTTAGAGGTAGATCATTATATTTCATTATTGGAATCATAAACATAAATAATCCTAATAAACATTGAGATCGTACAACAAAACAATTACAGTTTGGGGAAAATTTAATCATAAGCTCCATGAAATAAATGAAACATAGAATATCATAAAAATAAATAAATTGATGATATGAAATGTCAAATGGGTTGTATATAATCCTTATAAATTATGATAGGTTCATAACATAACGTATGTCCAAAATAAGACAAATTGAGAAATAATCCTTTACTACTTGGTAATTTCTCGAATAATAATATCAATTAAATAATAAATAAAATTAAAAATAAAATATCATTAAAATAATTATATTTATGATATAACATTTCAATGTAAAAGTATATACACCAGGAAAAATAAAGGAGTGGTGAATATGACATAAGTCTATAGAAAATAAAAGAGAGACTAGAAATACATTACATTAAGTGATGACATCAATTATACACCTTAAAACCCTCATAATAATAAATATAAGTTTATTATACATGTATTAATGAAATATATATATATATATATCATTTCATATATGAGTTTATTATGACATTTTTCCACCCGTTTGTTAATAACTCCATGTTAAATTCACATTTTAGGTAATAACTACTTTGTTTTTTGTGTTTGTTTTACTTTGTTATTTCTTAGCCCACTTACTTTAATCATTGTAGCATAATATAAATAATTATATGCATGATATGAATATCATATTTTATATGTATTTGTGTTTGTGTTTTTATATCAGTACATATATGTTAGGTATAAAAAAATACGCTATTAATTGATATAGTAGGTCATTCCTACTCATGAATGGTGTTTCAATTTTATAAATTGATTTAATGAATAAAAATTAAATAATAAATTAAAAATATGGAATCATTTTTATGTTATATATATCACATATTTCAATTAAAACAATCCTTATTTCCTTCCAGGTAAAGTTTTAATGAATCACATTGCATCATGAGATGGTAGTCCGCCGTACACAAGAGCGACTTTATAGTATTCCCATAGAATGGAAAGTAATATGGTATATGGGATATGGTTATTAAATAATTATAATAATATCATATATATCATATATAAACATTTTATCCATCATTATATCCATCCCTGATAGTTGGTAATGGAAAAACGAATGACATCGGTATTTGAGGCGGTATTCCACTATACACACCAAAGACGATTTCAAATCTCATTTGATAAAAGAGGGAAATAATTTATTTTATTCCCTTAACATAATAAAATATATGTATATTTAATTTATTGAGGTTATTATATCATGGTTTTATACAAAATTAAAAAGGTTGGTAAAGAAATAAAATTAAGCGCTCTGTTAGGGATGTTACTTCTTCATTGACTAACGTCTTTTTTTAATTACAAAAAGATTAATAGGTTTTATTTCCCATAAAACTATGTTTTATCAGACGATATTAGAGAAATAATGAATTTATTTGGTTAGTTATTGGCTTAACCATTGGGTTTTGGATGTGTGAATAGAATTGGATAGAGGTGGAATTTTATAAGTGAGGTGAGTTGCATAGTTGTAATTTTTGGAAAGAAAAAGGCTTTTCAATGTTTTAACATGAAAAATGGCCCCAAAATGGACATGTTGGGGTCTAAATATTGTAAAAAAATATTTGGAAATTTTTTTTGTCATTTTTAACCCACAACGTTTTACATTAACCCATGTTAACTCTTTTTTACATTAACTATGGTAAATTATTTTTATTTTTTTATAATTAATTATAGTGTAAAATTAAGTTCACCTTATTAAATAAAATAAAATATGATGATGTCACACCTCTTCCTCTGGGGCTCGTGCTGTGAAATGCCCCAAGCCCACCTCCTGGAGTCTAGGGGTTGGAGACTAGTGTCGAAGGTGTCAACCTGCAAGTGGGAGGAATTTTCCTGAGTACCTACACACACACACACACACACACACACACACACATACATGCCCGACCACATCCCACAAAATAAAAAGGAAAAATAAGTATACTAAAACAAGTGGTATAGAATAAAAACCCAACAAAAAGAACTAGAAATAGCAAAGTACAATGGGATTCGGGTAGCCATCCACTAAAAACCCCACATGACTATAAGAGTAGTGTATCTACAGGAATATGAAGTAGTACTTCCTGTCCGCCTGATCCTATTGGGCCTCGTCTGCTCTTAGGCCACCAAATATGCCATTGAAATGTTTTACATCTGCATAAGACACACCACGTGCTTGAAAATCCTGTCCAAGTGTGAGTCACATAGTACACATTTGGGGACCCCAATCCACTAAGGAGAAACACCAAGAAAAAATCACAAATCAAAGATATAAAGCAAGGATAATTCAAAATAGGTATATTCTACAGTATAAAAGGATCATTAGAAAGAGAAAACGTTTCATAATATTAAGGGGATCATCCTAGATGAATCATTCCATGTATTCTGGTACATTGAGGATCTGCACGGTTGAAGCTCGTCTATCGGGCCACTAAGGATCCACACGGATGTTGCTCGTCTGCTGAGCCACTAAGGATCCACATGGTGGATTCTCATCTGTCGGGACACTAAGGATACACATGGATGCTGCTCGATCCATCAATAATAATTCAAACAACAAAAAGTCCCCCATAGAATATCTCGGAGGACCGTCTTGTCATAATGGTCCCAACTCTATAAACAGCTCGTCTATTGGATTCCTAGATTGCACATTATTAGCATTTTAGTAACCAGGGGTTTGTTGCGTCTGGGCCTGGTCCGACCTGGTTGGACCGACCTGGCCAAACTAGCTTGAGGGTCCCACATACACCAGTTTAATTCAACTGAGTCAACCTAACCCAGCATGGTTCTCGGTCAGTCTGGTCTGACCAGAAAATTGGTTCAGGACCAATGGGCCTCACTGGACCTGACCTAGTTAAGTCGGGGTACCAGCCTTTGGGGTCTCCTGGCCCCACGATATTGTTTCGATCAGCCCAAAGGGTGCAGGTCTGGCCTGCCAACGTGAGTCTGGCCCACCAGAGTGGGCCTGACCTACTAGGTGTGGGTCTGTCCCACCGGCACAAGTCCTACCCGCCGACACGGGTCTGGCCTGTTGTCGTGGGAGTGGCCAGCCCTGGCCCGCAAGCAGAATCTAGGTCTACCAAAGGTGTAATGGTAATGTGTGACTGGGATGTAGCTGCTGAAACCATGTCCATGATCTGTTTGAATGTGTCCCTCGAGGGTCAGGATGCTCTTCTCATGTGGAACCATCCTAGAATCACGTTTTACATCTACCGCAGCCGACGGGCCGCATCCTTCCCACCACCGCGGTCGAGCAGCAGCGGCATGCCAGGTCGCCTGGGCGGCCCGGACACGGGATTCCCCTCCACCATGTCGCCGCAGCCATCCATCCACAATAGTGTTCAACCTCCCTCCACTCTTTTCCACTGCCACGTGTCATCCCTTTCAGTGCCAGTATGTCGGCGGTTCCTTCTACGGGCCACCAAAGTTTCCCCAGTGGTCTGTTTCTTATTCCACATGCCCGTACAGGCCTCCGAGGTGGATTTCATCTCTTCCTTGGCCCCATATTCTTCTTTCCATATATTTGAGGATATTTCCATGAATAACTCACCTAAATATATACCTAGGCATGCTTCGGGCCAGCCTATGCCCTTTTAATTAGTGGTTTAAAACTACGGAAGGTCTGGGGATTACAATTCTACCAATAATAAAATTAATCCCAATAAAGACACCCTCCTCCAAGAATGAATGATCAATATATTAACCTGTACATGGGTTAATCCACATTCATCATTTAGGAAAATAATGGGGAAATCATAAAAAAATTCAAACCCTTACCTCATTGACATTAATTTCCATAGCGCTTCATCCTTGATGGTCTAAGAGGTCAATGGAATTCCTAATTCTTCGATGTACCAAAAATTTGATGACATCCTATCGGCATTCTTCATTCTTTGTTGGGGAGGAAAATTCATCAAGGGTTCATTAGATAATACTCACATTTTAATCCCCATTCCACCAATGTTTTAATCTATTAAAAAAACATCACCACATTTCTATTACGTTGCGAAGTCACGTCATTTTTTTGTTTCATTTATGAAACAGCATCACTGTTACACATCATTAATGAGTCATTACATTGCATGTTATTGATCCATTAATGAGCTCCATTAATGTGCCTCACTTCTCCCTCTTCACTACGTTGTCTCCACTTAAATGTGAGAAAATAAAAAAAATGAATCTTTTAATGTTACTCTATTTTTTTCTAAATTTTATGAAAATTAACTTTTTTATTTGGCCCTTTTCGACCAATGTTATGTCCTTTTTATGTGAATATTTATGTTCTACATTCAACAGTGCCCTTATATTTTTAATCTGAGCACGGGTTCAAATGTTAGAAAACCCCGCTCACATGTTTATTGAACATACCATAAAAAAAATTAAAAAATCCATTCTGGGCTCACCGAGCCTCAAAATCATGTGCTGTCAGAACATGAAAACTTAAAATAATTCAATATAATTTAAAATAAATCACATGGATTTTATGATACAATACTTTATCCCCACCATTTGGATTTATATCCCTAAAATCCAAAAAAGGGGATAAAAAAAGGGGTACTGACCATGTATCTGAGTCTCCCACTCCCATGTGCTCCCTTGGATAATCTTGTGCTACCACCAAACACAAATTATAGGAATCGACCATGCACAGAGGACTTGATCTGGTCAATCCTCTATCTCTACCAGAAACTCCTCAAACCTCTCCACATCGTCAATGTCCTACTCTCCCTAGTTGATGACGTGCGATGAATCATGCCTGTATCTCTTCAACTACAACAAGTGGAAAACAATGTGCACCTAGTGCTTCTTTGGGGGAAGATCTATGAGGTACTCCACCTTGAAAACTCTACTCAATATCTAAAAAGGTTCGATATTCCTCAGATTTAGCTTGTCACCCCAGTCAAATCACTTCAATCCTTATTGGGGTGAGTCTGTAAGGAACACCTGGTCTCCCTTGTCATACTCTAGGTGTCTCCATCTCCTATCAACATAATACTTATGCCTACTCTGGGTATTCCTCATCCTCTCTTGTATGAACTTCACCTTCTCAATGGTATCTCGTACCAACTATGGACTTGTGAGTGCCGACTCCCCTGGGTTTGTCTAGTATTGATTTGTTCTGTAAGGCCGCCCGTACAGGGCCTCCAATGGTGTCATACTAATGGTGGAGTGATAGTTGTTGTTGTATGAAACCTACACCAGTGGAAAATGGTCCACCCAATTACGAATAAAATCATTGATGCAAGCACGAAGCATGTCCACCAAGGTATGTATGGTCCACTTTGTCTGGGGATGAAAATCTATGCTCAAGTAGAAATGAGACCTGAACTCCTCCTATAATCCCTTCCACAACTGGGATATATAGTGTAAATTGGGGTCTCATATGATTGTCTAAGGAATCCTTTGAATCCACATTATCTTCTGAACATAGAGGTGTCCAAAGACCTCTATCAGTTTCTAATCCAAGATGGGTAGGAAGTGAGATGACATGGTGAGTCGGTTAACAATCACCTATATAGAATCATGTCCTCTGTACTTACATGGAAAATCTATCACAAATTCAATTAAGATACCATACCATTTCCACTCTGGTACCTCAAGTTGATTAGCCAAGCCTGCTGGAACCTGATGCTCGACCTTCATTTTCAGACAAGTGAGTCATCATGAGACAAACTCAGCCATTGTTTTCTTCATTCATGCCCACCAGTACTGACATTGTAGGTCATTATACATCTTTTTTACTCTAGGATGTACCACTAAAGGGGATATATGGAAGTCTCTCACCACCTTCTACTGCAACTCCACTTATACAATGGTGAGCCCTATAAAAAGGATGATGTTCTCCCCACCTATTGAAAATCCATTAGGAGCATGTCCTGAGGATAACTGAGCACGTCAGGCCTCATAATCAAAATCCACAAGTTGTGCCTACCTAGAATGCTGTTACAGTGAGGTATTAACATTCATCAACTGAAGGTAATCTAATCCATCATCATCCATGAAGGATATCTACATTGTGGCTAGCTACTCTGTTTCATTACTCGGAAGTTGCAAACTATTCTACCTTTTAATTGTGTATTCTACTATGACCCCCTTCCCAGGAGTATAGACAAACTCAAAGTCATAATCCTAAAGGAAATTTATCCATCACCACTATCTTTTGTTCAGATCCTTCTAGGAGATGGTATAACAAAGACTTTTGTGGTTATAGTTAACTATATATCATTCAAATATCAAGTAGTTCTTCCACATCTTCAAGGAAAAGACCACTGCTGCTAACTCTAGGTCATTGGTCGGGCTGTTCTGCTCATGTCTCTTCAATATCCATGAGCCATAGGCAATAACCACTTTCTCCTCCATCAAAAAACAACCTATACCGGACCCTGATGCGTCACAGAAAAATATGTAGTCAATTCCCTCCTCTAGTAGTCTCAAGATGGTGGAATTATAAGTCCTCATCGCAACTCCAGATAACTATGCTGGAATTTATCCATCCAAAGGAATGGTTTTACCTTCCATGTCAAAGCCTATAATTATTCATCCAGTCTGGAAAAGTTAGGGAAAACCCTCTAATAGTGTCCATCCATCCCCAAGAAACTCTACACCTCAGTCACGCTTCTTGGTGGCTCCCAAGAAAGAAACGCCTATATCATTGTTGAAAACCCTAAAAATCCATCCTCTGAGATGGTGTGTTCTAGAAAGTGGACCTCTCAAATCTAGAACTATACCTTCGAGAGCATACTATAAATATGGTGCTCTCGAATTGTATCTTGGACTATCCATCAGTGGGTAGCATGCTCCTCTTATGACACTGAGTACACCAAGATGTCGTTAATGAAGGCTATGACAATACTGTCAAGGAAAGGCTAGTAAATACTATTCATGAGGCCCATGAAAATTTCTAGGGCATTGGTCATACCATAATGCATCACCAAGAACACATGGTAGATATACAGACACTTGAATTTTGTCTTCGGTATGGCCACATCTCGTGCCCGAAGATGGTGATAGGGTGAACATAGGTCAATCTTCGAGAACCGACTCGCTCCCATCAACTGTTTGAAAGTACATGAATATTCCCAAGCTCCAATATTCATTCTTGAAAAACAATAATGTGGATTCCCATGGGGAAATTCTAGGCCTTATGAAACCCTTCTACTACAAGTCCTCTAGCTATACCCTCAGCTCGCTAAGCTATGTGGGATCCATCCAATATGCCAGTATGGATATCAATCCCATCCCTGGGTACTGGTTTATGAAAAAGTCTAACTCTATATGAGGAGGTAGACTAGAACATCCTCAAGAAAAACATCCTTGTACTCATCCACCACTATAGGAAAATATGGAATCCTCTCATCCACTACACTGTGGGTAAATCTAGCTAAATGGTGAGTGATCGAATGCACCCTCCTCTGAGAAATTATGTCCTATTTTTCATGAGTTTCCTTCTCACTTATGAAGGAAAACCTTGTCCCATATCTATAGACACACCACACTGTATGTCTAAAATAGTCGATCAAAGCATGGACTCTGGATAACCAGTACATACCCAAGATGACGTCGTAAGTCCACGACACCACTACTAGGAGATCCCAATCAAAGCTCTCATCTCCCAGAGTAAGTTCACTTTGTCGACACCAGTGTGTAATCATCAAATCCCCTCCTATAGAACTATCTAGCCATAAGTATTGACCCAAAGGATCCATCAAAATCTCCAGGCTCCGAATGAGAGATATGGAAAAGAAATAGTGACTAGAACATGTGTCTATAAGATATTTATCTAGGGTGGAGAAGGTACAGATCATACCTAGAATCACCTCCAGAGAATTGTGGTTATAATCATCTACTGCCTAAAGCTGAGATTTCCCCTTTCTGACTGCTCCCTAAGGTCGAGGCAGACCACCTGGAGGTGGTGGCGGTATTACCTCGAACCGTCGCCCACCGCCTACTACTCAGCCTTCTCCCTATCCACGTCCACTGGCCTACATATTTCCTTGATCAAACCTCAACCTCTATCTCTGCAGTCCCTGGACTGTTTTCTGATCGTCTTCATGGTGGTCATAGTAATCATGAGCCATGTATCCCTACTAACCTCTCAAGTATCACACCATACTCTTATGCTTTCTCCTGTTATCCAAGTTGTCTCACACCACTGCGTATGAGTCCTGGGGTAGTCAACCAGATGATTTGGCCTACTTAGATTGTTGCACCATTTGTCAGCACCCATACATAGATGGCTCGGCTACCAATCTCCTAGTAGTGGGACCCAATATCAGTGCTTACTCTGCAAGGATGCTCTTCATAATAAGGGATCACTACTGCACATCGGCCTTGGTAGGGATACGGAGAGACACCATCGATGCCCTGATCTCCCTCCTGAGTCCCTGCTCAAAGGTCTGAGCCCTAAAGAAAGGGTCTCAAACCATGACTAAAGAATAGCGAGATAGGTCTATAAACCTTAGTAAGTACTCATCTATTGATAGTCTTCCCTCTTAAAGGTGAAGTATCACAAGAATATGGACAGAGTGCATGGTCATGGGGAAAAACTCCTCCTGTAAAAGATGATATAAGTCATCCAAAGAGAGGGTCACCACATAATGAGTCTGAATCATTAGACTCCACCATGGCGCTACCAAGACCCAAATAGGGCTCACAGCTAAGATCAACATCTCTTCTAACGGTTTCCTTACTAAGAGAAATACCCACATCACCTCCTTCATCCAATCCTTAGCGACCTAGGGTCCATCTCTCCACTGAAACTGGGAGGTCGTTGTCTCTAAAACTCATTAAGGTAACTGAGTCTTTGTCCATCCATTACTGGTACTAGAGGTAGTAGATGTTGACTAGCTAGTGATGGTAGCACTGGTGCACCATCCGATGGGGCCATCTTGGGAACTGGTCCCTAAACGGGCATCTCGTCACTTGGTGGGTTGTCCTCCTGGCCATGTATTGGAATCTTGGATGGTCATCCTCATGAAGGCATCCTAAAAGAGATCAAGATGATCCATAGTAAAATGATTATAAACGGTGAGCTAACTCTTATACAAAAAAAATATAAGGAAACACTTTGGAGACTAGTGCTTTTATACATTGAGATGAAAAAAAAATTCAAGGTCATCGTGTGTGGATACGTCAGCTGCCACACCAACATTGGACTCCACAAATCTGAATGTTGGAATCACAAATTTTAACATTTTTTCCCAAAACATAAAAAATAGGCTATCAGTATCTGAGTTAGAAACAACTACCATTGCTACTACTTTTTTATGACCCATATCCTAGGACCCATGCTGTGAAATACCCCAAGCCTGCCTCCCAAAGTCTAGGGGTTTGAGACTAGCGCTGAAGGCATAAACCTGCTAGTGGGAGGAATTTTCTTGAGTACCTGTACACACAAACATGCCCAACCACATATCAAAAACTGAAAGGGGAAAACAGTATACTGAAACAAGTGGGATAGAGTGGAAACCCAACAAAAAGTACAGAAAAGAGAATAGTACAAAGGGACATGGGTAGCCATCCACTAAAAACCCCACCTAATGTTAACTTTAGTGTAGACACTATAAGATGAAGTAGTACGTCAAGTATACCTGATCCTACTAGTCCTCACTTGTAACAACCCAATATTTCATAGTACATTATTTCTTCAAAGTAATTCAATAACTTGCACTACACGCAACACCAAGTTCAAGCGCACCACAAGATTACCAAACTAGTCTTTCAAAAGCAGTTATGATTAGTATTAACTGAATTTTGAACATTATATAATCCTTAAAATTTTAGAATTCATATTATGAGTTTCTTAGACATAATGTAATAACTAATTCATTTATTCAGATAAAAGAAGTATTTTTCAAAAAATGCACTTTTACCGTCTTTTAATGGTGAATAGTTTTTAAATCCATTATTTGAAACATTTATATATTAAATTTGACAAAATAAACTTCTTCTTTAGAATTAGGACATAAGAATTTAGTTTCAATAAATTTTTGGTGTTTTTCTGAAAACTGTCATATTTGGATGAATAGTTAAAAACACTATTTTAACTGAAAACAACATTTTTAATAAAAATAATTTATAGTGTTAAATTATACATTTTAATGGTTTATAAGTATAAATAGATTATATTTTTACCATTTAATCCAATACTGGTCACTGTAAGTAATTTTACTTTGAAATTGGACATAAACAAGTTTCAATCTTTTGATATTTATTATTTCTTAAAAATAGGCCTTTTGGATTTGACAACAGGAATTAATTTTAAATTAATAAATGAAACTTATATGTTTTTAATTTGGTAAAACAGACATCATTTTTGGATTCGGAATATTGAAATTATCCTAGGGTAAATTTTTGGTATTTTTCTGAAAACTTTCAATTTTTGATGAATAGTGAAAACACTGAGTAATAGTTTAAAAGTGAATTTTTATTTAATTAATTAATTATTTAATTTAAATTTATTTTAGTTCAAAATAGATACATAATACCTATATAATTTCAATGTAATTAAATGGAGTCAGTTTATAATAATTTTAGATATATAAAAATTTTATTGAACTTTTCACCGTCTTTTACCCATCTCATATGAGAATTTTCAAATTCACATAAGACATAAATTTACTGCTTCTGTGAGTGGAATTTTAAAAATCCGAGAGACATGGTTAATATCAAGTAGTAAACTGTGGTTTAGTAAGATAAAATTATATTTTGGTGAATAGTAACGTTTTACTTTTATTTACCACGGTTAAAAATAAATAGGGTAATTAAGGGTAAAAATGATATTAATATTATCCTAACACATGTCCTAATTCTATTGGAAAAGTTTATATCGACCAAAAAAAACCTTATGAATAAAATATTATCATTTAGGTCCACTTGGATCAGATTAGGAAATTTATTATTATTTAATTCAAAGAAGAGTTAAAAGAGTTAAAAACAAAGTTTAATAACTAAAATATTTTTAATATAGGGTTATAAATAAGATAAATTCGATTATAAATATTCATTATAAATCTAAAAAATCCTAAATAATGGTATTTTATTTATAATTTTTATACATTAAATAATTTAATTTATTAATGACACAATGATGATGCAGTAATTACCATATTAATGAAATATTAAGATAATTGATATTATAAATACCCAAATAAATGTAATTTTAGACTTTTTATGAATTAAAATAATTTTCTAGGTTAATATGACATATTAGTATTGGTTATATGAATTTCTTTCGAAGTAATAATGCTGTTATGAATTTATCAAAAACAAAATACCCAGTAGTTTCAAAATTGACAAAAAAGTGTTTTTAAAACAAATATTATATTATTAATTGATATTCTATTCTTAAAAAACTAAGGTTCGGCCAAAGGACTTATGTCATGATAGGTGTATCATTGATGGACCACTTGGGGGGTCTATTGGAAGTTTATAATATGTTTATTAACCATATAATAAAAAATACAAAGAGACATGGTAAATGTCAAACTAATTAACTAACATTTAAAACTAAATGATAAGGTTAATAAACTGTCCCAAACCTCTCTACAACCTATTGGTTGAGTGGATTTAGACCCATACCCACCTTATACTCTAAATAAATCAATTTCTATCCATTATAAACTGAATATTAATTTATTATAAAATAATATTTTATGTTTTTTCTAAGGTGCCCCTCACCCCTCTTATAAAAGGGAACTCCCCTTCTCTAAAATTCATACCTTCAAAGCCTTTTGGATCAGCCAACACCTACCCAAATATTCTCTAAAACTACCTCAATTAAACCTAGAGGCCTTAGTTTTATCAGAAATACAACTTAAGGAGCCATTTTGATCAAATCAAAAGGAAGAACCCGAAGATGAGGTAATGGTTTCACCAACCTCTTTCAAGTTCCTTTCTTCTTCAACTTCTTCTTTATTTGTTATTTCCATTATAAAATAATAACTCTAGTATCTTCTATATAATGTGATGTTATTATAAATACGGTAAAACCATATTAATTATTCTATCTATCCTTTTAATGACGTGTCACCATACGTGCGTACGTATGGATTATCGTCTCCACGTCATGGAGAAATTGTTGTTCAAAACATTATTATTTGGATGGGTATGATAATGATGTTTAATTTATGTAAATAATAAATATAACATGATTATGATTCTGTATATATGATATACCATCTAGTTTTATATTATTTTAATATAAAAAGAATGATATTGTCACTCGTGCGTAAGTATGGACTATCGTCTCCACGAACGCGATAAGATTCATTCCCCATCATATCCATTCAAGACTAATTTTCATTTGATGATTAAAAATAATGTTTAATGACTTGATATCATTATAGACATGAATAAGATAGAACCTATGTATAACCATCACGGCTTATGTAACAAAACATATAAAAGAAAACGAGTAAGTGAACACCCAAAACGACGATAATACTAAAATTTTATTAACAATGCAATATTAAAAGATCATATATGATATAATATTTATGTATATGATTATTTTATAATTTAATAACAATGATTTAACTATTATACAAGATTTTAAACTTCCCTCGACCAAGTAAAAGTACAAGGAAATGGTTTATTTCACAATCTCTTCATTATCCGAGGTTGTTTATACGTAATTATCTAATGGGACCTCTTTATCATCCACATCCATGTTTCATAATAATTTATTTCAAATCATTCTTACTATTTTATAGACTATGGTTTGAAGTCATTTATACCATTTTTTGACTTTAAATAATATGTTTATAAAGGAATCTCTCCGTCATTTTCCAAACAAGACCCTTTTTTACCTATTTGACAGAATTAAGGTAAGAATGTCCTTTTTAACTTATACGGCATGTGCGGCTATTTTCCGTCGTTAAAAAATCATCGAAGCTTCCCTTACAATATTATAAGAATATTTTAAAAGTATATGTTTTATTTTATAATTATGCGACTTTTAAATGATTTCAAAATGAATATTTTAATAATTTGAGAACGGTACTCCTTATCAAGATTAGAATTTAAATGTTTTAAAGATTTTTCTTTCTAAATCTTTTTAATTAATGTCCATGTTTTCAAAATGATTTTAGGGATTTATTTATATGTACATGAATGTATTGAAATGATATTTCATTTCAAAAGATTCAAAGTGGTATGGGAAACTTTTATTCAAAAATATCTTTTAAATTACTTCCTTTATAAATGTGTGACTTTCCAATGATTTCAAAAAAGAGATATTTCTCTCAAATAGTTTTGATTTCATCTATGTCAACATCCTTTGATGGATTTTAAGCTTATTTTAAGTTGATTTATTTTGATACAAAACTTACCTATTGTATTAAATGTTTTGTGATATGTTTGTCTGTGGATGTGTTATTTTTATACCATTCATGGTTTATGGAGAAAGTATTGACATTTCGTATGCTAGTTTTAATATGGATGTTTATGTTATTTTTAAACCTGTTCATATGAGAAATGAATTGGACTTAGTAAGTGATGGGTGGAGCCCACTATAGCTCCTAGATGCATCGGTAGGTCTCATGAGACAAACTAGTGTCTTGGCACAAGGCCTTGACAAAATCTTATTTGTAGTCTTGGCACAAGTCCTTGACTATGTGGTTATGATAGTCTAGCATTACGCATTCCATCATTATGAAAATGGTTATTGATATTGCATGTGATTATTCTAATATTATAATAAACTTGTGAATAAGTAAATAGAATTATTTCATTTTATTTTTTCCATATTATACTGATGTTCAGGTTTAAAAGGCTTTTTTTAGTTATACATTGACTTAAATGTTTATGATTATTTATGAAAGTTTCCTCTATATTGTTATACTTACTGAGCATCTGTGCTCACCCCTTTCTATGTTTTATTTTTTCCAGGATGTGAAGAAGTATTTTATGAATTACTTGTCGGGATAGTATGAGGGGATATGAGTGTGGTATATGGAGACAATATGTTGTTGTAGCTTTTTTCACTTTATGATGTAATGTTAGACTTATGAATGTATCTAGTGTTTCCAAGGCTACTAAACTAATTGTTCTTTCGAGACATGATCCTTTGTGATCATGCCAATGTTATGTAATAATGCACCGACTCTGGGTAACTGGGTTCGGGGTGTTACAGTTGGTATCATAGGAAGTTTAGTACAAACCCTGTAAGATAGATTTAGATAAACTCTAATTGGAGCACATATCCCTAAGATAGACATTGAGGATTGGTATAGAAGAACATCCTAGAATTTTTTTATTGTAATGATTTTGTGAGTTTTCCAAGAAATACATCCCTGTCTGGATACGAGCGGGTAGAGGCAGCTCTGGCATATATGTACCTAGGGGTAAAACCCAAAAACACCGCTTTGAGATAGACTCGAACGGGAACTGGTGCACGACAACGGGCCTTTCTGCACTCTTGGTTACGACACTCCCATGAGATATGCTTAGGATAATTCTCATTTTCTTTACAAACCATTTTGAAGGGTTTATGAGTATATACTTTTTTAAAGAAAACATTTTTATGATTATGGATTATATCCATAAACAGTTCAATTTTTAGTAAGTGTTTTACAAGTTTGGATTTATGTATTGTGATTCATAAACTAATCTAGTGTATACCATTGTATAGAAATGGTGCCCATTATAAGGAATGTGAACTCTAGAAATACTTATGATCCAAAGAGTAAGAAGGATAATATCTTTATTGGTATTAAGCCAACATTTAGAAGGTAAATAGTCTTCCATGTATTCTCAACATATTAATAAATAGTATTATGTGTTAATAATATAAGTAAATAATTCTCTGAGTCCTATGGCATTGAAGGAAAGAAACAGAAGAAAAGGATGGAAGAGAGAAAGATGGATAAAGGGAAGAGGGAAAAGAATAATTTTCCCGTATGTGATAACTGTGGGAAAAAACACCCTGGAACTTTCTTGAAGGGAATGGGAGTTTGTTATAAGTGTGGAAAAAATGGACACCAAGTACATGACTGTAAGGGTAAGAAAAAGGTTTCAAATATACAATTCTTCACCGGTATAGAGTTGGGACACTATGAAAACCAATGTCAAAATCATCAGAGTATGCCCCAAATGATGCTATTGGATAATAATAAATTTTGGATACTACCACATATGTGGAGGATTGATTAGAGTTATTATGTTGTTATTAAATAATTGTGTCATTTGAGTGTTGTATCAACAATGTACTAGTTATAATAATTATGGAGTATATAAGGATTGTATTGCAGTACTATTTTATTAAGGACTTGAGATTTTGTGGAACCACGAAAAGTAACTCAATAGCAGGTTAATTTTTTGGAAAATATATGTTTGATAGAAAGATAAACCATAATATTGTTCTGATACCAAGTTACTGATTTTTGAATAATACATGATTTATTTGGATAAATTATATTCGATATTCTTGACTACCATGAAAGTGATTAATGATTTGTATATTCCATCATTGCATGAGTTTACAACATTTTTGGATATAAGGAGTTTATACATTATTCTATAATGAATAAGGGAGGATGAATGTAATCAATGTGGTTTTATGGTAATTCAGGATGTTGTAGTGTTTTAAAAGAATACCTGATGAAGGTTTTCACATGTTATTACGCGACAAAAAGGATCTTCATTTCGTTTACCTTATAAATTTTGGACGGTGAGTTTGGACAGAAGTATTTTGGATAATTCTAGTTTGAGATTATTTTTGGATTTCCATAAAAGGACACCCTGGAGGTCGGGCAGCAACCCGTCGCGTCCGACAATGCTGCAAGACATGAACCCACAACCAAAGGGTGACTAGGGTGTATCACATACCACTGACCCATGTGATGTCCTGGATAGAATAATGTAGTTTTTTTTAAAGGTTCTGGTAGATGACTTATAAATTCATTTATTTTGGAACCCTATACGAATAGGATAAATAGAATATTTTTTTAAGTTATATTATCTTTTAGAGTGAAAGATGAGTTTTTGGTAGAAATTAGTTAAAGGATGGAACTCTAATTGACATGGATACATTTTTTTAATTCTTTTATTCTATGAAGAAATAAATTATTAAAATTTAGGTAAGGAATCCTAAAACCAAAAATGTTTTATCCTAATACCTTACGTTTTGTTGAACTGATGGTAATTAAAATCATCATAGATTGGTGTCTTTGAGGCCCACAATTCTACAATTTTTTGTGATTGATGGCCTCAAATAGTCCCTATGAATATTTTTGTTTTTCCTCCAATTAGGTCTCTCTAATTTTCACCAATGTTCTCCTAATAGATATCATAATTTGGTGGTGACATTATCATTCCACTTTTACTCTTATTAAGACTAAATTTTATTAAACCAATTTCAGATATGGGTTTCCACACAAAGGTATTTTCTTTTTTCAACCATTTATTTTCGAAGAAAAATTTCAAATTTTGATGATGCAATTTATTGAAGGAGGGAATAATGTAACACCCCAAGCTTTCATAGTATGTTATTTCTTACATGTAATTCAATAACTTGCACTACACGCAACACCGAGTTCAAGCGCACCACAAGATTACCAAACTAGCTGTTCAAAAGTAGTTATGAATAGTATTTATTGAATTTTGAACATTATATAATACTTATAATTTTAGAATCCATATTATGATTTTATTATACATAATGTAAGAACTAATTCATTTTTCAGATAAAAGAAGTATTTTTCAAAAAATGCACTTTTACCATCTTTTAATGGTGAACCCTTTTTTAAATCCAATATTTGAAACATTTATATATTCTATTTGACAAAATAAACATCTTCTTTAGAATTAGGCCATAATAATTTAGTTTCAATAATTTTTTGGTGTTTTTCTGATAACTTTCATTTTTGGGTGAATAGTGAAAATACTATATTTTAACTGAAAAAAACTTTTTTAATCAAAATAATTTATAGTTTTAAATTATAAATTTTAAAGGTTTATAAGTATAAATAGATTATATGTTTACCATTTACTCCAATTCTGGTCATTGTAAGTAATTTCACTTTGAAATTGGACATAAACAAGTGTCAATCTTTTGATAGTTATTATTTTTTAAAAATACGCCTTTTGGATATGACAACAAGAATTAATTTTAAATTAATAAATGAAACTTAAATGTTTTTAATTTTGAAAAAAATAAATCATTTTTTTATTCATAATATCGAAATTATCCTAGGGTGAATTTTTGATATTTTTCTGAAAACATTCAATTTTTAATGAATAGTGAAAAACCCTGAGTTATAGTTTAAAACTGAATTTTTATTTAAATAATTATTTATTTACTTTAAAATTATTTTAGGTCAAAATAGATACACAATACCTATATAATTTCAATTTAATTCATTAGATTCATTTTATAATAATTTTAGATATATAAAAATTTTATTGAACTTTTCACTGTCGTTTACCCATCTCCTAGGAGAATTTGCAAATTCACATAAAACTTCATTTTACTGCATCTGTGAGTGTAATTTCAAAAATCTGAGACACACGGTTAATATCAATGAGTAAAATGTGGTTCAATAAGATAAAACTAATTTTTTGTGAATAGTAACTTTTTACTTTTGTTTACCACGGTTAAAAATAAATTGGATAATTAAGGGTAAAAATGATATTAATATTACCCTAACACATTTCATAATTCTATTGTACAAGTTTATATCAACCAAAAACAACCACAGGAATAAAATATTATAAATATTCATTGGAAGGACAAAAATATTTCCTACAAAATGGTATTTTATTTATAATTTTTACACATTAAATAATGTAATTTATTCATGACACAATGATGATGTAGTAATTACATTATTAATGACAAATTAAGATAATTGATATTATTAATACCCAAATAAATGTAATTTGAGACTTTTCATGAATTCAAATAATTTTATAGTTTAATATGACATATTTGTATTTGTTTTATGAATTTATTTGGAAGAAATGATTCTGTTATAAATTTATCAAAAACAAAATTACCCTATAGTGTCAAAATTGACCTAAAAGAGTTTTTAAAACAAATATTATATTATTAATTGATATTATATTCCAAAAAATATAAATATCGGACAAAGGACTTATATCATGATAGGTGTATCATTTTTGGACTACTTTAGGGTCTATTGGATGTTTATAGTAAGGTTATTAACCATATAATATAAAAATATAAAGAGACATGGTAAATGTCAAACTAATTAACAAAGAGTTAAAACTAATAGATAAGGTTAATAAAGTGACCCAATCCTATCTAAAACCTATTGGTAGAGTGGATTTCGACCCATAACCACTTTATCCTTGAAAAAATCAATTTTTAGAGATTATAAACTGAATATGAATTTATTATAAAATAATATTTTACGTTTTTCCTAAGGTGGCCCTCACCCCTCTTATAAAAGGGCACTCTTCATGCTCTCAAATTAATACCTTCAAAGCCTTTTGGATCTTCCAAACCCTGCCCAAATATTCTCTCAACCTCACTCAATTCAACCTAGAGGCCTTAGTTTGATCAGAAATCCAACCTAGTGATCCCTTTTTATGAAATCAAAAGGAAGAACCCGAAGAAGAGGGAATGTTTTCACCACCCTCTTTCAAGTTCCTTTCTTCGTCAACTTCTTATTTCTTTGTTATATCATTTCTAAAATAATAACTCTAGTATCTTATATATACATTTATGTTATTATAAATATGGTACAACCATATTCAGTATTCTATCCATCCTTTGAATGACATGTCACCATACGTGCGTACGTACGACTTATCGTCTCCACGTCGTGGTGTAATTGTTATTCAAAACATTATTATTTGGATGGGTATGATAATGATGTTTAATTGATATAAATAATAAATATAACATGATAATGAATCTGTATATATGATATACCATCCAATTATATATTATTTTAATATAAAAAGATTAATATTGTCACTCATGCGTATGTACGGACTACCGTCTCCACGAATGTGATAAGATTCATTCCCCATCGTATCCATTCAAGACTAATTTTCATTTGATGATTAAAAATAATTTTTAAGGACTTGATATAATTCTAGATATGAATAAGATACAACCTATGGATAAAAAATATGTCTTATGTAACAAAACATATAAAAGAAAACGAGTAAGTGAACACCCAAAACGATGATAATACTAAAATATTATTAACAAATCAATATTAAAAGATCATATATGATATCATATTTATGTATATGATTGTTGTATAATTTAATATCTATGATTTAACTTTTATACAAGATTTTAACCTACCATCAACCAATGAAAAGTACAAGGTAAGGGTTTATTTCACAATCTCTTCATTATCCGAGGTTGTTTATTAGTAATTATCTACTGGGACCTCTTTATCATCGACATCCATGTTTCTTACAAATGTATTTCAAATCATTCTTACTATTTTATATACTATGGTTTTAAGTAATTTATACCATTTTTTTACTTTATATAAGATGCTTATAAAGGAATCTTTCCATCATTTTCCAAACAAGGTCCTTTTTAACCTTTTCGACCGAATTATGGTAAGAATGTCCTTTATAACTTATTCGGTGTGTGCGACTATTTTCCTTCGTTATAAAATCTTCAAATCTTCCCTTATAAGATTATAAGAATATTTTGAATGTAAATTTTTTATTTTATAATTATGTGACTTTCAAATGATTTCAAAATTAATATTTTATGAATTTGTGAAAGGTACAATTTATCAAGATCAGAATTTTAAATGTTTTAATGATTTTTATTTCTAAATCTTTTTAATTAATGTCCTTGTTTTTAAAATGATTTTAAGGATTTATTTATGTGGACATGAATGTTTTGAAATGATATTTAATTTAAGAATTTTCAAAGTTGTATGGTCCACTTTGATTCAAAAATCTATTTTAAATTACTTCCTTTATAAATGTGTGACTTTCCAATGATTTCAAAAAAGAGATATTTCTCTCAAATAGTTTTTATTTCATCTATGTCAACACACTTTGATGGATTTTAAGATTATTTGATGTTGATTTATTATGATACAAAACTTCCCTATTGTATTGATGGTTTTTTGATATGTTTTACTGTGGATGTGTTATTTTTATACTATTCATGGTTTATGGAGAAAGTATTGACATTTCACATGCTAGTTTTAATACGAATATTTATGTTATGTTTAAACTTGTTCATATGAGGAATGCATCGGACTTAGTTAGTGATGGGTTGAGCCTGCTATAGCTCCTCGATGCATCGGTAGGTCTCATGAGACAAAGTACTATCTTGGCACAAGGCATTGACAAAATCTTATTTGTAGTCTTGGCACAAGGCCTTGACTATGTGGTTATGATAGTCTGGAATTATGCATTACATCATTATAAAAATGGTTATTGATATTGCATGTGATTATTCGACTAGTAGAATATCCATGTGAATAAGTAAATGGAATTATTTAATTTTATTTTTTCCATATTATGATGAAGTTCAATATAAAAGGATTTTTTTAGTTATACATTGCCTTAAATATTTATGCTTATTTGTGAATGTTTCTGTTATATTGTTATCCTTACTGAGAATCTGAGCTCACCCCTTTCTATGATTTGTTTTTCCTATGATGTGAAGAAGTATATTATTAATGACCTACAGGGATAGTATGAGGGGATATGAGTGTGGTCAATGGAGACAATATGTTGTTGTAGTTTTTCTCACTTTATGGTGTAATGTAAGACTTATGAATGTATCTAGTGTTTCTAAGGATACTAAACTAATCTGTCTTTCTTGACTTGATCCTTTATAATCATGATAATGTTATGAAATAATGCACCGACTCTGGGTAACTGGGGTCGGGGCATTATATCGTCTGCTCATAGGCCACCTTTTCTGTTGAAGAAACATTCATCGTCTACACAAGACACAACACGTGCCGGAAAAGCCCATGCAGGGGTGTGTAACCTAGTACTCAGTAGGGGACCCAAGTCCACTAAGGAGAAACACAACAAAGAAATAACAAATAAAAGCCACAATGCAACGACAACTCAACCCAGGTATATTCTAGCATAGGAAAAGTTAATTTGTTGGTGAAACCATATATTAAGATTGAGGGGCTCATCCCTGATTAGTCACTACTCGTCTGTTAGGACACTAAGGATCCACAAGGCTGCTTCTCATCTGTCGGGACACTAAAGATCCACACGACTGCTACTCAAGCCATCGGTCGTACCATAACCTCTATGAAGTCCCACATATAATAAACCAAAGGACCAAATCATTGAAAGGGTATCAACTCTTCAAAAAACTCATCTATCAGATTTCTAGTTAGCATGTTATTAGTGTTTTAATAACTAGGGGCCAATTATGCCTAGGCCCAGTCTTACCCTGTCAGACCAACCTGACCAACCCGGCTCGGGGGGGGGCCCACATACTCTAGTTTAATTTTACTAACACGGCCTGACCTTGTTCGGGTCTTGGTTGGTCTGTTTCGGTGAGTCCAGGGGGCCAGGTCTTAATGGGCATCACTAGACCCAGCCCAGTTAGGCTAACAGTCCAACCCACCAGGTCTTCAGATGACCTGGTCTCATCCGGGTCAGCCCGAAGGGAGCGAATTCGGCCTACTAGTGTGGGTCCCACCTGCTGGGCGTCGGTCAGACCCAACAGTGTGGGTCCGGCCCATTACAAGCGGGTCCGGTCTGCTCGCCCAGGCCCGACCTGCAGGTTGGGGCGCGGACGGCCAATAAGAGCCCAGTCTCCTAGAGGCAGACTCAGAGCATGCACCCAGGATGTGGTATTTTCCACCACGTCCCCTCCCTATTCAAACCCAGCCTACAAGGGGTAGTCTACTCCTCCCATGTGACGCCTGCCTGGTACCCCGTCCCACATCTAATGTGGCCGACAGGCCGTGGTCTACCCTCTGCCGCGGTCGAGTGAACGCGGCTCACCAGGTCAACCAGGCCCCCTGAACGTGGGTTTTCGCTCCTATGTGACACTACAGTCAGCTGACCATGGCCTTTTTCGGCCACAGTGCGATGAATGGCGCACCTCCTCCCTCCTCCAGTGGCCACCACCATTGGCATGTCGGCGGTTCCTTTTACTGGCCACTAGAGGTGCCCTGGTGGTTTGTTTCTCAGTCCATCTATTCCTATGAGCCACTCGGGACATCGCCTTCTCTTCCTTGGCCCTATATTCTTCTTGCCACCAATTTGAGGATACATCCATGAAGAATTCATGTGAAGAGGGACACGATCCTTTTTCATGTTTCCCCTCACCCTCTACTTTAGAGGATTAAAATAGGAGAAGGTCTGAGGATTACAATTCAACCAACAATAAAATTAATCCTGAAGAGAAAAACAATGAACAGTGCCCTCCTGCAAGAACACATGATCTGAGGATTAACTTGTTCATGGGTTAATCTGCGTTCATCGTTTAGAAAAAGAATGGGGAAATCATAAAAACAAAAATCAAACCCCTACCTCATTTACATTCATTATCGTAACACTTCATCCTTGTGGGTCTAAGAGGTCGATGGAGTTCGTCGTTCTTTGAAGTACGTTGATGTCGATGACTTCTGGTGGGTTTTTTTTGTTCTTTTTTAGGGAGGAAAGTATATCAAAGGTTCATTAGAAAATCCACAAAGTTTAATACTCATTCCACCAATGTGTCAAAAAGTTAAAAAAAACATGGCACAAAATTTTCTCTATGCTTTAACATCAGGTCATTATGCTATTTCATTTACTAAGCAGCATCACTATTACGCGTCATTAAAGCATCATTATGATGCATGTTAACATGCCATTAAGGAGATCCATTAATGAAACTCTTTAATTCCTCATCATAACATCACCGTGTTTCCACTAAATAGTTAGAAAAAAAATGCAATAATTCTTTTAAAGTTATTTTATTTTTTATGAAAGGTATGTATATTAACATTTCTATTCAGCCCCTTTCAGCTGAAGTTAAGTCCATTCTAGGTAAATCCCAGCATTCTGAGTTCAACAGCTCCCTTGGAGTTTCGATCTAAGAACTGGTTCAAAATTTAGAAAAACCCACTCGCACGTTTTCTAAATGTACCTTAAAAAAGGTCAAAAATCCATTCTGGGCTCATCGGGCCTCAAAATCACGTGTCTCCAAAGCATATAGTATCAAAATAATTCCATATAATTTTTAAAAAATACATGGAAATTCAAATACATTAATGATTATTCTAAATATGGAATAAATGTTTCAAAATTAAATTCACATATTTGGAATTAAAATTAATTTTAAATTAATCCCCCAGACATGATGTTATAGTACATTTTTAAAGAGAAAATATTCAAAATTTTAACATATTTTCATACTAAAACCCAATATGAAAATAATTATAATGAACAAAATTGGATTAATTAATATATTGTTTAAATAATATTACATTAAAACCCATTTCATTAAAAATGAACCTTATAAATTTATTAATCTAGAATTAAATTTTCAATAAAAATAAATGGTTTTCACAATTTTTTGGAAAAGTATTATTTTCTGAAAAATAAAAAAATAATCTACCTAATAAAATTTTACACTGATGATTTAAAAAATACATAATATTTAAGAAAATTAAAATTTAAAAATTTAAAAAAATTAATTTTATAATTTTTCACATAAAATAAAAAAAATCATTGAAAAAATAGTATTTTCGGAACATATAAAGAGTTTACCGAAAATTATGTATTTTGTATCATTATTTTTTCCTTATATAAATGAATTTTAATTAATATTTAATATTTCATTATTACTATTCATGCCTCAATTTTTTATATCTATGTAAAAAAGGACATAATTAAATAATAATATTAATAGTTTTTCATGATTCGTTAAAACATGGTGTTGTGTATAACACAAGCTAAACTCAATGTTGTGTGTAACAAAATCTATCAAAGAAAATATCTTTATAAAATAATAATTTCATAAAATACCGGGGTATTACCCATCATACAATAGAGAACCATCATAAATGTACATATTACAACATGATTTCCCACTCATTAAAACACCTCGGTACTTTAAGGAATATATTTTTTTCAAATAAATTTAATTTCATTGATAATCTTTGTTACACACAATAATGAACTTTAATAAACTAAAATATAATTTAAAAACAATTTAAAAATGATCTTTATAAAAAGATGTTTGATTTCATAGAATTAATATAAATAAACATATTTTTAAAATGAAGAATAATTTTTTTGGATAAATAAAATAAATTTATTAATAGACACATAATTTTTGGTAAAGTCTTTATATTCATTCAAAATACATTTTTTCAAAAAAATGATTTCCTTTTTTTTATGAACAAAGGTAAATTTAATTTTTCCAAATTAATAATGTTTTCTCAACAAGTTAAAATAATTTATAACATCAACATGTAAAAATTATCTTATACATAATTTTTGAGAATGTTTCGAAAAGATACAATATTCAATGATGAATGAAAAAAATAACATTTTTTACTATAAACTATCATTTAATTTAAATCATTTAAAACATGATGTCTGGTTTTAAAAATTTTAAAGGTATAATTTGTTATGATAAATAATTAATTATAAAAATTAGGTCATTAGAATCTTTTTGATGTTTTATTTTGATAAAAAAACATCTTATACTTAAGGAAATTTTCTCTTTCGAAAACCAATGATTCATCGTGCATGCAGGATTAAATTAAAATTAAATTCTTCCTTTTATGTGAATAGAAATTGGAAATATGGATTCCAAAAATATAATAGTAATAATTAATATTATATAAAAAATTAAAATTAATTTTCTGTAATAATAAATAGTAAAAACAATAACAATTAATTATTATGGTTAAGGTTAAGTTGGGTTTACTAGGGGTTAAACAAGAAATATAAAGGTTTATAAGACAAAAAATTCAAATTCTATTAATTTATACATTTTTCAGCCTTATATCATCTAATATTTTAAAATTATCCATTTTGGTTTCCGGTGGAATGTGAAAAATACAGTTATAACATTTTCTTTTCAATAAATTCAATTGTGTCATATCCCCTACTTATAAAAGGGAATCCCCTATGGTGTCATATTCCTACATTAAAATATTTTTGGATCTAGAAATTCCTTCAAAACTACATTCCTTAAACACATATCCACATACTATATTCCTTATATTTTTTAGGAAACCCTTATATTAATTCTTTAGCTTTAAATGAATATGGGTTCTCTGAAGAAGTGGTAAAGTCCATACCCGTGCATTTTCATTTTCTTTGATATTCCACCTATTCAAATTATTCATCTAATTGGATGATAAAATAACATTGTTATCTATTACATAATGATATTTTATTAATTTAATGGCATAACCAATATCCATATCCTCTTCTATAAAATGTGATATAAAGCAATCGATCAGGTGTTTGGAAAACTACCTTCCCGTGAACTAATGTGACTTGTTTTTAATCAATACATATCTTGTGTGGATATAGTTATTGATTTAATTTATAAATATTATATTAATGGCATAATTATACTTCATTAATTTTACTATCATATCTAATTTTTTACCTTATAATTTGTTGGAATATGATAACCTCACTTGTGTGTTTCTGTGGACTACCACCTATAAGAAGAGTTGTGATATAGTTTTCAATTTTTTGACATGGATTGTAATAAGTAATGATTTAATGAATATATATGGTATATATATTTTTTTAAATGATTTTACATGGGCTAATAAATATTTACCTTTCTTTCATTTCATCTGTTGAGAAAATGGAAACACCATTCATGCATAAGTATTTCCTACCATCTCCATGAATGCTCTAATTCATTTTCCTCTCTATAAATATTTATTGATGACCCAAAAAATATATAATAACTATATATTATACTTATATAATTTTTAATATATTTTATATGATTTAAGAAGAAAAAAATTACAAGGAAAAAAAACTTACAAATAGAAACATACCTAAAAAAACGATGCAGTTGTCACCCTAAATATATATTTTAAAGAAAAATTATTAATAAACTAGTGATAAAAGGTTATAGGAAAATAATATATGATATGATAAATATTAATATGGTTATAAATAAATCTATATAATAATCCATTATTTATTATATATTTGTTTTTAACATGTATGTAGATATTTGATACTTGAGGAAAGGGGTGTGGTCTCAATTCTATACCATTGAGATATATTTTATTATTAGACAAAGAATTTATTATATTTGGAGTACATAATACCTCTTTTTTATTTTATATCATGATTATCCTTATGTTTATTATATTTAATGTTTCTTAATAAGTTAAAATTTTATGGGCCTTATGATTAAAAAAAATTCCATAGTGGTAAGGGATTTACAACAAACATTTATTTCAAGGGGATACAAACAATATTCACCCCTTGTTTATTTTATAGGAAGTGTATAATTACTTTTAATTTCTTTAATGATTATTTTTATGTAATTTTAATTTAATATATAAATAAATTTATGGTTCTCTTTTTCAGAGGAATTAAGGAACAAATGTTACCAAATTTGTTAACGATTTATGTTAAAATATCGTTGTATAATGGAATTGTTTATGATTATGTTTCATGGGATAAAATCCTATGATAATTTCTTAAATAAACTCCAAAATACAATTCTCTTATGTTTATTTATTTAGAATACATATTTTCCTTATAATTTATTCTCTTTTGTAACTAAAGTGACTAAAATAATATTTTTAACGAAAACTCACTTTATCGCTTTCTTCACATGAAAATAAATTTTCTTCTATTTCAATGTTTTGTAAGAAAATTTAATTAATGTTATTAATTTTTTTAAATTATTTTTTAAAATATTTTTTTACCTTGAGTTAATTTTTAAAAAATAATTTTAATGTAATCTCCTTTTATTTTTATAAAATACATTACTTTCAAATATTCTGCAAAAATATGAAAAGAATATTTTTTAATGTGTAGCACATAAGCAGTATTTACCACTATCTTCAACACTCGAAGATTTAAATATTACATTACATGTATATAATTATATATTCAAAGAAAATGTTTTATTTAATATTTGAAATATTTTTAGTTCTAAAATTAGTTATTTAAAATTGAAAATGTTATCTTCCTAAATATTTTTTAACAATATTTTAATTCAATTTGTATTTATTTAGGAAAAATACCTTTGTTGTTACAAATTTTTTACTAGAGAAATGATTCAATTGAACTATCATAATTATTTTCCTTAACAGTTTATGATTATGATGATGAATTTTTTATAAAACCCATTTATTATGATATGTTATTCTATTAAAAAATTATGAAATAATTATAAAACATGAATCCTTTTCATTAGTTATGACGTGATGATATTATGAATGTTTTATGACCTTTGGGCATCCATATTTTTTTTTAATTATATGACAAGTGATTCCCTTATAAACCAATGATGGGGATACTTTTTAACCAACGATGGTGGTTATATTATAAATATGGAAAGTGGTTACGTTATGTACTTAGGAAGGATAATAACTATATTTCTCTCCAATTAATTGGGTAAAGATAGTTAAATCATGAGTTAATTATGTTTTTTATAAACCTTATTTCATGTTCACAATGTTATGTGTGGACCTAGATTCAAATGTATAAGGTTATTTGTGGACCTTTTTCCATTTCTATAGATTTATGTGTGGACCTAATTTTCATGTCTATAAGTTTATATAAGGGTTCATTTCTTATCCATAACCTAATGAGTTGAATTGTCTTTATCTATTCATGTTCACAATGTTAGAATATTATTCTTTTTAAACAATGATATATCAATGTTATTCTCTCATGAATCTGGTTCATTAATTTCCTTTATGATTCATGTCTTATAAACTACCATGCATTATTTTTTGACTTATGTATATGATCTTTGATTGATTTAGAAGTAAAATTTTAATTTTATGGTCATGATTTCATACCTTTATGATTATCTTATGACTTCATATGAATATTGACTAAAATCTCCCTTGTTTACACTTAAAAAACATCTAAGATCACTCTTTATTATATTTATTTTACCAATACATGAAGAAATATTTTAATTAGGTTTGGTCTTTAAAAATTACTAAATTGGAATATATTTATGGGATATGTTGAATAACATTCATGAAATCAGAGGATTGTGTATCTAGTATCCAAAGATATTAATATTATATTATTCTCAAGAATTTATTTGTAAATTTTACTAAATATTCATCTATAATATGTAGTATTTATGTATGCAAATATGAGGTCATTATAGTTCATATCATATAATGTTTTATTTAACCATTGGTTACTAGTATGAGAAAATATTTTTGAGAACCACAAGTATAGTTCTATGTATAGGAAAATATCCTGGAATCTTGGTAAAGGATACAATGAGAGATTTAAATTAAATTAAATCCTTGTCTATATTAAAAAATTGTATGTGGTTCTAGAATAGTTTTACCACTTTATAAAAAATTTGAATATGGCACAATGGTCCTTGACTTGATTATCGTGTGGTACATGACAATGGGACTTACCACACACTTGGTTTGACAATCCCCAGGGAAATGATTGACAAATTCAAAAAATATTTATAAACCATCATGAATGATTTTAATATATAATGATCATTAATAACCAAGGTAAAACCTAAAATTACGTTTATTGAAAATAAAATGTCACGATTAAAATATCCATCAAATTATTTTTCATTACTATCGTGCTTTCCACCACTATTAATTCTTCTCATAGTATCTTTTTTAGTTTTATTCGATAGATGGAACCCAAATGAATAATTTTAATGTTGAGTTTAATAGAAATTGGAATGATTATCCTCCTATTAAACAAAATGATATGGTAATTGTGATGAAAATATATTTTAATATGCCACACATATTTCTCAAGAAATCAATCATGTTGAGCTTTAAAACGGTCAAAGTAGGGAACAACATGTTCTTTATTCATTATTGGGGAAACAAACACCTTATTTATTGGGTTTTATGTTTCACTAGTGGATAATAATAAATCATCACAATTGAGAAAGTATTATATATTATCTAGAGTACATAAAATTAAAAATTCATTCAAGTAGTTTATTATTTTGAATGAGAAGTAGTACAAAGGTATAACATTATTAAGAATGTGTTTCAAGAAGAAAAAATGTACTCTATGTAATGTGATTAGTTTAAGAAGATATTTTTAGCAAGGTCATCCTTTTTCTTATTTGTACAAGGATGGAGAAGAAATTTATTAATCTCAACAAGAATTATGATGCATCTACTGGTTCATATGAAGATAATTATTCAAGTATTTCAATGTATGCTTCTTATTTAATTATCATCCCTGGTAGAAAAGTTGATCAATTTATTTGGGGAATAAAACCTGTTCCCCTATGGATTTTATATATAAGAGATTTTAGTGTCGATGAGGAAATTTTTCAATGTGTACTCCAAGTAAAATATTAAGGTTTTAGATTCCCACAACTCCCAAGTTTTTTATAAGATAATGAATATTGAGACTCATGAAAACTCAAACAAATCGCATTATTAAAATAAAAATCAGTCAAAAATATTCTATAAATGTGTTAAGAAACTTTATTAGAATTTCTTTATTAGAACTAGTAAGTAATTTAAATGTTATAAATATGGTCATAGATCTAGTGAATATCAAAAGGTGGTAAAGAGATCATTTTGTGCAATGAAGTTAAGGAGGATTCCAACCAATGAACAAGCTATATTCTAATTAATCAAATTTAGTGTGTATGGAAATTATGCCAACTACTGCACAAATATGATGCCTATTAATGATTAGTGTTAAAATAATCATTATCTCAAAGGAAATGGGAAAAAATATGTGATCACAACTACTGAAGTGGGTTATGAGAATGATGTGATGAAATATAAAATAATTATCCACTCTAGAAAAAGTAATATTTTAACTGATTATGGATCAGTAAAATATTTTATATCAAAGGAATCTTCAATGATTTTTAATACATTAGCTCAAAAATTTTAGTAGTGGAAACCGCAAATGGAATGATTATAGTATCACAAGTCTATGATTCTTCTATTATTAAACATTGTAGGAATTTGTTTTCTAAAAATCTTGTTCTTATCCCTCTAACTGAATTATGTGTTATATTTAGAGTGGATTTTATTTATCTACATAAATTCCCCATCAATTTCCATGGAATGGAAATCATATTTGATATTCCAAACCAACCAATGATTGTCTATCAGTGTGATGGTAAATATGAACATCCAATGGAGATCACATACTTTGTAGAAAACATTATTCCTATTCAAAAAGTTTTGTTCTTATATGGTTGGTGAGGAACTCAAAATTGATGATATTTCAATTATTAAGGAGTTATTTAAGTCTTTTTTGTAGATTATCCTAGGCTCCAAAAAAATCAATAGGTTGATTTATCAACAGAACTCATACCTTGTGATACACCTATTTTAATGACTCTCTATAGAACATGTCTTAGTGGGTTATATAAATTGAAAGAGAAATTCCATAAAAAATGAAAAAGGATTTTTTTTCTTCTAATTTTGTCACCTTAAGGTTCACATGATCATTTTTTAAGAAGAATGATGGATGAACATGACTATTCATTGATTACTAATGAATAATAACACAATCCTAAACAGGTATCCCTTACCCCATATTGATGAATTATTTGACCAAATATGCATATATTAAAAAATTTCAATGAGTTTACCTTATTATGGATACAATCAATTGATTTTTAAGAATAATTACATACTCAAAAAAATATTCCATACAAAGAATGGATGGTCTCGATATATATTAATGTCATTTGATCTTACTAATTACCTTACTATATTCAGGGATTTAATGAATAATATCATTATAGAATACCAAGATTATTTTTAGTTGTATTTATAGAAAATAATATTATTTATCAAATTGTTATGTAATAACATGAATATCACTTAAGAATTGTACTGAACACCCAATGGAAGGATAATTTGTATGAAAAATATACCATGTGTGAATTTTGGCTTCAAAAGTGTTCATTTTTTGGTAATATAATATAAATAAACGGTATATCTATAGATCCCTAAGAGATGTATGTTATTGAATTTTTTCCAAGACTAACCATGGTGACTGCTATACATAGTTTTCTAATATTACTAATATTTTATCTGTTCTTTTTGTAAAACAATTCACAGATATCCAATCCAATTTCGTTGTTAATTCATAAGGTATGCATGTTCCCTTTGATAGATAAATGTATAGAAAATTTCTAGGAAATTAAGAAAAGGTTACTCATAGAAGTTGTTCTTACATTACCCTATAGTGAGGTAGAGTTATTAAATAATATCCATTACTCGAAGAAGGAATTGTGATACATTTTCATTCATAATGATATAGTGATTTCTTATTCGTAGTGATAATTGAATGTTCGTGATAAAACTTTACCAACTAATTACTTGGAGTTGGGTATTGTAATTTTTTCATTAAAGATAAGGATGAATTTTCTTTATGTAGAATGTTTTCATATATATATATATATATTAATCATAAGTGTTTAAATTATATTTTTACCCAAAATGAGTTGAATATATTCTAGAGAAGATGGATGGAATTTATTGATCATTATGACTACTGATAACCTTACCAACATGGGAAAGTGAACAAGGTGGATGATTATTTGAGTTGAAGAGATTGTTATTTATAATCTCTTATAAGGATAAATAGTGATATGATATGTATTGTAAAGACCCAAAAATTTCAAGGAAATTTTTTTCATAAAATCTTTGAAATTTTAAAAGTCTGTATTTTCTAACGGTGCCTGATTCTGAGGCCTGGTGTGCCCGGAATCAATTTATGAAGTTTTGTTCTGGTACGTTCAGTAAATGTACATGCGGGTTTTTATAAATTTTGAACCAGTGCTCAGAATTGAATTCTGAGGACACCAATGAACCCGCAGCGCCAGTATTTGCTTAAGGGGACCTTTACCGCAGTTGCGTTTGGTTGAGAGTAGAAGTTTTATTTTGGGGATTCATATTAAATTAAATAAAATTGTAGTTTACACAATTTTATTGTTACGGGGTTGTTATTTTCTCCATGTTGTATTTGGAGGTGAATCCCACAACCCACATAACCTCCCATGGAAAAATATGGTGTGTGGGTCCCACACAATCCTAACCCCTCAACTCCCTCTTAATCTCCGTAGAACCCCCCCCCCCCCACCCTAACTCCTAAAATCTCCACATTTCACCCATGAATGTGCCATCACACTTTCAATTAATGATAAATTAATTAATTGGATCTTCTAATTTTAGATTTAATTTTAATTGCATGGAATCATTATAAATTTGGGGGAGAGCCTATTATATTTTTTGTCCTTGGAAAATATTTTGTGGAAAAGGCTTGGGAGAATTCACCTTCACAAATTAAGAACTCGATGAAGTATTCTCCCATGAAGAACATCTCCAATGTCTAGGGTCCTTTTTCCCCGGATGTTGATGGAATAATATCTGTCCTCCACGGTGCTCATCTTCCACGGCTCGTCGACGTGGAACGTTCTTGAAATCGAGGTACGGGTTTTTGATTAATTTAAATGGAATAAAATTAAACTCTTGTTCTTTGATGTATGCCTTGGTTTGAATTTGGCTAAATCTTACCATCTAATACGGAGGGCACGGTTTGAACCAACACGTCCGATGACCCTCCATTGGATATTGTTTTTTTTTTGGCAACAGGGGCTAAGTCAAGGGGGAACGGTGCCGTCATACCGTGCTGGAGGAGGACTACGGACGAAGGAGGTGGCGACGACGACCAGAGGTAGTGGCAGCCACGCGCCAACCACGTGCGGATGAACCGTGGCCCGCAACTGAGTGCTGCTTGGCCGAAGAAGAACATGTCGATCTCATGACTGACTGGGCAGGAAGAACTGGCCAGCTTTAGTCAGTCGGGCTGGAGAATAGCGGCACCCCCTTGGTGCCACGCTGCTGAGAGCCACGGCCCGTGCTGGGCGGGCCACTTCGGCGGGCGAATCGGTTATCCATTGGTCGACCGAGTTTGAAGGAATTTGTGGCATCCGAAGGTGCCATGTGGGAAGGCAGCAGCACGCTGTGCGGGCCGGGCCGCCCTTGTGCGGGTTAGGCCGCCTGCCGGTGGGCCAAGCCGCGTCCTGCCGGGCCGGGCCAACCCCCCAGACGGGTCGAACCAACCGATCCCGGACGGGCTAACCCGCCAGCCCACTGGGCTTGACGGGTCCGGACTGTTTCTCTTAAATGCGAATATCTTCTATACTGTGCGTTTTTTCAACACACCGTCTGCAGAACTGGTATCCTCGTGATGATACTGTCCTTTTCAGATACTCTAAGTGGGTTTTGGTCAAATTTGGAAAACAACCAGGTTTGGAATGAGTGTAATTCTAATCGGGCCCCTGGAACGGAAAATCCAATAACTCTAAGATTGGGTGTTCGATTGACGCGCCGTCTGTCACATTGGGTTCCTTTTTATGAGACGAAACTTCAGGATACATCAATTATGGACTCCGTGATAGTTGATGTATCGACCCCTTTGCTCGGGGATTGGACCCTCCCGAAATTGAGTGTTCTATGTGTGGGAACCCTAGAGCTGGTTGCGACTGCGTCGACTACTGTACTGGAATACTCTGTGGGTTCAACAACGATGACTACTATACTGGAATCCTCCGTGGGTTCGACAGTGATGACTACTGTACTGGAATCCTCCGTGGGTTCGACAGTGATGACTACTGTTCTTGTATCTTGTGTGGGTCCTGCAGTTTGACCTCTGTACTTGTATCCTGTGTGGGTCCGACAGAGTAATTTGTCATGTATCTTGTGTGATTCCAATAGCTTAGCAGGTCTTGTATCTTGTGTGGTTCCGATAGCTTAGATGAATTAGTGACTACATCAGATCATCTCTATCGCTATACGAAAGATGTATACCTGTGTAAGCTAAGTAATGTCTTTCAACCATTATCATCATGGTGTTTGAATTTACTACATGTGTGGACTGAGTTGTTCTTGGGCTCTTGGGTTGGAGTCGGACTGTGACTGGTAACTTAGGTATATGTATGTGCATATACCTAAGTAGGGTTGGTTGATAATTTTTGGTTGTATATTTCTTCTTTTTCTTATCCTTAGTAGATATTGTGAGACCTTGTGAGTCTCAGGGTCCCTACTGAGTATCTTTATACTCACCCCTACACGGGATATGCCTATAACTCGTTGTGTTGGATGCAGATGATGGACAATGCTGACGGAGGCCGAGAGCGCCATGACTGGATAGTACCTGGAGGTGGACCATGCAACGAGTCGGGACATGGTGGAGACTAATGAACATGGGTGCTAAGGTGGTCATTTGTACCTACCCTTCAGATAGGAATCCCCGGAGGATAATCCAGGAGCTGCTCTTTACTTTCAGCTATCTGTCACTTTATTTGTACATGTTGTTCAGTTGGGTTTGTATACCGGCCCATTTACATTCCAGCACACTCTTTTGTATTCAGTTTTACTTAGTGTTTACTTCATGTTGTGTACTCTATTGTGTTTATTTACTTTTATAAAGGCAATGCCTTCCTAGCTTAGGGATTTACGCCTTTGGTACTAGTCGCCAGCCCCTAGCCTATGGAAGGCAGGCTTGGGGTAGTCACGACATGGACCCCGAGGATAGGTCATCACAAATTGGTATCATAGGAGTTGATTCTACCGCAGAACATAGGACATTGATCTTTCTTTTCTGTGAAGAAATGGTGTTAAGAGTATTGAGTATGGTTTTCAATATAGGGAGTCCAGTGTTGGTGCGGCGACCGACATATCCATACACCAGGAACCTGACCTCTGATTTCTGACTTAGTGCACGGAAACACTTATTGACTGTGTGTTTCAAGAGATTCCTTTGTGGTCTCTTTGAGTCTGCTCACCAGGTATAACTTTTTGACCATGGCGCACCTGCTCTTTATTAGGATGTCACTGTGAAGACAACCATCTAGGGTTCCTGAGAGATAGTACACGATGACGTCCCATCGAGCGACGAGGCTTTAGTGCATGGCCCTCTTACTGTGTTGGAACCTTTGGGTGGTGTACCAGCAGCACCACCACCTGTTGGGTAGAAAATTCCGCCAGCTGCACTGGCATACAGTGCACGCCGACTGAGTGTGTTGCACAAGTTCCAGTGGTAGAGGCCTCCAAGGTTTCGAGGAGAGACCGAATCCCAGGAAGCAGAGGACTGGATGGAGGCAATTACTGGAGTTTTTCACCTAGTTGAGACACTAATGGAGCAGATTTTTATCTTAGATACTAATATTTTTCAATGAGTGACTATGAGTATGGTCCGAATAATGATAAAGTTTCGGTACTTAGACTATATTCTGAGATGGTACCTTCGGGAAGTGTTCCAACTATATCACTGCCCGTTGGTTAGAAGACACTACTGGTGGTACTGGTAGAAGAAACTTGTAGGCTTAGTGCCTTACATGTGTTTCAGCACTAGATATCCCTCATGTCTTGAGGCAAGACCGACCCACAGGCGGCTAAGGACTGTCTTGAGGAGGTGGCTGATAGTTTTTTAGTGCTTATACAGCTTCAGCAGGATGACATGTCGGTAGTTGAGTATTCATCAAGGCATACCAATCTTTCTTGGTACTCAATGAATATGATTCAATCAGTGTTTTAGAGCTCAGACCACTGACCGAGGTGTGTTTAAGGATATTCAAGCCAGAAATTTTTCCTCTATTCATTCCTACTTATGTTAGGGTGCTAGAGAGAACCTGTTTGGTTGAATGTTCATTGGCTGAGCGGAGACAGCCAGTGAATGTTAACAGTTGGAAAGCCTGAAAATGGCATCAGTCTCAGGGACATGGACGTGTTAGATTTTTTAGGAAGAGGAAGTGTTAAGGACAGATGAATATGTAGGTCAGCAGATATGGAAGCAGAGCTAGGAGAGCATCATGTGGTGGTGAACATTTCGACATGTTACAACCACCTGCCTTTGTAGTCCCCGCTAGGCTCATGGAGCTAGAGGGTAGGGGAAGAGAGTAGCTTCAGGTGGTCAAAAAGTGTGACCCAAGGGCTCTAAAAATGATTTGAGGTATGGTAGGTGTCTACTACTAGTTGTCGTATCAATAGACATAGGTGCCAATCATTCCTTCCTTCCACAAATCTTGTCCCAGACCTAGAGTATCTGATTAAGCCATTCAATTTACCCACATGTCTGGAGATACCTTTGGGAGGAGACTCGATAACCACACTTATTCTAACAGTGTGATATGACCCTTGAGGTGAGATTTTCGGTTGGAACCTCATGGTGGCAGCGTCGAGGCCTTACGACGTTAGTTTAGTTATGGACTGGGCAACCATAGTTCATACACAGATTGACTGTATTAGGAAAAAATGTTGTGGTTTATCTACAACGTTGGGATGGGGTTTTCCTTGGTCATAAAAGTGGAAAACCCAGGCATCATAGGATGGAATCATTCATAAGAGGGTGCAGTCGATCACTCAGGATTCAGTCAGACTTAACTTTGTGCCAGACTTCTCCAGAGTTGCAGCACCACTATCATCTTTGACGAAGAAGGGGAAACCCTTCATATATTCAGAGAGATTCTAGTTGAGATTTCAGGAGCTCTGGTGGAGGATGACTAGTGCGCCCATATTGAGGATACCAAAGGAGAGCATTGGGTGCATATTTTATTACGATGCATCAGGGACCGGAATCAGGTGTGTCCTAATGCAGGAGCAAGCAGTGATCGCGTATGGTTCTTGGTATTTGATACTGCACGAGCATAACTGTGCTACCCATGACCTGGAGTTAGAAGAAGTGGTCTTCACCTTGAAGATGTGGTGACACTATCTTATGGGAGAATGTTTTACCATATACTCTGACCACCAGAGTCTCGGGTATATCTTCTCGGAGAAGGAACTGATCCTGAGACAACGACGATGGGTCGAGTTCCTACAGGACTATGACTTCGAGATAGTCTATACTCATGGGAATGGGAACGTTTGTACCAGATGGTCTCACTAGGAGATCAGGCATTTAGTTTCTAGGAGAGGCCACAGCGCAGCTAACTGCGTTGCAGATATCCTTTGTGGATATAGATGGAGTAGCCTTTCTTCAGTATCTCATAGTCTCTCCTCTACTTCTTTAGTGAGTAAGAGTGGAACAACGTGGGGACATTGACTGTGAGACACAACGTGCTCATATATACTCAGGGCAGTCACCTGATGGGTTTTCTGAAGGTGGGGAGCACGTCATCCTATTCAGAGGACGTACCAAGGTACCAGTTTCATTATAGGAGGTGGTGTTGAGGGAGTTCCACACACCCCCTCTAGAGGTACATCCAAGAGTGGTGAAGAGGTATCAGGACCTCAAACGATAGTCCTAGTGGCCAGGTATGAAGAAGGCGGTAGCCAAGTTTGTCTCACGATGCCTCACTTGTCAGCAATTGAAGGCAGGGCACCAGGTACCAGTAGGTTTGGTACAGCCCTTAGAGGTCCCAGAGTGGAAGTGGGACTCGATATCCATGGATTTCGTGATGGGAATTCCACGTACATCCAAAGGACACAACTCTATCTGGGTGATCATAGACTGACTTACCAAGTCGGCCCACTTCCTACCTATCAGAGAGCATGCCTCAGTAGAGAGGTTCGGATGCCTCTACATTCATTAGATTGTACAGCTTCATGGTGTACCATCGACTATCGTTTCCGATCGAGATACTCATTTCACTTCCCATCTATGGAAGGGGTTACAGGAGGATTTTGAGATGAAGATGTTCTTGACCACTGCTTTCCATCCTCAGATGGATGGTCAGACTGAGAGGACCATTCAGAATCTCGAGGACATGATCTGTGCATGTGTCCTTGACTTTGGTCGCAGGTGGGAGGATCACATACCCTTGTTGGAGTTTGTGTACAACAAAAGCTACCACTCCACCATCAGGATGGCACCTTACGAGGAACTGTACGACCGACATTGAAGATCACCTCTGTGCTGCACTTACCCTAGGGAGTCAACACTTGTAGGACCATAGATGGTGCAGGCTACGACGGAGAAGGTGCATATCATCCAAGAGTAGATGAAGACTGCACAGAGTAGATAGAAGTCCTATGATGATAGGAGATGGAGACCACTAGAGTTCGAGGATGGTGACCACGTCTTTCTACAGGCCTCACCTCAATGAGTTCTACGGAGATTTGGACAAGGTGGAAAGTTATCTCCGCGTTTTATTGGTCCGTTCCAGGTCCTCAGCAGAGTAGGTGAGTTGGAATTCCGCTTGGACCTTCCACCTCTGTTGCACCGGGTGCACGACGTCTTCCACGTATCTCAACTGAGGAGATACGTGCACGATCCATCCAACATCATCGACCACGGGGATATGGACATCGATGAAAGGGTGAAATTCATGGATGTTCCAGTGAAGATTGAGGATCGACAGGAGTGGTTCCGGCGTGGATGGTTGATTTATCTGGTGCACGTTTGCTGGAAGCACATGGACCTCCATGAGAGCACATGGGAGTGGGAGGCTCAGATTCATGCTCCGTACCCCTTTTTGTTTTCCTAGGGTGTGTTGTAGCTTTACAGGGACGTAAAGCCCTGAGGTGGGGGTAATGTAAAGACCTGTAAATTTCAAGGATAACTTTTTCTTAAATTATTTGGAATTTTATGAGTCCTCGGTTTCTAACGGTGCCTGATTCAGAGGCCCGGTGTGCCCGGAATCAATTTCTGAAGTTCTGTTCAGGTACATTCAGTAAACGTACGTGTGGGTTTTCCTATATTTTGAACCGGTGCTTGGAATTGAAATCTGAGGACACCGATAAACTCACAGTTCCAGTATTCTATTTATGGGACCTTTACCATAGTTGCATTTGGTCAAGAGTAGAAGTTTTATTTTGGGGTTTCATAATAAATTAAATTAAATTGTTGTGTACATAATTCTATTTTTAAGGGGTGTGGTTATTTCCTCCAAAGAGGAGTTGGAGGTGGGGCCCACAACCCACATAACATCCCATGTGAGAATAATGTGTGTGGGGCCCACATGAGCCTAACCCCTCAACTCCCTCTTTAACACCGTAGAACCCCCCCTACCTCCTAAACTCTTCACATTCTACCCATGAATGTGCGATCACACGTTCAATTAATGATCAATTAATGAATTGGCTCCTCTGATTTTTTATTTAATTTGAATTGCATGGCATCATTACAATTTTGGTGGGGAGCCTTTTTTTTGGCCTTGTAAAATATTTTGTGGAAAAGGCTTGGGAGAATTATCCTTCTCCAATGAAGAACTCAAGGAAGTATTCTCCCATGAAGAACACCACCAACGTCTAGAGCCCTTTTTCCTCTGACGTTGATGGAATTATATTTGTTCTCTGCGAAGCTCGTCTTCCACAGGTCGTCGATGTGCAACGTTCTTGAAATAGAGGTAGGGGTTTTTGATTAATTTTAATGGAATAAAATTAAACTCTTGTTCTTAGATGTATGCCTTGGTTTGACTTTGGCCAAATGTTACCGTCTAATGCAGAGGGTGCGGGTCGAACCAAGACGGTCAATGACCCTCCATTGGTTATTGTTGTTTTGGCGACGGGGGCTAAGTCAAGGGGGCGTGGTGTCATCGCACTGTAACACCCAACCCTAGTTACCCAGAGTTGGTGCATTATTACATAACATTGACATGATCACAAAAGATCAAGTCTCGAAAGACCGATTAGTTTAGTAGCCTTGGAATCACTAGATACATTCATAATGTTTATATTACATCATTAAGTGAATAATACAACAAAATCTTGTCTCCACACTCATATTCCCTTATACTATCCATGCAGTTCATTCATAAAATACTTATTCACATCCTAGGAAAAATAAAACATAGAAAGGGGTGAGCTCAAATGCCCAATAAGGATAACAATATAGCAGAAATTTTCATAAATAAGAATAAACATTTAAGGAATTGTATAACTAAAACAAAAGCATTTTAAACCTGAACATCAGCATAATATAGCATAAAAAATGAAATAATTCCATTTACATATTCATATGGATATTCTACTAGTCTAATAATCACATGCAATATCAATAACAACTTTCATAATGATGGAATTGATAATTCCAGACTATCATAACCACATAGTCCAGGCCATGTGCCAAGACTACAAAAAATATTTTTTCAATGCCTTATGCCAAGACACTAGTTTGTCTCATGAGACCTACCGATGCATCGAGGAGCTATAGCGGGCTCCACCCGTCACTTATTATGTCCAATTCATTCCTCATATGAACAGGTGTAAACATCCACAGTGAAACATATCACAAAACCTTCAATACAATATGGAAGTTTTTTATCATAATAAATAAACTTCAAATAAGCATAAAATCCATCAAATGATGTTGACATAGATGAAATCAAAACTATTTGAGAGAAATATATCTTTTTTTAAATAATTTTAAAGCCACGCAATTATAAAAGAAAACATTTACTTTGAAAATATTCTTATAATCTTGTAATAGAAGCTTTAATTATTTTATAACAGCATAAAATAGCCACACTCGTCGTATATGTTAAAAAAGACATTCTTACCTTAATTTTCTCGAAAAGGTTAAAAAGGACCTTATTTGGAAAACAACAGAAAGATTCATTTATAAACTTCTTATAAAAAGTAAAACAATGGTATAAATGACTTTAACCCATAGTCTGTAAAATAGTAAGAATTATTTGAAATAGATTTTTAAGAATCAGGGATGTGGATGATAAAGAGGTCCCAGTAGATACTTATGTAAAAACAACCACAGATAATAAAGAGATTGTGAAATTAACCCTTACCTCATACTTTTCCTTGGTTCAGGGTAGTTTAACCTACTTTATAATAGTTAAATCATTGTTATTAAATTATACAAGAATCATATACATAAATATTATATCATATATGATCTTTTAACATTTCTTGGTTAATAATATCTTAGTATTATCATCGTTTTGGGTGTTAACTTTCTCATTTTCTTTTATATGTTTTGTTACATAAGTCATGTTTGTTATGGATAGGTTGTATATTATTCATATACAAAATTATATCAAGTCCTTAAACATTATTTTTAATCAGAAAATTAGAATTATACTTGAATGGATACGATGGGGAATGAATCTCATCACGTTCGTGGAGATGGTAGTCCGTACGTACGCACGAGCAACAATATCATTCTTTTGATATTAAAATAATATATAATTGGATAGTATATCATATATATAGAATCATTATCATGTTATATATATCATTTAAATCAATTATGAATCATTATCATACCCATCCAAATAATTATGTATTGAATAACAATTACACCACGACATGGAGATGGTAACTTGTACGTACGCACATACGGTGACATGTCATTCAAAGGATGGATAGAATTCTTAATATGGTTGTACCCTTTTTATAATAACATAAAAATATATATAAGATATAGGAGTTATTATTTTATAATGGAAATAACAATGAAAGAAGATGTTGAAGAAGAAAAGAACTTGAAAGAGGGTGGTGAACACATTACCTCTTCTTCGGGTTCTTCCTTTTGATTTGATCAAATGGGCTCCTTAGGTTGGCTTTATGATCAAACTAAAGCATCTAGGTTGAAGTTATAGAATATGAGAGAATATTTTGGCAGGGTTTGGCCGAGAAAAAAGGCTTTGATGGTGTGAATTAGATGGAAGGGGAAGTGCCCTTTTATAAGAGGGGTGAGGGCACCTTAGGAAAGGTTATAAATATTATTTTATAATAAATTCATATTCGGTTTCTTATGGATCAAAAGTAGATTATTTAAATTTTATGGTGTAGATAGGTCGAAAACCACTCAACCAAAAGGTTTTAGACATGTTTGGGTCACTATATTAACTTTATATTTTTTATTTAACTCTTAGTTAAATAGTTCGACATTTACCATGTCTCTTTGTATTTTCATATTATATAGACAATAAACATACTATAAACTTCCAAGATACCCCCAAGTGTTACATTAATAATACACCTATAATTATATAAGCCTTTTGGAAAAACCTTTGATTTTTATGAATATAATATCAATTAATAATAATATATTTGTTTTAAAAACTCATTTATGTCAATTTTGACAATATTTAATAATTAATTTTTTTAAAGTCATAGAAACATTATTAATTCGAAACAAAATCATTTAAGAAATACTGACATGTCATATTAACAAATAAAATTTGTGGATGTCATAAAAAATTTCAAATTATATTTATTTTAACATTTACAATACTAATTATTTGATTCATTCATTAATAAGGAAAATACTTCATCGTTATTGTGTCATGAATAATTTGATTATTAAATTTCTAAAAATTATAAATAAAATACCATTATGTAGAAAATCGTTTTATATTTCTAATGAATATTTATAGTCAAAAAATAACATATATTACCATATGTAAAAATTGTTTTTCTAAAAGATATATGCATATTTCATATTTGTATTTACTTTAACTTAATTAATATAAAGTGTCATTATAACTTACAAGTGGATCCATGGAGTCCCAAAATCGACCCAAAGATGCCCATGGTCGGACATGTATTAACCAATTGGGTTAGGACACATTTTAGGATAATTTATTACTATTATAATATTATTTTTTTACCTTTATTTACCAGATTTACACTTTAACCATGGTAAATAAAATATTTACCGACTAATTATTAAAAATTTCTAAAATCAAAAGTTACCGATTTACACAATTCGGACCTCAGGATTCTAAATATAGAATCCATTTTTATAAATTCAAAACACAGAAGTGGCAGAAATTAATTTAAAATTAATTCATGTTGTTAAAACAAAAAGCGTGTTTTTATGAAATAATAACTATCAAAAGATTGACACTTGGTTATGTCCAGTTTAAATGTGAAATTATGTCCCATGACCAACATTGTATTAAATGGTAAAAATATATTATCAATATACTTTAAAATCACTCAAATTCATAATTTATCACTATTAATTATTTTGATCAAAAAAGTTGTTTTTAATTAAAATTTAGTAATTTTCACTATTCATCAAAATATGAAAGTTATCCAAAAAGTACCAAAAATTCACTGTAAGATAATTTTGATATTCCTAATCCAAAAATGATGTCCATTTTGAATTATAAAAGGTATAAAATTTCAAAAAGTGGGTATTACTATTCATAAAGGCTAGTTTGATTGGTTGTGTAGTGTGTTAGAACTCGAAGTTGCGTACAACACACGCTACTGTATTATTCAAAGAGAAGTGTATCATGGAAGATTGGGGTGTTACAAGCACTGTGCCGGAGGATGACTATAGATGAATTAGGAGGCGGCAACCAAAGGTAGTGGCGGTCGTGTGCCATCCGCTTACGGATGAACCGCGACCCGCAACCACAGGCCGCTTGGCCGAAGAAGAACCGGTGGGTCTCATGACCGGCCGGGTTGGAGAACCGCGGTGCCCCATTGGTGTCGCGCTGCAGAGAACCGTGGCCCACGTAGGGTAGGCCACTTCGGTGGGAAAACAGGTCGGCCGCCTGCCGGCTGGGTTGAAGTAAGTCGTGACACCCGAAGGTGCAATGTGGTAAGGCAGCAACCCGTTGTGCATTCCACTTGCGCCTGGAAGACCCGCCGGCTTCGGCCGGAAGGAAGGGAGTGGTGGAATCGCTTGGTCCACCATTACAAAGAACCCCCCCCCCCCCCCACCGCTCTGCTCGGCCACCTGGTCGAGCCGCGGTCAGTCGTGGGCCAGGCCGCCCTTGCGCAGGCCGGGCCGCCCTTGCGCAGGCCGCCTACCGCTGGGCCGGGCCGCCCTTTCATGGGCCAGGCCACCCTTGCGCGAGTCAGGCCGCCTACCACCGGGTTGTTCCGCACCCCACCGGGTCAGACCCACTGAGCTAGGACGGGCTAACCCGCCATCCCACTGGGCTTGACGGGCCGGGCCCGTTTTGCTTAAATGTGAATATCTTCTCTACTGCACATCTGTTCGATGCACCGTATGTGGCACTGGGATCCTCGAGATGAGGCGGTCCTCTTACGATACTATAAGTGATTTTTGGACAACTTTGTAAAATGGCCAGTTTTGGAATGAGCGTAATTCCAACCGGGCCCTTGTAACGGAAAAGCCAATAACTCTTAGACTGGGCGTTCGATTGACGCGTCGTTTGTCACGTTCGGTACCTTTTTATGAGACAGAACTTCAGGATACATCTATAAGGACCCGCACTTATTTCGTACATAATCTTGAATTTAATCAAGAAAACACTTAATTTTACATTGAGGATCTTTTCAAGTTTAGAGATTTAGAGAATTAAGACAAAACGTTCATAACATTACACATTGTTGAATAGTGGATACCATAAAATCAGTTTCCATTTTCCTCAGAATATAAAACATTAAAACATAAAAAAATACTCCTTGACAATTCATCAACATTTAACATGTCTCCCTTCCTTGTATTACTCATCATTAACCTGTGAAAAATCATTTAAAAACTTGGGATGAGCACAAAAGCTCAATAAGGTATGAAAAAGAAGGAAAAATCACATTAGTCCATGAATACACATGACGTATGCAAACATTTTCAAAAGGCATGATTTCCACCCATAAAATCTTACTTAGTGTAACATGATATTTACACAAGATCCACACAAACATAATTATAATCATAGAGGTATATTGGGGCATTACTTACATAATCTTGTAACCATCTTGGCTACCTTAAAATTTGTAACCCTCACGGCTACCTTACTTTGTGTAACCATCACAGTAACACTTGGAGTAACCATACGGCCGACCTCCAACTTACTCATAACCAATGAATTGTAAGGAAATATAGGTCCCACCCTTCATCATAAACAATTCCCAATAACCAAAACATAATCATACAACATAACAATAGCATAAAAACATACCTTTTGAATCTTATAAAACGGAATTTTAAAAGAGGATTTTAGAAGAAAAGTCACTTATAAACATCATATACCTGAAGTGAGACTTAATAGAGTGGATGTAATATGTATATACTCTATAAATACACATAATTAAACATAATATAAACAGAACCCATCACACAAACAATTTAAATAGCACATAAATTATAAAGTAGAAGGTTAACCCAAAGAATGGAAATCGGGTTAAGAATTCCCTTACCTTAGGCTTGTCTTACTTCAAAATTGTGTAAACCTCATGTATAATGGTTAAAAGAGTGTTATTAGTATTTTAAAGTAACATGTCCATGTTTATAACATCTTATATGGTCATTTCATAACCTCATTTCACCCCTTAATTGTTAGTATTTTGTTCCTTGCATTATTTTGGGTGAGTTCTTTTGTGATTTTCACGATCGGTTCATGATGAATCTTTCTTGTTGATTGGAAGTGAAACTCCAGAATTGGAATGGAGTAGTATCTACATATTTACAGTACCATAATTTATACCATTTATCACTTTGATGCTTTATATGATGATGATTAATAAGTTAAAACATTAATTATGTTTGTTTAGATCATTTAAGTGGTTCTTTGATAATTACAAATTCATTTAGTATTATAAATTTGAATCATGAGTAAAAAATAATTCCAGAACCTTATATGAGTCATAAAACATATATTATAACCTGGTTCAACCATATAAATGGTTTCATGACCATACTTGGAAGAATTAATGGAATGTTAAAGTACATCGTCCACGATGTCGGTAATTCGACACATCACGGACAATGTTTTTATTCCTTAAATAAGTGAGAGAGGAGAGTAATAATGATTTGTAATTTTCCATAAACATGAAAACATCCAGAATATACATGATTCTGGAGATTTCATGCCTCTTGGATAAGAGAGGGTGAATAAAGAAGAGAAAGGAATCATGAAATAAAGAAAACATGAGAAATTTCTTACGAAAATTCGGCAGCCTAACGGCATCTCTTAAAATTTCATAAAAACAATATTGATGAGAGGAATGGAATATCTCATCAATCATACAAAATTTTGACATTAAGGAGAAATATTTAATGAAATATCCCAACAAAATATAAAGAAAAAGGAAGAGAATAACATAAAATGGAAGAAAAGAATGAAAATGAAAGAGGATGTTTACCTCTTGATCTCTTCTCCTTGAGATCCTTCTTAAGGGCTTTGATTTTGGTATTTTGGTGAGACCAGAAGCTCTAAGACGTGGGGAAGAAGATTGGGGAGGGAATTTGGCAAAAATTATACAATGATCAAGGCTTTAGAGGTGTGGGAGGAAGAGGGGAGTGAGGGTGATACTTATAGTGGAGGAGGGGAGGTATTTTAGATTATTTTAATTATTATTATAATAATTTTATCAAGACTATGAATAATCTCAAAACAAGTGGCCTAAAAATAGTGATAATATCATGTGATTTCGAAGAAAGTGGCCTTGCATCACTTATGATTTCATAAATAGTGCATATTTACTGATAAATTGATTATACAGTATTTTATCGTATTTCACTATTCACTGAAAATTCAAGAGTTTCAGAAAAATACCAGAAATTTACCCCAACCATTTTTCGATGTGTAGAATTCAAAAATGAACTCCATTTTTCAAAAATAATTTTCTAAATATTATTAATTTAATTTTTAAATAAGGTCACATTTAATTCGAAAAATAATAATATTGAAGTGCAATTAGTTTTATGTGACATTGGAAAATTAATTAAGATCCCATTATCCTATTGCCATGGGAAAATAAAATAATAATATTATTTACTATTCATGAGGTCATATTAGTATTCATATTACTATTCATAAGGGCATGTTACTATTCACCAAAAAAACAAGTTTGTTCCATCAGACTCTAAATAACATACTAAACACAATTGTAGATGCCAGTTTCTTGAAATTAAAAACATAGAAGAAATAAAATTATGTTTAAAGGATACTTATAAATATATACCTTAAACAAAATTTCAAGCATTTTCAATTTATTTTTAGAAAACCTTGGGATGTTACATTATCCCCACCTTCTTGAAATTGCGTCCTCAAAATTTTATTTACTTATTAAACAACTGAGGGTATTTTTCCATCATAGCATTTTCAGACTCCCATGTTGCTTCTTCAACCATGTGGTTTCTCCACAAAACATTTACCTGGTGGATTACCTTATTCCGCAATACCTTTTCTCTTCGATCAAGAATCTGAACCGGTTTTTCTTCATAATAAAGGTTCTCTTCCAGCTGAACTGCTTCCGGCCTCAAGATATGTGATGAATCTGGAACATACTTTATCAACATCGAAACATGAAAAACATTGTGTACCTGAAATAAGATCGGAGGCAATGCTACATGGTATGCAACTGTTTCAACTTTATCCAAGATTTCAAAAGGACTGATGAACTGTGGACTTAGTTTCCCTTTCTTACCAAAACGCATCACACTTTTCCAAGGAGTTATTTTAAGGAAAACATGGTCACCTACCTTTAAAGAGAAGTATTTCCTTCTCTTATCTGCATAACCTTTCTGCCTGCTCTGAGCTGTCCTCATGTGTTGCTGGATCATCCTCACTTTCTCAGCCACTTCTTCTACTAATTCTGGCCCAATCAACTTTCTTTCACCGACTTCATCCCAAAACGCAGGAGTCTGACACCGCTTTCCATACCAGGCCTCAAAAGGTGCCATCTGAATACTGGAATTGAAACTGTTATTATAAGAAAACTCAACTAATGAAATATGTTGATCCCAACATCCCTGATAGTCCATTGAACAAGCTGGAAGCATATCCTCCAAAGTTTGAATCGTTCATTCTGACTGCCCATCTGATTGAGGATGAAAAGCTTTACTAAAATTCAACTCTGTGCCCAAAGACTTCTGAAGTCCCTCCCAAAATTTAGAAGTGAACCTGGGATCTCGGTCAGACACAATAGAAAGAGGAACTCCATGTAACCTGACAATCTCTTTGAGGTACAATCGAGAAAGATGATCTAATGTCATTGTATCTCGAATAGAAAGAAAATGATCATACTTTGTTAGCCGATCAACAATAACCCATATCGCATTGTTACCTCGAGAAGTCATTGGTAGTCCCACCACAAAATCCATGGATATATTCTCCCATTTCCATTCTGGCACTGGCAAAGGCTGAAGCATCCCCTTCGGTAACTGCCGCTCTGCTTTAACCTGCTGACATGTCAAACATTTCATTGTAAAATCAGCAATATATCTTTTCATCCCATTCCACCAGTAATACTCCCGAAGGTCTCTGTACATCTTAGTACTTCCAGGATAAACAGAAAATGGAGAACTATGAGCTTCACACAACAATTCTTTCTTCAGCTGGGAATCACAAGGCACACAAAACCTTTTTCCAAACCTTAAAACACAGTCTTTATCAATATTAAATTCTGGAAACTTACCCATTTTAACCAATTCTACCCTTTTCTGTAGCTCACGGTCTTCCCTCTGCGCTTTCATAATTCTATTTGACAACGAAGACTCCATTGAAACCTGAAACAAAACAGATATATTCCCTGCACCAACAACTTCTAAGCCAAAATTTATCAAATCATTAATCAATGGATCACGTTCCAAACGTAGCATGGTTAATGATGCATGATTTTTCCGACTTAAGGAATCTGCTACTTTGTTTGCTTTTCCAGGATGGTAATTAATCGTGCAGTCATAATCCTTTATCAGTTCTAGCCATCTTCTCTACCTCATGTTTAATTCCTTCTGAGTGAATATATACTTAAGACTTTTATGGTCAGTATATATTTGGCACTTGGTTCCGTATAGATGATGCCTCCATATTTTCAAAGCAAAAACCACAGCTGCCAATTCCAAATCATGTGTGGGATAATTCAGCTCATGAGGTTTAAGTTGTCTCGAAGCATAGGCAATTACCTGATCATTCTGCATCAAAACACAACCAAGTCCCTTCAAAGAAGAATCACTATAGATGAAAAACTCACCATTCCGGGAAGGTAAGGACAAAACTGGAGCATTCACCAATCTCTTCTTTAGTTCTTGAAAAAAACATCACATTCCTCTATCCAAACAAATTTAACCCCTTTCCATGTTAACATAGTTATTGGACTAGATAACCGTGCAAAGTTCTTAACAAAGCGTCGGTAATAACTTGCTAAGCCCAGAAAACTACGAATCTATGTAACATTTGTGGGTCTTGGCCATTCATCCACTACTTTTGTTTTGGCAGGATCAACTATTATTCCATCCTTATTTACAATGTTCCCATGAAAAGAAATCTGTTGCAACCAAAAATCACACATGCTGAATTTTCCATATAGTTTCCTTTCTTTTAATGTTTGTAAAACAACCCTTAGATGTTTTTCATGCTCCTATTTATTTTTAGAAAAAACCAGAATGTAATCAATAAATACAACCACAAACATATCCAAGAACTCATGAAATACTCTATTCATAAGATTCATGAATAAATCAGGTTCATTAGTTAACCCAAATGGCATAACAACAAATTCACAATGCCCATATCTAGTATGAAAGGCTGTTTTCAGGATGTCATACTCCTTCACCTTCAGCTGATGGTATCTGGATCTCAAGTCAATCCTGGAAAAGTACTAAGCTCCCTGGAGCTGATCAAACAAGTCATCAATATGAGGCAAAGGATAATTGTTTTTAACAGTGATGTTATTCAAAGCTCTATAATTAATGCAAAGTCTCATGAAAACATCTTTATTTTTAACAAACAAAACAGGGGCTCCCCATGGTGAAGTACTGGGGTGAATGAAGCCTTTGACAAGCAAATCCTGCAACTGATTTTTCAATTCAAGAAGTTCTATTAGAGGCACACGATATGGGGGTTTTAAAATTGGATTAGCATCAGGAACTAAGTCAATTGTGAATTCGACTTCTCGTTTAGGTATGACACTGGGTAACTCCTTGGGAAAAACATCAAGGTATTCATTTACCACTAGAACATCATTAATTTGAATAGTTACCTTCTTTTCAACAATATGAGCCAGATAAATTTCATTTCCATCTTTCAGTAGTTTCTCAGCTTCTTGATATGTTATCAATTTTATGGGTTCATTCTTGTATACAAACTGAAACTCTTTCTGAAAAACAACTTCTTTATCTCTACAGTCAATCTTAGCATGATAATCAGAAAGCCAGTCCATCCCCAGAATAACATCAAACTCAACTAAGGGTAAAACAACAAGGTTTGTAGGTAAAGTCTTTCCACATACCACAATATAAATATTCTTATAATTCCTCTTTGCTATAACATTTCCCCCTGGTGTTTTAACAACATGTTCGGGTATCATTTGTTGAGGTGATATTTTCCAATTTACTAGAAAATTTCTTAGAGATGAAGGAATGTGTAGACCCCGTATCAAACAAAACTATAGAAAAATATGAGTGAACAAACAAAGTACCTGATACAACTTCATTGGATGGCCCAACATCTGCTGACGTAGTCGCAATGGATCTCACTACACCTTTCTTCTTGTAGTCTGGCTTCTTTGCATCATTTGGATCCCTCTTTGGACAGTCATTTGCATAGTGACCCATCTCACCACATTTAAAACACCTTACAGTTTGCTTATCAGGATTAGTATTTGGATCATTTTCATTGAGATCTCGGGCCATATGTCCAAACTTACCACATTTAAAACACTTCCCAGTTTTGATAAGACATTCCCCAGGGTGATTCTTGCCACACTTTTCACAAACTGGAAACTGTATTTTATTACCATCAGATTTCATTGGTTGATTATTACCCATTGCTTTCCAATTAGACCTCTTATTCTCTTTATTTCCAAATTGCATGTGATCGTCAGCAAACTCCATCTCTACCCTCTCAGCACATCAGACAAGTTTCTCGTAACTTTTGAATTCACGGGAGGCCAACGCCCTTCGATACCTTGGCTTCAATCCTGAGTAAAAGCGGTTGATTTTTCTATCGAGATCCAGAATAATATTTGGAGCATACCTCACCAGTCGGGTGAAGTTCGCCTCATACATAGCCACTGAATCTTCCTCCTTTTGTTTCAATTCAAGGAATTGTTTCTCCATTCTAAGTCGCACCACCTTAGGAAAATATTTTTCAAGAAGAAGACTTTTAAATTCATCCCACACTAAGGCATCAAAATCCTCTCTACCCCTGATATTCCTTAACATTGACCACCACTGATCAGCTTCCCCTTCAAAACGATAAATGGAAAAACATACCTTTTGATTGTCCGAACATCCCATAACATCAAATATATTTTCACGGGCTTTAATCCATCCTTCTGCTGCCACTGGGTCAGAAGATCCATTGAATGTAGGAGGATGTTGTCTCATAAAATGTTCCACCACTGTCATGTTCCGTTGGGGTACCTCTATTTTTCCTCTTGCAGGGATGCCACCACTAATTATTACATGCGTTAGCTGAGCCATTACTGTCACAAACTGCTCGGTTCCAATCCCTACCATTCCGGGCTGTTGATCAGGAAGGATGTCATTCTGTCGGTGCCTATCCTATCCATCATCTATGTTCCTTATACGGACAACCATTCTAAACAAACATTTCTTATATGAAGCAACATGGTAATCTTTAAATGCTATAACAAATTAAACATATAGTGAAAATTATTTATGGTATTCTATTAGCATCTCCTTAACCCCTAAATTTATCTAAACCATCCTTTGATACCAACTATAAGGACCTGCACTTATTTCATACATAATCTTGAATTTAATCAAGAAAACACTTCATTTTACATTGAGGATCTTTTCATGTTTAGAGCTTTAGAGAATTAAGACAAAACGTTCATAACATTACACATTGTTACATAGTGGATACCATAAAATCAGTTTCCATTTTCCTCAGAATATAAAACATTAAAACATAAAAAAAGACTCCTTGACAATTCTTCAACATTTAACATGTCTTCCTTCCTTGTATTACTCATCATTAACCTGTGAAAAATCATTTAAAAAGTTGGTATGAGCACAAAAGCTTAGTAAGGTATGAAAAAGAAGGAAAAATCACATTAGTCCATGAATACGCATGACGTATGAAAACATTTTCAAAAGACATGCTTTCCACCCATAAAATCTTACTTAGCGTAACATGATATTTACACAAGATCCAAACAAACATAATTATAATCATAGAGGTATATTGGGGCATTACTTACATAATCTTGTAACCATCTTGGCTACCTTAAAATTTGTAACCCTCACGGCTACCTTACTTTGTGTAACCATCACAGTTACACTTGGAGTAACCATACGGCCGACCTCCAACTTACTCATACCCAATGCATTGGAGGGAAATATAGGTCCCACCCTTCATCATAAAAAATGCCCAATAACCAAAACATAATCATACAACATAACAATAGCATAAAAACATACCTTTTGAATCTTATAAAACGGAATTTTTAAAGAGGATTTTAGAAGAAAAGTCCCTTATAAAAATCATATACTTGAAGTGAGACTTAATAGAGTGGATGGAATATGTATATACTCTGTGAATACACATAATGAAACATAATATAAACAGAACCCATCACAAAAACAATTTTAAATAGCACATAAATTATAAAGTAGAAGGTTAACCCAAAGAATAGAAATCGGGTTAAGAATTCCATTACCTTAGGCTTGTCTTACTTCAAAATTGTTTAAAACTTCTTGTATATTGGGTAAAAGAGTGTTATTAGTATTTTACAGAAACATGTTCATGTTTATAACATCTTATATGGTCATTTCATGACCTCATTTCACCCCTTAATTGTTAGTATTTTGTTCCTTGCATTATTTTGGGTGAGTTCTTTTGTGATTTTCACGATCGGTTCATGATGAATCGTTCTTGTTGATTGAAAGTGAAACTCCAGAATTGGAATGGAGAAGTATATACATATTTCGAGTACCATAATTTATACCATTTATCACTTTGATGCTTTATATGATTATGATTAATAAGTTAAAACATTAATTATGTTTGTTTAGATAATTTAAGTGGTTCTTTGATAATTACAACTTCATTTAGTCTTATAAATTTGAATCATGAGTAAAAAATAATTCGAGAACCTTATATGAGTCATAAAACATATATTATAACCTGGTTCAACCATATAAATGGTTTCATGACCATACTTGGAAGAATTAATGGAAAGTGAAATTACATTGTCCACGATGTCGGTAATTCGACACATCACGGTCAATGTTTTTATTCCTTAAATAAGTGAGAGAGGAGAGGAATAATGATTTGTAATTTTCCATAAACATGAAAACATCCAGAATATACATGATTATGGAGATTTCATGCCTCTTGGATAAGAGAGGGTGAATAAAGAAGAGAAAGGAATCATGAAATAAAGAAAACATGAGAAATTTCTTACGAAAATTCGGCAGCCTAACGACGTCTCTTAAAATTTCATAAAAACAAGATTGATGAGAGGAATGGAATATCTCATCAATCATACAAAATATGGATAGTAAGGGGAAATATTTAATGAAATATCCCAACAAAATATAACAAAAAAGGAAGAGAATAACATAAAATAGAAGAAAAGAATAAAAATGAAAGAGGATGTTTACCTCTTGATCTCTTCTCCTTGAGATCCTTCTTAAGGGCTTTGATTTTGGTATTTTGGTGAGACCAGCAGCTCTAGGACGTGGGGAAGAAGATTGGGGAGGGAATTTGGCAGAAATTAGACAATTCTCAAGGCTTGATAGGTGTGGGAGGAAGAGGGGAGTGAGGGTGATACTTATAGTAGAGGAGGGGATGTATTTTAGATTATTTTAATTATTATTATAATAATTTTATCAAGACTATGAATAATCTCAAAAAAGTGGCCCTAAATAGTAATAATATCATGTGATTTCGAAGCAAGTGGCCTTTCATCACTTATGATGTAATAAATAGTTCATATTTACGGATAAATTGATTATACGGTATTTTATCGTATTTCACTATTCACTGAAAATTCAAGAGTTTCAGAAAAATACCAGAAATTTACCCCAACAATTTTTCGATGTGTAGAATTGAAAAATGAACTCTATTTTTCAAAAATAATTTTCTTAATATTATTAATTTAATTTTTAAATAAGGTCACAGTTAATTCTAAAACTAACAATATTGAAGTGCAATTAGTTTTATGTGACATTGGAAAATTAATTAAGATCCCATTATCCTATTTCCATGGGAAAATAAAATAATATTATTATTTTCTATTCATGAGGTCATATTACTATTCATATTACTATTCATAAGGGCATGTTACTATTCACCAAAAAACAAGTATGTTCCATCAGACTCTAAATAACATATTGAACACAATTGTAGATGAGAGTTTCTTTAAATTCAAAACATAGAAGAAATAAAATTATGTTTGAAGGATACTTATAAATATATACCTTAAACAAAATTTCAAGCATTTTTAATTTATTTTTAGAAAACCTTGGGATGTTACAACATCAACTCTAGACATAGTGATAGTTTATGTATTGACCCCTTTGATCAAGGAGTGGGCCCTCCTGCAATCGAGCGTGCTGTATGGGGGAACCCTAGAGCTGGCTGCGACTGCGTCGACTACAGTACCAGAACCCTCTGTGGGTTTGACAGTGATGACTACTATACTGGAATCCTCTGTGTGTTTGACAGTGACGACTACTGTACTAGAATCCTCTATTGGTTCGATAGCGATGACTACTATTCTTGTATCATGTGTGGGTCCGACAGTTTGACCTCTGTACTTTTATCCTCTGTGAGTCCGACAGAGTAGCTGGTCTTTATCTTGTGTGGGTCTGACAACTTAGTTGGTCTTGTATCATGTGTGGGTCTGACAGCTTAGATGAATCAGTGACTACATCTGATCATCTCTATCGCTATATGAAAGACGTATACCTGTGTGAGCTGAGTCATGTCTTTCAACCATTATCATCATGGTGTTTGACTTTACTTTCTGTGTGGACTGAGTTGTGCTTGGGATCGTGAGTTGGAGCTGGACTGTGACTGGTATCTTAGGTATATGTATGGGCATATATCTAAGTAGGGTCGGCTGATACTTTGTGGTTGTGTCTTTCTTCTATTACTTATCCTTAGTGGATATTGTGAGACCTCGCGATTCTCAAGATCCCTACTGAGTATCTTTATACTCACCCTTGTACGGGCTATGTTCGCACCTCATTATGTTGGATGCAGATGATGGACAACGCTGACAGAGGCCGAGAGCGCCATGACTGGGCAGTACATAGAGGTGGACCTTGCGACGAGTCGGCACACGGTGGATACTGACAGACATGGTTGCTGAGATGTCCATCTGTACCTACCCATCAGTTATTAATCCTCAGAGGATGATCCAGGATCTTCTCTTTAAATTTGTCAATTTATCCCTTTACATGTACTTGTTGTTCAGTTGGGTTTGTATACTATCCCATTTACGTCCCATCACACTCTTTTTTATTAAGTTTTACTTAGTGTTTACTTTCAGTTGCATACTCTATTGTGTTTATTTACTTTCATAAAGGAAATTCCTTCCCAACTTAGGGATTTACGCCTTTGGTGCTAGTCACCATCCCCTGGCCTATGGAAGGCGGGCTTGGGGGTAGTCACAGCACGGGCCTTGAGGATGGGTCGTGACATGTATAGATTTTTGAATGATGGTTCTAGAAATATTTATGGAACGAGAGAAATATTCCCTATATCAATTGAGTATTCAACCATCTATCTATGTAAATATTAAAGTGGAATCTAACAAATATATATAGATTTAGTAGCAGTTTAGAAAGGTTCCTGAGATTATCCTTAATGAGATAGAATTATAAATTTTAATAGCCATGTTTCTGTCTCATTCATACCAAATTTAAAGAAGGATCTATTAGAAAAGGATCATAATTCATTATTCTCAATAAATCATGGGAGTATGATGATGTATATAGGTTCGAAATATTATTTCTGGTGGTAAAAAATGATGAAAAATATTTTAGAGTTATATCAGATCATGGTATGTTTGGAAGTTATTGATGATAGAAAAAATTCTATTTGAAAGTTATAACCGTCAACCATAGCAGAATTTAAATGGGAAAATATCACCATGGATTTTGTCATTGGACTCCCCAAAACATCTAATCTGGACAATTTTAGCAGGGTTTTAATCAATATACATTCAATATATCCCACATCATTACTATCAGATGGGATTTTTATATTTATTATCATTCCGTAATATATATTAATGATGTTAAAATTATTCATTGATTAATACAATCTACTATATATGATCAACATCCATGGTTTTATTTATTGTTTTAGAGATGTCTTCAGCAATAAAATGATACAAATATAAGTTTCATCTCTATGTATCATCCTAAAATAGATTTTTTTTTCTGAGAAAACTATTAAAACCATAGAAGATTTTTTATATATTATTTCCCTAGAATTCAAATCCACTTGGGATCAACACCATCTTTGGTCGAGTTTTCATACAATAATAGATTTTAATCAGGAAATAATGTGGCTTCTTGTGAAGACCTATATGGAAAAAATTGAACTATAACATGTAGGGATGAAGGTAGAGAAATATGTTGGGATCTGAGAAAGTTATGGAAATGATTGATATTGTCAAAACCATTCAACAACACATTAATGAATCTCTGAGTTGATAAAAAAAATTATTCTAACAATCACTATCATGGTTTGAAATTTAAAGTTGATTAAAAGGTTCTAATATGAATTTCTATATGGAAGAAGGTTATCTGATTCAAGAATAAGGGAAAGATGGGCCCTGTTATATTACACCTTTTAATATTCTTAATTAAGTGGGTTGGTTGTTTATATTTTGTCACATCCAAGAAAACTCTCTCAAATCCACAATTTACACCATGTATCTCTCTTGAGGAAGTACATACTGATCCATCACAATTAATAAACTGAGAGGTCATACTAAAAGATCATGATCATTCCTTTAAAGAATAACATATGAAGATTCCATACCAGAGAGTGAATTTTTTTTAAAACAAGACCACTAACTTTGTTAATGCATTGTGGAAAACCACCAAATTGAAGAATCTATGTGGGAACATGAGGATATGATGAGACAGAATTATCCTATGTTGATTATATAAAAGTGATTTAATTTCAAGGGAAAAATTATTTTCATTGGGGTTATAATTTTACATTGTGATTTCTTATGAATTGTTTTTTCAAATAAATTTAATTTCTTGGATTGATTTTATTATATGCAACATCGAGTTCTAATGAACCAAAATATATTATTAATAGTATTTGAACTTGAATTTCATAACATAGTTGTTAACAATGAAGACATTAATATAAATAATGGTATTTAAAAATTAATTATAAGGTTATTATATAAATAAAATATATTTAAAAGTAAGAACTTAATTTTAGTTAATGTTTATATATTCTTTGAGAATACGTTATACATTATAAAATTATTTTCTTTTATTTTTTTGAATAAAAAAACACAGTTATTTTTTTCTTATTTTTGTAATTTATTTTTAAAAAATTAAATTCAATTTTTAAATAAACATTTCAAAATTATATTAGTGTTACTTTTTAATAATTTTTGGATAATTTTAAATTTTTATGAAAAGTGGAAAAAATACTTGTTTTTAGAAAAAATAACATTTATTTAATCAAATTTAAAAAGTAAAACTTGTTTAAAAAAAATTATAAATGAAATTAGTTCCCATAAATTTTTATCAATAAACTTGATTTCATTTTAATATTTTTCATTTTGAAATTTGATATAAAAATGATTTAATCTTTTGTAATGTTGTTTTTTGAAAACCGCTTTTTCATAGCATCTATGAGCATAATTTGAAAGTGAATTACAACTCTTTAGTGAATTGAATTTGTAAAATTATATTTTATTCTTGGGATCATCATTATTAATATTATATAATATTATTAAAAAATATTTGGTAAAAATCAATAGTAAAAATAGTAAAAAATAGTTATAATGGTTAATGTTAAAACAAGTTTGCTAGAAGATAAAACTAAATAGATAATTGTTAAAATGACATAAAAAATTTAAAATTATAATTTATTGGAAATATTTTTATTATATATATTATAAGGATCGATAATGATCAATTTTTATCCTTGTGGTTTGTGTGAAATTTGGGAATAACTCTTTCTTTGAAAAATTTCCAAGTGTGTCCTCTTCCTCACTTACAAAAGTGTGCCCCCTCACCTCTCCGATTCACACATAAAAATAATTTTTATTCAGTAAATTATTTCCCAAATTAATTATTTAATTAAATAACTTCATCCAATTTAACTTATATTTATTAATAAAACATCTTAATAAGCCTATTTCATACATCTAAAGGGGTTCTTTAATGAAAAAGTATAGTCATGAAATATATGGTATAATTTTATTTCATATTCCACCTACGTTAATTTTTCTTCAAATATGTTGATTTAATAATATTATTATCTCCCATATAGTTATGTTTTGTTATTTTATTAATATGACTAATGTTCATCTCAAATTCCATCAAATGGAAAATGAAACTATTGATCGTGTTTACGGTGGACTACATCCTTATAAACTGATGTAATTCATTTTCTATCACCACATATGGAGGGTAGATAAAATAAACGATTTAAATTATTTATATCATAATAATTCCCTAATGATAATTTCAAATATACCTTATTAAATAAAAATTAAATGGAAAATGATAATGTCATTCATGTGTATGTGTGGAGTACTATCTTCACAATGCGATTTGTTAGTGTTTTTATTTTATTTTTGACGTGGATAGTAATAGGGATATATTTAATGCTTTTATTTGAAATATATGGAATAAAAATGATTTTGTAATAATTTATTAATATTTACCTTTAATTATTTACAACAATATAGAAAATCTAATCAATGTTGAATCATACCCCTAACCAACCATCTCTAAGAACGTTGCAATTTATTTTCCTATATCTAACTTTTTTTTGAAGAATATAGACATGTATAAAATTAGTATATATTTTATATATAACATGATTAAAAATCAAGAGATTATGGAATAACAATCAATATAAAAGAACCATAACTATTGAATTAGACCATATATGAAGAATTAAGCAATTATAACCTGGAATACTGATTTTAGAAAAGGATTGTGTTTTCTCTCTAGAAAGGGAATCTCTTGGGAGTGGCCTTTCTGAACCCTCATCTCCAATAGAAATCCCCTCCCCATGAAGAGGTAATAATGCCCCATCTTGGAAGGATTTGTTTCCAGCCGACATGATAGATCGTCCCACGAGGTAACACCTCGATCAGTGATGGTTCTCTACAGTATGTTGTTAGCCCAATGAAGTATGCCCATTCAGCCCACCCGGTGAGATATCAGGAGACCTCACAAGATGAGTGGTACATGGGAGGAGGAAATTCCCCTCAGAGCAGCTCCCATGAATCGAACCCCAGACCTCACCAAACACTGCATATATGGACTTTGACAACCTACCACTATGCCCTTGCTGAAGCGGCATTTTAGAAAAAGATTATTAATAAAAATGTGATAATTTTTTTATGTAAATATTATATTATATTATAAATATTATTATGGTTCTAGAATAAATTTATATAAAACTGATATTTATTAAAAATGATTTGTGTACATATAGGGAGAAGTTGAATACGTGAGGTAAGAGATTTAGTCTCCATTTTTCTTTATTAGAAAGTATTTAATTATTATAAACATTTTAAATTTTATGTGGTGTATATACGATACCTTTGACATGTTATATGATAATTATACATATGTTCATGATATTTAATGGTTTATTTCATGTTTTTCTTTCATGTGGAAAACTATTCAAAATATTACCATAGCAGTAATGGATTTTTGTCTCACTTTTATTTCTGTGGGACACATTCTATATTCATAACTTGTTTCTTTTATGTGTTGTATATAGTTACATTGAATGAAAATCATGATTATTAATACAGAATTTATTTGTATTTAAATATTCATATATGGTACATTCATTCATGTGGATTATGACTCAAATGTTGCAATAGTGGTAAAGGTTTTATGTTATGAGCCCATTATTTATCGCTATTGTTTATGATTAAGTTTTCAATGATGAAATATTATGATATATATCTCATGAAACTCATCAAAATTATTATCCAATTCTTAATTTTGTTTATTACATGTTTTCCATTAATTTTCATCTCTTTAATATACAAATATTCCAAAGAAACGTTTTTAATTAAAATCAACACTATATCTCTCTTCAGTTGAAAATAAATTTCCTTACATGTTCATATTTTGTAGAATTAATTTAAATAAAATTTCTAATATTCTAAAAATATTTTTTTAAATTTATCTTTACCAAATTTTTTATTTTTTTAAAAAAATGTTTTAAAATGAATATTAAATTCATTTATAGAAATGAGGTAATTTGTTTTCGAAAATGTGAGTGGAATTATTGTTTTAACATGTGTGACATGAAGAATATTTTACAATGTTATAAATGGTCAATGATTTAAATCTTCCCATAAATGATTCTAAGTTTATTTTTAATTGGATTATTTTCTTTAATATTTAGGAAATTTTTATATCATTAAGAACAGCTTTCAAAATGGAAACTATATCTTCCTCAAGATTGTTTTAATGATATATTACATAATTTCAATTTAACAATGACAACAAGATTTAGTGTTTCTTTTTTTTAATGGGGATTTTATCTAATGGTGCCATTTTTGTTCTTTCTCTACATAGTTTATTATTATGACAATGAAATTTTTATAAAACCTAGTTATTCTCAAGGATTATGCTATGATTATTTTTTGAAGTGTTTATAAGTCCCATTTCCCTTGAATGAGTTATGATGTGATGATATGATGAGTATTTTATAATCTTTTAACATATATATATTATTTTCGTTATCTTAGGGGTAAATCTACTTTAAACCAAGGAATGTGGTTACATTATAACCAAGTATGGGGGTTACTTTATAACTAAGGATGTTGGATACATTATGAAGAAGAAAGGGTGGTAACATTATAAACAATGAAAGGTGACCTCGTTATAGCTCTTAATTGAATTTGGTAAAGATGGATAACTCATGAGTTAAATATGCTTGGTAGGAAACAGATTTTTATATTCATAATATTATGTGTGGAGATAGTTTCATATCCATAATGTTATGTGTGGACCTGTTTTCAATGGAAAAATTGGTTAAAAGGGGGTTTTTATATTTTTTTATTTAAGGGACTTAGATTTTTTTATTTAGGTAAATGGGTTTATTGATTGCCAATTCAATTGGCGATTTGAGAAACACCCTACAAAACCAATTGGAATGGCGCTCAAGTTTTGTTTCCAAAATCCCCATGCCACCCCTCCCCAACCCCCTTATATATATAATATACTTATATAATTATAATTATAATTATAATATATACATTTATAATATATATTTATAATATATATAATCACTAAAATAAATATAATAAATTCATAATTATATTTATTATATTTGTAACAATTATATAATTATAATAAATATATAATTATAAAAAATATAATTATTATAATTATAATAATTATAATAATTATATAATTATAATAATAATATAATTATAATAATTATAATAATTATACTATTATATTAATTATATAAATAAAATAAATATATAATGAAAATAAATATATATTTATAAATACAATAAATATATAATTATAATAATTGTATTTTTATAATAAATATATAACAATAAATACAATAATAATCAATATATATTTATAAATATAAAATTTTTATAATTATAATAAATATAAAATTATAATTACAATAACTATATAATTATAAATATAACAAATATATAATTATAATAATTATAATCATTATAATAAATATGTAATTATAAATATAATAGATATATAATTATAACAAAAATATAACTACAATAAATGTATAACAATAATAATTATATAATTATATTTATAATAAATATATAATTTTAATAAATATACAATTATAATAAATGCCAAAAAGGTTCTGGGCCAATAGAATTATAAGGAATGTATAATTATAAAAATTATATTATTATAAAAAATATATAATTAAAAATTTAATAAATATATAATTATAATTTTAATAAATTTATAATTATAATTTTAATAAATATATAATTATAATTATAATAAATATAAAATTATTATAATTATTTATTTATAGTAATTGTACATTTATTATAAATATATAATTATAAATATAATAATAACAATATATATATAATTATAATCAATATATAATTATAAATATTACAATTATATAATTATAATAAATATACAAATATAATTATAATAATTATATAATTATAAATTATAATAAATATAAAATTAAAATAATTATATAATTATACTAAATATATAATTTTAAATATAACAGTTATATAATTATAATAGATATACAATTACAATGAATATATAACTATAATAAATATATAATTATATATTTCTTATAATTATAATAATTATAAAATTATATATTTATTATAATTTGAATTATTATTTAATTATATAATTACCATATTTATAATAATAAATATAATTACATATTTAATATAATTGAATATTTATTATAATTATATATTTATTATATTTATAATTATATATTTATTATATTTATAATTACATATTTATTATATTTATAATTATATATTTATTATATTTGTAATTATATAATTATTGTAATTGTATAATTTTTATATTTTTAATTATATATTTAATATAATTATAAATATTAAATTTTTATAATTAAGTATTTATTAGAACAGTATATTTATTATATTTATAATTGTATATTTTTTATAATTGTTTAATCATTATATCTATAATATAATATTTATTATAATTATTTATTTATTATAATTATTTATTTATTTTAATTTTAATTATTTTAATATTATAATTCTAAATTTTTTATAATTTTATATTTGTTATAATAATATATTTAATAAAATTATTTGAAAAAGATATGGGTCAAGGCCCTTTTTACAAAAAGAAAGGTAAAGATACAATTATTATATATGTATTATAATAATAATTATATAACTATTATAAGTATATATTTTTTGTAATTGAATATTTATTATAATTATATAATTATTATAATTATATAGTTGTTATAATTATATATTTATTATCTTTATAATTATATAATTATTCAAATTATAACTGTATATTGATTATAATTATATGATTATTATAAATATAATTATATATTGATTGTAATTATATATTTATTTTTATTATTAGATTTAAAATTATATATTTTTTATAAATATATAATTATTAAAATTATATAATTAATATATTTATAATTATATAATTATTATAGTTATATATTTTTTGTAATTGTATATTTATTATAATTATATAATTATTACATTTATCATTATATAATTTCTATAATTATATAGTTATTATTTTTATAATTATATAATTACTGTAATTATAATTTTCTATTAATTATAATTATTATATAATTATTGTATTTATATAATTATTATAATTATATAATTATTATAATTATATAATTACTATAATTATATAATTACTATAATTATATAATTTCTATAATTATATAATTATTATAAATATATAATTATTATATCTATATAACTATTAAAATTATAAAAATTATATTTATTATTATCATATAAATATAATAATTACGTAATTATAATAAATATAATAAATATAATTATAAATTTATTATATTTACTTTATTAATTATATTTATTATAATTATAATTAAATTCACATAAATATAAATATATATATATAAGAGGGGTTTGATAGGGGTAGCGTGGGGATTTAGAAAAAAAACCACCAGTGCCACTTCAATTGTAACACCCTAAGATTTCATAATATGTTATCTCTTTAATTAATTCAATAGTTTGTGCTAAACGCAACACCGAGTTTGAGTGCACCATAACTTACCAAACAAACCGTTCAAAAACCGGTGATGAATATTATTAAAGGAATTATGAATTTTATATACTCCATATAATTTTAAAGTTCATATTATGTGTTCCTTAGACATAATATAAGAAAAAATTCATTTTTTTGATAAATGAAGTATTTATGAAAAAATGAAATTTTATCACCTTTTAATGAAAAAACCCTTTTTAAATCCAATATTTTACACTTATATATTTTTTTTGAGAAAATAAACTTCTTCTTTATAAGTGGGACATACAAATTTAGTTGGGATAATTTTTTGGTGTTTTTCTGATAACATTAATATTTTGATGAATAGTGAAAAATACTAAATTTTAATTGAATTTTTTTGAATCAAAATAATTTATACCATTATATTATACATTTGAATGGTTTTAAAGTATAATTAGATTATATTTTGACCATTTAACCCAATTTAGTTCATTGGAAGTAATTTTACATTAAAATTTGTACATAAAAACTTACCAATCATTTGATAGTTTTTATTTCTCAAAAACATTATTTTTGTTTTTGAAAATGGGAATTAATTTTTAAAAAATAATAATGTAACTTCTATTTTTTGAATTTGGTAAAATATACTTCATTTTTGAATTCATAATATCTAAATTATTTTAGGATGGATTTTTGGTTTTTTCTGAAAACTTTCAATTTTTGGTGAATAATAAAAAACATTGTGTTACTGTTTTAAAATGATGTTTTATTTAAGTAATTATAATTAATTAAAATTTATTTAATGTCAAAATAAATACATAATACTTAGATTAGTCAAATGTAATTCATTGGAGTCATTTTATAATAAGATTAGACATATAAAACTTTATTGAACTTTTTAACGTTTTTACCGACCTTCTAGGCACATTTTCAAATTTGCATAAAACGTAATTTTACCACTTCTATGCATTTAATTTCAAAAAACCGAGAGACCCAGTTGACATAAGTAAGTAAAATATAGTTCAATGAGATGAAAATATATTTTTCGTAAAAACTTAATTTTGAATTTTATTTACCACGTTTAAAAGTAAATCGCGTAATTAGAGATAAAAATGGTATTATAATTACTGTAACACACATCTTAATTCTATTGGATAAGTGTATTTCGACCAAAATCAACCTTAGGAATAAAATATGGTCCTTTTTTATCCACATGGATTATATTTGGACATTTATTATATTTAATATAATGAAGTGATAAAAGGGTTAAATTCAAATTTTATTAACAAAAACATTTTTTATATAGGGTTATACATAAGATAATTTCACATATTAAAATTAATTAGAATTATAAAAAGATTTAATACATCATGGTATTTTATTTGTAATTTTTAGACAATAAATAATTAAATTTAATTATGACACAATGATGATGCAGTAATTACCTAATTAATAAATGATTAAAATAAGTTATATTATAAATAACAAAATAAATGTAAAATGTGACTCTTTATGCCATGCACGAATTTTCATGGTGAAAATCACATGTTTGGGTTGATTTAATGTATTCTATTTGAAGTAATCATGTTTTTTTGACTTTCACAAAAACCCAATTCTAAATAGTGTCAAAATTGACATAATTTTTTTTAAACAAATACTATATTATTAAATGATATAATATTCCTAAAAATATCAGATTCAGCCAAAGAAATTATATAATGATATATTTGTCATTAATGAACCAATTTATGTTCTCTTGTTATTTTATAGTATGTTCATTAACCTTATAATATAAAAACACAAGAAGACATGGAAAAAGTAAAACTATTTAACTAAGAGTTAAATCTAAAAGATATGGTTAATATGGTGAAATAAAATTTTATAAAACCTATTGGTAGAGAGTTTTTTGATCCATCCCCACCTTATCCTTCAAATAAATCCATTTGGGTCCATTATAAACCAAAAATAATTTAATAATAAAATATTATTTCAACCTTTTGTTAGAGTGACCATCACCTCTCTTATAAAAGGGTGTTTCCCCTTATCTAAATTTCACACCTCCAATGCCATTTGAATCAGACAAACCCTTCTCAAATATCCCCAAAATACCCTCTTTTCATCCTAGGTCCCTTTTTTATCATAAAGACAACCTAAGGAGCCCTTTTGATCAAATGAAAAGGAAGCACCCGAAAATGAGGTAATTATTTCATCGCATCTTTCAAAGTTCTTTTCTTCTTCCCCTACCTCTTTAAATGTTGTTTCAATATCAAAATAATAACTATTGTACCTTCTATATACTTTGAGGTTATTATAAATATTTTACAACCGTATTCATTATTATATCCACCCTATAAATGACCAAGTCACCTTACGAGCATACATACGACTTACCGTCTCCACGTCATGGTGTTGTTTGTTATTTAACACTTCATTATTGGATGGGTATAATAATAATTATAATTGATTTAAATAATAAATATAACATATTAATTATTATTTATATATAATATACCATCCAATTAAACACTATTTCACTATCAATAGAATGATATCGTCCCTTGTGCGTGCGTACGACTTACCGTCTCCACGATGCGATAAAATTCATTTCCACATTCACCATTCAACGATGATTATAAAAATATATATTATTAATAAGTATGTAATATATGACATAATAATGATACTAGAAATGTATATATATATATATATATATTATTCACTTACTTCCATTCAATATGATATTAAAACGGAAACACCGTTTATCCGTACGTATGGTCTACCGTTTCAATAAACGGTGTTTTCCATTTCATATATCTATCTATTATGCATATTTATATTCTAAATATATATGATATATAAATCATGTTTTATATTAATTAAGTATTTAAATCATGATCTTTGTGATATGATAAAAAATAACATGTTAAAACATGTACGATAAAGAAAGCGATTATTATCCGAAATGTTAATTTGACATGGATATTTTTATTAAATGGGTAGTTTAAAGTCATAAATGAATCATGTATGATATAATAAAAATTAATATGGTTCTGGTATATTTTAATAACAAACTATGTTTATTATACAAGAGGTTAAATGTACCATTGACTAATGGAAAGTACAAGGTAATGTTTAATTCACCAATATCATTATTATATGAGATTGTTCACGTGTAAGTATTTTCTAGGATCTATTTATAACCCATATCAATGTTTCATAAAAAATCATAAGGAAACTTTTAAGGTTTTATGAAAGGGACTCTTTAACTAGATTATCATTTTAAATGTTTTAATGATTTATTTTTCTAAACCTATTTAATTAATGTTCATTTTTTAAAATGATTTTAAGGATTTATTCATATGGAAAAAATTATTTTAAAATGTTAATTACATTCCAACAATTCAATATGGTATGGGACACATTGATTCAAAAATTTCTTTTAAAGTAATTTTGTTATAAATCTTCAGTATTTTAAATGATTTCATGAAAAAATGGTATTTCCCTCAAAGGGTTTTAATGATTACTTTCAACTATTTCAACATTATTTTTGGATATTATTCTTGTTAGTGGTTGATTTATTATAAATAAATTATTCAGAATACTATTGAATGAGTTATGATATGTTTGACTGTGAATGTTCTATTTTTATACCATTCATGATTTATGGTTAAAGTATTTACATTTCGTATGCTAGTTTTAATATAAATGTTTATGTTATGTTTCAACATTTTCATATGAGGAATGAATTGGACTTAGTGGGTGATGGGTGGATCCCTCTATAACTCCTAGATGAATCAGTAGGTTACAAGAGACAAATTATTGTCTTGGCACAATGCCTTGACAAAATTTTTATTTTTAGTCTTGGCACAAGGCCTTGACTATGTGGTAATGATGTCTGACATTATGCATTCCCTAATTATGAAATTAGTTATTATATGTGATTATTTGACTAGTAGAATATCCATGTTCATGTTTATATGGTAATGTTTGATTTATTTTTTTTCATATTATGTTCAATATTATGTTTAGAAAGTCAGTTGTTTTTGTTACACATATTGCCTTACAATTTTATAGAACTTGCTAAATGATTTACCCTTACTGAGCATCTCAGCTCACCCCTATCTTATGTTTTATTTTTCTAGGATGCCAAGAAGTGTATAATCATTTATATGCAGGTTTAATCTATAAGAATAATGGAATTATAAATGTATTATCTATGTTGTATTTTATGTTAGAAATTACAATGCAAATTTCATATATGTAATCTATTTTCCAAGATTGTTAAGATGATCGGTCCTTCAGGACATGATTCCTTGTAATCATGCAAATGTATTAAAATAATGCACCAGCTCTAGGATTCTGGGTTCAGGGCCTTATAGTTTGTATTAAAGGAAGTATAGAAATATCCTTGGAAACTATATTTAGAAAAACTTTGATTAGAGAAAATTTCCCTAAGAAAAACTTTGAGGATTAGTATAGAAGAACTTTCTAAAATTTTGGTAATGTAGAGATTTTGTGAATTTTTCAAGAAATAGATCCTTGTAAGGATACGAGTAGTTTGAGGCGGCTCTGGAATAGATGTTTCTAGGGGTAAAACCCAAAACACCATTTTCAGTTAGAATCAAACAGGAACTGGTGCACAACAACGGGCCTTGATGCACTCTTGGTTATGATGCTCCCGGGGGATATGATTAGGATAATTCACATTTTATTTAAAAACCATTATGAAGGATTTATGAGTAAATAAGTTAGCATAGAAACCATTTTTATGATTATGAGATGAGATGTGTGAAAATAATCAATAATATTAAGAATTTTTCTAGTTTTTGGATTATACATTATGATATGATCTAACCTATTGTATGTCGTTATATTAGAATGGATCCCATTAGAATAAATGATAACTCCAGCAATACACATTTCCAAATGACTAAGAAATATCATATCTTTCATGCTCTTAAGAAAACATTTCAAAGGGAAATACCTCCAATGTATTCTCATCATATGAAGAAATAATATCGTGTGTTAATATGATAATTAAATAATTATCTGAGTCTAGTGGCTTTTATGGGATGCTATAGAAGTAGAGGATGGTAGAGAGAAAGATGGATAAAGGAAAGAAGGGAAAGTAGGATTTTCACATATATGATAACTAAGGAAATAATAACACTGGGAATTGCTACAAAAGACTCGGTGTTTGTTATAAGTGTGAAAAAAGGACACCAAGTATGTTATTGTAAGGGTAAGAAAATGATTCAAAATGTACAATGCATCATCTGGAAGGAGTTAGGACACTACACAAATCAATATCACAATCATCACTGTATACCCAAAATGATGCTATTAGATAATAATTAAGTTATGATACTACCGCATATGAAGAGGAATGATTAGTGATATTTGTTTTTATTGAATAATTATGTCATTTGAGTGTTGTATCAATGATGTATTGGCTATATGAATCACGGAAATAAATAAGGATTGTACTGTAGTACTATTTCATTAAGGATTTGAGATTATATTGTACCAAGTAAAGTGATGCAATTTCTAGTTAAACATTTTGTAAAATAAATGGTTAAGGGAAAGATAAACCTTAATATGGTTCTGATGATTAAGTAATGATTTTTGAATAAGAGATATTTCAGTTAGATAAATTATATTAGATATTATTGAAAACTAGGAACTAATTAATGGTTTGTGTATTCCATCATTGTTGGAGTTTACAACATTTATGAATTTAAGGTGTATATACAGTATTCAATGTTTTATAAAAGGAAGAAGGAAGAATGAACATATTCAATATGGTTTTACGATAATTAATTTTATTACCATGTCTTAAACGAATACACGATGAAGGTATTGGCATGTATATTATGTGGCCTTATAAAATTTGGACTATGAGTTTGGACCAAAGTATTTTGTATATTTCTAATGATTAGAATGGATTAAGTTAGATATTCGATAGTATTGTTTAAGGTTAAAAAATTTATTAAGATTATTTTTTGGAAGGTTATAAAAAGGACAACCCAGAGTTCGGGCGACAACCCATTGCGTCCTGCACGGCCGCGAGACTTGAACCCACAACCGAAGGGTGGCCGCGGTGCATCACCTACCACTGTCCAACATGATGTCCTAGTTTTTATAATGTAGCATTTTTAAAAATGGTATGATAGAAGAATTATAAATTCATTTTTTTAAACACTATATGATTAGGTTTAATAGAATATTTTCAAGTTCTATTATCTTTTGAAGAGAAAGACGAGTTTGTTATAGAAATTAGTTAAAGTATGGAACTCAATTTTTCAAGTATTTATTTCATATTATATGATGAAATTAATTATTCAACAATAGAGAAAGTATCTAAAAAATCGTGTTATCCTAATACCTTATGTTTTGTTGAGCCGATGAAATTTTAACTCATCATAAATTTATGGCTTTGAAACCCTCAATATTCCATTTATAGTTCACTTTTTTGGGATTGATGACCTCAATCACTCGCAATAAATAATTGCATTTTCACGCTAATTATGTGTCTAAAATTTGAAACAATGTTCTTCCATTCAAAACCCTGATTCGGTGGTGAACATTTCATTTCCCTTTCCCTCTTATTAAGAATAAATTTTATTAACCCAATTTTGGATGTAGGTTTTATTCAAAGGTATTTTCTATTTTAAACCATTTATTTTCAATGAAAATTTTTAAATTTCATGGATGAAATTTTTTTAAGAATGGGAGAATGTAACACCCAATGATTTCATATTACGTTATCTCTTTAATGTAATTCAATAGTTTGTGCTACATGCTACACCATGTTCGAGCGCACCATGACTTACCAAACTAGTCGTTCAAAAAGCATTTATGAAAATTTTTAACTGAATTATGAGTATTATATACTCCATATAATTTTAGAATTCATATTATGTGTTTCTTGGACACAATATAAGAACAAATTCAATTTTTTCAAATAAAAAAAGTATTTTTTAAAAAATGGAATTTTATCGCCTTTTAATGGTGATCCCTTTTTAAATCCAATATTTGAATATTTTATATATTAAATTTGAAAAAAAATAAACATCTTATTTAGAATAGGGACATAAAAAATTTATATTGGACAAATTTCTGATGTTTTTCTGATTACTTTAATATTTTGATGAATAGTGACAAAAAATATATTTTAATTGAAAACAAATTTTTTAATCAAAATAATTTATAGTGTTAAATTATACATTTGAATGGTTTTAAAGTATAATTAGAATATATTTTGTTAATTTAATCCAATTTTTTCATTGGAAGTAATTTTACATTTAAATAGAATATAAATACATATCAATCTTTGGATTGTTTTTCCTTCTAAAAAACCGGGTTTTTGGATTTGGCAACAAGAATTAATTTTAAATTAATTAATATAAAATCTATGTTTTTAATTTGGTAAAATAGACATAATTTTTGAATTTGGAATATCAAAATTATATTTGGATGAATTTTTTGTATTTTTATGAAAACTTTTAATTTTTGATAAATAGTGAAAAACTGTGTTATTGTATAAAAACGACTTTTTATTTAAATATTTATTTTTAATTTAAATTTATTTCAAATTCAAAAAAGTTAAATAATACATATATTAATAAAATTTAATTAATTAGATTCATTTTATAAAAAGATTAGATATATACAAGTTTATTGAACTTTTTAATGTCTTTTACCTACCTTGTAGGATTATTTTCAAATTTGCATAAAATGTAATTTTACGACCTACGTGAATTGAATTTAAAAAATTCAAGAGAAATGGTTAAAATTATTAAGTAAAGTGTGGTTCAAAAGGATGAAATTAATTTTTTTTGGTGAATAGTAAATTTTGAATTTTATTTACCACGGTTAAAAGTAAATAGGGTCACTAAAGGTAAAAATGATATTATGATTACCCTTACATGTGTCTTAATTCTATTGGATATATGTATTTCGACCAAAATCAACCTTATGAATAAAATATGATCATTTTTTATCAAAATAAATTTCATTAGGAAATTTATTATATTTAATTTATAGAAGTGTTAAAAGTGTAAATACAAGTTTTATTAAAAAACATTATATAAGGTTACACATAAGATAATTTCAACTATGAATATTCATTATAAAGATAAAAATATTTAATACATAATGCTGTTTTATTTATAATTTTTAGCCATTACATAATTAAATTTATTAATGACATAATGATGATGCAGTAATTACCTTATTAATAAAAGATTAAAATATATGATATTATAAATATCAAAATATATTTAAATTGATACTTTTAATGCCATACAAGAATTTTTTAGTTGAAAATGACTTGTTAGGGTTGATTTAATGTATTTGATTCAAAGTAATCAAGGTTTTTTCAATTTCATATATACCAAATACTAAATAGTGTGAAAATTTACATAAATGAGTTTATAAAACAAATACAATATTATTAAATGATATAATATTCGTAAAAATATAATATTCAGCCAAAGGACTTATATAATGATATATATGTAATTAATGAAACAATTTATGATTGATTTTATTTTATAGTATGTTTATTATCCTTTTAATATAAAAATACAAGAAGTCACGGTAAAAGGTAAACTATTTAAATAAGAGTTAAATATAAAAGATAAGGTTAATATGGTGACATAAACATGTCTAAAACCTATTTTTTGAGAGGTTTTAGACCCACCCCCACCATATCCTCGAAATAAATCGATTATTATCTATTAAAAACCGAAAATAATTTTATAATAAAATAATATTTCAATATTTTCCTAAAGTGACCCTCACCACTCTTATAAAAGGGTACTTACCCTTCTGTTAATTTCACACCTCCAATTCCAATTGTATTAGCCAAAACCTACTCAAATATCCTGAAAACTACCTTTAATTCAACCTAGATTCCTTACTTTATTCATAAATACTACCTATGGAACCCTTTTCATCAATTCAAAAGGATGCACCCGAAGAAGATGTAATTATTTCATCACCTATATCAATGTTCTTTTCTTCTACCACTTCCTGTTTATTTTTTGTTTCAATATCTAAATAATAACTCTAGTACCTTATAAATACTGTGATGTTGTTATAAATATGGTATAAAATTATTCATTATTATATGCATCTTATGAATGAAAATGTCACCATACGTGCGTATGTACGGCTTACCGTCTCCACGTCGTGGTGTAGTTCGTTATTCAACACTTCTTTATTTGGATGGGTATAATAAAGAGTATAATTGATTTAAATAATAAATAAAACATGGTAATTATTATTTATATATAATATAAAATACAATTAAACACTGTTTCACAATCAATAGAATTATATCGTCACTCATGCGTACGTACAACTTACCGTCTCCACAACGTGATGAGATTCATTTCCCCATTCACCATTCAAAAATTATTATACAAATATATATTATTAATAAGTATGTAATATATGACATAATAATTATACTAGATATATATATATACATATATCTTTTTCATTTACTTACTTTCAACAAGATATGAAAATGGAAACAGCGTTTATTCGTACGTAAAACCTACTGTATCCATAAACAGTGTTATCCATTTCATATATATATCTATTATACATATTTATATTCTAAATATATATGATATATAAATCATTTTTTATATTCTAGAAGTATTTAAATATGATCTAGGTGATACGATCAAGAATAAAAAGTTAAAAACGTACGATAAAGAAATCGATTATTACCAAAAATGTTAATTTAACATGGAAATTATTATTAAATGGATTGTATAAAGTAATAAATGAATCATGTATGATATCATAAATATTAATATGGTTCTAGTATAATATATTAACATACTATGGTCATTATACAAAATGTTAAACGTACCCTTGACTAAATGAAAGTACAATTTAAGGGTTAATTACTCAATCTCATTGTTATCCGACATTGTTTATGTGTAAGTACTTTTTGGGACATATTTATCATCCATGTACATGTTTCATAAAATAGTTTTCAAAAGGAATGTTTTTTTATGGAAGGTACTCTCATTCAAGATTATCATTTTAAATTTTTTAAACATATATTTTTCTAAATATATTTAATTAATGTCCATGTTTTCAAAATAATTTGAAGGATTTATTGAGATGAACATAATTATATTAAAATGTTAATTCTGTTAAAAAAATTCAAAGTGGTGTGGGACACTTTGATTCCAAAATCTCTTTTAAAGGACTTCCTTTATAAATTGTGAGACTTTTAAATGATTTCATGAAAAATGTATATTTCTCCCAAAGGGGTTTAATGATTATTTTAAACTATGTCAACATATTTTTTAGATATAAATCATGATTGAGGTTGATTTATTTTAAATAAAATATTCAATATTTTATTTAATGAGTTATTATATGTTTGACTCTGAATGTGGTATTTTTATACCATTCATGATTTATGGTTAAAGTATGGACATTTTGTGTTCTATTTTTAATATGAATATTTATGTTATGTTTCAACATTTTCATATGAGGAATGCATTGGACATATTAAGTGATGAGAGGAGCTCGTTCTTACTCATCGATGAATCGGTAGGTCTCATGAGACAAATCAGTGTCTTCGAACAAGGCCTTGACAAAATTTTAACTGTATTCTTGGCACGATGCCTTGACTATGTGGTAATGATGTCCGACACTATGCATTCCTCCATTGTGTAAATATTTATTAAATGTGATTATTTGACTAGTATAATATCTATTTTCATGTTTATATGGTAATGATTGATTTTATTTTTATATCATGTTCAAAATTATTTTTTAAAAGGTTATTGTTTTTATTACACATCTTGCCTAAAATGTTTATAGCTCCCGCTAAATTATTTACCCTTACTGGGCATCTGAGATCACCCATTTATTATGTTTTATTTTCTCAGGATTTCAATAAGTGTATTATGATTTATATGGAGGTTTAAGCTATAATAATAATAGAATTATCAAATTATTATTTGTGTTGTTTTTTATGTTAGAAATTGTAATGTAAAGTTCATGTATGTAATCTATTTTCCAAGACTTCTAAAAAGATCAGTCCTTCATGAAATAATTCCTTGAAATAATGCCAATTTATTAAAATAATGAACCTACTCTAGGCTTTCAGGGTCAGGGTGTTACATCAATGGGAACTAGACCACCACATTTCCCAAAATAAAACAAAACCTACCCCCAAAAATTAAAAAAACCCTTACATAAAATTAGATGTTTTCATGTCTATTAGATTAATCGTGGACCTTATTCACATGTTCGTAAGTTAATGCGGGGGAATTATTTCATTTCCATAACATTATGAGTGGAGTACTTTAAATTTATACATTTTTTGCAACTTTCGAAGCTGAGGTTTTAGACATATTTCAATGTCAATTTTATGCTCTCAGGTTTCATTCTCATTGATTTCCAATATGATAAATTTCATAGTAATTTCCAAGCATTATTCCATGACTCATGAATATGATCGTTGAAAAATTGGGTATAAACACTATAAAGTTCTCTTCATTACCTCATACCATTATACATATCATTGAATTTCTTTATGATTGTCTATTTATATCTCTCATGTTTACCCTTACTGATAATTTAATATCACCTTTTATAATGTCTCCATTACCAATTAAATGAATAATTTTTCTATATATTGTATATCAAAAAAGATTACTAATTTATGTATTATTTGGGGGAGATGTTCTAGATCATTCCACAAATAATAATATTTTTTGTCTTCTCTAAATAGAAACTAAATGCAGGATCCCTAGGCATGCATTTGGTAGTTTTATCAAATATTCATATAAAATGATGTGAAATTTATACATGAAATTGTAGGGTCATTATCCTGAATACCCTATTAAAATATTAAAATTATATAATAGGTCTAACCCCTTTATGGTTACATCAGGTATGAGGTTCAGGTTTACCTCTTAGGTATATGGAGTTATGAAAAAAAAATTTATCTAATATCATATATAGTACATCAAATTTTCCTATCAATTACTCAAACAGACAACCACATCATTATCTAACAACATTTAAAAAAAAATAAACTCCATAAAAAGTGATTCAATTTATATCACATAAATATCCCCTTCAATGCGATGTTTGAAATATTTATCTATAACCCTCTTAAGGGTCTCATGGAAGAATATTTTTGGGAAAGTGGACTAAAATTATCTCCTAGATATCCCCTCATGAAATCTCAACTATAATTACACATATATTTTTAAATAAAATATTTTTCTAGATTGACACTCTAATCAGTAGGGCCACATTAAAGTAAAATATGATATGAAGTTACTATTTATAAAACTTGACCCCATATTTATGGATATGTCTTAGAATTTGGGGTTGGTGACACATTTTAAATTACCTTTTAATTTCATACAAAGACAGTTCATCATTGTGTTACCTATGATCCATTAATCATCTTTTATAAAGACAAATTCCAGAGAGATTCTAATCTAGATTTGGTTCGAGTGCCACAACCAGTGCTATATTATCATCTCTTCCCATAATATCCTAACATATGAGAAACTAAAACGATGCCCCATACTAGTCTTCCAAATTTCCTTAAGTGCACATACAAGAATACTAGGGTCCAGTAACTAGAAGTGAGGGTATGATTTTGGTTCCTTGGGAATAATATACCCTCATGATCGAAGAATCATAGTTGTATAAATGATAATGAACATTTTACGCAAATCAAAATATGTTGCATTAGTTTATTTATAATAATTGAATCTAAAAAATCAATGAATATAAATACATGAACAAGCTACAGAGTAAATATATTAGACATAAAAAATAAATTAAAAAAATAACAAGATTGAAAAGAAACAAAATTTTCACAAGCGACATAGCCCGGTTGGTGAGGACTAGACAAGTGCATCCAAGATACCCAAGATAAAATCTTAGTGGAGATATATTTCTAGGTACCTTAGTAGTAATGTAGAATGTACTATAGTAGGTATTGTTCAGTACTGTAGCATCCAGAACAATTAATCTGTTTGGAATTTTTGGCCACTGGTTTGATCCTCAACTCTTTTAATGCCTTCAATACACCAAAGGTCTTCAGGCCAGTAAGGCTTTGAGGCCACCTCAAATACATTTGACCACCTGAAGGCCTTTGGGCCACATCAAGCCTTTGGTCCACATATAATTATGCTTAATATACCAGGAAGACTCTAAACAAAGAAATCTCCATATGAAGATTCATAGTATGCACATTCTCTTGAGTAGAGATAATTTATTTGGAAGAATTAGTAAGTATGGAAATTTTCTTTGGGACAAGCTTCTGCATCCACGGGGATCCTAGCCAAAGAGCCATGTGATGGTGGAGAGCTGACATCATTATATAGAGACTAGAAAGGGGTAGTGTCATGTATTTATAGTCTGGATTACTTGTTCTAAAACCTTTGGGTCATGTAATATAACGCAGCCTATGGGCCATTTTAGTTTTCCCCTTCAAACCATAAAAGGGGGATTGTTGAAAAATTAATAAAAAGAGAAGGCCTTCAGGAAATTCTGTTAAAAGAATAATAAAAGAAAAAAAATTAAACTTTTGAAAAATTCATGAGTACATTCTCATGAGATATTCCCAAGCTCTCATGTCTCCTCCTATTCCATAATTAATAACACTTCAATGCATAGTCTAGATCCTATCATGTAATTAGTAGATTAGTTCGGGTACTAAACAGAGGCCCAAACAGGGTGTGAGGTAAACTCAATAGGCCACCACCAATAATGTTTAATGAAATGTAGTCTATGAATATAAAATAAATGATTTTTATGTATAATAAATCAGTAATATCTAAATAAATGTTATAAAGTGGGGATTATGTTCCACATAAACACCTGGACAACCGCACCTACATCGACCATTATCAAAATATATTCAAATATTCCATCATGTATATATTTCAATATATGAAAAATATTTTTTACAAATATATAAATTCATTGATGATGACCTAAGGGGTAATAACAATACATCCTCATATAATAATGAATATGGTTGTGACAATGATGATGATGATAAATCTCATTAGTTAAATATGGGTAAAAACCCATGAACATATGTAGGGGACACAAAGATCCAAAAAAATAATCCCAATAAATGATGTTAAACTTCATGTCCAACATCCTAATCATAGGTGTGAGTCATCATGTACAACAAACAAAAATGATATAAAGTGTTATACCAAACAACATATAAAAAGTGGTTGGGAAACTTTATTTTAAGGACCCTAACTGATGCCTCTTAGTAATAATCACTTATAGAGTAATCCCAAATTCCCTATAATCCCCTAACCAAGTAATTATGTAAATATAAACATAGTTTTTCTCATGGAACATCGTAATTCAATCTAACCTATGAACCAATACATGGAATTTATACATGGGAATTCATGGTTCTTCTAAAGAATAACATAATTCATCTAAAATATGAACCCATAAAAGAAATTATTGATATATAATCCATGTTTTTCTCAAGGGGGGATTTAATTAATATTTTCCCTTCCATATTTAAATTTATCATGAGCTTAAAATAATTAATGATGAGTTCCATGTAAAGTATCGATAAATAGTTGGTAGAAACATGTATTAAGGTATGTCATAATCCAGGGGAATCTTTCATGCTGAGATAGATATGGTTCATCATGATCCTTAAATTTTTCAATTCAATTACTAAAACATGAGAATTTAATTTATATCAAGCATCAAATTCATGGGAATCATCCATTCTACTACATTCTAATTCCTTATTTTGGTTAGTTCATAATAATCATCAAGCTTAAGTGAAATGATCATGGACCAATGGGTTCTATCCAACCCTCATATAAATTCATTTCATTCAATTTGTTAATTCCACTTACATTTTAAATGAGTAAAAAATAATATTTAAGAATATAATAATGGTACAAGTGTATAAACTTGTCACTAACCATTTATTTTATTCTATTAGGGAAATTGGAAGTCACGAGTCATCTAAAGGGGTGGTTTAGTAGAATATGCGAAATAAATTATTAAGATAATTTATTCAATCTAACCATATGTTATATGTTATTTTGACTTTATAAACATCCATCCATGGAGGAGGTTTATAGGATAGAGTTTAAGCATTTAATTTAACTAATTTCATTTTTAAGAAGCGACGTAAAAAAATCTAGTGTATGGAACAACACAAACTCTTTTAAATGATGTAAATTTTGATGGAATAAATTTATAACACCTATTTTTTTACCAAGGAATCCTCAATAATCCATTATTGGTATTTTACTAAAGCTACAATTAGAGAAAATTGATGAATACACAAATTCCCAAAAAATAGGGCATATGATCTCACATTAATATAACACTCACTGTGTAATGATAATTAATGAAAATAATAAAGAGGAATTATATACTAACTGAGGGTGATAAAATATGACTAACAATATTCAATTATGATTCCTAATAATAGAGAACCATGGATGCTTAAGGGGAGGCCTTGTGGGATGATCGAGTAGCTTTTAGCGTGGTGGAAATTAGGGAGGATAAATGATAAGGTACGTTAAATGTTTGAAGGATGAAATTTTAATTTCCATCTTTTTAATATTTTTCATGGTTTGGCGATTGGGTATTGAAAATTTTTTGTCAACTATGTGGTGTTTTTTTCTGAAGGGATTACCCCTCAAACGGCTAGAATCATAGTATGAAAAAAAATACCATAAGCCATGAAATCCCCTCTGTAATTTTTTTAGACTAATTTTATGGTAGTGTAGCCTCAGAGGAATGGTTTTAAAAAATTTTTGACTCCCCTTAGTGGTAAGTACAGTCGGGGTCCATAATTATCACTAACCATTCACTAAACATTTTCCCACTTTACCTTTACAAATACCAAGAATTATAATATTATCCATGTAAAAACTCAATAGTACTATTAAAAAACCTATAGGGCCTTAAAACCCATAAATACATTTACTTTTTAAAAATAAAATTTTTAAATTTTGAGTTTATGTTAATATGTTTCCAATACCAAAAATTAAATGTTTAAATTCTTATTGAATTTTTAACTGGTTCAAAGACATGAGATGTTACAATCTCTACACCTTATAACATATCATCCCTGATAAACCTAGGAGAATAATAAAAACATCACCAGACTAATATGGGTAGTGATACATCTACAAAATTGGCCACATTTCATTTTAAATTCCTAAAACTCTTAAATGAATCACTTCTATCAAATAGTACTTAAACTTCTAAAACTCAATAGAATGCTCATAATAAAAATTGAAACATCAAGATGGTGCTTATGAGATCCTGTCTAACCTAAGACACATTCACATAATCTTCACATTTCTCATTTGTCATGTGGAGATTCCCACCATAGGCTTTTAACATGAATGACTAATTCCAATTCACATTACTCCCACCATAATAATTAATTCTTGAATCTCATACATAGAATTATAAAGATTATGTCAACATAATTTTGAACATGACACACTTGATCTAATATGAGGACTCTACATCTGGTCCCTAACTAAATAAGAATGGTCGATTTATTGTCGACCCATCTTAGTATACTGGTGTCATATCTTGCATGAAATTCTATTGATGACATTTAAAAATAACTTGTCTCAACTCATGGAATGTATGATAGGGTTCATCACCAATGATATCAAACTATTATAAGAGACTCGTGTTTAAATACTTTTTGAATACTATTTCTAAAATTATCTACTTCAACATCTAACACATTATCAAAACTAGATCCCAAATATTTTAATCCATGGAACCTTTGAACTTATTTGAGCATTCCTACTAAAGTCTGTAACTGACTTCCAATGATGCCTCCTCGAAAAACTTTTAACAACCATGAATTTTATCAATGGAAATCCCCTTATTAAAATTAGGTCATGTGGTATAATGAAAATATATCACATAGGGAACCTAGTAAAAACATTATTCTCATAAATTAGTAATGATATTTTAGTCAAATTAACAAACCAATAATAATTCGAAATATTATAGGTGGAAACGAAATGGAAACTAAGATAATATGAATAGGAAACTTACAATCGGCTTGATCCACTAGCATGGCCACACTCATAAAATAAAGTTATAGAAATAAAACAAAATGTAAATAATAAAATATTCATTTAAAACAATAATGTATAAATGAAATTTATTTACCTTATAAGTAAAAATATTAAATATTTATATCATAGAATAAGTAAATAAATACATTATAAATGATAAATTAAATATTGTTATTTTTGAGAAATGTAAAAATTTATTTAGAATTTCATAATTAATATAATTATTTAAGAAATATTTTTATAATGATGTGTAATTAATTATTTTTTTATTTTCTGAGTATAATTTTATTTTATGAGACATTATTTAATTTTTCAATGTTTTATAAAATCAGTTATAATATTAAAATCAATGTTTATTGAATAAATGATGACTTTAATTAAAAAAATCTCATATTGAGAAAATTATTTTTTATAAAATAGGGTCTATATTTTATATCTACACTTTTAAAAACATTTAACAGAATTTTTGGTATTTTTCTAAAATATTTGAAGTTTTGTGAATAGTGAAATATGGTAATATATGGTATTTAACATTTGAATCGAAATAAATGAATTTTGAGTCATGAATGATGTATAAAACACCTATTTTTAACTCACTTGCACTAGTTAATGTTATTAGTCACGTTAATCACCACTATTTATATTATTGAGCTAAAATAATAAACTAATGAACGAATAATAATAATAAACACCCCTCTCCTCCCCTTATAAATACCACCCCTCGCCACCTATTATCCTCAAATATTCTAAGCTTTTGATGTTGAAAATAATATTCCAAATTACCTTCCCAATCCACATGCCCATTTCTTGGTCTTTCTGGTAACACAAAGATTCCATCTCCATGGGCTTTAAATAGATTCTCAAGGTGACCATATTCATGAGATAAAATACTCCTTAATTCTCATTTAATTTCGTTTAATTTATTATCTCCAACTAACCTAACCTAAAAAAAGTGTCATGATCACTCCATTATCATACATATAGTATAATGTTATTATGTTAATAAAATATCCATGATCAAAGTCATACTCTTCTCTATTTATTCGGAAAATGTATACATCATCTATGGTGTGTCGATTCACTACATTGGTGGATGATGATTTTTTTACTAGTACTACCTTCATGGCTGGTCATAAAAACATTATAATGGTTAAAATATATTTTGGAATTTATATTATAACTTATTCCAAGTTATGGAATAAATAAATATATATATATATATATATATATATGAAAATATTGAATAATAAAACAAACTAGTTCAGGACAATTGAAAAAATGCCAAAATAAACTAAACATTTTTCATTAGCTTTTTATATAATGAATCATTCTCATATCTAAAAACAATATTATATAAGGGACTATTTAAAATACAATAATTATATTACTACCATTTCACTCCACTTTAGGTGTTTTTCTCATTTTATAAGATATTCTATAATTATACACAATTAAACTGACCATGAAATCCATGAAATGAATTCTTCGATAATGAAATAATTAAACATTATAACTTATAAAATTTACCATAAATGAAATTAATATAATTATAATAAACAAAATATGTAACGCCCCAGCCCCAGTTACCTAGAGTCAATGCATTATAACATAACATTGGTATGATCATAAGGGATTAAATAACAAAAGACCGATCAGTTTAGTAGCCATAGAATTACTAGATATATTCATAAGTTTTACATTAAATCATGAAATAAAAACATCAAAAAAAATTTACCCCTTTGAACACACTTATATCTTTAACCTATCCATATAGTTCAAAAATAAAATTTTTCTTCACATCATAGGAAAAATAAAACATAGAAAGGGGTGAGCTTAGATGCTCAGTAAAGATAACAATAAAGTAAAAACTTTCATAAATATCTATAAACAATTAAGGAAATTTATAATAATTAAACATAATCCTTTTAAAAATAAACTTCAACATAATATGGAAAATATAAATCAAATTTTTTTATTTACATATTCACATGGATAATCTACTAGTCGAATAATCACATGAAATATCAAAAGAAAATTTCATAATGATGGAATGCATAATGCCAGACTTCATAACAACATAGTCAAGGCCTTGATCCATGACTACAAATAATATTTTGTTAAGGCCTTGTACTAAGACACTAGTTTGTCTCATGAGACCTACCAATGCATCGGGGAGCTATAGCAGGCTCCACCTGTTATTTACTATGTCCAATGCATTCCTCATATGAAAAGGTTTAAATATAACAAAAACATTCATATTAAAACTAGCATAATAAATTTCAATACATTATCCTAAATCATAGATGGTGGAAAAATAACACATCCACAGTCAAACATATCAAAAAACCTTTAATACAATAAGGAAGTTTTGTATCATAATAAATCAACTTCAAACAAGCATAAAATCCATCAAAGGATGTTTACATAGATGAAATCAAAACTTTTTTAGGGAAATAACTCTTTCTATTTTGAAATAATTTATAAGATATATAATTATAAAAGAAAACCTTTATTTTGAAAATATTCTTATAAGTTTTTATGGGAAGATTTGACAACGTTATAAAATCAGAAAATTGCCGCACCTACCATATATGTAAAAAAAGACATTCTTGCCTTAATTTTGTCGAAAATGTTATAAAGTACCTTGTTTGGAAAATGACAGAAAGATTAATTTAAAAACATATATGGTAAAATAATTATATAAATGACTTTAACCCATAGTATAATAAATAGTAAGAATGTTTTGAATTAAATTTCTATGGAAACATGGATGTGAATGATAAAGAGGTCCCATTAGATACTTATGTATTAACAACCTCAGATAAGTAAATAGATTGTAGAATTAGCCCTTACTTAGTACTTTTCCTTAGTCTATTGTACTTTAACCTCATATATAATAGTTAAAACATTGTTATTAAATTATAAAATAATATTATACATAAATATGATATCATATATGATCTTATAATATTGCTTTGTAAATAATATTTTAGTAGTATCATCGTTTTGGGTGTTAACTGATTCGTTTTCCTTTATATGATTAGTTACATAAGGCATGTTTATTATGGATAGGATGTATTTGACTCATTTACAGAATTATATTATGTTCATAAACATTATTTTTAATCATAAAATTAAAAATATTCTTGAATTATTATGATGGGAAATGAATCTCATCGAGTTCGTGGAGATGGTAAACTGTACGTACGCATGAGCAACAATATCATTATATTGATGGTGAAATATTATGAAATTTGATGGTATATAATATATATAGAGTTGATAAAATGTTATATTTATTATTTAAATCATTTATACACATTATTATACCCATCCAAATAATGTAGTGTTTGAATAAAAAACTACACCATGACGTGGAGACGGTAAGCCATACGTACGCACGTATGGTGACTTCATCATATATAGGATGGATAGATTAACTAATATGGTTGTACCATATTTATAATAACATCACATAATGTAGAAATTACTGGATTAATTGTTTTTTTATGGAAACAAAAAATAAAGAGGGAGTGAAAGATGAAAATAACATGAAAGAGGGTGGTGAAATTATTACCTCTTCTTCAGGTGTTTCCTTTTGAGTTGATCAAAAGGGCTCCATAGGTTGGCTTTCGGATCTAAGTAAGTCCTTTATGTCAAATGGAGGATAGTTGAGAGGAATTTTGGTGAGGGTTTTTCCAATACAAATCGATTTAGAGGTGTATAAGGAGAAGTACCCTTTTATAAGAGAGGTGAGGGTCACTTTAGGAAAATCTTGAAATATTATTTTATAATAAAATCATTTTCGATTTCTAATAAAACCAAAATAATTTATTTAGAAGATAAGTTGGGTATGGGTTGAAAAAATCTCAACCAATAGGTTTTATACAGGTTTAGATCACCATATTAACCTTATCTTTTCGATTTAACTCTTAGTTAAATAGATTGACATTTACCATGTTTCTTTGTATTTTTATATTATATAGTTAATAAAATTACTATAACAAGACAATAGAAACCCAAGCGGTTAATTATTCATATATATAACTTTATCTATGTCCTTTTTCCAAACCATTTATTTTGAAGAATATTATATCAATTAATAACATATTATTTGTTTTAAAAAATAAATTATGTCAATTTTGACACTATTTTGTATTTGGTTTTCGTGAAAATCATAACATCATGATTACTTCAAAAACAAATTATTTAATCAACCCAAACATGTCATATTAACCTATAAAATTATTTTAATTCCTCATAAGTCTCAATTTACATTTATTTTGATACTTATAATATCAATTATTTTAATATTTCATTAATAAGGTAATAACTGCATCATCATTGTGTCATAAATAAATTAAATTATTTAAGTCATAAAAATTATAAATAAAATAAAATTTTGTATGAAATATTTTTATATTTCTAATGAATATTTATAGTATAATTTATATTGTCTATAACCCTATATTAATAATGGTTTATTTATTAAAATTTGAATTTAACACTTTTAACTCTTCTTTAAATAAAAATAAATAAATGTCCTAATCTAATCCAAGTGGACCAAAAGGATCATATTTTATTCCTAACGTTTTTTTGGCCTAATAACACGTATCCAATAGCATTAGAACATGTGTTAGGATAATTATAATATCATTTTTACCCTTAATTACCCTATTTACTTTTAACTGATGTAAATAAAAGTCAAAAGTTACTATTCACCAAAAATTATTTTAACCTTTTTGATACAAATTTAACATACTGATGTAAAACATGTCTTGTGGATTTTTGAAATTCAAATCACAGAATTGGTAAAATTATGTATTATGCCAATTTGTATATGCTCTTAGAAAGTGGGTAAAAGACAAGAAAAAGTTCAATAAAATTTTATATATCTAAACCTATTATTAAATGACTCCAATGAATTACATTGAACATACATAGGTATTATGAATCTTTTTTGACCAAAAAGAAATTAAAATAAAATAACTAATTGTTTAAATAAAATTTTGGTTTTAAACAATAACGTAGTGTTTTTCACTATTCATTGAAAAATGATTGTTCTCAGAAAAATATCCAAAATTCACCCTAAGCTAATTTTGATATTCCAAATCCAAAAATGAAGTCCATTTTGAAAATTAAAATTTATAAAATTTTACGAAGTTGATATTACTATTCATGACGGTCAGTTTCAAAGGGAAACATAGAGTAGAATCTTGGGGTGTTACATTAACCCCTCATTAAAATAAATTCATCCTCAAAATTTCTAGAATATTACTCCATAAAATGATTTGGGTGGTTCTTCATCATAAGTTCCTCGAGTTCCCATGTTGCCTCTTCTATCTAATGGTTTCTCCATAGAAGCTTTACTAGACGAGTCGTCCGGTTTCTCAACACTTGTTCTATTGTATCATGAATTCTGATAGGCTCTTCAAAATAAGATAGAGTTGGTTGCAGATCAATTTTCTCATATGTGAGTACATGAATTGGGTCAATCATGTATTTGGTCAACAATGATTCATGGAACACATCATTAACTTTGTAAAGACATGGAGGCATTGCCAAATTATAAGCTACAACCCCAATTCGTTCTAGAATTTTTAAAGGTATGATGTACTTGGGACTCAATTTACCCTTCTTACTGAAATGTATAACACCATTTAATAGAGATTCCTTCAAGAAAACATTGTATCCTACTTGAAATTCATAATCCTTCCTTTGGTTATCAGCATAGCTCTTTTTCCTACTTTGGGATTCTTTGATGTGGGTTTGGATAACCTTCACATTTTCCATTGTTTCCTCAATAAGTTTTGGGCCTACAAGTTTTATTTCACCAACACCATCCCAACAAGTTGTTGTGCGACATCTCTTTCCATATAACTCTTTATATGGTGCCATCTAAATACAAAAATTGAAGATATTGTTATAGGAAAATTCTAAGAGAGGAAAATATTGATCCCAGAAACCTTGAAAGTCAGGTGAGCATGATCTGAACATGTTTTCTACGGTTTGAATAAGTTATTCTGATTGTCCATCAGTTTGAGGGTGGTAGGCAGTACTCAAACGATGTTCAGTGTCCAGGGCCTTCTGACAACTTTTCCATAATCTTGATGTAAAACAGGGATCACCATCAGAAACAATCGGTAGGGGTACTCCATGAATTCTTACAACTTCATTAATATATATTCTTTTCATACGTTCTAATGGTAAATCTTCTCTTATAGAAAGAAAATGTGCTGACTTGGTAAGATGATCAACAGTGACCCATATTGAATCATTCCTTCTAGAATTATTTGGTGGCCCCATGTCTAAGTCCATCGTAATATTATCCCATTTCCACATAGGTATGGGAAGAGGTTGTATTAATCCTCCATGTCGTTTCCTTCCAGATTTCATGTGTTTACTAACAATACATCTTGACCCAAAATCAGCAATCTCCCTCTTCATGTTGTCCCACCAAAAATGTTCCTTCAAATCTCTATACATCTTGGTGCTCCCAAGGTGTATAGAAAAATTGGAGCTATGAGCATTATCCAACAATTCCCTTTTTAGATCAATTATGTTAGGAACACAAAGACTCTTCCCAATTTTAAAAATTCCATCTTCATATTTGAATTCACTAATTCTCCCATCATTTAAAAATTTAATCTACTTTTGAAACACCTCATCATCGGTATGAGAACTCTTTGTCCTTTCTAGTAAAGATGGTTTGGAAAACATGTGAAAAATTATTGATGTTTTACCTTCCATGGTTATTCACATATCCATCTTTACTAGATCCATGAAAATATGATCCGTTCCAACTATCATCTTGTTCAAAACTCAATTAGTCTTTCTACTCAAAGCATATGAAACATTATTTTCTTTCACTGGGTGGAAGTGTATAGTGAAATCATAATCCTAGAGTAGTTAAAGCCATCACATTTTCCTCATGTTGAATTCTTTATATGAGAAAATATACTTCAAACTATTGTGATCAGTATAAATCTCACATTTTTCTCCATAGAGATAGTGTCTCCACTTTTTTATAGAAAATATTATAGCTACTAACTCTATATCATGAGTAGGATTGTTTTTCTCATGAATTTTTAGTTTTCATTATGCATAGGCAATAACTCTATCATTTTTCATAAGGACACAACCAAGTCCTTTCTTTAAAGCATCATTATAAATAACAAACACATCGTTCCATGATGGTATTGTCAAGATAGGATCATTGAATAATGTTCTCTTCATTTTCTCAAAACATTCTTCACACTATTTTGTCCAAAGAAATTTAACCCCTTTACGTGTGAGCTTGGTTAATGGGTTAGCCAACTGGGAAAAATTCTGGACTAAATTTTGATAATAACCTGCTAAACCAATAAAACAATGAACCTCGGTTATACTTGTTGGTGCTGAATATTCATGGATTTCCATGGTCATTGAATTATCAATAGATATTTTATCCTTAGAGAAAATATAGACATGAAAAGAAATCTCCGGAAGATGGAATTCACATGTTCTAAACATCCCATATAATTCATTACTTCTAAGAGTCTTTTGAATAACACGCAAGTGATTTTCATGATTTTCATGATCTTCATAGTTTTTTTATTATACCAAGATATCATCAATAAATAAAACTACAAAGTCATGAAGATATTATTTAAAAACTATATTCATTAGATCCAAGAAGATATAGGGTGCATTAGTAAATCCAAAAGAATTGTTGTAAACTCGTAATGCTCGTACCTGGTTCAAAATGTTGTCTTCAGAATGTCTTCATTCTTCACGCACAATTTATGGTATCCAGATCAAAGGTCAATATTTGAAAAATATTGGGCTCCATTATATTGATCAAATAATTCATCAATTTGAGGTTTAGGATACTTGTTATTTATTGTTATAGTATTGATCTCCCTGTAGTCAATGCACAACCTCATAGATCCCTCTTTCTTCTTTACAAAAAGGACAGGGGATCCCCATGGATAAACACTAGGGAAAATAAATCCCTTTTTACTCAATTCCACTAGGAGTTTCTTTAGTTCCACTAATTCTATAGTGTCCATTCTATAAGTGGTCTTTGATATGGGCCTTAAACCCTGTATTATATCAATAGAAAACTTTATTTCTCGTTCTGGAGGATGTCTAGGTAAATCCAATGGAAACACATAAAAATATTTTTTCACAATAGGTACATCATTTATTTGATCATTATTTTCCTCACCCATAGTAATTTCATTCTCTTCTTCTCTAATAATTGAATTTAGTAGAGATACTGGGGGCAGATCTGGAAATGAATCAGGTCGTGATGTTTCTGCTCAAATGATAAGGTACTCCTTATCATCATTGAAAATTGTAACCACCTTCTTTTTAAAATAAATTTTCACATCATGCTCTGAAATCCAATCCATTCCAAAGATTATATCAAATTAAATCATGGTTATGATGATGATATCAACAGATAAGGAACATTTATATGCCATAATGTGAACTGATTCACCAAACATTATAGCGATGATACTTCCCTTAGGTGTTTTGACTGTGAAATACCTTGTTAAGTCAAATGGAAAATATCTAATTTTCATAGAAAACAGGAAGATATGAAACAATGAAATGATCCAAAATAAAATAAAGCATTGTCTAAACTTGAAGAAACCATTAAATTACCTGCCACTATATCTTACGGAGCATCAACCTCAGCAGTAGTGATCACATAAGCTTATCTTTTCTCCCTTGGCCTTTTTTGAAGAAAGTTCCCTTTGAAAATAGGATATTTATTTGTATAAGGTCATTTTTCTCTATAATTGTATCATTCAACATTGAAAGCCTCTTTCTTCCCCTTGAAATCATAAGCTTGGTAGCCTTTTTCAGCACACTTGTAACAAACTCACATTCCCGTCAAGCAAGTACCATGGTTTTTCTTCCCACATTTACCGCATGATGGATATTCTACTATTTCTTTCTTCCCCTTATTTCCATTTCTTCAGTGTTCAATAGATCTCATTTTCTATTTCTTTGCTTTAAAGTCGTAAAACATATAGAATTTCTTTTCTGTCTTGAGGGCGCATGGGACTATATCTTCGTACGATGAGTATGATTTTAAGACTAATGATAGATGAATAAATGGTTTTAACCCATCAAATAATCGGTCAGTCTTACTCCTTGGGTTACGTATATAATCCATTTTATGCCTTGTTACATTGTAAAGTCAACCTCATACTTTGCAACATTCTTACCCTCATTTCACCTGAGACTCCGAAATTATCTTTCCATATCCGCTCGATGATCATGAGAAAAGTATTTTTATAATAAAATCTCTTTAAACTCCCTCCACTACTTGTTCTATACTTATTCATCTTCCTCTATGATTTGGATTAATTACCACCATTGGTCTACATCTCCTGTGAGGCGATAAACTACAATGATAACTTTTTCGTTTTTTGCTTATCCCCAAATCATGAAATATTTTCTCTAAGGAATTTATCCATTGATCAGCTACTAATGGATTTGTACTCCCATTGAATGTTGGTTTTTTTTTTGACTCATTAAGTTGTCTAACATTGATCCTCCGCCTTGTAGATCAAGGTGTTCCATATGGGTAAAGTTATTCTTCACAACCTGAGGGAGTTGTCCTAGTATGTTGATAAGCTGATCAGCACCAGTTCCATCACCGGGTCCACTATAATTTCTTGAGTAGGTGGGAAATCCCTACATGGATTACGTGTGTTGATTTGGTTTCCATTCCTTCCCCTATGAACCATTTCTAAATAATGGGATATAGTATATTAGTTTATGAATCACAATAAATAATTCCAAACTTGTAAAACAATTAACTTAAATTGAACAGTTTATGGATATAATTTGTAATCATCAAAAAAAATTCTTTGAGGAGGTATATAAACATAAATCCATCATAATGGTTTTTAAACAAAATTTGAATTATCCTATGCATATCCCCTTGTAGTGTCGAAACCTAGAGTGTGGTAGGGCCCGTTGTCATGCACAAGTTCTCATTAGAGTCTAGCTCAAAATGGTATTTTCAGGTTTTAGCCCTAAGTATATCTCTATTAGAGCCGCCTCTACCTGATCATTTCCAAACATGGATTTATTGCTTGGAAAACTCAAAAAATATCTACATTACCAAAATTCTAGGAAGTTCTTCTATACTAATACTCAAATTCTATCTTAGGGTACTGTTCTCTAATAAGAATTTTTCTAAATCTCACTTCCAAGGATTGTACTAATATTCTTATTATACCAACTATAACACCCCAAACCTATTAACCCAGAGTCGGTGCATTATTACATAACATTGTCAGGATCACAAGGGATCAAATCCTGAAAAATAGATTAGTTTAGTTTCCTTCAAGTACTAGATACATTCATATGTTTTACATTACATCATGAAATAAAATATCAACAAAATTTTTCCCCATTGACCACACATATATCCTTAGCATATCCCTGCAGGTCAACCATAAAATATTTCCTCACATCCTGGGAGAAATAAAACATAGAAATGGGTGAGATCAGATACTCAATAAGGATAGTAATATAATAGAAACTTTCATAAATAAGCATAAAAAATTAAGGCAATTTATAAGACTAAAACATAAGCATTTTAAACATAAACTACTGCATAATATGGCCAGTATAAATCAAATAATTCCATTTACTTATTCACATAGATATTCAACTAGTCAAATAATCACATACAATATTAATAGCCAATTTCATAAGGATGGAATGCATAATGCCAGAATTCATAACCACATAGTCAAGGCCTTGTGCAAAAACAAAAAATAAGATTTTTTCAAGGCCTTGTTCCAAGACACTAGTTTTTCTCATGTGACCTAACAATTCATTAAGGAGATATAGTGGGCTCCACCGGTCACTTACTAAGTTCAAAGCATTCCTCAAATGAAATGCTTTAAACATAACATAAACATTTGTATTAAAAATAGCATACGAAGTGTTAATACTATATCCACAAACCACGAATGGTGTAAAAATAGAACATCTATAATAAAACATAGCACAAAACCTTCAATATAATATGGATGTTTTGTATCATAATAAATCAACTTCAAACAAGCTTAAAATCCATCAAAGGAAGTTCACAAAGATGAAATCAAAACTTTTTTTAGAGAAATATTTATTTCTATTTTTAAATAATTTAAAAGTTATATAATTATAAAAGAAAAAAATTATTTTTAAAATATCCTTATAAGATTTTATGAGAAGCTTTGACGATTTTGTAACTACGGAAAATAGTTTCACCTGCCGTATAAGTTAAAAAAAAGATATTCTTACCTTGATTTTTTTTAAAAGGTAATAAAGTACCTTGTTTGGAAAACAATGGAAAGATTCAATTCAAAACATATATGGTCAAATATGGATATAAATGGCTTTATCCCATAGTCTAGTAAATAGTAAAATGTTTTGAATTACATTTTTAATAAAAAATGTATGTGGATGATAAAGATTTCATAGTAGATACTTACGTATTAACAACCTCAGATAAGTGAAGAGATTGTAGAATTAACCCTTACTTAGTTCTTTTCCATAATAGATGGTACGTTAACCACCTGTGTAATAGTTAAAACATTGTTATTAAAATATAAAAGAATCATATACATAAATTTTATATCATATATAATCTTATAATATTTCTTTGTTAATAATATTTTAGTTGTATCATCGTTTTGGGTGTTAAATGATTCGTTTTCCTTTATATTATTAGTTATGTAAGCCATGTGTTTTATGGATAGGATGTATTTTATTAATATATAGAATGATATAATGTTCATAAATATTATTTTTAATCGAAAATTGAAAATTATTCTTGAATGATTACGATGGGGAATGGATCTCATCACGTTCTTGGAGATGGTAATCCGTATGTATACACGATCGACAATATCATTATATTGATGGTGATATCATATATAATTGGATGGTATATCATATATTATTAATAATTATCATTTTAAATTTATTATTTACATCATTTATACTCATTATTATACGCATATAAATAATGAAGTATTTGAATAACAAACTTTACCACGACGTGGAGGGGGTAAGTCGTACGTACGCACGTATGGTGACTTTGTCATTTATATAACGGATAGAATAATGAATATTTTTCTACCAAATTTATATTAAAATAAAAATATGTAGAAGGTATTGGATTTATTATTTTGTTATGGAAACAACAAAGAAATCGGATGTTGAAGAAGAAAATAACTTGAAAGGGGGTGGTGAAATTATTACCTCTTCCTCGGGTGTTTCCTTTTGAGCTGGTCAAAAGGGATTCTTAGGTTGTATTTCTGATCAAAGTAATGCCTATATGTCAAAAGGAGGATAGTTGAGAAAATATTTGGGATGGGTTTGGCCAAGCCAAATGGCTTTGTAGGAGTGAATTTACGAAACGAGGATGTACCCTTTTATAAGGGAGGTGAGAGTCACTTTAGGAAAATCTTGAAATATTATTTTATAATAAAAAAACATTCTGTTTCTAATGGATCAAAATAATTTATTTAGAGAATAAGGTGGGGATGGGTCCAAATCCTCTCATACAATTTTTTTAGATAGTTTTATGTCACCATATTAACCTTAGGATATAGATTTAACTCTTAGTTAAATAGTTTGACATTTACCATATCTCTTTGTATTTGTATATTATTTGGATAATAAATATAATATAACAAGCCAAGAGATTCCAAAGTGGTTAATTATTAATAGATATCATTATATATTTCCTTTGGGAAAACCTTCAATTTTTAGGAATATTATATCAATTACTAATAGAGTATTTTTTTCAAAACACAATTATGTAAATTTTGACACTATTTAGTATTTGGTTTTTTTGAGAATCATTACATCATGAATACTTCAAAAAAATATTTAATAATCCATAGCATGTCATATTAACCAATAAAATTAATTTAATTGATCATAATTCTCAATTTTCATTTTTTTGGATACTTATATTATCAATTATTTTAATATTTCATTAATAAGGTAATTTCTTCATCATCATTGTGTCATAATTAAATTAAATTATTTGAGGTATAAAATTATAAATAAAATTACATTATGTAGGAAATCTTTTTATATTTATAATTAATATTTATAGTTTAATTTATATTGTGTTTAACTATATATTTAAATAATAGTTATTAAACTTTGAATTTAACACTTTTAACTCTTCTTTAAATAAAATAATAATAAATGTCATAATCTGATCCAAATGAACCAAAAGGATAATATTTTATTTATAAGGTTGTTTTTGGTCAAATTAAACTTATCCAATAGAATTATGACATGTTTTGGATAATTATAATATCATTTTTACCCTTAATTACCCTATTTACTTTTAACCGTGGTAAATAAAAGTCAAAAGTTACTATTCAAAAAATTATTTTGATCTTATTTAACCACATTTTACTTACTGATGTCAACTGTGTCTCTTTTATTTTTTAAATTCAACTCATATAAGCGGTAAAATTAAGTTTTATTCAAATTTGTAAATGCTCCTAGAACGTGGGTAAAAGACGGTAATAAGTTCAATAAAATCTTATATATCTAAACTTATTATAAAATGACTCCAATGAATTAAATTGAACAAATATATTTATTATGTATCTATTTTTACATGAAATAAATTAAAATAAAATTACTAATTATTTAAATAAAAAGTCGGTTTTAAACAATAACGTAGCGTTTTTCACTATTCATCAAAAAATTGTAATTTCTCAGAAAAATACCAAAAATTAACCCTGAGCTAATTTTGATATTCCGATTCCAAAAATTAAGTCCATTTAGAAAATTAAAATTTATAAAATTTTAAAAATTGGGTATTACTATTCATGACGGCTAGTTTCATTGGTCGTGGTGTGTTAAAATTTCAAGTTGCGTACAACACAAGCTACTAGATTATTCAAAAGGAAACGTACTTTGGAAGCTTGGAATGTTACAAAATATATGTGTGGATAAGATTATGAATTATCTAATTAATTTATCTAATTTTATTATCGATGATAATAAGTGAAAGTGAAACCACTTTCGGAGATAGGGTAAGGGATCTCTATGAGCATTCAATTTAAAATTGGGTTACACTTTATCTCACATTTCTCCAACGTAATTCATAATTAGTCTTATTCAATTCCCTTATATTCTGTGTTTATGTTCCAAACATATGTATCCAAATAAATTCATTCTTCTTCTATAAGTAAATATGTGTTTAAAAATTTTCCCTATTTAATTCCTCCTGATTAGCAAACCTTAATAAAGGGAACTTACCAATTTCATATCCATATTAATGTACACTCAATAATTTTTTAAATCAATTAGTATTTTTATAAATTCACTCATTTCACGATGAAAAACTATCTTAGTTCATAATTTTTTTAATTAAAAAAATTCTATTTTATTCATTAAAGCCTCTTCAATATTTTCCCTTAAACCACATTAAAATGAATCATTTCTAATGTTTCTTAAAAACTATTTTTACATGTTTTCACTAAAGTTGAACATTATTTATCATGATCTATGAATACTTTCCCTTATTAATTTCCATGTATTATTTCAATCCAATCTTTCATGGAGACCATTATGAAACACCAAGTTGTTATGCCTTATAACATGATCACAATACCCATTTCTTTACATGGGAAAACCATATGTTTATCCATTATATTTGATTTTCATGTGGAAAAAAAAATTCATGAACATTTTATGATGGGTGTTCCCAAATAGTACTCTAATTCAGTGGGTAATTGTTAGTCTCAGGAGACATTATGTATTTGATTAGGGAGTAAACCTAACAAATTATGGTACTTCTTCTACCATGTGATATAGTCTTGGCAGTTATCCTTGAATCATGTTTATGTCATGTTTTATTTTGTTCCCACAATACTATATTTCCATGATTACATGATCCCATGTTCTACTTATTATACATCTATATGATTATACATGTTCCATATATTTATATTTCTTTATCTTATACCTTCTAACCCATTTGTTCTGCTTTATTTCGTTATTTAATCCCTTCTTTGGTTTTTTAGATAATCCCTTTATCCATCCAGGATATCCTATGAAGATATAATAGCTTAAATAAACATAGGATCTCATTAAGGTATTATAATAAATATATGTTTGTTCTAGTAAAATGTTTTTAATTTTATGTACCAATTCTTTCAAAGGAACTAGATTTTATGATCCTTTGTTCTAGTTATTTTTTGGAGATTATGACTATAAACATTTATAAAAACCCTTGGGATAATTCCATCACCATGGATAACCTAGATTGAAACATTGGGTGTCAAATAATAGGGTATAATTTTCATTTTCATGTTTATCCTTAAATTTTCATAGTTTCATTTTTATATGTTTATTATCTATGTATTTATGACCCCCTATTTATTTGTTATTTTTTTAGTAAATGTATGGAAACTATACAACCCATGCCAATAATCAGTGTGACAGTAAATGTGATGATTTCCCTTATAAAATTCCATGTCTTTTAGGAATGGGAGAAAAAAACCATAGATTTACTAGAAATTTTTGATCAATTCATGCATAAAAAAATGAATTGTCTATAATTACACCATCGATGATATAGAAATTTGTCTTCTAATCCTTTATTTGATAGGTACATAACATATTTAGTGAATCTTCTGATCCCCCAATTGAAAAATAATTTATTATCTCTACTTAAAATATATTCACAGTCCTCATGTTCTTAGTAGAAGAGAATTTTATGCTTATAGTATATAATTTTTTTGGGAAGATATTTAGTTATTTAAATTTATAAAAAACACAAAAACCAATGAATAAATTGATTACATTGAATGGTTATCATTCATGAAAATATTTTTCAGTAAATATTTTTTCTGCACTCTCCATCATAATATGGAAAGGGAGTTTCTCATACTAAAGTTGAAAGAAGCTGAATCCATCAGGGTGTATGAGGAAAACATTAAAAGGCCTAGATCATATGACTCTATCTATTTAATCAACACTAAAGTCTAGGTGAATTAATTATTTAGGGGACTAAAGATGGTTTTATGAAAATCTATTGCAATTTGAGGCTTATACAGCTATGAGGAGATTGTTTTTTGTGCCCTTAAGGTTGAGATTGTGATCGAAGACTCTTAGTGATATCATGGGTCAATATTTAAAAAGATGAAGATGAAGCTTAATATGGAAGGATTGATATATAAATTCAATAAATGAAAGAAAACCTAATATCACAGGTGTCAAAAGTATAGGAATAAGAATCATAGGAACAATCTAAAGGGAACTAGGAGATGCACCATAAGAAGTCCCTAACCCCAATAGCCCAGAGTCTGTGGTTACTTTATTTCTTTGGTATATTATACATATAATAACATCCTGATGGACCAAATAGTTTATTATTTTTTGAAAACAAGATAAATACTTTCACCGTACATTTTAATTGAAAATATTAAATAAAAAAATAATAATTCATTTAATAACACAATTATTATCCTATAATATTCCTACATGTTATTCATAATATACTTCTTGGAATCATGGAAAAATAAAACATATGAAAGGGGTGATCTCAGATTCTTAATAAGGGTATTTTTAGAATGGAATCCATCGAGGATAAATAAGAATAAACAATAAGGCATTGTGAATAACTGAAAAACAAGACCTTTTAACATAATATTGAGAATAATATGGAAATAATAACTGATAATCAAATAATTCAATATAAATAATATCATTGAAATTATACTTATTGAATAATCACATAGAACATAAATAACTAATCTCATGATGAAGGAATCTATAATTCCAAACATCATAAACATACTATCAAAGGATTTTTCCAAGACACCCTACGTAAATAGGTCCAGCCTCAACCAATACCCATATAATTTTTACTCACGAGACAAACTGATGCACCAAGGGTCTAGAGTGGGACCTAACCTTCTATAACCATGACCAATTAATTCCTCATATTAAATTGGGGAAATAAAAAATATAGACATTATTATTAAGAACTATTAACGTAATGTGAATACTTTAGCCATAAACTATAAATGGTATCAAAATAGCACCTCCATTGAAAAACTAAATGATAAAAATTTTAATAAAATATGGTAAATTATATCATAAGATAAAAACCATAATTAATCCTAACAATCAACATATGATGTTGATATATGTTATAATTCTTGAATAAAATCATTGAAAATGTTTTAGGGAAATTCTCTTTTTACTTTGAAATCATTATTTTAAAAAGTTGTGCAAATAAAAATGAAAACATTATATTATAAAATAACCCTAAAATTTTTTAAAGTAAACTTAAAAATATTGATGAATCAAGAAGGTGAAAAAATATAGTCATGCCATGTATGTTAAAAAAAATATTCCTTTTATTTATTTTTAGAAAATTCATAATGTAACTCGTTTGGAAAACACAATAAGATTCCTTTAAAATACTTTTGTAAAATGTCATACTTGGGTATAGTTAAGACATTAAAAATTCATAGGAGAAGATTAAAAACACATTTTGGAAACTTTTTAGAAAACCATGACCTGGAAGGTAAATATTTCCCAATGAATACTTAAATAGAAATAATCTCGATTAATGATGAGATTGTGAATTAAACTCTTACCTATGGATTGATTTCCTTTGTACGTGTATGAAACAACTATATAAGTGTTTTAAAGATATTTTTATCTTATTATAGGATCATAAGAATATTTATTATATTTTATATTATCCACTTATAAGATCATACCTCTTGCTAATTAATAATATTTTATTCATAACAATATTTTGAGTGTAAATTGTCATTTTTTATCATGCATGTTTTGTCTTCAAAGTCCAATTTATCTATAATATGATATATTTAACTGAACTTCATAATTATATTAAATTCATAAATATCATATGTGTTCACTATAAACATTCTTAAAATAATTCCTGTGTGGTTATCATAAAAAATGAATTGTATCACATTGTAGAGGCAATAGGTTGTATGTACGCACAAGATATGGTATCATTCATTTAATGGTGAAAGGGTAAAGAGATATATGGTATATTAATTTTTCTGGAATCAATATCATGAATTTTATGTATATATATATATATCCATTATTTCTATCATCATACTCATCCTCGTAATGTAGTGATAAAGACATATCATTCCGTGGTGTAGAGATGGAAAGTCGTACATATGTATGCGCATTGTTCTCATTTTTCATAGGATGTATAATAGGTAGTCTAGGGTTGGTAAATAATCATAATTAAATCTCCACAAGTCTATGATACTGATGCTATTAATTTATCATATAATAAACACATGATGATGAAGTGTAAGAATAAATGAACTTGAATGAGTTGGTAAAAATGATTACATCTTCTTTGATTACCATCTTTTAGATCTATTCTAGAGGGATCTAGGAATGGAAATTTTGGAAAATAAGGATCTCCAAAACATGTATATGGAGGATTGGAATATAACTAGATAGTTTTTGGTCAAGCTAGAGGGATAAATGTGGTGTGAATAAATGGGTGAGGAGGTTCCCTTTATCATTGAGGTGAGGGGCACTTTTTTAAAATCTAAAAATATTAAATTATTCTAAATTAAAGTTCAATTAAAATTACCCAAAAGTGAGTTACTTTCACGATAATATGTGTATGGTTCGAAATAATCTTAACCAAATAATTTTATACATGTTTAGACTACATTATTACCCTAATATTTTGGTTTTAACCATTATTTAAACATATTAACTCTTACCATGGAAACAGGTATTTTTACACTTTAAGGGTTAATATAAAAATATTAGAATCCAGATAAACTATAAAGTGTCATAGATGAAATTTTAAATGTTATAAAAATTTGTTGTTAGAATTTTATATTTATATTCATTTTATATCATTTATTTTGACATTATTTATATAAAAATCTCATAAGTGTTAATTGACAAAGTTCAGTACTTATAATTTTTAAAAATATAAAAGCAAAAATTTATATTCAAAAAATATATTTTAACTCATAACTAACATGTCAAATTAAATTATAAATTTTTTAATTCCATTAATTATAAAAATTAATATTTACCTTATCATTTTATATAACATTTATTTGATATGTCAATTAATTAAAAAAAATGTACGATCATTGTAAAAGTATTTAATTTAATTATTTATTACCTGAAAATGATTATAAATTATCATTATGTACATAATTTATTTAAATTTAAATAAATATTTATAGTTAAAGATATATTCTGAATACCCATATATTAAAACTTTAATAATTATTAAAAACATTTTTATGACATATTGGATTGTCTATAAAATAAAATACTATAAAATAATTTGTGTCATACAAGTGGACACAATAGGTAAAAAAATCATCCCAAGGATTATTTTGGTTGACACTCACTCATCCAATAAAATTATTACATGTTTTTGGGAAAGTTTTTAATACTTATAATATTATTTTTACCCTTATTAACATGATTTACACTTAACGGTGGTTAGAATTTACTAAATACACTCTTCATATTATCCAAAAATAAAATGGAAACATTCAATAAATTTGGAACTAAGTATTTTAAATAGAAAATACATTTTTTAAAATTCATAATTCAAAATCACCTAAAACTAATTTATAATTAATCTCCAATATGGAATGAGAAGAGGTGTTTTTGATGTGAAAAATTTCAAAATATTGAAATGTTTTTATAACCATATTCAATATAAAATTTTTTCTGAGGACATAATATGTATTAAATGATATAAAAATTATCAAATTATACTTTAAAGTCAATAAATAATATAATTAACATTATAAATTATTTAGAAAAATAAAATATTTTCAATTAAAATCCCTTGTTGTTCACTATTAATCCGAATATGAAACTTATCAGAAAAATACATAAAATTTTATAAAATTTAAATTTTATATTATATTTACAAATAAGAAGATTTTTTAAATATAATTTATATATGTGTCAGAAAATATATTTAAAAAAAGTACACCATTAGAAGGCGGTAAACACTCTTTTTCTAAAAAATGGCTTTTATCGGTAAAATTTGATTATCTCTTATATCATGTCTACAAACACATAAGATAAATGATAAAAATTATTTTAAATATATTATATATATATTTCATTAATATAATCCAAAAAGTTTAGATTTTTTATTTTATTTGTATAAAATACACTTTTGTGCATTTAAATAGTTTCTATTATAAAACTACTTCCTTTGAAAAAAGTTTTATTTTGATTTAAAATTAATTGGCCACATAATAATTCATTTTGTTTAAATGTGTAAACCACTATTTCACAATTGATTAAATCATGTTCATCTAATCCGTTAAAATGTCTAGGTTATAATGGTAACATTTATAAAATATTATTTAGTTGTTCGTTTAATCTTTATGTGGTGTATCATGTATGTTATTGAAAATAGTTTTTCTTAAAAAAATAGGATATTAAATTATACCAATATATTAAATTGAATAGTCAAAATTTGAATCGGGGATAAAAATAGTGGTTTGACTTTTCAGAATACCTTGGTTGAAATCCATCATTGGAAAAATATTACTGATACTTCCACTTTAAAACAATGAAATGAAATTACGAAGGTCACCTAAGACAACACATATAGGGGTTCCATGTAGGAAAACATTGACATGGAAGAGAAAAATAAAAATAATGTTGAGATGGAGTGTGATATGGACCATGCTCATGAGAATGTTGACAATCACAAAAAAAATTGATCAGTTAAAAGACCATTGATTTCATAGAAATTAAAGTAAAAAGGTAGATTTTTTTATACAAATTCATTTTCCATGACTTGAGGGATTCTTTAAATATTCATAAGAACTTACAGTATTTCATGCCATGTCATAGGCATAATATTATCCTTTGGTTATTATTTGGTTTTTTTACTTCTTTTTTTACATCTAGAAATTAATGTTCAATATGAATTTCACATGCCTAAATCACTTTTATGAATCATAAGATCCTTAAGTCATTACTTCAGATTTTAAATGTTTACTAATATGAAAATGGTTACATTAGGATATCCAATATGGTAAATCATAATTTAACCTCAAATAAAAATATCCAATGTTCAAATTAATCTATACCATAAGTAGTTAATCTTATGAATATTTCAAAATGCATATGTCCAAATTCAAAGACCAAAACTTTTCAATGAAGGTCGCTAAATTTAAAAAGTAAACATCACATTTGACTCCCAATGCACATAATATAGCTCTTTTTGTCACATTATGTATATATGAATACTGTGATCACCTCAATGCATTAATGAAAACGTTCATTTTTTCAAATCATTAAAAAATAAATACTTCAATATAGTCTTTATATATCTTATGAAATTTATTACTATAAAAAATATAGTAATTATTTCACATCAACCATAGTAACATCATATGCTATACCTATATCAATTTTCTTAGTCTAGGATATACTTCTTTAACACTTGGGACATTCATTTGTGTTCTTCCTCATTTATATATAGTTAAAACATTACACATTTACATATTTTTTATTGCCCTTACAATCATAATCCTGGTCATCTTTCTCTCCACACTTGTAACAAACTCTCATTACCTTTATGAATGTATCAGGGTGTTTATTCTCATAACAAACCCATGTGGGAAATCCTTCTTTCCCTTTTTCCTTTATTCGTCTCTTACTCCACCATTCTCTTCATTTCGTACTTTCCGTTAAATTCATAATACTTAGATAATTATTTATCCATCTTGATAGCATGTAGAACTATATATTCATATGATGAAATTTTTTGGGAGACCAATCCCTTATGGAGGAATGGATTTATCCTATCAAATAAATGATCATTCTTACTCATTGGGTTGCATATGTAGTTTGTAGCATGCCTTTATAAATTCTTAATGTTATAATTATATTTTACAACATTATCAGCCTCCGTTTTTCCCAAATTCATGTATTTTATCTCCATATATTCTCACTATTAGTGAGGGATATATTTTTTTTCCAAAATAGTTCATTAAAATCTCTTGATTCCATGTTTTTTATTTTGTTATCCTCCTTCATGTTTTGAATCAATTACCACCATTGTTATGCATATCATGAGAGATGATAAACTTCAATGATAACTATATCCCTTTCATTACATCCCAATGAGAGAAATATCATCACTAAAAAACTTATTCATTGCTCAGCTACAAATGGATTTTCATTTCCATTGAATTATAAAGGATGTTGTCTCATGAAAGAGGTCTAAAATTGTTCTTATGTTTTGTGGATCTAGAAGCTTGATATTTCTAAGGTTATTTTTCATAACCTAAGTCGCTTTTCCTGGTGTAGTTATGATTTTTTAACCACCAGCTATAGATTAAGATCCAACATCATTATCTTGCACAGGAGGTAAATCCCTCTATGGATTTTATGAATTGATACAGTTTCTATTCCTTCTATTAGGTGAAATTTATAAACATCAGAATATACTATTTTAGATCATAACATTATAAAAAAATGAATAATATCAAAACTAATGTCACATAACCAAAATTGAATATTTTTAAATAACTAATATTTAAATAATAATGTTAATTTATTTGGATATATTTCCAAATTCTATCATTGGGTGCCATTATCTAAAATATGTTTTCCTAAATCTAGTTCATAATGTTTATACTATTCTTCCTCTAATACCAACTATAAAGACCATGACCCCAGTAGCCCATAGTCACTAGTTAATTTATTACATTAGATTATTATATAAGGTATCACGTCCCGTATGACCAAAATATTTAGTAGTTTTGGAATAATAGATACATACTTCAAACATAAATGAAATTTGAAAATATAAAATACAACTTAATGATTCATTTAATTTCTCAATTATTCTTCTATTTTATCCATTTCTGTCTTTCATAATATACATCTTGGAATCCTAGAAAAAATAAATCATAATAAAGGGGTGATATAAAATTCTTATTAATGGTAATCATATTGCAGAATCTATCATGAATAAATAAGCATAAACATTATGATATAGGGAATAACTAAAACACAAGACATTTAAACATAAATTTGAGAATAATATGGAATAATTAGTTGATAATCAAATAATTCCATATAACTAATCACATGGACATTATTCTAATTGTATAATCACATGGAATATCAATCACTAATCACATAATGAAGGGATGCATAATGTGGGACATGATAAATATATCATCAAGGCTTTCACCTAAGACACTATACATAATTAGGTAAGGACTTAACCAATACCCAAACTTTTTTGTCTCATGAGACCTATTAATGAATTTAGGGGATATAGAAGTCCACATCCATCACTTACTATGTCCAATTAGTTAATCATATGAAATTAATCAAACCTAAACAAAACAAAAAATCATATTAAAAACTAGTATACAAAATGAGAATAATTTGACAATAAACTATGAATTACATCAAAATAACACATCAACAATAAAATAGAATCATAAACTATTCTATAAAATATAGTAATTTTTTCATAAGATATTTACAAAAATTAATCATAAGATTCAATATATGATGTTGTTATATATTAAAATACTCTAATAAAATCATTGGTATTTTTTGTGATAAAAACACTTTTTTACTTTAAAATCATTTTATTTAAATCATCAAAATTTTAAATGAAAAGCTTTTTTGTTTTAAATAACCTTGACATTTTTTTAAGTAAGAATCAAAATATTGAATCTTCATGACATTTGAAAAATATTCTCATGTCACATTAGTTTTAAAATATTCCTATCATAATTTTTTTGTGAAAAACGAGAAAGTACATCATTTGGAAAATTTTAAAAAAATATTCCTTTAAATTTTTTTTGGAAATAATTCATACATGGGTAAAAATATCATTTAACATTAATTGGATAATATAAAAAAAATATTTTTGAGAACATTTTAAGAAATACTAACATGGAGTGAAATATTCCCTAGTGAATACTTGAATAGAGACAATCTCGATTAATGATGAGATTGTGAAATAATCCCTTACCTTAGATCTCATTTACTCCATACATTTCTAAAATTTATTATATTGGTTTAAAACATATTTTTAATGTATACCATAATAATATTAATATTTATTATATCCTATATTATTCTGTTATAACATCTTACCACTTGGTTATTAATAATATATTATTTATTTCACAGTTTTGGGTGTTAATCGTATTGTTTATTTCATGTTTGTTTTGTCTTGAAATTATAGGTTCTCTAGAATGGGATATAGTTACATAAAATCCATATTGATATTATCCAAATGAATTTCATATTTATTCATTATATAATTTATTAGAATCATTCAGTAATGGTTAACATATAAAATTAATTGCATAGCATTGTGCAGATGACAGGTCATATGATCACACGAGCGACATTAAAATTCTATTAATGGTGAAAGGGTAAGGAAATGTATTGTATATTGATTTTTCCCAAATAAATATCAGGTAAAATTTATTATATACATCAATTATTTCTATCATTATACTCATCTAGGTAAAGTTTTGACAATAAATATATTACACCATGGCTTGGAGACAACAAGTTATTTACATGCATGCACATTGTTTTCATTGTTTTTAGGATGTATGAAAGTAGTTATATTATTATACGATTACCTTAATAAAATTTAACCATATATATGATCCTGTATTTATTAATTTAGAATTAAAAAAACACCGTAATATGAATTATAAGAAGAAATGAACATGAATGGGTAGGTAAAAACAATTACCTCTTCTTTGGAGGACTTGTTTAGATTTATTATTAACATATCTAGGGTGTGTCTTTTGGGAAGAAAAGTATATCCAAAACATGGATAAAGGTTTTTTAAGAGAATTGGTGTGGGTTTGGTTGAAATAGAGGGTTCAATGTGGTGTGAATAATTGAGGGATGAGGTTCCCTTTTTTAATTGAGAAGGGGCATTTTTTGGAAACTCTAAAAAAATTAAATTAATATAAATTAATTTCCCCTTCCAAATGGCTCTAAATTGATTTATTTTAAAATTAATATGATTATGTGTTGAAATAATATCTTCCATTTTTCTAAATGATTAGTTCACATTATTAACCTTATCTTTTAATTTTAACCCATATTTAAACCCTTCAACTCTTACCCTAACAACATGTGTTTTTACTCCTTGAACGTTGGTATATTTACTATAAAATTCCCTAAGAATTGTAAATGAGTCATGGATAGAGTTTTCAAGTTTATCCCCATCATTTTTCCAAAAAAAAATTAATTTTATATCATTTAATAAAATATTATTTATATTAAAATATCATTCTTGTTTGTTTTTACACTTACTTGAATTTTTAAAAAATATCATAAAAATAAGATTTATTCAAACTATCTCTTATAAATAGTCAATAACAATTCAAATTAATTTATGAAATTTATATATGACCTTAATTTTATCAGATAAAATATATTTTAATATTTTTTAATAATATTGATTTTATTTGTCCATTAATTAATCAATTAATTCATCATCATTACGCAACCCTTTAATTTTATAATTTTAACACCCAAAAATAAAAATAAATTACCATAATTAAGATTAAAAATTTAGATTTAAAAAGAATATTTATAGATTAATGTATCTTATGAATAAATACATATAAAAAATTTAATACTTATTAAAAACATGAGTACGAAATATTTGACTTTCAATAAAAAAATAATATAAAATTCTTATATTCATCCAAATGGATTAAAGTGGCCCTAAAACCCAATTATGATTTCAATCGAAAATAACCCATTCAATAAAATTATTACAAGTTTTAGTGTAATTTTATAATATATATATATAATATTATTCTTACACATAATTAATCGATTTACCCTTAACTATGGTATTTAAAAAATTACTAATGTTAATATTCATATTTTCCAAAAAAAATAAATGTGTCTAATTTTTTAAATTTGGATCTTATGATTTAAAATAAAGAATCCACTTTTAAAAATTAAGAACATATAATTGGATAAAATTAATATAAAATAAATCTCATAGATGGAATGAGAATATGGGTTTTTAATGTGAAAATGTTCCAAAGATTGATTTTTTTTTATCCAAATTCAATTAGAAATTGATTGAAATGACCTAAATTATATTAAAATATATAAAATAGACAAAATTATTCTTTAAAATCCCTAAAAAGTTAATTTAAAACTATATATTATTTATAATAAATAATCTATTGTCAATTAAAATATAGTATTTTTCATTACACATCAAAACATGAAACTTATCAAAAAAATACTAAAAATTCATTCAAAGTAAATTTTGATGTTAAATATTCAAATAAGAAGTTTATTTTTTCAAATAGAATATATCAGGGTTTCAAAACAAGATTTAAAACAAGCACACCATCAAATGGTGATAAAACATTATTTTTATTTAAATGCATCTTTTATAAGTAAAATTGGCCTTATTCTTATATCCTATCTACAAATCACATAAGATGAATATTGAAAATTATATTGAATATATTATATAAATATTTCATTAATTTAATCCAAAAAAATGTGTTTTCTTTATTTTATATTTATAAAACACACTTGTTCTCATTTTAAGATAATTTTTATAAAAATATTTCCATTAAAAAAATAATTGATTTAATTTTAAAATAATGGGTCACAAAATAATTCATTACATTTAAATTTGTATTCCATATTTTCCTAATTTAAGTAATTATGTTAATACTCATCATTTTAATGTCTAGGTTATAATGTTAAAATTTTATTAATAATTTTTAGTTGTTCATTTAAGTTCAATGTGGAGGATCATGTACACAATCTAACATAGTGTTACCTTTTAAAAATATTTGGTTGTTACACTTTAGATGTGGAAGAGAATGGAATTAATAGGATTATATATTGAAGGGATATGATGAATACCACAAATAATTAATAAGAGAGGAAGGTTCATATCAACACTCAACCTGTAGAGTAGTGTTTCAACTGTAAGGAATGTGGGAATTATGCGAGCCAATTCCATATGCCAAGGGTTTTTTGAGGAAATAAAAAAACAACCTCAATGGTAAAAAGTAATGACATATACTATAACTATTATACTGGTGGAGCACAAATATGATTTGAGGACGGGTATAGTGGTTATTCATTCAAAAATAGTGAACGTATGATTTGATTCTGGTTATATTAATTCTTTCATATACTGAACATTTAGTAGAAATATTAAAGCACCACCTCCAAATATGGAGATTTAGTTATCTGTGAAAATAGAATACAAGGAAATAATTGCATCCAAAAATATATAACTATTCCCTAGTTAATATTTGTGGATTGTGCCTCCCAATAAATATTGTCACACACCCTTTTGTATATTTGAATGCTATATTGGGAATGTATTGGCTATATTTTTATGAATCCAACATCAAATGTCAGTAAAGGGAGATCACTCTTCACATACAAAATAATCCTCCAATTATATAATAGTTTAATGATGAGTATGAATATTCTTTAGAATCATCATCTCAATTGTATATATTATTTCCATATGAGAAAGCATATCTATCTCAAATGATTAAGACAAAGGTGAGATTCATTCTTGAATACATGCCCATTGTGAGGGACTATATTGACGTGTTTATTACAGAATTACATCGTCTTACTTCTGATTATAATGTTAATTTCTTGATTGAACTTATTTCTAGATAACTTTATATATTTAATACTCCTTACAAAATGGACAACATTGAGCTGTAATAGCTAAAGAAAAAGTTATAATAGAATATATAAAATGGTTTTCTATGATCGAGTGCATCACTAAAGTGTTTTTCATTCCTCTTCATAAAAAATAAGGATTGATCAATGTTCATCGAAATTGATTATCATAGGATAAAAAATCACAATAAAGGACAATTATCTCCTACTATGTATATATGACTTGTTCAATCAACTTCCTTTGGAATGTATTTCTCTAAGGTGGACGTTCGGTTTAGATATCACCAATTAAAGGTAAATAAGGAATATATTTCCCTAAATTCCATTAAAATGAGGTATAGGCACTATGAGTTCATAGTTATTCCCTTCATAATCACAAATACTATAGAAATTTTATTGAAATTGATGAATAGATTCTTTATAGATTATCTCCAAAAATGTCTGATAGTCTTTATCGATGATATTATGATAGAATCCAAATATAAGTAAGAGGATGAGGAATATTTTAATACTGTGAAACTGGAACTGTATTGGTAGAAAAAATATGCAATGTACAATAAATATGAATTCATTATGGGGAAGTATCATACAAGGGGCATGTTATCACAAGAAAAGGAATATATATGTACCCTTTTAAAATGAAATTGGGGAGTGGCCCAAACCAACAAATATAATTAGGATCCATTGTTTCCTAGTACAAGATGGATATAACTAATATTTTGTTAAGAACACCTCCTAATTATCAAACCCACAAACCAAGATAACTCAGAAGAGAGTAAGTTTTTCTTAGCCAGTGAATGTGAAGACAACTTCAAAGAGATAAAAAAAGGCTTATCACTACACCAATACATACACTTTTGACCATTGAGGAACTATTTATGGTATACAATGATGCTTCAAATAAGGTATTATATTATATACCGCTGAAGAATGACAAATTTATAGCATATTTCTCAAGAAAGCTAAATGTTCATGGGAAAAACTACCCAATTCATGATCTGGAGTTGGCGTTTGTGATTGTTGCATTGTATATCTGGAAGCATTATTTCTATGGGAAAAGTGTGAGATATATACAAATAATAAGAGGTTCAAAAACATATTTTCCTATAATGCTTTTAATATGTTCCAAGGATGATGGTTTGATCTCATCAGGGATTCTCAATAATAAATCTATTACAATCATGGTAAAGAAGATAATGTGGTGGATTATCAAAGAAGAAAGGATCCTATAACTTTATCATTGATAAGAATTAAGAAGGATAGAATATTCTTATATAGATAAAGGATGTACATTTTAATCATTATAGAAGTAACATCATTAATCCTTTTAAAATGATTTCTCAACTATCCCTTATTGAAAAAACAATGGATTCTCATATAATTGATTAGAAAATTCATAAAAATGTGGAATCATTCAAAAATGGTAAATCCACTAAATTAAAATTAATTTGGAATGGGTTGTAGGATTTTATTCCTAACTATGTGTACCATCGAATCGAGATAAAAATAAATTTATTCTAAAAGACACACATATCTCAACCTCATAAATTCACCTAGTAATAAAAAAGATGTATCAAGATCTCAAATAGAAATAATGGTGGGATAATGTTGAGAAAGAGATAATTGAATATACATAAAATTTTCTGGTATGTCAGAATGTGAATGATGAAATGAAAAATTATAAGGGGATGATTCAATCACTACCCCTAGCAATATAGAAATTGAAAAACATTACTAGGGACTTCATCACAATAATTCCAAATAAATATAATGAAAATAATGCTATATGGGTCATTGTGGGCCGTCATAAAATGGTATATCACTTTATCAAAATTTGAGAGGAATTCCCACTCAATAAACTAACACACATATACATCAAAGAAGTGGAGAGGTTTTATGGAGTACTGCTATCAATTGTATTTGACCGAGAACCAATATTTACCTATAAGTTTGGGAAAAGTCTAAAAATTCTCTATAAAATGACTTTAAGATTGGTATGTTTATCATAATAAAACTGATGGAAAATCCAAGCAGACTAGTCAGACATTAGATCCCATGTTTATGTCAAGTTCAATGAACTCTAAAGGAAGATGATACCAACATATACCTCTGGTCAAGTTATCTTAAAATACTATTTTCAATTGAGAAAAAAATTCCCCCACTTGAATAAATTTTTGTAAAAAGATGTTGAAAATCATCATTATAGAATGAAGTTGGTGTTCATAATCTAATGAGATTTGAAATAGTCGAAGAAATTGTAGAAAATGTGAAAACCATTCAGAATCGCATCAAGGAACCCCATAGTCAACTGAAGATCTATAAAGACAATAGTCGATGTGAAATAGAGTTTATGGTTGTAGATATGGTATTCCTCCACACATATTCTAGGAAGAGAGCTATTATATTGGGGAAGACATAAAAGATATTCCAAAGGTACATCAGCCCTTTTGAGATTCTTGATCTTGTTTATGTTATTCCCTATTGACTAACAATTCCTCCAATCAAGTCTCAAGTTCATCATGTATTCCATTTATCCCTCTTTATGAATTACATACCATATCCCTCACAAAAAATGGAAAAAATATTATACTAACAGTTTGGAATGATTGGTATTGTCCCCCAAAAAGATGTTATAGGATGTAAAATGTTTTGGAGGACCATTTTCCTTTCATCCATTGGTATATACATATAAAAATGATGTTGGGAAACTATTTTTATAGGTCTATACCAAGAGATTTCAAAACTCTTTGTATTGTTAATGTAGAATAAAAATGCTTGGATGAATTTTATCCTAGAACCTAGGCCTTATATCTCAATGACCTGGGAACTAAGCTAGAATAACATTAGTGAAAATAATATTATAAATAAATATATGTCTATGTATATTAAAATGTAATTTAAATTTTACTGTTTTAATCTTTTTTTGATAAAATAATATGTAAAAAAATATGAAAACCTATATCAACAGTTTTTTAAACCAATGGTATAAAAATTTGGGATTTTTTACCTATAACAATGGTTTTTCTGAAACTCTTGGTAAGGGGTGGTATTAGGGGTGTAATTTTAATGCTTTTCGACAAAAAATTGGTATATTGACTTCTTATGGAAGCAATACCAATTATTTTGGACAAACTGTAGGTATAACTATGACCTATGCCAATAGTTTTTTCAAAACCATTGGATTAGGGTATAAGGCCCTAGCCTTAAACCTTACTTAATATTGAATTAAATGAATAATTCACATTGAGGAACTTTTCATGGTTTAGAGTTTTAGAGAATTAGATCATAAAACATTCATTATATTCCACATTTAAACAAAGTTGTTACATAAAAGATAGTATTCATTTTTCCCATCAACAGAAACATATTTAAAATAAAACATGGATTCTTTCTTGACACTTCCTTTACACTATCTTCATATCATGTACCATTCCCTTTACCTGTGAAAAACATTTCAAAAACTTGGGATGAGCATAAAAAGCTCAGTAAGGGTTATAAAAAGTATGGAAAGGAAACATGAGTACATATATACATAAGAATGAAATCATACTTTACCCATAAAACATATTCACTTTAACATACCTCATAAAATCATGAATAAATCATATAAATCATAAGACATAAAGGTAACTTGAGGCATTCATAACATTCTTACGTAGGGAGTAACCCTCTTGGTTACGTTTGGAATACCCGTCACAGTATATTCCCTAAATCTCTTCAGAGAAACCTTAATGTTTAACCCCTTCGCGTTACCCAATGCATTGGAGAGCTATATCTGGCTCACCCGCCCTTAGTTTTTCACGGAACCACCCATATTCATAATAATGCCCAAGAACCATAACATAATCGTATCACATAAAACATGCATAAAGGAAACATAACATTTCCACTTTTCAATCACAATATATCAATACAACACATTGATATAAAAACATTATGAAAACCATTTTCAATACCAAAATAAAAGAAAAGTAAAACATGATATTTATTTTTCTTTAAAAAATAGGTTTGTCTTGTAGAGGAAGCCGAAACTCAAAAAATGTTCATGGCGGCAGAGAAGTCGTTGTCACCGCATACGTATGAAAAAAACATTCCCTTTTGTCGTTTAGTAAAACGCTTCTTATAAAAAAGATTCCTTTTGGATAAACATAAAATTCAATGGGGTTTATACACCGTATAAAAGAATGTTGTGTATAAAACAAAATATGCCTTAATGAATGGAGATTGAGACGAAGTCCCTTACAAAGACGGTATCCTTGGATTAAGGATAAATCAATTAAATAATTAAGTGTGACAAACTAATACACCAAATATAAGTGGATATTAAGTCTAAAACAATCAAAGGACATTCACACATATTCATAGAACGACATATTCAAGGTGTACAAGTTTATCCCAAAGAATAAAAATTGGGTTAAGAAGTTCCCTTGCAAAAATTCGACAGCCTAACGGCGTCACTTCAAAATTCAGAAAAAGAGTTGATGAGAGATAAAGAGGGTATCTCATCACTTGTACATATAATTTACATCAATAAGGATATATAAGAACATATCCAACATAATTTTATATGAATTAAAATACATAACAAAAGAAGTCTTTTAAAAAGAGGAGGGTGAAAGGTTCCCTTACAGACTTGGGTAACTTTCGAAACGTACACCACATTGAAGAAGGGTCATACAATGAATATGTAAATACCCAAAAATGAAATTATATTACACAAAGAGTAAAACAATGTGATTTACATACACCACTCAAAGGAAATGGTGGAAAATGTATCATAAATCTCATGGGACTAAAAGTGAGATGAAAAATCCCTTACGGAAACTCGGCAGCCTAACGACGCCACTTAAAACTTCCAAAAAATGGATTGATGAGATCAAATAGGGTCTCTCATCATATTAAAATAAAATTTAAATAAATAGGAATATAAAAGAACATCCCCCATCATAAAAAATAGGAGCTTAAAATAAGTGACATAAAGGAGAGTATTTAAAAAGAAAGAGAGAGGTTAGATCTCTTATGAAAATTCGGCAGCATAACAGCGCCACTCAAAACTTCCAAAATGGATTGATGGGAGAAAATAGGGTCTCTCATCATATGAACATAAAAAGTAAAGTAGGAATTATATAAAATAACATCCCAATCATAAGAAAGATGAGCTTAAATGGAATGACATAAAAGAGTGTACTTAAAAAGAAAGAGAGGGGTAGGATCCCTTACCTCGGGTCTGACTTGAATCGATCGTTCTTTAACATCCTGAATAATAAACTTGAGTAAATTTCTACTTGCTTAATAAAAATTTTCAATTTAATTATTACTTTTATATCACTTATTGCCATGTTATAAACATTATTTAATCATTTAACTTAATAATGTTTTTTTTGTCGATATTTGGTTCTTAAGTCGAAAGTGGACTTCTTACAATTACATGTTGTTCGTGTGGTCAAAGGTTCATTATATCCAGAAAAATATTCATTATTTCGATATCATATATATCATATATATCCAGAATATACATCTATAGATAATATTACATAATAATTTAGAGGTAACAAATGAAATGCACCGTTCATGGAGACGGTAAGCCGTACGTACGCATGAACGCTACTTTTATTTCTATGTAATATTAATGGAATTAAAACTAAATGAGAGGTATTTATATTTTAATTACAGAATTATATTCATCATATATATGTAACATAAATCATATATAATAACTTTAAATCCATCCTTTATACATCTCACATATGGCATTAACGAATCAAATCACTTTGAGGGGGCGGTAGTCCGCACCTCCTAAAATGAAATTATCATGTTTACCAACAATGGAAACCATAATGGAATGCCACAAAAGAAAAATACAGAAGCTTAAGTAAAACATAAACATATTATATATCATATATAAATATAGTGACATATTAATGGCCACCTTTGAAGGTGTTATATGAGTTTTGAACAATCATCGTTCTGTGAGGCAGAAATTCGCCATCCACAGAAATAGTATGTTCTTTAACCATTAGATGTAGGTGTGTGTAATTTTAGCTCAAATTATTCTTATAAAAACATCCTAGTATATTTAAGATACTGTAGTTGTTACAAAAAAAATGAATAAAAATAGTTTAGGGGGTTGGAGAAGCAAAATAATACAAAAGAATACAAGTGAAGACATTACCTTAAAATCGGGTAACTCTCTTTGATTTGAGCTCAAAGGCTTCCTTGGGAAGTCTTCTGCCCAAAGTGAGGCTTCTAGAAGTAAGAGAGGGATGTGGAGAGGAAAAATGTGAAGGGTTTGGCCAAGACAAAGGCTTGAGAGTTGTGGGTAAGGTGGTATAGGTGGGGGCCTTTTATAAGAGGAGAGGAGGGGCACTCTTGGAAAGTTACAAAATGTTACTTTATTTTCAAATGGGTTTCGGATTTTAAAGGTCCCAAATTGATTTATTTCGAGGATAATGTGGTAAGGGTTAGAAATATACTCATCCAATAGGTTTTTGACAAGTGTAAGTTATAGTCTTAACATTATCTTTCCATTTTATTTAAATCCTTTATTAATGAGGTAATCGATGCATCATCATGATGTCATAAATAATATAATTTATTTAATGACTAAAAATTATAAAAAAATATCATGATGTAGGAAATATTTTTATCTTTCTAATTTATAGTCAAAAATATGACTTGTATAACCCCATTTAAAAATTGTTTTAGTGAAACTTCTCATGCTTGTGACATTTTTATTTTAACTTTAAATAAAAAGTTATTTATGTCATTTTCCAACCAAAGTGGCTCCATGGGGTCCCCAAGTTGACCAATGGATTGTCTTGGTCGGCCATGACACATCCAATGAGGGTAGGACATGTTTCTAGGTCATTTCACATTATTAAAACATTAATTTACCTTAAATTACACTAATTACCTCTAATCGCGATTAAGAACATAAAAGTTACTATTCACCAAAAAATAATTTTAATCCCAATAAACCACATATTACTTCCCTATTAAAACCATGTATGTTGGATTTTTGAAATTCAAAACACAGAGGTGGCAAAGTTTCATTTAAACGAAAAATCAGTTTCATTAACTACCACTTAGTGGTTTCACTATTCATCAAAAATTGATGTTTTTCAGAAAAATACCAAAAATTCACCCTAAGCTATATTTCATATTCCGAACACAAAAATGATGTCTATTTTAAAAAATTAAAAACATATAATTTTCATTAATTAATTTAATAATTAATTCCCGCTGTGAAAACAAATATCATGTTTTTAAGAAACAATATTTATTAAAAGATTGACACTAGTTTAAGTCCAATTTCAAAGTGAAATTAATTCCAATGACCACTATTGGATTTAATGGTAAACATATATTCTAATTTTAATTTAAAAAATTCAAAATATGATGTAATCATATAAATAAATTAGCATAAAAAGAGGTTTTGAATTAAAATACAACATTTTTCACTATTCATTAAAAAATGAACTTTATCGGAAAGATACCAAAAATTTACACAAAGTAAATTTTAATATCTTGATTATAAAGAAGAATTTTATTTTGTCAAATATAACACATAAAATTGTCAAAAAGTGGACTTAAAAGAGGTTCTCCATCAAAAGGCGGTTAATCGACCTTTTAAAGAATATTAGCATGTTTACGCTTAGAATTGAATTCATTCACATTTTTAATCCTCTAAAATTTATTGTAAAAAGTAAAAAAATTTAAAAACATATATAATTATTTTTTAGTTAGTTCTGTTCATTCCCTCCATTACAACGGCTAGGCTTTAACTACCATTTAAAATAATATTATTTTATTATTATTGTGCAACGTAATATTTCAAAGGAACTCATTGTTGCGTATTGGGTAAGACATCAAGCATAGCATTCCCTTTAAATTAATATTAACATTTTATTCACAAATAGGTATAAATATAAATATTTCATATTCTTTATTTACCTAGGGTGTTACATCCTTCCCCCCTTTTGGGAATTTCATCCCCGTAATTTTAAAATTGGGCTTGGAAACATCCTTGAAAGTCCCACATCGGAACAAGAGTCGGTAAAACAATCACTTTAAAATAAAGAAAGAGAAGTACAGAGGTCACCCAAGTTAACCCAAACTAGGATTCCATGTAGGAAAACATGGACATGGAGGAGAAAACATAGGGTCATGTTCTGATGGAGAGTGATAGAAAACATGTTTAGGAGAAAGTTAACCACAAGAAAATCACAAACTTGTGATGGGTTAAACGGTATTCGATTCCCCATTAGGAAAAGTTAATAGACAACATTTTTGTTTTAAGTTTATTTTTATTGAGGAATTTATTCATAAGGAAACAAAATTACTTATCATGTTGACTTTCAACATTTATTAGATTTCTTACACCAACTCATATTTTCTCCAAAAGATGAGTATTTAGGAAGACTTGTTCACTATAATCAACTTGTAGAGAATCACCTAATCCAAAAAAGAGAACTATATACGTCCTATGTATTTAGACTTTAACCAAAACCAAAACCAAAAAGGTTAGTACAAGATCAGATAATCCAAAAAAAGATAACCCTTTATAAAAAAAATCTATTCTTAATCTCCAAAATTTGTCCAACAAAACCCAAAGTTCAACTAGAACCATTTGATAAAAAAAATTTTCCATAAGATTCTTCAAAGTAAACCAAACTAATAATGAAACCCAAATATTTTAAGGATTTAGTCACATAGTCTTCCAAGGTACAAATTAACTTTTATCTCCAAATAACATCAGTTGCCCTTAAATTCTCATATTGAATAGTAATTAACCTAATCACATATCCTTGATGATAGGTTAATCATTTCCATAGATAACCCAAAATAAACTTACTCGTGATTCCTAAAATCATCTAACTAAAAATAATTAGTCAAAATTACCAGGGACTTCACGTATTCCAGTGGTAGGGGATAAATAACAGTCGCACTTTGGTTGTGGGTTCGATTCCCACAGCTTTGTCCGACGCGACGGGTTGTCACACGGTCTGCGTGTTGTCCTTTTTCCAAAACTATATAATTCTTAAAACATTCCCCAAAACGAGATAAAATCTTCAAAAATAATAATAACATACTTTAACCTCATGTTTATCTCATGCCTTTCATCATAATATATAATAACCCATAATTACCTCAAAAGTAAGGATCATATAAACTCTAATGGTTACCTTTATAATTATTACCTGAACTGCCACATCGATTGGTCATCTCGTACATGATGCATTACAGATCATACCAGGGTTCAAGTGGTTGATCATGACTCCTTGATAGTTGGTTTAGAACAACCACAAATTTCCTCATTGAATCCCCTATTTTATCTAGTATCTTAATCAGAGAACAACCACAATTTCCTTCAAACCTGTTGTCTCTTTGGTGCCTGTTATATCCATCCATTCAATAAAAATAGAAATGTCAGTGTGAGTATATCAAAAAAACCATCATTTACTAATGAGGAAGGTAAACACTAAGATATACTTACTCATTCACTTTACCTAAAACTAGGACTCTTCCTGAAATCCTAACCATTATGGTAATGTCACTTATGCTTAGAGAATACCCTAACCTCTAAAGTTATATAAACCGACCTTTGATACCAACTATAAGGCCCCAGCCTTAAACCTTACTTAATATTGAATTAAATGAATAATTCACATTGAGGATCTTTTCATGGTTTAGAGTTTTAGAGAATTAGATCATAAAACTTGCATTACATTCCACATTTAAACAAAGTGGTTACATAAAAGATAGTATTGATTTTTCCCATCAATGGAATCATATTTAAAATAAAACATGGATTCTTTCTTGACACTTCCTTGACATTATCATCATATCATGTACCATTCCCTTGACCTGTGAAAAACATTTCAAAAACTTTGGATGAGCATAAAAAGCTCAGTAAGGGTTATAAAAAGTATGTAAAGGAAACATGAGTACATATATACATAAGAATGAAATCATACTTTACCCATAAAGCATATGAACTTTAACATAACTCATAAAATCATGAATAAATCATATAAATCATAATACATAAAGGTAACTTGAGGCATTCATAACCTTCTTACGTAGGGAGTAACCCTCTTGGTTGCGTTTGGAATACCCATCACAGTATATTCCCTAAATCTCTTCGGAGAAACCTTAATGTTTAACCCCTTCGCGTTACCCAATGCATTGAAGAGCTATATCGGGCTCAACCACCATTAGTTTTTCATGGAACCAACCATATTCATAATAATTCCCAAGAACCATAACATAATTGTATCACATAAAACATGCATAAAGGAAACATAACATTTCCACTTTTCAATCACAAGATATCAATACAACACATTGATATAAAAACATTATGAAAACCATTTTAAATACCAAAATAAAAGAAAAGTAAAACATGGTATTTATTTTTCTTTAAAAAAAGGTATGGTTTGTAGAGGAAACTGAAACTCAAATAATGGTCACGACGGCGGAGAAGTCGTTGTCGTCGCATACGTACGACAAAAACATTCCCTTTTTTCATTTAGTAAAATGCTTCGTATAAAAAAGATTATTTTTGGATAAACATAAAAGTAAAAGGGTTTTATACACCGTATAAAAGAAAGTTGTGTATAAAACAAAATATGACTCAATGAATGGAGATTGAGACAAAGTCCCTTACAAAGACGGTATCCCTGGATTAAGGATAAATCAATTATATAATTATGTGTGACAAACTAATACACCAAATATAAGTGGATATTAAGTGTAAAACAATCAGAGGACATTCACACATATTCATAGAATGACATATTCATGGAGTACAAGATTATTCCAAATAATCAAAATTGGGTTATGAAGTTCCCGTGCAAAAATTCGATAGCCTAACGGCGTCACTTTAAAATTCAGAAAAAGAGTTGATGAGAGATAAAGCGGGTATCTCATCACTTGGACATAAAATTTACATCAATAAGGATATAGAATAACATATCCCAACATAATAGTTTGTGAATTAAAATACATAACAAAAGAAGTCTTTTAAAAAGAGGAGGGTGAAAGGTTCCCTTACCGACTTGGGTATCTTTCGAAACGTACACCACATTGAAGAAGGGTCATACAATGAATATATACATACCCATAAATGAAATTATATTACACAAAGAGTATAATAATGGGATGTACATACACCACTCAAAGGAAACGGTGGAAAATTTATCATAAATCTAACAGGACTAAAAGTGATATGAAAAATCCCTTACGGAAACTCGGCAGCCTAATAGCACCACTTAAAACATCCGAAAAATGGATTAATGAGATCAAATAGAGTCTCTCATAATATTAAAATAAAATGTATAGAAAGAGGAATATAAAATAACATCCCCCATCATATCAAAGTGGAGATTAAAATAAGTGACATAAAGGAGAGTACTTAAAAAGAAAGAGAAAGGTTAGATCTCTTATGAAAATTCGGCAGCCTAACGGCGCCACTCAAAACGTCCAAAATGGATTGATGAGAGAAAATTGGGTCTCTCATCATATGAACGTAAAAATTAAAGTAGGAATAATATAAAATAACATCCCAATCATAATAAATATGAGCTTAAAAGAAATGACATAAAATAGTGTACTTACAAAATAGAGAGGGGTAGGATCCCTTACCTCGGGTCCAACTTGACTCGATCATTCTTTAACGTCCTGAATAATAAACTTGAGTTAATTTATACTTTCTTAAGAACATTTTTAAAGTTCATTATTCCTTTTATATCACTTATTTCCATGTTATAAACATTATGTAATCATTTAAGTTAATAATGTTTGTTTTGTCGATATTTGGTTCTTAAGTCGAAAGTGGACTTCTTACAATTACATGTTGTTCGTGTGGTCAAAGGTTCATTATATATAGAAATATATTCATGATTTTGATATCATATATATCAAATATATAGAGAATATACATGTATTTATAATATTACATAATCATTTAGAGGTAATAAATGAAATGCACCGTTCATGGAGACGGTAAGCTGTACGTACGCATGAACGCTACATTCATTTCTATGTCATATTAATGGTATTAAAACTAAATGAGAGGTATGTATATTTTAATTCCAGAATTATATTAATCATTTATATGTAACATAAGTCATATATAATAACTTTAAATCCATCCTTTATACATCCCACATATGGCATTAACGAATCAAATCACTTCAAGGGGGCGGTAGTCCGCACTTCCTAAAACGAAATTATCGTGTTTACCCACAATGGAAACCAAAAAGGTATGCCACAAAAGAAAAATACAGAAGCTTAAGTAAAACATAATCATATTATATATCATATATAAATATAGTTACATCTTAATGTCCACATTTAAAGGTGTTATATGAGTGTTGAACAATCATCGTTTCGTGAGGCTGAAATTCGCCATCCACAGAAACAGTATGTTCTTTAACCATTAGATGTAGGTGTGTGTAATTGTAGCTCTAATTCTTCTTATAACAACATCCTAGTATATTGAATATACTGGAGTTGTTACAAACGAAATGAATAAAAATAGTTTAGGGGGTTGGAGAAGAAAAATAAAACAAAATAACACAAGTGAAAACATTACCTTAAAATCGGGTAACTCTCTTTGATTTGAGCTCAAAGGGTTCCCTGGGAAGACTTCTGCCAAGTGTGAGGCTTCTAGGAGTAATAGAGGTATGTGGAGAGGAAAAATGAGCAGGGGTTGTCCGAGCCAAAGACCTGAGAGGTGTGGGTAATGTGGTAGAGGTGGGGGCCTTTTATAAGAGGAGAGGAGGGGAACTCTTGGAAAGTTACAAAATGTTACTTTATTTTCAAATGTGTTTCGGATTTTAAAGGTCCCAAATTGATGTATTTCCAGGATAAGGTGGTAAGGGTTTGAAATATACTCATCCAATAGGTTTTTGACAAGTGTAAGTTATAGTTTTAACATTATCTTTTCATTTTATATAAATCCTTTATTAATGAGGTAATCGCTGCATCATCATGATGTCATAAATAATTTAATTTATTTAATGACTAAAAATTATAAAAAAATATCATGATGTAGGAAATTTTTTTAGATTTCTAATTTATAGTCAAAAATATGACTTGTATAACCCCATTTAAAAATTGTTTTAGTGAAACATCTCATGCTTGTGACATTTTTATTTTAACTTTAAATAAAAATTTATTTATGTCATTTTCCAACCAAAGTGGCTCCATGGGGTCCCCAAGTTGACCCATGCATTTTCTTGGTCAGACATGACACATCCAATGAGGGTAGGACATGTGTATAGGTCATTTCACACTATTAAAACATTATTTTTACCTTAAATTACACTAATTACCTCTAATCGCGATTAAGAACAGAAAAGTTTCTATTCAGCAAAAAATTATATTAATCCCATTAAACCACGTTTTACTTACTAATAACAACCATGTATGTAGGATTTTTGAAATTCAAAACACAGAGGTGGAAGAGATTCATTTAAACGAAAAATCAGTTTCTTTAACTACCAGTTAGTGGTTTCACTATTCATAAAAAATTGACGTTTTTCAGAAAAATACCAAAAATTCACCCTAAGCTATATTTGATATTCCGAACTAAAAAATTATGTCTATTTTACAAAATTGAAAACATATAAGTTGAATTAATTAATTTAATAATTAATTCTCGCTGTCAAAACAAATAGCGTGTTTTTAAGAAACAATATCTATTAAAAGATTGACACTAGTTTAAGTTCAATTTCAAAGTGAAATTAATTCCAATGACCACTATTGGATTAAATGGTAAAAATATATTCTAATTTTACTTTAAAAACAATTCAAAAGATGATCTAATCATATAAATAAATTATATTAAAAAGTGGTTTTGAATTAAAATACAACATTTTTCACTATTCATTAAAAAATGAACTTTATCGGAAAGATACCAAAAATTTAGACAATGTAAATTTTCATGTCTCGATTCTAAAGAAGAATTGTATTTTGTCAAATATAACACATAAAATTTTCAAAAATTTGATTTAAAAGAGGTTCGCCATCAAAAGGCGGTTAATCGACCTTCTAAAGAATATTAGAATGTTTACGCTTAAAATTGAATTCATTCACATTTTTAATCCTCTAACATTTATTGTAAAAAGTAAAAAAATTTGACAAACATATATAATAATTTTTTAGTTATTTCTGTTCATTCTCTCCATTACAACGGCTAGGCGTTAACTACCATTTAAATTAATATTATTTTATTATTATAGTGCAACGTAAGATTTCAAAAGAACTCATTGTTGCGTATTGGGTAAGCCATCAAGCATAGCGTTCCCTTTAAATTAATATTAACATTTTATTCACAAATAGGGATAAATATAAAGATGTCATATTCTTTATTTACCTAGGGTGTTACATAAGGTCTCTCTATGATACCTATACCAAAGGTTTTGACCATACCATTGGTGTAGACCCATTGGTGTAGGTAGAATTTCCAATAGTGTATCATGTACTAGAGAAAGTGTTTATGAAGAATAACCCTCATTAATATTCACCTTAGTATTTGAATCTAAATTTCAAGGTCAAAATTTCATAATGGGGGAAGAATGTAACAATCTAGAATTATATCAACAGAAATTACCTTCTTAAAATTATGCCATGTAGTACAATGGGCATACATAACATAGGGAAACCAAAAAAAATTATTCTCATAAATGAATAATGATACTTTAGTCATATAAAAGCATTAATAATTCTAAATATTACTCTGAACAATAAATAGAAAATAATATAAAATGAATAGGAAAATTTGGATCTCTAAGATCCACTAGTATGACTGCACTCACAAAAAAAGTTATAGAAGTAAAACATAATGTTAATAGTAATATATTAATTTTAAAAAATAAAAAATAAATCAAATTTAGGTATCTTATAAATCAAAATATGATATAACTATATCATGGAATGAGTAAATAAATATTTTAAAATTGATAAATTAAATGTTGGTATTTCTGTGAAACCTAAAAGATTATTTAAAACATTATAATTACTATAAATATAGAAAATATATTATATTCATAAAATATATTCACAAATTAATATTTAGTTTTATTATTATTTTCAATATAATATTATGATACCATAATTATTTTTTCAATGTTTCATAAAATTAGTTATTATATTAAAATCGGTATTTTTTAATAAAGTATTATCATAATTAAAAATTAAATTTATCATATTTAAGAAATTATTGTCATAAAATGAAATCCATTTTAAAGATATACATGTAGAAATGGTTACTGTTGATTTTTCATATTTTTCTAAAATAATTGATTTTTTGGTGAATTATTAAATATATTAATTTGTGGTATTTAACATTTTAAGACAAATATATTAATTGTTAATTCATTAATGATGTAATAAACCACTATTATTAAATCACATAAACATTACAATATATTTAGTCATAAGAAACATCACTATTGACAGTCTTGAGAAAAAATAATAAACTTAAAAATAAAATACTCAAAACACCCCTCTCCTCCCCTTATAAATACCAACTCTCGCCAACAATTCTCCTCAAACATTATAATATTATTAGCCTACTAATATTATTCCTTATTCCTCTCCTAATCCTCTACCCCATGTTCTTGTCTTTTTTGTCTCATTAGAATACCAATTCTATTTTCATTATGGAAGTTTTCAAGGATACGATATTTAAGGGGTAAAATCCTCATTCATTCTCATTTAATATATTTTCTATTCTTCTCCTCATATATTATCCACTATACAAAATTAAATGATAACTATATTATCATACATATAATATAATTTTTTTTGTTAATGTAATATCTGTCATAAAGTCACTTCCCTTCTCCATTTATTCTAAAAATTTATATATCACCTATGATGTGTCGATACACCGCCTTCTTGAATGATGAGTTTTATTTTTCCATTACCTCTAACATTGATGTTCATAAAATCAATTTAATGGTTTAAAATATTTTAAAATATATATTACAAATTTCTCAATGTTATATAAAAAATATGCATTATATTAAATAAAAAAACAAACTAGTTCGTGATGATTGAAAACCTGCCAAAATAAACTAAACGTTGATCACTAACATTTTATTTGATATATCATTATCTTATATTAAAACAAAGTTATAATGGAAAAATTTTAAATTAAGGAAGTATATTAAACCCATTTCAGTTATAATAACATCCATAATTATACACAAATAAACTAACTATGAAATCCAAGAAACAAATGCTCCCATCAAAAAAATTAATCATTATAACTCACCAAATTATCCATAAATGAGCATAATAAAATTATAATAAAAAATATATGAGTATAAGGCCATGAATAAAGTAATTAATGGATTTAATTTTATAATACATGACATTAAATTTGTGTTTATTACACTTTCGAACCAAAAGTAGGGGATCTCTCTGATCCTTCAAATTACCTTTGGGTTATTCATTCCCTCTATTTTATCCAATGAAATTACTCATTATTATTATTTAAATGATTTATATTCTATGTTTTATTTCTAATAATATGTACCCAGATAAATTCATTCTTCTTGTATGTGGAAATACATGTTTTAAAGGGCCACATTTTCAATTTAACCTCATAAGAAATCCTAATTAATGGGTACTTCCCAATTTCTTACCAATTTTCTAGTACAAACAATAATTTCTATTAATCAACCATTTTCTTTATAAAATACCTTATTTAATCCTAATGGGATATCTTATTTTA